>CM066048.1:118188419-118841022 GCA_033557465.1 Ichthyophis bannanicus
GGCAAATAAACATTAAAAATGACCCCAACAAAATCTAAAAAAATTAAAATCAAGCTGGGCAATAGTTATAGTAATGGGAAACATCAAAAAACACTCCCAAGAAAGCCCCAAAAAATAAATATGAATTTTAGAAGGGTCTACGCTCCGTCCCCATACAAGGTGAATGATCCCACAGTGAAATAGCACTGATCAGGGTTTCCCTCTCCATTGGACAGGTTACCTATGGCATGCACATGTTCCACAACAGCAGGGTGGGCAGGTCAGAATGGGCAACTGGACAGATGCTGGGAAAGGGGATTCAGAGGGCTGCAGGTGGCACATGCTGTGGTGCAGCTGGGGCACAGTGCAGACTAGGCAGATGCCTAAATGGCACTTAGGAATGCTGAAACTGAACAGCAGCCAGACAGCAACTGATGAGGGCCCATCATGGGCACAAGAGTGTTTAGCACAGTGTCACAGGGGATAGTACCCAGCAGGTTCCCCCAAGGGCACAGAACATTGGCAGGCGGTGATTGGGAGACGTGCGGACAGATATGCAGGCACCCCTACCCCAGAACCAGCACCTTAGGCAGCCGCCTACCTGCACACAGGATGGCCTGAGACTGCATACCACCAGCACCAGGGCATGTCAGCATGGTGGCACAGGGGTACTGGAGGTGGAGGGGGGTAGTGGCAGCTGCCCAGAGCAGACCATGGCCTAGCCCTGTGTAGGTGGGTGCAATGCACTGCAAAAGACAGGCCCTGCCGGACAAACAGTCATGGTATCATCAGGGAATACACTGTCTCTGTGGCAACATGGTGGTGCAGTGCACACAACCAGTGTGTTTGGAGACAGAAGGTCACAGGTTCAAGCCCCAGCTGGGGCTCCTGCCAATCCAGTCCACATATTTTACCCACAACTATATTGTGATAGTAAAGACGAACCTTTATTGCAGAGAACATAAGCATGGCTCAAACACCTCTATTTTACCCTACAGAGCACAGACACCATAAACATGCACATTACCTAGAGCAGATTCCCCCAAATGCAGTCCTGAGGGCCACAAATCCTTCAGGGTTTATGCTGTCTCCAATCTAAGGATAGAGCAGTACTGGTGGTGGAGGTGGCAGCAGCTGGTGGCCACAGCAGACCATGGCCTAGCCATGTCCAGGTGGGTGCCGTGCACTGCAACAAACAGGCCCTGTCGGATGTACAGTCATGGACTCCCCAGGGAATGCAACATATCTGTGGCAACTTGGTGGTGCAGTGCACACAGACAGTGTGTGCAAGAACAGATGGTCACAGGTTCAAAGCCCAGCTGGGGCTACTGCCAATCCAGTCCACATATTTTTCCCACAACTAAACCGTGATAGTAAGGACAAATCTTTTTTGCAGAGAACATACGCATGGTTAATACGCCTATATTTTACCCCACTGAGCACAGACACCATAAACAGGCGCATTACCTAGAGCAGAGTCTCCCAAATGCAGTCCTGGAGGGCCAAACACCATTCAGGTTCCATGCTGCCTCTAAGAAAGATGCCTGTGCTGCATATCTATGCACCACCCCGATGGTATGCAGATGTATCCCATGCATATTCATGAGGGACAGCATGAAAACCCAAACAGTGTTTGGCACACCAGGACTGGAGTTGGGAACCTCTGCCGTAAAACAGCAGCCAACAGGGACAGACACACCCACACCCACAGGCCCCATTGGCCAATGCCTCCTGGAGAGGCTGGACATTGGGCCCTGCATGCATCTCCCAATACTAGCACTTGCATACCTTAGCAATGCCACCCTACACCTGGGTATACGGTACACAGCTTTCAAACCTTTGCTATGATTACTGGCAGATAGCAATTCCTACGTTAAGCACAGTTTGCTGATTGAGCTCCATCATAACAACCTTTCTGATGTCTGTGGTGTGTGCTTCAGGTCTGGTCTCTGACAGTGTTTACCACCCTGGGGAGTGACCCCCAAAAGTATTGCGTACCATATCCATGCCTGTATTGTGCCCAGGACTGGTGTGGTGGCCAGGGCTGCTAAACTCCTCTATAGTAGCACAATGCTGGCATAGGTGTGGGTGTGTGTGTTTGTCTATCCAGTGTGTGGTGGCTTCAAACACCCTCCACAGCCCACACTGCCAGCACTGTTGCCAGTATTGGCCTGCCAATGTGCATAATGAGGAGCAAGGTACCATGGGTATAGCCCGGACAGGGTGGCCTGGCCAGGATGCATCTGCACAGGGCATAGGACACTGGCTGGGACATTTTAGTGCCTGGCCACCACCTACACAGACAGGGTGGCCTCAGCATGTCCTGCTGGGAGATCACTCTCACCCTGACTGTGCAGTGACCACAGCATGGGTAGGCACCCCCATAGTGCTATATAGTATTTTGTTCATGTGATATTTATGGGTTTCCTTTTGGAGCCCAGTCACTGACTTATCTGCTTGTTGTGTATGCTGACATCTCAGTTCTGGGTGCATGCATTTCCACCAGGAACATGCACTATGGACTAGCTAGCAGACTCTTTGCAGCTGGTATGTGTCTTGATGGAGTGCCTTGCAGGGTGCAGTGGCTGAAGGCTTGCTGCAGGAGAATATCAGATGGTGGTAGGGTGCAGCTTAGCATATCCAGGCCTAATGTCTGTCTGCTATTGTGTTATGGATGTGTACAAAGCTGCATTGACTGCCCTGTAGGGTGTCTGTTCCCCAGCAGGACTGGGGTTGATGGTTCCTTCTACTGCCACCATTGCAGGGAGGTAGAATGTGGATCTGTTGATGGGAGACCCTGTTTACCACCCTCAGCCCTGATGGAGGAGGGTGGTGGTATGTAATCCTCCTGGGGGTCCATAGGGGCTACATCTGACTGAGACAGACAGATATATCCAAAGTGTTTCTGCAGAAACTATCTACCTCACACATTAGCACTGCTGGGGACCTGCAGCATGGCCTATTTCTGCCATGGAAGGTGCTGTGGACCTGGTGCTGGGTGCCCCACCGCACACTCAGGGTGAGCACAGTACCTGCACAATGTGACGGTGTGTAGCTACTCTGTGCCAGTAACACACACGGTCAGTACCCCCTACCAGGCCGAGGTGCTGTGGGGGTCCACATGGTCAGTTCCCCCTACCAGGCCGAGGTGCTGTGGGGGTGCATACCCCATTTTGTGTTTATCTGTGGACAGCTGATTTGCATGTGCAGTGCATCATGGGTACGGGTGTGCTAACCCTATCCTGGTGACCACAGCAGACTGTCTGTGTGGTGACGTGCAACATTGTAGGGTGCCGTGGCGGACAGTGCACTTTAAAATGTGCCCTCTGGGGTACCCTATGAGGCGCCTTATGCAGCACCTTATGTTACAATACTTTGAGGGTGTGTTTGCTGGCAGCACTAATTAAAATAAAAATAAAATGCCCCCTACAGCAATATTACCTATAACAGGTAATGCCTCAGCCAGCCTTTTTCATTAGGCACAGTGGGGGATTGAACCCATGACTCCTGCATCATTGGTCAGTGTCTTAACCATTGTGCTACACTGCTGCTCCTCCTTGCATGTCAGCGCACCTACTTATGATTTTCATTCCTTACACTGCACAGTGCTGCCATCAAAAACAGTGCTGTGACCTTGCGGTACCTCATACGGCACCCTATAAAGCGCCCTATAAGCAACATTCTAGGGTGCGTTGGCGGACAGTGCATTTTAAAATGTGCCTTATGGGGCACCTTATGTTAACACGCTTTGAGAGTGAATTTGCTAGTAGAGATAATTTTAAAAAAATGCCTCCTAAAGCTATCTTCCCCATAATAGGTAATGCCTCAGCCAGCCTTCTTCATTGGGCACAGTGGGGGATTGGACCCATGATCCCTGCACCATTGGTCAGTGTCTTAACCATTGTACTGTGGCTCTGTTCCTGTGCTTGTACATCAGCGCGCCACTTATGCTTCCCGCGCAACTTTCTCATGCACTAATGTGCGGGGCGCACATGAGCGCAGCGCACATTAGGGCATGATTAATCCCGGTTTTGCTTTTTTCTGACTGAAAAGCCCACTCCTTATATGGCATCCGCACACTAGCGCGGCACGCACCCTAACAGGGTTTTAGTAAACATACCCCTTAGTTGGTAGAAGGCTGTCTGAGCAGTATTACCTCTGCCTTTAGTATGAGCCTGATTCCTTCCTGGACATACAAGCCCGGTCAGAACCGGACACACAGATTCGTGATTCTGATCTCACGGGGCACGCCTAGCCCTGCAGGATCAGAATCGCAAACAGGCCTGTACTTGCAGGCTGGGACTGCAATTCAGCCTGGCCTGCACATACAGGTCTTGCTCCCAACTAACTCAGTCTGGGCTTTACAATGCAGCTGCGGCGCCATGGCATCGTGCCTCCATTGTAAAGCCGCGATCCCCAGCTGCCAGCTCCTGAACTGCTTTCCCTGCAGCCTGACCCCCAATCCGGCTTCCCAGGCCAGGGTCAGGCTGCGGAGAATACTCTCTACCCCCTCTGTCACTTTGCAGTCCTGGGCCTTCTGTCCTCTGCCTGATTGGGGAACTTATTCCACCCGAACGTATTCCACCTCAGAGGTGGAATAAGTTCTCTGTCATTATATCAGTGGATCCCATGGTCATTATAGAACCTGTGGATAAAGTTGTTGAAGTGGTGTTAATGAATTGTGTGGATTTGAGGAGGAAGTGGTTATGCAATTGAATAACAAGTTTATAAATTTGGTGTGTCTTTATCAGGGGGATTGGCCTGTGTGAATGTGTTGTAATATGCCTTAGGTAAAAAGAAAATGTAAGCATATTTCATACAGTTAAAATGTAAGACTGGATTTTTTACTTGGGTGTAAATCAACATATTCTTTTGTACTTTTGGGCCAATAATTCTAAGGAAGTTGTTTGATTTGGCGAAACCATCGGCCAAGGTCAATTGGTTAAGCATGAAGATTATGTGAATCTGTGGACCCAGTGAGCAGAAGCAAAGTGACACATGAGATAAGTGTCTTAAAGTTTCTTTGCTTGTAAAGTCTATATTTGGGGTCTGAGTGTTTGGTACTAGTGCATTTGGGGGCGATGATGATGGGTGGGCTGACATTTTGTCGCTGGTAAGACTGCCCTTTAATTCTTAATGATGCCTGCTGATTAATGGAAATGTACACTGAAGAAGACAGTGAAGTTTTATGAGAAAACAAATGAATATCGATGAATAAGAGTTTGGAAATATTTTGGTCCACTTTTTGCATGATATGTTCTATTAATTTTGTGGACTATTTTTGGGTATTTTTACAATCTTTCTCAGAATTTTTAGTACATCATCATCATAGAATAATTTTTCCATTGGTTAATACTTAAAGACATCTTTGGTTTTTTTATGCATGTAAGTATTGTGTTCTCAGGAAAACACCTAGAGAACAAATGAAAAGAGGTAATTACTCCCTTGTGATGGATTTTATTTTGGTGGGATTCTCTGACCTCTCTCCTCAGTTGCAAGATTTTCTCTTTGCTTTATTTTTAATTCTCTATGTTCTCACCCTGCTGGGCAATGCACTCATCTTCGTGATTCTCAGCATAGACCATGACCTTCACACCCCCATGTACTTCTTCCTTAGGAACCTGGCCATCTTGGAGCTCTGCTATATCTCAGTCACAATTCCAAAAATGCTGCTGAACCTGCTAATGAAGGACAAGACTATAACTCTACTGGGTTGTGCCTTACAAATGTATTTCTTTCTCTTTTTGGGGGCTGTGGAGTGTTTGTTTCTAGCAGCTATGGCCTACGATCGCTATGTGGCTATATGCAACCCCCTGCATTATGCGGCAATAATGACTAAGAAGAAGTGTGGCATCCTTGCAGGAGCATTATGGGTCACAGGGATGGTATTTTCAGCAGGTCGAACCACTTCCATATTCACTTTACCGTTTTGCAAGACAAATGTGTTAAATCATTTCTTTTGCGACATTCCACCAGTTCTGCGTTTAGCATGTGCAGACACCTACATCAATGACCTATTGACTCTAGCAGCAGGGGTAGTGGTTGTCCTTCTTCCCTTCTTGCTAATTTTTGCCTCTTATATTTTTATCCTTTCCTCTATCCAGAAGATCAGCTCCTTGGAGGGCAGGGAGAAAGCCTTCTCCACCTGTACCGCCCACCTCACTTCTGTTACCTTATTCTATGGTACAGGACTTCTGACGTATTTACAGCCTCGTTCTGGCTCTTCTGAAGAAAGGGAAAGGGTCTTTGCCATGTTCTATGCAGCACTGATACCCATGTTGAACCCCCTGATCTACAGCCTCCGAAACAAGGAGGTGAAAGGAGCTCTGAGGAGGAGAATCTGCAGAAATATCTGCTCACATGCAAGGGGGATGGTACTAACATGAGATTTCCTTGATCTTCTGACACAGTTTAGAAAAATAAAACATTTTGATTGGTCAGGATACAACATTGAATGCTTTGTAAGTTGGTCTGCTTCTATTTATTTTCAAGGAATTATGAGAAACTGACCAATTTCAAGACAGTTTTAACTTTGATGACATCACAGTAATCCTGATCTTTGCCAAGACTGGATAGCTGAACAAACAGTAGCCAAAAAGAATTATAACATTTTATTCTATTAAAGGAAAGCTTTGCTTCCATCCCAGGTGATATAATAGATATGGAATAGTAAAAGCTCTGGACAATGCAAAATATATTTTATTGTGTTAACTGTGTGCTGCAAGGATTTGTCATTTTGACACTGGTACCTCCCATCACACTCAACTAATACATTAAAATCTCTCAAGTGACTTTGTTATGTGCTATGCTGCTTATTCTTATAACTTCTGACTCACTAAATAAGAACAAAGACTGAAACCAACCTCCTGTCTGTGGAATGCTGCTATAAACTCTAAGGGGTATGTTTACTAAACTGCGGTAACGTTACATAACGCGCGTTATGTAATGTTAACAATCGTTGAAGTCCCGCGGCACGGTAAACACCACAGAAGGTGGAGAGAGGGCGGAGAGAAGGGGGTCAATGGGCGGAGAGTGGGCGGGGAGAGGCTCCTTTCACACTAACGCGCTGATCTGAAGGGCTGAATCCTACTGCGAATGAAAACCTGCCGTTAGATGCACATTTGCAGGAGAGAGAAACCATTTCACTGTCAGCAATGTACAGCCTAGGCAGGGAGCCCAAAAAATGTGATAGTAGTGCTCCATTTTCAGCAACACCATAGTGCCAAAGTATGAATAGCCACTATGGTGATGGTGCATAGGGGGCCGCAGGAGTGACATGTAGCATGGGCAGCTGGGGCACAGGGTGGACCAGGTGGGCGCCTAGGTGGCACATAGGAACATAGAAACCGGAAAGCAACAAGACAGCAGCTGACCAAGGCCAAACAAAATCCACCTACATCTACCTGGTCCACCCTAGCCAATAGTTGCTAGGGCACTGACCTGACATCCCCCCATCCATCGCGCCCCTATGTGGAAGGGACATAATATTGGTAGGCAGTGATGGGGGGGATGTGAGGATGTCCATGTATGCCCCCCCACCCCCGAACCCGCTCCCTAGGCAGTTGCCTACCTACACAATGGATGGCCTGGGACTGCGCACTACCAGCACCGACAGCAAATGGCCATGTCAGCTTGGCAGGGGTGTGTGTTCCCGTGCTGGAGGGGGCAGTGCCACCTCCCTGCAGTGGACCTAGGCCATGCCCTGCATCAGTATGTGGTGTGCAGTGCAACATAAAAGGTCTGGCTGAGGAAAGGTACAGGTAGCCCCAGGGACTACCATGCATCTGTGGCAACAGTGTGGTGCAGTACACCCAGCCAGTGTGACCAGGAGCAGAGGGTCACAGGTGCAAGTCCCAGCTGTGGTTCCTGCAGAGCATGTCCCTATATTTTACCCTACAATGCAGATACAACAGCAACAAGTGCAAAGCCCAAAGCAGCAGTGAACAGGTGTACAAACACCCACTTACACAGGCTCCACAATCCAAAGATGCATGGAGAGTCATAGAAACATAGAAATATGACGACAGAAAAAGACCACATGGCCTATCTAGTCTGTCCTTCCATAACAACTACAACAGTCCACTTTTTGCCTTTAGAGATCCTCTGTGTTGGTCCCATGCTTTCTTGAATTCAGTTACTGTCCTCATCTCTACCACCTCCACTGGGAGACTATTCCACGGATCCACTACTCTTTCCGTAAAGAAATATTTCCGCATATCACTCCTGAATCTATCTCCCTTCACCCTCATCCCATGTCCCCTCGTAGCAGAACTTGCTTTCAATTGAAAGAGGCTCTCTCCCTGAACATTTATGCCACGGAGGTATTTAAACATCTCAATCATATCACCTCTATCCCGCCTTTCCTCTAAGGTGTACATATTAAGATCCTTAAGTCTGTCCTCATATGCTTTATAATGAAGCCCATTAATCATTTTGGTAGCAACCCTCTGCACCGACTCCATCCTGTTCACATCCTTTTGAAGGTGCGGTCTCCAGAATTGCACACCATACTCCAAATGAGGTCGCACCAAAGACTTATACAGAGGCATTATCACCTCCTTTTTTCTGCTAGCCATTCCTCTCCGTATGCACCCAAGCATCCTTCTAGCTTTTGCCGTCGCCTTTTCCACCTGTTTAGCTACTTTAAGATCATCAGACACAACCATGCCTAGGTCCCGTTCTTCTTTAGTGGACAAAAGTACTTCACCTCCTATACTGTATTGCTCCCTTGGATTGCTGCAGCCCAAATGCATGACCTTACATTTTTTAACATTAAATCCCAGCTGCCAAATTCTAGACCATTCTTCAAGCTTAGCTAGATCCCTCCTCATGTTATCTACCCCTTCCTGGGTGTCTACTCTATTGCAGATTTTGGTATCATCCGCAAAGAGGCAAACCTTACCCGACAGCCCTTCCGCTATATCACTAACAAAGATGTTAAAAGAATCGGACCAAGGACAGATCCCTGGGGCACACCACTGGTAACATCCTTCTCCTCAGAGTGAGCTCCATTTACTTGTACTCTTTGTCGCCTCCCACCCAACCAATTTCTAACCCAAGCAGTAACTTTAGGGTCCATCCCTAGGGTGCTCAGTTTGTTTATAAGTCGCCTGTGAGGAACAGTGTCAAAGGCTTTACGGAAATCTAAATACACCACATCTAGAGCTCTCCCTCGGTCCAACTCCCTGGTCACCCAGTCAAAAAAATCAATCAGATTTGTCTGACAAGACCTGCCTCTGGTGAGTCAGGCTGTTGGCCCCAGCATTGAGCTGAAGTTATCACCAGAGCACTACTACTAAACCCTGCACAGTTTAGCAATGTCAGCACTGTGATCAGGACCAGTGTGGTGCGCAGGGTTGCCAACCACCCCTATCTTTGTACAATGCTGCAATAGGAGTGAGCGTGTGTGTATGTCTATCCATTGTTCTGTGGCTGCCCACCCTTCACTGGGCACAAAATGTCCCACTGTTACCAGTGTTAGCCTGAATAGGTGCATAATGAGGAGCAAGGTATTTTGGGTATGGCCCAGACAGGGCAGATTGGCCAGGATGCATCTTCACAGGGTGTGGGGCAATGGCTGGGACACTGCAGTGCCCGACCATCACCTGCATGGACAGGGTGGCCACAGCATGGCATGCTGGGAGGGCACTCACTCTGACTGAGCAGTGACCATGGCAGGTCTAGGTTCCCACATAGCGCTCTACACTATCTGCCTCCAGTGATATATTTGTGTTCCCCAGTGCTGGGGTCCCAGTCACTGAGATGCCTGCTTGCTGCGCATAGTTCTTCTGTGAGCATGCACTATGGACTGGCTGGTGGACTGTCTGCAGTTAGACTGTGCATGGTCAGAACACCTATAAGGTACTGTCTGACTGTGCTGTCTGCTGGTGACTGGCAGACAGCGGTGGGAGGCAGTTGTGGTTTTTCAGTCCTAACAACACCTTTGCTGCTGGTCTGCTACTGCTCCAGTCATAGGTATGGCTCTGGCACACCAACCCTGGAGGGCTGTCTCATACAAACCGGATGGAGGTTGCTCCCCCGGTGCAGAGGCACCTGTTCTTTACCTATAAAAAGGGTGATGTGGGCCCTTTGGGGTATGCAATGTATACCCCTGTGACCTATAAAGGCACTGCTGCACACACCTCATGCAATTCTAGGAACCCCTCTGCCCTGATAACAGCTGCCCATGTCGGCCAGACCCTAACACAGGGTACACACTAATCTGGGCGGTGTCTGGTCCCACAGGGCCATGTGTGACTGCAGGATACAGATGGATACCGAATTACCTTCGGCTGCACTGCCAAGAACACCTGTCACACACTGGTAGTGATGGGGATGTACAGCAGGACCTATCTCTAGCACCACATATACTGCGGACCTAGTGCATACCTGTAGAGGTCATATTTTTGCAGATCTGTGCTGCCAGCCCATAATACCCTCGCCACAATTGCTAACATTCCCTTAATCTGTCTCTCTGCGTCTGTCAGCTATGTAGAGTCCTGTCTGCCAGTGCAAGCTGCCACCCCATGTCATGCACTGCTACCCTTTCCTGCATTGTGCCTCTTCATGCTTGCCTCGCCTGTGCCTGATCTACATGGCACCACCACTCCTCTGTCCACCCATCATTGTAACTATCCTGCCTCCTCCGCCTCCACTGGGGGACACGTATTCCCATCGTCTACCACCAACTGTCTTTCCAGTACTTTACATTACCAACACCCTGTGCTGTGGTACAACTGCCCCACCATGTTTGTCATCAGTACTGGCAGGCACATGGGATTCCCACACATATGGCAGGTCCAGCGACTCCCAGCTCCCCCTCCTTCACTCACCTGTTCATTGCCTTTCCTGAGTGCTCTATCTAGTGTTAGGGCTACAGCTGTCTCTGTTCCACACAGGTCATTCATGTCATCCTGAGGCACCTTGCAGCCTATAGGGCACACTTACCTAGGACACAATAACCTTGTTAGGCCACCTTAACCTATGGTGCCTTGTCCAAGGGTGCCTAATAGGGTGCTTAGTCTAGGAAGCCCTTTAGGGCACCTTATAAGGCACCTTACAAGGCATCTTAAAAGGCACCTTATAAGGTGCCTTGTAATGCTCGTTAGCTGCTACAGCTTGCTATAACGATGCAACGCCCATGCCTTTATATGGGCATCTCTACCTTTACCACGGAACCTAACGTGAATGACATTACCACAGTTTAGTAAACATACCCCTAAATCTTTCATTAAGAATGGGGCTTTCTCTTAAAAGCACAAACAATCCATGTCAATATCCCCTCTGTAGTTTATTATAATATTTTACAGATTTGTGTTTTAGTTTTCATTGAAATGAAGCACAGTTTGTGATAAGGCAGCTTATCATAGCTCAGGAAGGAGCTATAGAAAAGGTGAAGTGACTCTGAACAAGCAACCTGTCAGTTCTGGTAGAAATAAGAAAACAGAATTTTTCCATAAAAGACTACCAGTCCCAGAATGCACCAGGTTTCCAGCAGCCATTAGAGGAGCTGAAGGGGGGAAATGTGTGTTCAATCAGGAGGGCTATGAGGTAATCCCTAAGCACTCATCTCAAAGGGCAGGGCCTGATTCAGCACAGCTGCGCTGTGTTAGGGAGGAGCACTCATCTAAGCAGAATAAAGGTAGAGTTTATTCTACAGAGAATTATCCTGAGAATCAGCTTGAGCTTGATCATCTTCATCATCAGGTGGATCATCAGAAGCAGAAGCCAAACCGGACGGACAAAGAGGGAAAGAAACCCTTTGGAAGAAAGAGGAGAAAAGCCTTTGAGAGGTCTAGAAGAGTCCAGAGCAGTACGTATACTGGGAGGCATTCCAAGGGCCAGCATACACCATTGGACTGGGGAAAGCCAGAGGAATGGTGCTGCAGAGCTAGGAATCTCCAGACAGTACCTGTGAGAGAGATGGCTGCACGTGGAAGGGACCCTAAGACCCGTGCCAGAAGGTATGTGAAGAGAGATCCAGTGTCCAGGGATCTGGATTGGAAGGCTGGACATAAGAACTGGACTACATACTGGCCAGGCTATATAGAGAGGAACTCTTAACAGCAATGGAAGCTCAGGTATGAACACTGATCTATGCCCTAGTTATAACCTTGAAAGACAGCAGGGAAACAAGTATTCTCCTGAAAGTGCTCCATTGGGAGATTCATCTGTGCCAATCCATGATATTGAACCCATGCTTGTTGAAGAAGAGGGGGTGATAGCAAATGAAGAATCTGTTTACATGGACTGCTCTCTGTCTAAACTTCTTTGGTGATTTTCTGTTATAAAATACAGCAACCATCACAAAGAAATACAAACTTGTTCTTTAATCTACTCAGAAAAGCTCCTGAGAAGGATTTTTAGCCACGCAGTAGAAAGCAAGCCAGCTAAGGGGTTTCAGCTGGATAACTACTAGCAATTGAGCCTTACCTAATTGCTTGTGAGCTCTGAGAGAATCACTTCTGAATCTATGTGGGAAGATATAAGAAGTTTACCTGAAAAGAACAGTTTTTTTCCTTTCTTTGCGGCTTTTGGTTTGTTGTTTGATACATATGCTAAGAGAATATTAGCTAAGCCTACAGAAAAGACCAGTTTGTTATCAACCAGGTCTTATTTCTTTTGCTTTGATTGCCTGATAAGTTAAAATGTTGTTTTCCTGATTTTGTTTTTTCAAGTTTAACACTGAAAGCAAGTAACCTGATTTATGTGCTACCAAGCATATCTGTGTTGGGAGAAATAACCCCATAAATAAATATCTTATTGGCTTTACCCAAAAGCACAACTAATTATTGTGAGCAGCTGTGTCTGGTGTGAATGAACTGCATTGCCCACAATCCCTTGCAAATCATATAGATATATGCACTTGCCAAGACTGTGAAGATTCTCACCCAGGCAGCCGTCTGACAAGTTTCACTTATGAAAACCTTCATTAGGCTCTCATGATAATATTCCTATGATGTTTTCCTAGAACATTTCAGTATAAAATTTCCCTGCAGGAAATCAGAATAGAAAGGTTTTCTAGGCACACTACCTATGGAAAAACTATTGCCATAGATGGGGTTGATCCAATGCATCATTGCATTTCATCGGGGCATGCATTTGCTACTGTGCATTTTGTTTGTTAGTGTGCCTTAAAAAATTAAGGTGCGTGTTTACTAAAGTGCACTATGGTTTTGCAGATAGCACACGTTGAGGATAGAAATTAACATGAGGTATGTGTAACAGATGTGCACTCTTATGGAGCGTGCACGGCCTGGCTAAGCAGATAATTGCACTGCTTCAAACCCAAACACGCTGGGGGCAACATAGATGCACTTAGGGCCACCCTTTGAGGTAGCATACTAGCTGCTACATTGACGGTGAACATGTATTACCAATGCATGCACTAATTGCTCCGTGCAAACACATCTGCATCTTCCCCTACCCCATCCGTTTCCCTCCCCATCACACACTAAGCAGATAGGAAAGAATTACCTCTGTGATGCATGGTTAGTGCTTGCTAGCTGTTGGAGCAGACCTTTAGCAAGCTCCTTGATGAATGCTAAATTGATTTAAAAATTGGAAAAATTCACAAAAGCATGAAAGCTAAGCACATTTTTCTTGCCTATGCATATCCTTGGCATTACACATCAACATCTGCATGTTTTAATTGGCAATGGATTGATCTGGCTTTCCATCATTGTGGTCACACAACCAGATAATTATTTTAAATGTTCATAACATGTTACTATAAAAAAATCATAGATACAAGGTTGAAATGAGTAATCTATGATAAAGCATTAAAAGATAAAAGTCCATACTAAAACCAGTCTTTCTCTGTAAAAACCAATCTGCATGAAGACAGAACACATATTCAAGAAGCCCCATTCTTGACAACAGTTAATATTACAACAATTAATAAATAAGAGCCAATTTTTAGGCATGTTTTACATAATTGATAGCACCTATTATGGAGGGTTTATCTGGTTTTTTTTTTCTGGCATGTCTACCCATATGCACCTGTTTCCGCATCCATAAGCAAATGCTAACAGATGCCTATGACCCTTTGAACAGCTCTGCTGGAGACCCACCACCAGTGGAGACCTTATTCCCCACAGGTGGGCCGCGATCTCAGCTAGAAGACAACTGTTGCCAGCGGGGAGCCTGACCCCCACTGACCGAACAAGAACTGCCAGTGCTACAGCCAGCAAGGACCGCCTGCAACAAATAGTGGCGACTAGAGGGAAATGCGTCATTTTGTCACACTGTAAGAGTGCAATTTTTAGTTTTGTTAGATTTGATCAATTGTCTTATTTTAATAAAGTCACTTAAGACCTTTAATTGGTTCTAAGATTAAAAACACTGATGCTGCTTGACTCACTTTAATGAGATTCTTCTAGTCTGGATTTTAGTGTCAAAGCAATGCCTTGTTTCTAACATACAACCTGCTTACATATTTCATATTTCAAATTTCTATACATCTTTTCTAAGCTCAGTTTAGCTTCCTGCTTTTGTGGTCAACCTGGATACTCAATGCTGGATATGGCCCCGGCATTAAATATCTGGGTTTAGCATTCAGTGGCGATGGCTAGCTGCTATAATTACACTAGACGATAACACTGAATATTGAACCTGTGAATTTTAGTTTAAAGCACTATGGAGAGGTCCTTAATGCTGATGATTCCCAGATCCTCCTCTCTACAGCTGAATCTCTCTGGCAATCCAAGCCCAGATCTCTGCCTGTCTTTCTGACATTGCTGCCTGGATGTCTCACCGCCTCTTGAAATTGAACATGGCCAAGACCGAGCTTCTTATTTTTCCCCCTAAAACCTCCTCTCCCCTTCCTCCTTTCTCAGTCTCTGTGGATAACCCTCTACTCATCCCTGTTTCCTCAGCTCTCAACTTTGGGTTTGTCTTTGACTCCTCTTTCTTCTTCTCCACACACATCCATCTGTGAGCTAAGACCTGCCATTTCTTTCTCTATAACATCAACAAAATTCACCCATTCCTTTCTGAACACACTACTAAGACACTTATCCACTCCTTAATCACCTCCCTTCTTGACTACTGTAACCTACTCCTTGCTGGTCTCCCTTTGAATCATCTCTCTCCCCTTCAATCTGTTCAACACTCTGCTGCGGTGCCAACCTCTTCATACCCATATTACCCCTCTTCTCAAGTCACGTCATTGGCTTCCTATCCATTTCTGCATCCATTTCAAATTTCTCCTGCTGACCTATAAATGCATTCACTCTGCAGCTCCTCACTACTTTCCTCTCTTATCTCTCCTTACACCCCTCCTCGGGAACTCCGCTCTTCTGACAAATGGCTTCTATCTGTGCCCTTCTCTTCTATTGCTAACTCCAGACTTCACTCCTTTTACTTGTTGCACCTTATGCCTGGAACAAGCTACCTGTGTCTGTACACCAGGCTCCATCTCTGACCCTTTTCAAATCCAGGCTGAAAACTCACATCTTCACTGCTGCTTTTAGATCTTGACTCACATGATCTCCTTGTGTTTCCTTACTATTCCCCCTAGATGGTATCCCTGACTACACCTATTGTGTTGTTTGTCTTAACTAGATTGTGAGCTCTGATGAGCAGTGACTGTCTCTTACATGTCTGTGAAGCGCTGCGTACGTCTTGTAGGGCTATATAAATGCTCAGTAGTAGTAGTAGTAGTAGTAGAAGTAATGCCTCACAGAGCTAAGAATTGCAAAATGCAATGTGTGCCTTTGAGTCAATGCTGACTCCTGGCAACCCAGAAGCACCTGGGTTTTCTTGGCAGCGTGACCAGAAGTAGATTGCCAGGCTTTTCTTCCAAGGCAATGGAGGGTTAAGTGACTTGCCCAAGACCTCAAGGAGTGCTAGTGGTAATCAAACCCTGGTTGCTTGGTTACCAAGCCAGTGCTCTAATATAGCCAGGTGCTCTGATAATGCAAACATTTGAAGTGGCCTACAAGAAAACAAACTAATGAATCCTCTTTTTGGAAAAAAAATCTTTCAAACTGTAATTAAAATTGTTGTACATATTACAATTTATCTTTATCTTCATCTTTATTAGGAACATTTGATATACCGCCTATTACCGAAGTGTTAAGGCGGTGTACAACAAAGGTTAGGGCTGCAGGAAAATATGGAAAGAAGGGAACGCCATTGAATTGATAGGAAAGTGATTAGAGAGAAAAGGAAGAAAGACAGTAAAGGACAGATGACGACAAAGCAAAAACACCGGGGGTAAAAGACACAGGAAAGGGAATGGGTGGATCAGGGAGGGATTATGATGAATGACGGGATACCTGGGCTGTTGGGCGGATGCTGACAGAGAGTATATTGGACAAGTTATGGGTGGTTGGGGGGGGGGGAGGTCAAAAGCCTGACAGAAAAGATAGGTCTTGGGAAGAGCCTTAAACTGAGGAAAAGATGCTTCGGTACGGAGAGAGTGCGGGAGAGAGTTCCATAGGGCAGGACTTGCAAAGAAGAAGGCAGCGTGATGGGTGGATTCAAGGTGGGCCTGGGTGGGGGATGGCAGGAAAAGGCAATTGCCGTGTGCAGAATGGGGCAGACGAGGAGTAGGTTGAAGATAGACAAGATCAGCTAGATACTGGGGAGTGTTGGTGTTGAGGACCTTGTGAGTAATGGTAAGGAGCTTGTAAAGATATCGGACCTTGATAGGGAGTCAGTGAAGGGAGAGAAGACAGGGGGTGACATGATCTCATTGGGAGGAAAAAGTAAGGAGACGGGCAGCTGTGTTTTGGATTAGTTGCAGTCTTTGAAGTTGATATTGTGGGAGACCTGCGAATAGTGAATTACAATAGTCAAGCCGAGTGATTACCAAAGAGAGGACAAGAGTGGTAAGGGATGTGAGTGGAAGGAGAGATCGAACAGCCCTGATCCTGCGAAGATGAAAAATGGAGCTATGCACCACTCCAGAGATGTGCTGGTGGAATGAGAGTGAAGAGTCCAGGGTAACGCCAAGGTAACGGAGAGTTGGAACCAAAGGGATTGGTGAGTTGGACATAAGCGGCGTCAAGGTAGGAGAGGGGGCACCAAAGGTGAACCAAATAGCTGCTGACTTAGAAGAGTTAACGATAAGAAAATTGCTACGGAACCAGTCGGAGATGGAAGCGAGACAGTTATTGAGGTGAGAAAGATCTGGGGCTGAAGGAGATGTGTGGTGAATCAGAAGGATATTGTCCGCAAAAAAATAGGCAGATAGACCGGTTTGTTGTATGAGTAAGGCAAGGGGGCGAGAAAGACATTGAAAAGAAGCGGTGCAAGGATGGAGCCCTAAGGTATACCACAATGTAGAGGGAAAGAGGTGGAGCCCGATTGGACAGCAAAGGTTCAGGAGGAGAGAAAAGACTGGAACCACTGATGGACTGTACCCTGAATACCAAGATCAGACAGACGGATAAATTGTATATAGGTAATTGTGTATTGTGTAATAAATTGTATTTAGGAAAAACTAAAAGTTCAAATAATGTAACATAAAGCTTGTATAAAAAGAAAAATAAAGAAACAAAAAAACTATGAGTAGAATATAGCATTGAGATGCAATTAGCAAGCTGTGATGAAATTATAGATTTTACCACTTCTTAGGCTAGTGTGGGAGTCACTAACCTGTGGGAACTCTATGCCGTAGGTTAGTGACACCCACAAGCTGTGTTATTCCCATGGAAGAATAATGCTGGCTCAAAGCTGGTGTTATTTTTCCATAGAAAGCATCAGGCCATTAACATGCAACTCAGTGCTCTTAGCCACATTCTTGAAGAGGTTATGAAGGGTTGTTACATAGGCTTCAGAAGTAGGTGGGCCACACAGACCCTGGCCTCGGACTCAGCCCCGGCCCCACCAAAAATCCCAACATGCCTGGCAGAAGAAGAAAAGCCCCTTCCTACATGCCCATGGGAGTTCAGATCACCGAGGCAGACAGAAAGGGTCTTCACTGCGATCGCAGCTTCTATTCTTCTTCTGCCCTGGGGGATAGGATCCTCGTGGGCAACCTAGTGCCTGCCAGCCATGACCATTGCAAAGATCCTTCCTCTCTGCCCGCAAGGATCTCAGGCAAACAGGAATGGTATTTGCAACGATCGTGGCTTGCAGGCAACAGTCTGCTCCCGGGAATCCCATGCAGGATTCCTCCATTCCCCCCTTCAAAGTTGATAGCCTGTCTGGAACTTCTAGTAGAGTCTAGATATCAGAGAGGTAAGATATCACCATGTTGTTCAGAATAAAGGGGGGCATGCAAGGGGCCGTTGTTTAAGAAAAAGGGGTCAAAGGTGGGAGAATCTGCAGCATGAAGAACATCTTTCTCACCAAACAGAAAACTACTACCACTATTTGGAGACTCCATCATCAGAGGCACCAACTTGGGAACACAGTTCAAAGGAGAGAAGATAGTCATGTGTCTACCAGGCTCGACAGCCAGCAGGGACACAAACCAAGTTGTTGAAGTACTTAGTGCAAAAAGTGAACACTCCAAACTTGATGTTGTTATCCACTTGGGCACAAATGACCTGGCTAGAAACAGTGCCTCTACAGGCCAAAAGGACTTCCAATCTCTGGGAGAGAAACTCAAGCCCATTGTTAACACTGTTGCATTCTCAGAGGTTCTGCCTATACTTGGTAAGGGGACAAAAAGGCTGCATCGCATTAACAGCTTTAATACATGGCTCAAGACCTGGTGCAAACAAGAAGGATTCAGATTTATTGGCGACTGGGGAAACAGATGGACCAACAAGAGACTATACTGTGCTGATGGACTACATCTCTCTGTCGCAGGGAAAAGAATCTTAAGTGAAAAATTCAGGCAGTATGTGGATATGCATTTAAACTAGGAAAAGGGGGTGACGGATGTGGAAGGTCAAGACCTGCATGCCACCCCCTGCAAAAGCAGAATAACATCAGAAATAGCCACACTTTTAAACCACACATCAAAAACAAGTGGGAAGATATGGGCAGAACAAAATCAATGCAAAATACACACAAGCCAGGTAAATGTTGGAAAGCAATGAGCACAAATACTCGAAGCTTAGCTAACAAAGTTCTGGACCTGGAAGCCCTAATGGTGGAAATGGATTTGGACATTGTGGCAATTACAGAAACATGGTTTAATGAATCGCATGATTGGGATATAGCCATGCAAAAATGCAATGTGTGCCTTTGAGTCAGTCCTGACTCCTGGTGACCCAGAAGCTCCTGGGTTTTTTTGGCAGTGTCACTGGAAGTAGATTGCCATGCCTTTCTTCTGAGGTAGTGGAGGGTTAAGTGACTTGCCCAAGGCCACAAGGAGTGCTAGTGGGAATTGAACCCTGGTTGTTTGGTTACCAAGCCAGTGTTCTAACCACTAGGCTACTCCTCCACTGGATATAGCCATAGCTGCCAATAATCTATTCAGAAGAGACAGAGAAAATGGAAAAGGAGGAGGAGTAGCATTGTATGTCAAAAGCAATATTAAAGCTACTGAAATGCAGGGGACATGGGGAAAAGAAGAAGTGCTCTGGGTTGCGTTGGAAAGAGGAGATGGCACTGTCATCCATACTGCTGTAGTCTACAGACCTCCGACTCAAATTGAAGAGATAACGAATTGATTATAAATATTGCCAAGATAGCCATAAAGGGGGAAGCGATCATTTTGGGTGACTTTAATCTACCTGATGTGGATTGGATTACTCCTTCTGCACATCTGGAAAGAAGCAAAAACATTGTAGATGCTCTCCAAGATGCATCACTTAGACAAATGGTCATGGAACCAACCAGGGAAAGCTCAACGCTGGATTTAGTGCTCACCAATGGTGATAGCATGTTGAATGTCTGCGTGAGTGCCCCTGTGAGCAACAGCGATCATCACACGGTGTGGTATGAGATAAAAGCCAAGGTACAGGCCAAACATAGCAAGCTCAAAGTCCTAAACTTCAAAAACACTGACTTCAAGAAAATGGCTGAGTACCTGAAGGAGGAGATGACAGGGTGGAAGGAGATAAGGGAAGTGGAATTGCAATGGGCTAAACTGAAGGTGGCAATAAAAGGGGCAACACATAAATATGTAAAAAAAGTAAATAAAAACAAGAGGAAAATGAAACCTATTTGATTTTCCAAAGAAGTGGCTGCTCAAATAAAGGCAAAAAACACAGCTTTTGCAAAATTCAAAAGCTTGCAAACAGAAGAATGAATACAGGATCAAACTCAAAGAATCAAAAAGAGAAATAAGGATAGCAAAGTCAAAGGCTGAGGAAAAGATGGCTAAAGATGTTAAGGGTGGCGACAAAACTTTCTTCAGGTATATTCGGGAAAGGAAGACGATCAGAGTTGGAATTGCAGGACTCAGAAATGCTGGGAAAGGACTCATGGAAAGTGACATAGAAAAAGTGAAATTGCTAAACAAATACTTCTGCTCTGTTTTTACTAAAGAAAATCCTGGAGATGGACCAGCTCTGACTCCCAAATATAAAAATGGGAATGAAGTAGATACCACACCATTCACAGAAGATGAAGTGTTGGAACAACTTGCTAAACTGAAAGTGGACAAAGCCATGGGACCGGATGGGATACATCCCAGGATACTGAAAGAGCTCAGAGAGGTTCTTGCAGGGCCGTTAAAGGATGTATTCAACAGATCCTTGGAAACAGGAGAGGTTCCTCAGGACTGGAGAATGGCTGATGTCGTACCTCTACACAAAAGTGGTGACAGTGTCAAACTACAGACCCGTGAGCCTTACCTCGGTGGCGGGAAAAATAATGGAGACGCTCCTGAAAGAGCGAATAGTGACCTTTCTTAAAACCAACAGGTTGCAATATCTGAGGCAACATGATTTTACTGAAGGACGTTCTTGCCAAACAAATTGGATTGAGTTCTTTGACTGGGTGACCAAGGAACTAGATCAGGGGCATGCGATGGATGTCATCTACCTGGATTTTAGCAAAGCCTTTGATACTGTTCCTCATAGGAGTCTTGTCAACAAACTCAGTAGCTTGGGGATGGGTCCCAAGATGGTGAACTGGATTAGAAAATGGTTGGCTGACAGACGACAGAAGGTGATGGTACATGGAGCTCACTCGGATGAAAGGAAGGTGATTAGCGGGGTGCCCCAAGGTTCGGTCTTGGGCCCGGCACTGTTCAATGTATTTGTGAGGGATATTGCTGAAGGACTGAATGGAAAAGTCTGTCTTTTTGCAGATGACACAAAAATTTTCAGCAGAGTGGACTCCCCCGAGGGAGTGGATAACATGAGGAAAGATCTACAAAAGCTGGAAGAATGGTCTAATGCTTGGCAATTACGATTTAATGCGAAAAAGTGCAGTGCCATGCACTTAGGTAGCAGAAATCCAAGGGAAATGTATGCAATAGGGGGCGAGAGGTTGGTGTGCATGGTTCAGGAGAAAGACCTTGGTGTGATTATCTCTGATGATCTCAAGGTGGCAAAACAGTGTGACAAGGAGGTGGCAAAAGCCAGGAGGATGTTGGGCTGCATACAAAGAGGGATTACCAGCAGAAAGGAAGAGGCACTTATGCCACTGTACAGGTCGCTGGTGAGGCCTCACTTGGAATACTGTGTTCAATTTTGGAGACCATATCTTGCAAAAGATGTAAAAAGACTGGAAACTGTTCAGAGGAAGGCGACCAAAATGATTTGGAGCCTGCGTAAGAAACCCTATGAGAAGAGACTTGAAGACCTAAATATGTACACTTTGGAGGAGAGGAGGGATAGGGGAGATATGATTCAGACCTTTAAATACTTAAAGAGGAACGATGAACAAACAAACCTCATCCAAAGTCGAAGAAGCGGCAAAACTAGAGGGCATAACATGAAGCTGCAAGGTGGAAAATTGAAAGGCAATGTCAGGAAATATTTTTTCACTGAAAGGGTGGTGGATGCTTGGAATGCTCTCCCGATGGAAGTGGTGGGGGCAAACACGGTGACGGAATTCAAAACAGCATGGGACAAGCCCTGCGGATCCCTTTATAGCAACAGGATAAAAACAAAATAAACTGGACCATCTAACGTCTCAACAAGGGGGGTGTCCTGCATGGAGTGGTGGGTCCGCCCCTGAACGGGGATGTCGGGAGGAGTGGCCTGCACGGAGCGATGTGTGCACCTACTCTTGCCGTATATTTGCTGGGCAGACTGGATGGACCATGCTGGTCTTTATCTGCCGTCATTTACTATGTTACTTTCTTTTTGGAAAGGAAGGTGGATGTATGTAACAGTTTTTCAGATGAGGAGGTAAAGATAAATTACTATAATGAACTCAAGAACGTCTGGCACCGGCCCAGAAGATCTGTAGTTGCGAAGAAAGTGAAAATAAAGTCAGAGATCAATTGGAATCAATGGCATTATACAGAGTAGATGGATCTTACAGTCTTCAGTTGTCATCAAATTATGTTTCTGTATTAATATGAGAACTATATACTAGACATTTCACCATTTTGTCTCAATGGAAAAATGCCTAGTTCATACTAGGCTCCTCCATTTCATAGGTACAGGATGAGAAAGGATTTGCAATGAGAGAGACAACTGAGATATAGGGAAAGGCAGCAAAGCTCTAGACTATGAGATAGAGAAGCAAAAATCTAATGTACAGCAGATGTGCATTAGGGAACCTGTTAAGGACCTACCAGGGGAAGAAGCCAAAAGCAAAAACAGATGAAGGTAATGATGTACCCAAGGACGTTTCCTTCTCATGAGAATGAGGCAGATAAATAAGGCAGGAATCAGCTCTACTATTTAAACCCCCCTGTTTAATCATCCTGTTCATTCTTTGGTATTTGTAGAAAAGTCCGCCTTTTTTTACAGAGGTAATAGCACTGTTCAACTTACTTGGATATTTCTCTTAAGTTTTATCATAGCTGCAGTTGCAGATAAATAATCTTAATAAGAGTGGTTAACAATAGAGTTGCAATTCAGATGTTCATCATTGTATCTCGAAGATGGCACCAAAGCAGTAGGATTTTCCATGAAAAATCTCCAGATTGAGGGCCCTTGACATGATGAATGAGTGGAAGAGGCTAAGAGGAAATACCTTTTTACTGATAGGGTATTGGGTGACTGGAATTTCCTATGAGCAGAGGCAGTTAACTGACAGAATTCAACCCTGCTTAGGACAGATACAGATCATGCTGTCGATATTTGTATGAGTAGGGGCAACTGTCTAAGCTTAGTGAGGTAAGTGGCAGTAGTTATTATGCTGGATCCATAGAAATATCTCGCAAAAGGTTTTTTGGGGTTAAAGCATTTCATACACCCTTAGAATAGTATGAAATTAACAGTACTAATAGAATGTTTTTGCCACAAAGAGGTATATTTCCTAGACCTTCTTGAAAATGGGCTTTAATAGACTAACTGCCCTTCCTGCCCCCTTTGTTTCTCCTGGAATATTGCCTGCCTTCCTTTTCTGCCAGTATTCCCTAAATGCTATTTGTTTTGTTCATCCTTTTACTCCTGCTTCGGACAGCAGTGATCTCTTCATTTTCTTCCCCTTGATAATATCTGATGCTCTTTGTTACCACTTTCAGTATTCAGTCTTGAAAGTCAGAGTAGGTAAAGAATGAACATGGCTCAGAAAGAAGGGAAATGTTATTCAGAGGCTGAGACTTTAGAGGTACCATTAATAGTTTTATAACGCTATCTTTGTTGAATATATTGTAGTTATAATTAGTTTGTATAGTATATTCAACAAAGATACAAAATATACAAGTTCAGCTGCAACTATCAGTTATGATCACATCTCAAAAAGGGTTCCAAGTGGTTTTAAGGTACACGATCAAACATGTCTTTGGATAAATATTATTGCTATTCTATATGTATAGTGTTGCACATACCTTGTAGTGCTATACAAATGATAAGTAGTATTAGTAATAAAATAATTCTTGTTTGAAAATTGTCACAATGGCTCAGACAAAAAAATATATATATTTTCTCCAAGATCATTATGTCTATTAAAGATAAGTGAATCCATCATTCCATCCAAGAAGATTGTTCTAATTTAATGTTTTGTTTCTTATATTTTATTTTAAATCACTTTATTTTAATTTATTGCATGTTATTCTACTGTTATTTTAATGTAAACTACTTGGATTGACTATTGTTCAGAGAGCAGTATATAAATTATAATAGATAAAGAAGGCCGGTATCATGGAAATCTCATCCAACTTCGTAAAAGAGATCATTTGCCAAAGAAGCTGAAACTAACAATTTTCAATCTTTTATCAAACTTCTCTTATCCCTCCTTGTAAATGAAAACCATCTTAAAATGATAATGAATATTAATTTCTTCATTTTTGTTCAGCAGGTGGCCTAGAGGGAGCAGATGACACCAGAAAATCAAACTCTTATAACCGAGTTCATCTTATTGGGATTCTCCGATCTCTCTCCTAAGTTGCAACATTTCCTATTCTCCTTATTTCTGATTCTCTATATATTCACCATACTGGGAAACACACTCATCTTTGCAATTCTTACAGTGGACCCTCAGCTCCACACACCAATGTACTTCTTCCTGAGGAACCTGTCCTTCATTGAAATCTGCTACATATCTGTCACCCTCCCCAAGATGCTGGTGAACTTGCTCATTGAGGACAAAAGTATTTCCATTTTAAGCTGTGCCCTGCAGATGTATTTCTTTCTATTTCTGGCAACTGTAGAGTGTTTGTTTCTAGCCATCATGGCCTATGATCGTTACGTAGCTATATGCAGCCCCCTGCATTATACAACAATAATGACAAAAGACAAGTGTAGCATCCTGGCAGGAGCGATGTGGGTCATCGGGATGCTTTTCTCAGCAGGAAGGACCACTTTTGTATTCATTCTGCCTTTCTGTAGGTCAAATGTATTAAATCATTTCTTTTGTGATATTCCTCCAGTTTTGCGTTTGGCATGCACAGACACTTACGTCAATGATCAAGTGACATTAGTATCTGGGGTCTTGGTTGTCCTTCTGCCGTTCTTGTTAATTTTTGCCTCTTACATTTTTATTCTTTCATCTGTCAGGAAGATTAATTCTTCTGAAGGTAGAGAAAAAGCCTTCTCCACTTGCACTGCTCACCTCACCTCTGTAACATTGTTCTACGGGACAGGCATCCTAACCTATCTACAGCCACGTTCTGACTCCTCCATGAGTAGAGACAGACTCTTTGCTATGTTCTATGCCGTGGTGATGCCCATGCTCAACCCCCTAATCTACAGCCTCCGAAACAAGGAAGTGAAAGGAGCTTTGAAAAGAAGAATCAGCAGAAAAATGTGTCCAAGGTAGATTAAAAGCATGTCAATGGCCAATACGTGGGACCATAATTATTTCAAAACATTTTCAGTAAAATTAGGCATTTTACTTGGTCAGTCTCAAATGGCCATATGTTGAAGTCCATCTACTGTCAATGAACTGAGTCACTTACAGATATCAAGGCAGTTTATATGAGAGAGAGAGATAAAAGATCCCAGGATATGCTATAATAAAGGAATCTAGTATGTACTGTACTTTCCAGAGGCTAAAAGGACTCTATATCTTAGCTATGTGCCAAAACCAGAAATTTCATTAAAATACTTAAGTGATTGTGTTGTATTGCATTGCTTATCACTAAATTGCAAGAACTGTGGATTCAAGATATGCAGTTAGGGTGGTTTGAGAACTACCTTTCGGGAAACAATGTGTGTTTTCGAAAGTCCACTTTTGGGGTTTGGGTCTCTGGGGCATCCAGAAGTCTTTATTGGACCCCTCTCTCTTTAATCTGCACCCAATTTCTTCAGGCATCAAGACTGAACATTTTGAGGTAGAAACATTCTTATATGTAGATGATTGTTTTTCTGCAGATCAAAGATTCATTTTGCATAATCTCAGCATTAGTTTGCTCTATTTCTGCAAAACAATGATTTATTGTGAATTCTTGTCAGTATTAACAAAGTAAACTTTGTTTACAAAATTGCTGTTCATATACTTGCCACATTTTTATGCTAAATCTGCCTTCTATTCTTGAAGAAATATACTTGTGCATGCTTCCCGTGATTGCCACATTGACCCCCATATGCTTTACACATCAACATTTGTCACTCCTTAACCGCCTCTACTCACTATCAAGCTCAGTCATATCCTCCACTGACAATGGCAAACCTAAAGTGCATTATCCTCCTAAGCATACTGCTCCTACTTGTATCAAAAGCCACTTCTTCTATACAACATGAAGATCTTCACTATCATATACCCATCCTATCCTACTGCCAAAGAAACTTCCAATTATTTTCCTTCCATACATCCTCCGCTCTCCACCAAAAACATTCTCCTATGAGGCCAATCCATCTAATCCCCATTCATACCCACTCCAATCTCCAAAACAGCAATGCAACACGCCTGATAAAAATCTCACTTATCAACTCCAGATCTATCAGAAACAAGATCCCAGCTAACTTGATCTCATTCACTACAACAATCCAAACATACTCTGTTTAAGTGAAGCCTGGATATCAAACACTGAAAATGTCCTGATCGACCAGTTAACCCTTGCCTATTATGACCTTTTCCAATGTCCTAGAACTGACTAGCGCAGAGGTGGAGTACTAATTCTAGTAAAAAAAATATCTAAAATTCTCTCTTTGCTTAAGTAACACTATAGTCACATAGTAAATGATAGCAGATAAAGACCAGTGTGGTCCATCTAGTCTGCTCAGCAAGGCGGCAAGAGTAGATGCACTTGCCACTTCATGCAGGTCACCCCTCCCCATGCCTTTGTTTAGGGGTGTAGCCACTGCTCCGTGTAGGTCACTACTATTTGTTCATATATAAGAGATAGTTAAGTTTATTTTGATTTTATCCTGTTTCTGTAAAGGGATCCACTGTGTCTGTCCCATGCCATTTTGATTTCAGACACTGTATTTGCCCCCACCACTTCCATCGGGAAGGCATTCCAAGCATTCACCACCCTTTCAGTGATAAAGTATTTCCTGACATAGCCTTTCAGTTTACCCCTTTGCAGCTTCATGTTATGCCCTCTAGTTTTACAGCTTCCCCATCTTCGGAAGAGGTTTGTTTGTCCATTAATACTCTTTAAGTATTTAAAGGTCTGAATAATATCTCTCCTGTGCCTCCTCTCCTCCAGAGTGTACATATTTAGGTCTTCAAGTCTTTTCTCATAAGTCTTCTGACGCAGGCTCCAAATCATTTTGGTCACCTTCCTCTGAACCGCTTCCAGCCTTTTTATATCCTTTGAGAGATATGGGGGTATGTTTACTAAACCGGGCTAACGGTTAACCCGGGCTATCTGCAACTAGGTCCCATTGAATAATCTGGGACCTAATGGCAGATAGCCCGGGTTAACCGTTAGCCCAGTTTAGTAAACATACCCCATGGTCTCCAAAACTAAACACAATATTCCAAGTGAGGCCTCACCAGCGACTTGTACAGTGGCATTAGTACCTCTTCATTTCTGCTGGTAATTCCTCTCTGTATGCAACCCAGCATCCTTCTGGCTTTTGCCATTGCCTTGCCACACTCGTTCACCACCTTGAGATAATCAGAAACAATCACACTGAAGTCTTTCTCCTGGTCCATGCACATCAATCTCTCGGCCCTATCGCATACAATTCTCTTGGATTTCTACTTCCCAAGTGCTTTAAACTGCACTTCTTCACATTAAATCTTAACTGCCAAGCATTAGACCATTCTTCCAGCTTTTGTAGATCTTTCCTCATGTTCCCTACTCCCTGAGGGGAGTCCACTCTGTTGCAAATTTTTGTGTCATCTGCAAAAAGACAGACTTTTCCATTCAGCCCTTCGGCAATATCATTCATGAATATATTGAACAGTACCAATCCCAAGACCGAACCCTGGGGCACACCGCTAATCACCTTCCTTTTATCTGAGTGAGTTCCGTCTACCGTCACCCTCTGTTGTCTGTCAATCAACCAATTTCTGATTCAGTTCACCATCTTGGGACCCATCCCCAAGTTGTTGAGTTTATTGATAAGCCTCCTAAGAGGAACAGTATCAAAGGCTTTGCTGAAATCTAGGTAGATCACATCCATCGCATGCCCTTGATCTAGTTCTCTGGTCACTCAGTCAAAGAACAAAATCAGATTTCTTTAGCAAGATCTTCCTTTGGTAAAACCATGTTGCCTTGGATCATGCAAACTGTTGGTTTCGAGGAAGTCTACTATTTGCTCTTTCAGGAGTGCCTCCATTACTTTTCCCACCACCGAGGTAAGGCTTACTGGCCTGTAGTTTGTCACTTCTTCCCTATTACAACTTTTGTGGAGAAGTACCACATAAGCCCTTCTCCAGTCCTGAAGAACCTCTCCTGTCTCCAAGGATCTATTAAAAACATAATTTAAAGGCCCTGCAAGAATTTCTCTGAGCTCTTTCAGTATCCTGGGGTGTATCCCATCTGTTCCCATAGACTTGTCCACTTTCAGTTTTGCAAGCTGTTCTAACACATCATCTTTTGTGAATGGTGTGGTATCTACTCCATTCCCATTTGTATACTTGTCAATCACAGGTGGTCCTTCTCCAGGATTTTCTCTAGTGAAAAAATAGAAGGCATGGATGTACTTATCATCAGCAAAAAATATGTCACAATCAGCTTGATCTACAGACCTCCCACCCACAACCCAGACAAACTGCCATCCATCCTAGAAACCACCTGTACTTCAACCCCATGCAAGCCACAAGTAATCCTTGGTGATTTCAACTTGCCATCACTTCAGCCCACACACTCCTCCCATTTCATAAATGCTTTGTATGCAAATAATGCAATCCCTCACCCACAACAAAGGTAACACACTTGATCTCATATTCCTCCCACACAACTTATTACAAGACATACTCCCCCTCCCATGGACAGATCACTTCCTATTGGAGTTTTGGATCCCTTCCATCATCACACACCCCAGAAACCAACAAAATGAACTATTTTAAAAACAAATTCAAAACGTTTAACAGAGATTCATCCCACATATTTATTTATTTAACATTTTTATACCGCATTTCCCACTGTTCAAATGTGGTTTACATTAAACAGAATATTGAATTGTACAGAATGGTACATATTCTGTTACATAAAACATTTAACTATGTAAAGTAAAACAGAATAACATAGAGAACAATTTGTTGGTTATAAACGGGTACGTTGGCAACTATTTACAACTCTGTAAGGTGGCTTTAGAGTGCTGGAGTTTTTTAAATGGATTATGTCCGTTCTGGATTATTTTGGGTTGATACAGTATCTGCATTGTTTTGTATGTTGTTAGTGGTGGGGACTGTATCTTCATTTTTGTTTCCAAAGTGTATGGTGAACAAGTAGGTTTTGATCGTTTTACGGAAGGTAGTGAGGTTTTCTATGGCTCTTATACTGTCTGGGAGGTTGTTCCAAGTTACCAGGGAGAAATGTGAGAAGGCTCTGTTGTTAGTTAACTTTGTGGATTTTCTAAAGTCAGGTGGAGTGATCAGCTTATTTTTGTTGCACTCACACTGATTTTGAATCTTGTTGTCTTTGGAGATGAGGGTGGTGAGGTAGGATGGGGCAATGTCTTTGATGATTTTGAATGTGGTTACGAGGATTTTGTACTGGATGCGGCTCTGAATTGGGAGCCAATGAAGGTTGTATAGCACTGGTGTGATGCGTTCAACCAAGTTGGTGTTAGAAGTTATTCTTGCTGCAAAGTTTTGGGCAATCTGTAGTTGTCTTATGGATTGTTTAGGTATAGACTCCTCTTCAGCAAACCTCACTGACATCATAAATAGCTGGAACTTCAACATAGCCAAAGCTGCACAAGCCACCGTTACACACCACGCAGTAAAACGTAAAGAGTCAAAAGTGTGGTACGCTTATGAATTAAAAAAACTAAAGCAACAGCTCAGAAAACTAGAAAATAGATGGAGATCTACAAGATCCAATTCTGATAACCAACTATACATGTCCACACTTAAATCTTACAAAAATGTCATCAGTGAAAAGAAAAGGGAGTATCATACTAAACTCCTCGCAAGATCCCTAAATAGACCCAGAGAACTCTTCTCTATAGTCAAATCTCTGACCAAATCTCCCAATCCTGACACTGACTTACCCGTCTTAGAATCCCAAACCCTAGCCAATTTTTTATTGGAAAAACTTGTCCCCCTGAGCAAAGATGATACTCAGTTTAACCAGCGATTGCCCGCTCTCACCATCACCACACCTCCCAACCAAGCCACCTGGACTTTATTCCACCATTTAGATATCAAACAACTAAAGAATATAATCACAAACCTCAGCAAGACCATAGACCCGTTATATAGATGGGCCTTGTGGTCTTTTTCTGTCATCATGTTTCTATGTTTCTATAGTAGTGGATCCGTGGAATAGTCTCCCAGTGGAGGTGGTAGAGATGAGGACAGTAACTGAATTCAAAAAAGCATGGGACCAACACAGAGGATCTCTAAAGGTAAAAAGTGGACTGTTGTAGTTGTTATGGAAGGACAGACTAGATGGGCCTTGTGGTCTTTTTCTGTCATCATGTTTCTATGTTTCTATACCCATGCCCTGTTAGCTGGCTGAAGGTTACAAAAGATGAGTTTGCACCCATCATCCTTAATATTGTAAACCAGTCTTTAGAAACAGGACAGATGCCACCCTCTCTGAAACAGGCAAATCATACACCCTATCCTTAAATCTAATGTCATGGACAAAACTCTCCCAAACTCATACAGATAGATCTCCAGCCTGCCGTTTTTAGCAAAAATGATCAAAAAGGTGGTGAAAATTCAATTACAAGACTTAATTGACCTGCATTTTTCCCTTGATAGCCAACAACAGGAATTCAAACCATTTCACAGTGTGGAAACCTTAATGTTAACCCTTATGGACAGACTCCACCGCGGTCTAAATAATACCAAACAAGCCTTCATACTTGTTTTCATTGACATTGCAGCTGCCTTCGACAGCATTAGCCATAGCACATTAATCTCGAGACTGCAACAGATTGGCCTCCAAGGCACAGCCCTAAAATGGTTCAAGTCATATCTCATCGACCACACCCTACAAGTCCAAATCGGCACTACTACATCCTCAGCCTTCAAATAATCACAAGGAGTCCCTCAAGGCTCCTCGCTATCCTTCCTCCTATTTAATCTCTATATGCAACCAGTATGTGACATCTTTGCATAAAATAAACTATCATCTATTTGCAGATTATATTATGTTCTGCCATCCAGTAGACATCTCAGACCCCACATGTCCCCAAATCCAAAACTGCCTTGCTGACATCACTGCCTGGCTTAACGCTCATAATTTGAGAATTAACCTCAAGAAAACTGAAGTATTATACATTGCCCACGATCAAAACTTTATCCCTCCTTCGAAACTGCTCTTACAAGACTCCGAGCTGTCAGTCAAACAAGAAGCTAAATACTTAGGAATCATCCTAGACCATCTCAAAGAACATATAAATAAATAAAATAAAAAATTATCCTTGATCTGTGATTGGTATTAAACAAGTAAGTATGCGCCTGAACATGTATTTATTTATTTGTATTTGACTCACTTCTTTCCAGTAGTAGTCCAAGACAAGTTAGAGACCGGTGCTATAGGTATTCCCGTGTCCCCAGAGAGCTTGTTCCTGATGCAGTGGAAGGTTAAATGACTTGTCCAAGGTCACAAGTAGCACCAGTGGGGTTTGAACCCTGTCTTCCCTGGTTCCCATCCTGCTGCACTAGACTTCAAAAGAAACACTTAAAATTAAATCCAGAAAAGACAAGGTAAATATGGATCTCAAAGAAACAATCATAGTTCAGTGCCCTTTAACTAAAGCGTGGTAGGGTTTTATACCACATGCCCAGCATCTGTCCTGTATTTAATGCATAGAGCAGACACTTCACTATTAGGTCTACTCTATTTTCCCTGCCTTAGCAAGTAGCACAGAAGCACTCACACTACCTGTTGAGATAGGGATCACAGATCTGGAAACTGAATGCAGGGTCTTCCCTCCCTGATTTCCAGCCTCACTTCCACCATGATCAGAGCCTCCTCTATTCAACCCCCCTGTGATCCAAATTCCCCACAAATTTGTGCCCCTCCCCTTCAGGACCTCCCTGGCTGAAAAGCATTCCATCCATGGAGGCCCTGACATGAGTCCCACCACTCCCAATCAGGCCCCCCCCCCTTCAAGGCCTACCCTGTTGCCCTCACAAGGTCATTCCTAGGTGCTCTCTGGTGGTCTTCATGGTGAATGGAGGTGCCAAAATTTTTAATTTGGTTCTGTGGTCAAGGAGGACATTTTTTTATTTAGAAACATAGAAAAATGATGACAGAAAAAGACAACATGGCCTATCTAGTCTGTCCTTCCATATCAACAACTACAACAGTCCCCTTTTTACCTTTAGAGATCCTCTGTATTTGTCCCATACCTTTTCGAATTCAGATACTATCCTCATCTCTACCACCTCCACTGGGAGACTATTCCACAGATCCACCAATCTTTCCATAAAGAAATATTTCCGTATATCACTCTTGGATCTGTCCCCTTTCATCCTCATCCCATGTCCCCTCATAGCAGAACTTGCTTTCAATTGAAAGAGGCTCTCCCTCTGTGCATTTATGCCATGGAGGTATTTAAACGTCTCAATCATATCAGCTCTATCCCGCTTTTCTTCTAAGGTGTACATATTAAAATCCTTAAGTCTGTCCTCATATGCTTTATAATGAAGACCACTAACCATTTTAGTAGCCACCCTCTGTACTGACTCCATCCTGTTTATATCCTTTTGACGGTGCAGTCTCCAAAATTGCACACTATACTCCAAATGAGGTCACACCAAAGACTTATACAGAGGCACTATCACCTCCTTTTTTCTGCTAGCCATTCCTCTCCCTATGCACCCAAGCATCTTTCTAGCTTTTGCTGTCATCTTTTCTACCTGTTTAACTACTTTAAGATCATCAGACATGCCTAGGTCCTGCTCTTTTTTAGTGGACAAACGTTCTTCACTCCCTATACTATATTGCTCCCTTGGATTGCTGCAACCCAAATGCATGACCTTGCATTTTTTAACATTAAATTCCAGCTACCAAATTCTAGATCATTCTTCAAGCTTAGTTAGATCCCTTTTCATGTTATCTACACCATCCTGGGTGTCTACACTATTGCAGATTTTGGTGTCATCCGCAAAGAGACAAGCCTTACCCGACAGCTCTTCCGCTATATCATTAACAAAGATGTTAAAAAGAATTGGACCAACGACAGATCCCTGGGGCACACCACTGGTAACTTCCTTCTCCTCAGAGTGAGCTCCATTTACCTGTACTCTTTGTTGCCTCACACTCAACCAATTTCTAACCCAAGCAATAACTTTAGGGTCCATCCCTAGGGTGCTCAGTTTGTTTATAAGTCGCCTGTGAGGAAAGGTGTCAAAGGCTTTACTTAAATCTAATACACCACATATAGGACTCTCCCTTGGTCCAACCCCTTGGTCACCCAGTCAAAGAAATCAATCAGATTTGTCTAACAAAACCTGCCTCTGGTGAATCCATTTTGCCTCGGATCCTGTAATCTGCTGGACTCCAGAAACATCACTCTTTTCTCTTTCAGCAGTGTTTCCAATAATTTACTCACCACCGAAGTTAAACTAACCGGCCTGTAGTTTTCAATCACATCCTTACTTCTGCTTTTGTGTAAAGGTACCACATGAGCCTCTTTCCAGTCCTTTGGCACCACTCCCGACTCCAACGAGGCATTGAAAAGGTCAGTCAGTGGAGCTGCTAGAACGTCCCCAAGTTCCCTCAGTATTCTAGGGTGTATCCCTTCCGGTCCTATCTCTTTGTCTACTTTAAGTTTAGCTCGTTTCTCATGAACACAGTTTTCTGAAAATTGTTCAAGATGTCCCTCGCTTCTGTTCCTGTTTGTGGGTGTTTTCTGAGGTCCTGCTCCTGGTTCTTCATCTGTGAACACAGAACAGAAATATTTGTTAATCAATTCCGCTTTATCCTCATCAGCTTCTACATATTCTTCCCCTTCACTCTTGAGTTGACAATAGCACTTTTGCCCTTCCTCTTCTCACTAACATATCTGAAAAATATCTTATCCCCCCCCCCCCCCATTTTATTGCATTGGCTATTTCCTCCTCTTTTTGAATCTTTGCTTTTCTGACTACTTTGCTAGCTTCTCTAAGTTTTTCCAAATATAGATGCCTGTCTTCCTCTCTCTGTGATCTCCTGTATTTCATGAAGGCCTGCCTCTTTTTCTTCACCTTTTCAGCTACTTCTTTCGAAAACCATAGCAGTCTCCTTTTCTTTTTACCTTTATTTACCATTTTAACAAAAAGGTTGGTTTCCTTCAGTTGAGATGATGTATTTATGTGTTTAAAAACTGAATAAAGATCAAATTACAAAAAAAAAATCCCTTCAGTCTTGCCCACTGTTTTTCTACATCCCCCAGTTGTTCCATCCCGCTAACGACTCCCTGAGGTATTTAATTTATCATTGTTGGTCTAATTTTATTGTAAACTACTTTGATCCTGCTTCCCGTATGAAAGATATTGTATAAAATGCCATAAATCAAATCAAAATGAAAAAAAATAGTTGCATTCTCATCTTATGTGTCTCTCAATGGGAAAATCAAATAGATAAGAAAAACAGACAACCTCATGTCTGCAAGATGGCACTGGTACTTTGTACTTCCTAGGGATTTTTTCCAGATGTGCAATAAATCTAGTGAATTGTGGCATCCACCGAATACAGTTCTATATAAACTGCTTTGATTCCCTGAATAAGCATAAAAATAGCTAAATAAAATAAAATAAATAATCATGTACACTGATCATGATATCTGAAACAACCAACACAAACTGTCTAATATTGCTCCAATTGATGGTATTTGTTTTAATGTGTGAAACATGATTGCTACCGGATCTCAGAAAGAAGTAATGGAAGTTTTTAAAAGAACTTCAGTTTCATCATTTTGAAAGTAAGGATAATGATTTGTCCTGGTTTCCTGCCCATGTGTCAGCTGTGCTTCCTGATAATGCCCTCTGTTAAAATTCAGATTAGTCCATTACATTCATCTTTCATTTTCTTGAACTTGCACCAACATCTGTTGCCAACGAATATCCAGGCAAATAGGATGAATTTGCTGAAAATATTGTTTATATGGTACAATGTTGGTACTAGTGCTTGCCATATGGTCTTTTCAATCAAAGCACAAGTCAACCTTCGACATGACAGCACTGAGATGAACACAGAGATACGTTGTACATTAAATGGAATACAGCATTCTCTCTAATGTGCATGGGAATCCACTGCCCATGTTCCTACAATTGGGGGAGGGGAGGGGTGATGTAGCAGTATCACACTTTCAATTGCATGGAGCCAGCAGGTCCCTTGGAAGTTCCGTAGAATCTATCTGGAAATGGTTCAGAGGAAGGCGACCAAAATGATTTGGAGCCTGTGTCAGAAGACGCATGAAAATAAACTCCAAAACCTAAATATGTATATTCTAGAGGACACAGGAGAGATATGATACAGACTTTTAAAGAGTATTAATGAACAAACAAACCTTTTTCAAAGATGGGGAAGCTCTAATACTAGAGGGCATGACATGAAGCTGCAAGTGGGTAAACTGAAAAGCAACATCAGGAAATACTTTTTCACTGAAAGGGTGGTGGATGTTTGGAATGCCCTCTCGATGGAAGTGGTGGGGACAAATACAGTGACAGAATTCAAGATGGCATGGGACAGACACAGTGGATTCTTTATAAAGACAGGTCAAAATCAAAATAACTTAATTGTTTAATATCTCAACAAGTGGAGGTGACCTGCACGGAGTGGTGGGTACAACCCTAAACAAAGGCATGGGGAGGGGCGATCTGCACGGAGCAGCGGGCACACCTACTCTTGCTACCTTGCTGGGCAGACTAGATGGACCATGCTGGTCTTTATCTGCCATCATATACTATGTTACCCTACATAATTGAAACCATAATATTACTACACTACTCTTGAGGGTAGGAACACAGGTGGCAGACTCTCACACACCTTAACTGTGGTGGAAAAAATCAAGGAGGAATTATTATATCTGCCGATTGAGGTTGCTTGGAAATATGCAGTGTTTTGTTGTCTTCCATAATCAAATAATTGTGCACACTTTCAGAATTTATTTATTTATTTATTTCAGTGCTTTTTTATACCGCCCCTTCCAGAGATCAGGGGCGGTTTACAAGGAACTTAAACAACAATATAGCAGAACATTGCAATATTGAATTACATTAAACATTAGTTGAGCAAAAACAAGGAACTTAAACAACAATATAGCAGAACAGTGCAATACTGAATTACATTAAATATTAGGTGAACATAAACTAGGTTACATAATAACTAGGTTAAATGGAAAACAATGTGAGGGTTATTAACATAAAAGGAAATATAAAACTATGTTACAAGGAGTCATAAAACTATGTTACAAGGAACCAGAAGGGTAGATTTACATGGTTAGTAAGAGACTATAATAGTTATTTGTGATCATAAATAAAGTATTGGGAGTAGATTAACTTGGGTGGATGAGAAATGAAGTCCGGCATTAGGTGGGGTAGACCTGTGTTTGGTTTGTTGCATGTTTTTGTGTAGTAAATTTGGTTCCAGGTTGTAGGTTGCTATAGTGTTGACTAAATAGGTAGGTTTTAAGTTCCTTCCTGAAAGATGTAAGGTCTTTAATCTCTCTGAGGTATAGTGGGAGTTTATTCCATTGGCTGGGAGCATAATATGAAAAAGCAGTGTTGGTGGTTATTTGCTTTGATTTTGTCACTGCAATGGGAATTAATAGCATGTTGAGGTTAGTTTTTCTTCTGGTTCTGTTTTCTTGTGGGGTTTGGAGTAGAGTGGCCAACTGTGATGGGGCTAGGTCATTAATGAGTTTAAAAGTGGTGACAAGTGTTTTATATTGAATCCTACTATAGATAGGAAGCCAGTGGAGAGAGTATAGGATAGGAGAGATGTGATCGAATATTTTAGCTTTCATAATTATTCGAGCAGTGACATTCTGAGCTCTTTGAAGGATGTGTAAATTCTTTTTGGATGTTCCTTGGAGTATGCCATTGCAGAAGTCTAAATGTGGCATAATAAGAGCCTGGACAACTGTTCTGAAGTCATTGATGTCGATGAGGGGTCTGAGTTGCTGTATAGTTCTCAGTTTGAAAAATATAGTTTTGGCAGTCTGTTTTATGTGGTTAGTCATGCTTAGGGTCTTGTCTAGTGTAACTCCAAGGTATTTAATCTCAGACTTGATTGGGAGAGTAATGTTCATAAGGTTGATGGAAGTTGGAGGAGTGAAGGTGGTATTTCTGGTTACGAAGAGTGCTTCGGTCTTTTTGAAATTGATATCCATATGGATTGAGTGAAGCCATTTTTCAGCTTCAAGGAGGCAGGTGGCGATTTTGTTGAAATTAAGGTTAGCTATGTCTAACGGGGCGAATAGCATGATGTCATCTGCATAGATGAAATATTTTAGATTGTGGCGTTGAAAGATTGTGCAAATAGGTTGTATGTAAAGGTTAAAGAGTAGTGCAGAGAGTGAGGATCCTTGAGGGATACCACGCTCTTGGGGGAATGGTAGTGAGGGGGAATGGTCTAAATGGACATATTGGAAGCGATTAGAAATGTAGGACTTAAACCAGTTAAGAGTAGTATCTTTTAAACCTAGTTGGGATAGTCTAGATAAGAGCGTAATATGATCAACGCTGTCGAAGGCTGAAGAAATGTCAAGGAAAATGAGCAAGAAGGTCTGCTTTATATTATCCATACCTCGGATAAGTGAATCAAGAATCTGACGGAGGCAATGATCCAAATTCTCTGAAATGTTTTTAGAAAATTCAAGATTTGAACTTGACAAAGTGGCTTGATCTACAATATAAGGGAAAGTAACAGGAAAGAATGTGATGTAAAACGATTCTAATCTAGAAGAGATCTATTTATTTGTCGCTCTGCAAACTTAGGGATCCTGTGTGAAAATACTACGAATGTAGCTAGTAGTATAACTGGGAAAATGTCAGTGCAAAGTGACTTGCATAAGATTCGGAGATTAGAAGTCATGTTGTAGGAGCCCTTGCAAATATCTTCTCTGTGCATATGATCATTAAGAATATTATCTTCTTAATAGAAAGTTAGAACTGTTGAAACATATGAAATCAAGCTATTAAAATCATTTGGGAAGTTAAAAAATAATTCAAATGCATGCTACCAAACAGTTTAAGGACTTCCAAGGGAGTAGGGCTTTATTTTTACTCATCGTTGTACTGAATCTAGGGGATCTCAACTTGAGAAGAAATAACGCACATGAGCATCCGGATAAGTTCTGCTAACCTGGTTATTCAGCAGCAGCACTATCCAGTATCGCTCAATATCACTACAGTCTGTTTTGGCAATATCTGGATAGTGCCGGGGCAGTCTCTAATAGGTGAAGTGAGGGTGGAGGTCTAAGTTATCCAGATAGCAGTGATAGCCAAAACCATTATCCAGAGAATTAGCCTTAGGGCAGCTATCTATCTATCCAGATTTGACTTAAGTGCTACATCTGGCAATTAAAAAGAAAAGTCAGCTATGGAGTTTAAATATTGACTGGACAACTTTGGAAGAAAGAAATCCTGACGAAGGGGCACTGTGGAAACCATGAGCTACAGGAAAATCATTGGGTCCTTTTCTTATCTAGTTTATCGAATACTGTATTTAGAACTTTTTAGGATGTATTAAGTTTGAGCAACATAAGAGCAAAACGTTTCAGAAGCTTGTAAGTCAGTCTCCTTGCACAATTTTGACACAGCAAAGCTGCTTAGTGTTTTAATTCCTTGTCACTTCTACATATCCTGGCTTAGGAGTGAGGTTCATGACTGTCATGATATGTGCAAAATTAACCCACTTGGAGAAATTGTTCCCAACTGAAAAAAATATATATAACAGAAGTTAAAAGGTAAAGTCATGTGTTCATTTGTCTTCAAGTTCACTCCAGACTTTAAAGCCACTCGCTAAACTCAACACAAATGAACATCAGCTGAATGTTGAAAGTGTTGCAGGTCAGAGGTTGTAAATCTTCACCATGATATAGAAGCCCTGGTTTAGTAATAACTTCCAGGAAATCCTGGTGTGTATACGTTTGCTGAATGCTTGCCTAACCACAACAATTCAGATCGTATTTAGCAATAAATCAGTCTACCTAGGGAAACTCAATAAATCCCCAACTTTCAGTGAGTCTCTTCACAGTGTTTACTACAATCTGCAAAAACAAATGTTTGTCAGACCTTTCTCATACAGAAGCTAGCAGACAAGCCAGATCCTTACTCCTTATGGTTGACTAGGCCACAGCTCTTGGATTAGGGTGTAAGGCATGAGGCAAGTTGAAATACTATCCAGTGCCTATGGTAGGTACCTTTGCTTTAGCATATACTGTTTCAGAAAATGCAAAGAGTCAATGAGCATCCTCAAGGACCTGCCATCGCAGGAGAGGACTTCTTCTCAACCATTTGGTCCCAAAACAGGGTCAAGTTCCTCATGGGATGGCACTGTAGATCCATCCAGCAGGTGGAAATTGTGACATGCATGGGCACCTTTGCTTGAAAACATGATGGAAGTGCAGATGATCATTTTCATGGGATAGTCAACTTGACATAGCAGAAGCCAGGTTGGGGCAGTACAGATTGTCTTGCTAGACCAGCAGCGGTCAGTCAGTGGCCCATGGTTTTAGTTCTGCAACTAGGTTATGGAATATGGAAATAAGGTATGCTTACACGTATATATTTTAAAAAATCTGCAATTTATTATCCAACAATATGTCTTTCCTTTTTTATTCAATGTAGAAAGTTTTGAAGATGAGTGGGGAACAGGTTGGTCCGGGCTGCCCATATTATGGAGAAATGCATATTTATTTATTATTATAGACCACATTTCCGGCGATCAGTGCAGTTTACGGGGAACAAAGTTGAACATTACATGAAACTGGTGTATGTGGAATAGGTGTATAACACTATTTATAACACAGAAATGTAACTATATACAATTAGAGAGTTGCTTACATCTTTTTAGTGACTGTGTACAGGTAGAAGACGGTTGCTTACATCAGAGGGTATATTAAGGGGTAGATAGGTAAGAGGGGCTTATGTTATCCCATCAAAATATTCCCTGAACATATCAATACAAAACAACATACATTTAATTGTTGACACAAGATGGTAAAAGCCTTCAATAAAAGTTCTTCAAAATCTCGACACGTACATGTTTCTGACTCAAGCTTCAACACCTGTATCAAAAGGACTATATTTGTTCAGTACCTCTACGTTGCCTATGATTGTCTGTCCAACTGTACCTACACTTTGTTGCCCTCATCACTGCCCTCTGCACTAAAGAAAAACTTCCTGCTTGGCTGCCTACAGGAGGTCACTCCTTATTCTCTTTAGTTATTTGCTGAGAAGTCATGCCATCTGCACAGTTACCCCTCAGGTGCACCGGAGACTGCACTTAAGCAATATATTCCCTTACACCAGTCAACCTTGCCACCTTTTCCTGAGAGTTCGACGCAGCCATAACACTACATCATTATTGTCTTACTTCTTTGCCTTCTTCCTTTCTAGGTAAGTAAGTACATATGTTTCCTTACCTAAATCAAGACTCAGACTCCCTCTGCTCTTCTTTACATTTTCCCTTCCTCTGCCCAATCAAACTCAAATAAGTCCTGAGAGCTTATATACTACTGTATATGTGAACGACCTACTTAGAAAGTGTTTGCACCACCTAGAAGATCAGGAATTATGGGAAGGCGCTTTAGTCCCTATGACTTTCAGTAGGGCCTCTTTCACATTTTTATTTCTCAGAGTATAAATAATAGGGTTCAACATTGGAGTAATGGCACAGTAGAAGACAGACACCACCTTATCCAGGTCAAACAACCCACTTGATGCAGGTCTTAAGTATATAAAAATAATGGTCCCATAATAGATAAGAAGCACCGTGATGTGGGAAGAGCAGGTTGAAAATGCCTTTTGACGTCCTTGGGAAGAGCGAATTCTCAGTACCGTGGATATGATACGAGTGTAAGAGAACAGGATTAGGAGGAAAGAACTAAGAACCACAGTGAGGGCAGCAGCAAAATTCAACACTTCTTGGAGGTGGTTAGCCACGCAAGACAACTGCATCAAAGGAGAGAGATCACAGAAAAAATGGTTGATAACATTGCGGCCACAGAATGGTAACCTGGAAACTAAAAAGATAGGCAAGCAGGGCATAAGAAACCCAGACATCCAGCAGGCAAGCGAAAGATGGAAGCAGGCTTGCCTGTTCACAACGACCATGTAACGGAGAGGGTTACATATGGCCACATACCGATCATAAGCCATGGCAGCAAGGAGGAAGGACTCAGTGACCCCCAGAGACAGAAAGAAATACAACTGCCCAATGCAGCCAGCAAATGAAATCCTTTTATCCTCAGACAGCAAGTTGGCCAACATTCTTGGGGCAGTCGTAGAAGTAAAGCAGATGTCCAAGAAGGACAGGTTCATGAGAAAAAAATACATAGGGGTGTGGAGGTGGGCGTCCAGATATACTACCAACATGATGCTAATATTTCCTATCACTGTTACGAGGTAGATAGTAGAAAATGCAATGAAAAATGCAATCTCTAGGCCATGGAGAGTAGTGAATCCCAGGAGAAGGAATTCTGTCGCAGTGCTGTAGTTCTGACGTCTCATGTTTAATGACTGCAAAAGAAAAATGAGTTAAAAATATAAGGTAAATATTCAGTGGAATGGCCTCAGCATAACTGTAAGTGGTTACACTAGTCATACAAAGTTATATATATATATGTCTAACCATCAGTGCTGAAAATTAGCATTTAGCTTTAAATGGATAGTTAGCTGCTTAAAATTTATAGCTGTTATTTACACTTTGGCACTTAGGGACGTGTTTACAAAGCCATGGTAACGGTTAGCTCGGGGTTTAGCGTGCTCCAAAAATGCTGTGGTGACCATTACCACATGCCAAATATGGCGCTGTTCTAAGAATCCCACATTTTATGCTTAGTATGGGTTACAGCAGAGAATGGGTGGCCCAGAGACAGAGTGTGCGTGTGCGTGTCTTTAACACATGCTAACCGTTAATGTTGCACTTGTTGTGAGTGTATTTACCACCATCTCAATGGGTGGTAGTATGTACCCACAGTAATGTCAGCAAATGATAGAGTAGGAGTGGGGAGGAATCCATGCTAACTATGTGAGGATATGTTGGACATGCCTGTATTTGTTAGCATGGGTCCAGTGCCAGCCCGGTGCTGAGTTTTGGGGCTGAATGCACGGTAAGCTACTCAGTTTTAACAAACATGCCCCTTAGACTGCTAACTTAGACTGAATCTCACTGATGAATACATAAGTATTTTTCCTGCTCTCATTCTGCCCCCAAATTTTCCCCTTTTCTGAACACATTACTTTGGACATGCAAAGCAGCATTTTTAGAAAGGTCATTTAGGTGCCATCTGGGACATCCAGAGGCAGCAGAGAAGGTGGGCACATGTAAATATTTCCTACGATCGGCCTGTCTTCACCCCAAAAAATAAACATTTCTACCAAAATGAAAGAGGATGGGGATGTGCAGAATAGGGTACCAGACACATGAAGACTAACGGGGGATTTCAGAAATGTGTACGTGTGAAGCATGTGTAATTCTAAAATCCACAACACACACATGTGGATATGCTCAATATCAAACATGCAAGAGCGAGTTAGATCACTCTTTTGCACACCATACCCTTATGTTGCTATACATGTCTTATTAAATTCTAATGGGAGCTCAAATAACTTCACGATGTGAAAGAAACCATATCAAATTAATCTTCATCATCGCTCCCCTTACTAAAGCCTTTTGTTTAGCATTAAATCACTTTACTTAAAGCTTTGTAATATAAATGATAATTGTCTGCATCACTAACTGGTAGAGATAAAAGTATATCTAAACTTATCTTACATTCTCCATAATCATTTTGATGAGCTGTCAAACAATGATCAAAACGTTCACTCCAACATGACCGGTGGTTTCACCCTGCCAGGGGCTTCTTCAGGATAATGACATAATTCAAAAGATCAGCACTTAGATCAGAGTGGCTATGTTGCCACATACATGTCCCAGCCTGCTATTTTGCACACAGATGTGAAGTGGCATGTCAACCTCTAAAAAGGCCTCTATATTTACTGTACCTGTATGTTTTTTGAGGGGACGAAATGTAGTGGAGGACTCAGAGGTAAGTGGAACTGATGTTTCAGCCATCATTCAGTGCCTTTCTTCAGGGTGAAGTAATTTGTTTGCAACAGAGACTTTTTCTGGATCTTATTTTCTGCATAAACTTGTCATTATGATCTCTATGAGCTCTCCATGATGCTGTGATATCATGACTTTCTGATGCAAATATTTTTTACTTCCTGCCCTGCTCCCTCCACTCTACAGGATTCTCACTTCACATTTGTTCTCTCCCCTCCCCCAACGTTCTTTCTACGGAGAAAGATCTTTCTCTCGCCTTGCTCTTAAATTTGGAACAATCTTCCTTTCTCCATCTGGAAACCACAGGGGCATGTTTACTAAACTCCGCTAATGGTTAGTGCAGAGGTTACGGTGTGCTAAACCCACCACAGTAACTGTTACCACATGCCAAAAATGCGGTCACAGCAAAACTCCTATGATTTGGGCAAAGACTAGGCATTGACTGTACATTTCTGATAGCAGGGGCTTCTTTAGCATGCCGTCACCATCAATGTTGCAGCTACCGTAGGTGGACTTATTGCCAATCCTAATTGCAGCAAATGGCTTCGTGAGGGTGTGAGGCTGAGCCCATGCTCACTGCATTCTTCCTGCATAGTGGGAACCCAAATGTTAAAAGATCAACCTGCTGGAAATAATGCAATGAGAAAAGCCTATTCTAGAAGCTTTACAACAAAGTCAGTACCCAGCACTGGAACATTTTGGAAGGAGACGTCCAGTGAAATCTGAAGCATGCAAGGAAGAGTGTCAAAAAACCCATCAGCATCATTCTGATTTTGGAAACATGGATGTTCCCAAAATGGACTGTCACACCAAAGACCACTTACACATCCCTGCTAGAAAAATTGGGGTCATATTCTGCATGGAGGGCTATGCCTCAGTGTGCCAAACTGAAATCAAGTGTCCTTGTTTGTCATTGATAAAAATAAAGGGGGTATCAGCATACCTTCTCTCTATGCCCTCCAGGTGTCTAGATGGCAAAATGAGAGCTCTTCTGATGCCTACTGGTGCCCTGGAGCAGGTATAAATTTGGACATGGCTCGGGGTGTGCAAGGTGTTTCTGAGATCAGGCAAGGATGTCCACATTTTTTGGAATGCTCCAGACATTCCTACACCATGCTCCTGTTCAGCCTTGGATGTTCTCGCACTGGAGATGTTTCTAGAACCTTCTTTCTAAAATGGCTCCGGGGACGTCTTCATAATTTGGACATTTGTATGCCCATTTTCAGATGTGCAAAGCGTGAATAGGGCTTCGAAACTGACCCTCATAGTATATGAAGGTACCAGAGAAAAATAGAAAGGTATATTTTCTGCAAATATTCAGTTACAAATGGAGTTCTTTTGAAGGCTGTGAGTGAATATTTTATTCTTAAAACAAAGAAAGTGGCAGTGAAAAATACACCTAGCCTTAGATTGCGATACTTGCAATTTTTATTTTCAACTTCCTTGGATCTTTCCATGTCAAATCTAATTTGTATTAAATACTAAATGAACTGTACTTACGCGACTTAAATAGAACGCACAGTGATTTCCCAATGTTTTCCAAAAACTCCTTCTCGAATAAGTACATTCAAGAAACTCACAAGCATATTTAATAGGTCATATTTAACAATATCAAATGTTTTATGAAGGCAATGCAAGAAAAGTCTCCTTCACCTCTCTTTTGTACTGTTTCTCCCTTTCTATTTTTTTTTTATTTCACTAGCTCAAAGGGAATATGCCATCTGTTGGGGTTTTTTTTAACCAACCCTAGGTCTTAGCTATGGAAGCATCTGGCTTTATCCCTGGAATCATAAATCCCACAGAGGAATGGCATTTAATTGAGTGTCTATATCTAGGAACAGAGAGCCGTGACCTAATTCCTCTGCAGTATTAGCAAACAAATGCACGATCAGTTGGCAGAATCTGAAATGTCTCCTTTCTATTTTATAGTTTTTAATTCATTCCACAGCTGACACCAAGTATTCTAAACAGCTATAAGCCCACAGCAATCATTAGATTTCAGCTTAAATCAGAACCATGGATGGGCGAGCATGGTTAGAGCAAAAGCAGTTGAAGTTTGTTTTCAAACGTTCCTAGCTTGTGTTTCAAAGAAAAACAAAAATGTTAAAGTTAAGATCCATGATGCAGCAAAATGAAGGATACCTATGAATGTGATCAAAAAGGCAACAATGGAACCAAATCAAAAAGCCAGTGAATATTTCCAGAAATCTGGCTAGCGCCAACAGAAGGCATCTGATATCACTATAGGTGCACCTTCAGTTGGCCAGGTAGATAAAGATATTCACAAATCCTTCAGAAATGGGATTTTATACTGATCAATGCCTAGACTGATTTCCTGACTACCATAACACAGAAGACCAGATTTCATGATTTAAACATGCTAGATAATGATAAGTAGTACGGTAGTAGTAATAGTATTGACAATGGGGCCCATTTAATGATAATGCCCTTCATTCAGGTTAGTAAACCAAGCCCTAACACAGCAGATGATAATAGGTAAGGTCCAGCTGGCTCACCATCTCTGTCTGGTTGTTTCTGGTTATCAACCACACAAAATGACCATCTGAAGGATTTAAATCCTTAATCAACTCAGTTGTGTTCTCTTCCCTCTTTTGGTCCCCCAACATTTGGCAGAGATGAGCATAAAAAGTCACATTATTTAAGCCAGGATCCAGCCCCCCCCCCTCCCCGTGTCTTTTTCAAATATGATTTGCATTATATGGATATTTTATTTTGGGTTATGCACTGTTTTATTTATGTGTATGTTCTGGATTTTGTTTTTGTTCATTTATATTATTATTTCATTATAGATGTTTCATTGGAAGCCATCTTGTATAGTTATAGATAGAAAAATCAATAACCTCTCATCCCTGTTCTTAATACTATCTTTTATATCTGTACTGTATATTGTAGCACAATCTAACAAATTTTTACAAATACATGTTAATTTATTCTACAAAAATATTACTGATTTAAAGAAATAAATTTTTTATCTACTAATATAAGATACTGATCAACGGACCACTCAGAGATATGTAACGCAGGAGTACAGTGTAATGACAAGTCAGCATCACGCAGAGTTACACTCACCTAGAAAATGCACAATCAACTCTCTCCTTCCTACTTGTATATTTCTGAAGATGATGCTGTGTTTATTAGGCTATGTTACCAAGCTCAATCTCATCTGATCTTGGAAGCTAAGAAGGTTGAGCCTGGCTAGTACTTAGATAGGAAAGCACTTTGGGACACCAGATGCTGTAAGCTTACTATGCAGAAGAAAGGCCTGGCAATCTACTTCCTATTGCACCTTGTCAAGAAAACCCAGGAATTGGGTCACCAGGAATAAGTATTGATTCAATGGCACACAACTGTAACACATATTGATTTATTAATTCACTATGTGCCCGCTCCCATAAGGGGCACGTCTGGGCCAGTCTGCACCCGATTCTGCACTGTGGGTTAAGACGCTCCTGCGGATGTAGAATCAGGCATCAAGATGGCCCAGCATGCCCCTACATCAGCCACGAGAGACATCCAAAATACAACATGGCCAGTCCTCCCCATGCTCCTGCTGGTGTGCTGGTGCTGATGGCCCCACTCCCCACCAGACCACAGCTTCCAGAGCCGGGATTGGGCGGTGGGCTTCTGCGGCTCAGTTGCTTCTGGGGGAGCTGCCGGGCTGGAAGGCATGGACGCCCTGCTCTTATTCCACTTCCAAGGTGTAATTAGCAGGGCATCCTCCTGGTGGTCCCCAGATGTACAGGGCTGTGAGCTGAATTGGCCCTGTACATCCGGGTGCATGGCCCACCGATGCTCGGCCCACTCTCCACCCCCATCTTGATCTACCCACAAAGAGCCTCTGTGCATGCGGAGACTGAATTCAGGCCAGATGACTAGTGGGCCCTATGGAGGTCATTCCAAAACACGAATAAGCCGCTTGGACTTGTGGCATAGATGTGTTTCTAGCAAAAATGTCTACCACCATATTTCACAATATCCGTGTCCCTGCACATAAATGGTAGAAGTATCGGGATCTCAGAATGTGGGCGGGAGGAGACGGAACGGGGGTGTGTTCAGCTGTGGAGCTGTAGAAAGTGTGTTAAGGAAAGGCCCAAGTCCATCTTTGACATTTCCCTTGGATGTCCACATTATAGCAACTGCAAAGTGGAATAAGGCTAGGACTTGGACATATTTCTGCTCTATACTTCAGTGCATCCCATACTGATGAATGGGTGTGACAAGTATGTTTTGAACTGGTGTGTCTGCAGTATGGAAGAACACAAGATGCAGTTGTAAATTTATTTATTTTTATTTATTATTTATTTATTACAGTTGCTTATATACCGCACTATTCGGTATCAGCGCGGTTTACAGTATAACAAAAACAACCTAAACACAAACTGTTTGGTTTTACATAGAACAGGAATATCAACTTGGATAATAGGGTTGAACTATATACATGAGGGGTCAATTAAATAACAGAACAGAATGCAGAAGTGAGGGAAGGTTGTATGGTAAAGCCACATCATTAATCACCCCTACAGAAATATGCAGATATACAATAGTGATTATTTTGACTATGCTGACATCTGCTGTTAATGGTAAAAGAGCAAATCTAGGGGACAGTAACAATTTCTATCTTATGAAAAAGGGAAATGTTACAGTATGAATTGTATGTCAGTGGCCCTAGAAAAGACTCTCCTATGATAAATCATAGCATAGATATGTTATAACTATGGGGCTAGTGCAATAATGTACATTTGGGGATTCTGATTGTATATTCTGGATTGAGAAAGGTCGGAAACACTACATAACTATGATTTATTTATTTATTTTATTTAGCTGCATTTATATCCTGCTTTTCACCGGGTCAAAGCGGTGGAACATTGAACGAGAGGGGGGGGGGGGGACAATAATCAATTGTAAGGCATCTCTAAAGGTAGAAAGTGGACTGTTGTAGTTGTTGTTATGGAAGGACAGACTAGATGGGCCTTGTGGTCTTTTTCTGTCATCAGGTTTCTATGTTTCTATGTTTCTAAGGGTCTGGGCTGTCACCAGGCGGCCAACATTAATGATTTTAGCAAGTGTTTGGGACATAGACATAGACATAGACATTTGAGCTACAGTCTCATTTGTGGTGGTTTGTTTCAGGTCCGAGGAATTCCTGGAATAGTGTGATAAAGCTTCAATGATAAAGAGTTGCAATTACCTTGGTCAGGGCCAGCCTGTCCACTCGGCGAACCTAGGCGGTCGACTGAGTGGCAGAAAGCCTTGGCCCAGCCCTGCACATGGTATATACTTCATATGTTTCGGCTGCAGGGGATGTCATGACCTACCTGGTCATATTTGCATGCTCTTGTACTATATTATGATGCAATGTGCTAATTTAGCACTTTTGTGGGCATGCCAAAGACTACTAGTCTAGTTTGCATCAGTTGTCATTTCACATTGGTTTTTATGTCTGGTTTGCATCAGCCTACTACTGTCAGTGAGCACAGCAGCATAGGAGGTGCACATTTTAAAGAGGAAGTGTGGCCGCCACTGGTATCTCGTGGAGATGGATAGGAGCAGAGATGTTTAACTTTACAGAATACGGTGAGCGCCGACACATCCATACCCAATGGCAGCATTTACCAATGTCCCATAGGATGGACATAGCCATGATTGTATGTGCAGGTGCCGATTCCAGAACCTCGGGCACGTCTTGCCCTGCAAGAGCAGAATCGTATTTATATCTCTGAGTTAGATGATTCCACGGGTCAGATGTTGATGTTACGGAATTGGGCTCCACAGGTACTGCTAAAACACTGACAGATAATTTTAACTTTCAGAGCCCATGAAGGCATCATTTTTCCTTAGTACTCTAGCCACATCCTGGTTCCTCAAGCTATAAATGAGAGGGTTTAATATGGACATGACAATGGTATAAAAAAGAGAAAATAGTTTGGCCTCATGTGTATCATACTAAAAGATCCTTAGAACAGGGAGAAAGAGGTCAGGTGAGGGGCACAGGTAGAAAAGGCCTTTCGCCTTCCCCCTGTGGAGCGGATCTGGAAAAGAGTGGAAAGAAAGTGTATGTAGGAGATCAGAAAGCAGGAGAGATATGAAGCTCAACAGCACGCTATACTGTATCTGAACTAGAAATCCCAGTTGTAGAAGTCTGCCCGTGTGCCGGTTTTAAGAGTGGAGGGAAGTCACAGAAGAAATGGGAGATTTCATTGGATTTACAGAGATTAGCGTAAATGTGGCCTGTTCTACTAGCAACAGCAGACTACTAAGCCATGAAGTAGGCGCTAGCCAACAACAAACTCAGGGGTTTATAATATTTGAGTACCAAAGTAGGTTGCAAATGGCCACATAGTGATCATAGGCCATCACTGTCAACAGGAAGCACTCAGTAGTGTCAAGGAAGACAAAATAAAAATTTGAGCGGCACAGCCTAGGATGAAAATATGTCTGTCTTTTTTCAAGAAGCTTCACAGCATCTTGGGAACAGTAACAGAGGTGTAATATATCTCTAGGAAGTCCAAGTTCCAGATGAAGAAATATTCGGGGGTGTGGAGATAAGAGTCCAGCATTGCAATAGCAGTGATGATGACATTACCCAACAGGGTAATAACATTGATAAATCAGTTACAGGGAAAAGAGGAGGAGCTACAGCTGTGGAGTCAAGTCTGAAATCCCAATAAGAGGAATTCAATGACAGAGCTTCAATTCTCCTTGGACACGAGAAGATACCCGTCAGGACTAAAATGGGTGATGTCACAGGATAACACAGTTCATTAACATGAAGCTCTTTGGGCAAATTTTTGATTTATTCACAAATTTGACCTTTCCCCTGATTTTCAATATTTATTTTGTTTGTTTCACACATTTGTGTTAGTATATTTGCTTTAACCCACTTTGGAATTTATGGAGGGTAATTTTATAAGGAGTGCCTAGGTTAATTCAGATTTAATGTGTGCATTTCACACGTGGTTTATAAGGCAAAGTGCTGGCATACTTCATAAAATAGGAGCATAAGTGGTCAAAAATGTGCATTAAATCTAGGTGCAAGTACTTATACCAGCCTTATGGCTGGCACAAATGTTTGCATGTATCTAACACGTGTGTGCTTGTATTTTATAAAATATACACATCATTGCATGCTTTGTCCAAGCCCAGCCATGCAAATGCCCACAGTAAAATACTCGCCATGGTCCTCATGCATATACTGCTTGACATATGCACATAAAGGTCCATTAACATGCATGAATGGATAACACTCTATGATTTATGCTTGCAGATGTCACATAGTCTTCTTAGTAATGACCCCCTTAATGCAGGGAAATCAATTGTACTTATGTTAATTCATAGATTAGTGTGCACTAAATTGATTTTGCATGCACTAAAATGTTTAAGGCAGCTTAACAAACTGAATGTATGCTAAGAAACGCATGTCTCTAGCAAACATTATGGCATTATTATTTTAGAGGGATGAGTGTCGTAATCCTGTAGTTTTATGTTATCCTGATCTGGGAGATCCACTGAAAGTATCAGAGGCGATGCTGATGCCATGTGACTGGTCATAGGGGTACAGGGTACATACAACTTTTCGTTTTTACCATCAGGCATGTCTAGCTGTTGCCTATCACGTCAATAATAATAACAATGAAAATAATAGCAATGTAGTAATATATATGTATAACCGTAGTCTTCCAATAAAATGAGAGAGAAAGAAATTTTATTCCAGCCCACTGCTGAAGTTACAGCACAGAGTAACTTTGTCGCTGAGCTGCAATTATTGGGCTGATCTATGAACCTCAGGATTTGGACAGTAACACAGGGTTGGAGAGACCCGTATTACCACATACCTGAGCCGTCCCAGAGAGATTTTTGTAGTTTGTTCTTAATCTCTCTTGATAGGGATTCTGCTGTCTCTCTAGCAGAATCCATTGCTTGATGACCCTTACACTTGGGAAATTGCTCCTAATACTTAACCTAAATCTCTGTGTTGCAATTTGAGTCTATCACGTCTATTCTTCTACGCAGTTCAGACAGAGAGCAAATAAGCCTTTTATAACCACATGTATTTGTTTTTGATAATGCTTCATAGGACATTGACCTCTGATCACTCCTACTGATATCTGCTCTATCTATTCCAAACCTCTATGTCCTCAGACATGGTGCCCATGTGTCTTTGTGAATTAGGCTACAAATAGCGTATTTTTGTCCTTCACACATAGACAACTTTTGGTAACGTAATCCTTCCAGTGCTGTATTATGTTTGTCTATGTTATGCTGTAATACATTAGCATACTCGGTTGTATATCAACTTAGAATTGGCTGTGATTTATAAATATCTAATTATTTAGCTCTGTACCTGTTAATATCAGTGCATATATTCCATTCTTTCAATTACCGATAACAGATACTGATTACAGATACTGAATTGTATTTATTTATTCCTTCTTTTTTTTATTTAAAAGATTTCTAATATGCCCATTGTAACATATGCAGGTGTACAACAAACATCTATTAACTCTATAACAAAAAATTCTCCCATGTAAAATATAATAAAAAGCATCATGCCTCAGCCCTCTACACATTAGAGCCCCCATGGGCTTACAACCTAAACGTGCACTTGAGACAATGGAGCGATAAGAAACTTACCCAAGATCCTATCCCTGGGATTTCCTGGAATTCAGGCTGTTGCTGCAATAATTTGACTACTCCTCCACCCCATGTTTGAAAAGCAATACAATAAAGATCAAAATAGCTCACCCTATCTTCTCAGCAATAATTTGCCCATTTGGGGTAGATGTGGACACAAATTGCCTTTTGCAGCCTCACTCCCATGACCCCATTCTATCTGTCCCTCACCTAATCTGTTAGTTACCGTTTAGAGTTGTAACTGCAACTGGGTGTTTGCAACCCATTTATCACAGCAAGAAGGGTGTAGGAGACCAAACCAGATGTCCATCCTTCAAAGAATCCTATTCTATTTTATCTACTGTTTTTTATTTGATTGGATTTCATGCAAGGCTGATTTTCCTGCTACACACAGTATATTTGTGACCTTGAAGAATTCAACTTTGTCCATGAAATGTTTAAGAAAGAAGCCTCTGTGTAGTTGCAGAAGTCCATGTGATACCAGCAAAACGTATCAGAGCTGGTAGAGATCGAATGACACCATATAAGCCCAAAGTTATTATTTACAAATCATAAATGTTCTTGACACATTTTTACACTTCCCCTTCTTCCTTATTCTCATCCACACTGAATTCCCTTCCCTGTTTATGGTGGGAAAGCAAATAGTCCACATTTGATTACACATAACATTGATAGAGCACAACAGCACGCCCCATGCAATAGATTTCTGCACACCCAAGGTGAGTAACTTGGCATGCTGCCAAATGCCATGTCTCATCAGCAAATTTAGATAAGGCACGTTATCACGCTCATGAACTGTGTTAAAACTAAAAATAGAATATTCTGATTTATTAGTACAAAGCAAGTTAGAAGCTGATATTCCAATGGGTTTACCCAGTTAGCAAGAGCTGCTAACCGAATAAACCTCGCTCTGCCCAATCGGTGACACTAAGCCATTGATTATCACCACAGACCAACTTAGGAACAAGCAGTTTGTTTTTTAGGGTAGTCTGTGGATGGAACTAAGGTGGTCCTGATGTCTATCCAGTTAGTGGCTATATTCAGCCGCTAATTGGATGGGTAAACCACATATAGTTAGGAGAGGTCAAAGGCTGTCCTAACCGTATGTGGCTTTTTCTATCCCATTAGTGACTGAATGTTGCAACTGACCAGATGGTAAAAGTGTGGATGGCGAAACCAGATTCAGTGCTGGACATCAGATGGACTCGGATGCTGAATATCTAGTTTTAGTGTGAGTAGCGGTGGCCAGGTTTTTGAAACGTGCTGACCACCACTGCTGAATATCGACCCCATAATGCTCAATCCATTTTTCTGCTTTGAAACTAGAAACATGTGGCCATAGATCACAGATTGAAGTCCCAAATTAGAGTAAATTAAGTCCCCCTGGAATGGTACTTTTCATAACAAACAATTTCAAACAGAAAGATCCTTGAAAATTTCACAATATAAAAATATAGTCATATCTTATGTAAAAACAAAACAAAACAAAACAAAAAAACACCTGGGGCCCGATATTCAAAAGGCATTTGCAGTTTACAGCCCAGTAAACCTTGCTGATGCCTTAAATCGGGATATTCAGCAGCACTTACATGATTAGTGCCATTGAATATGCCCTTCTAACCCCGCTACATGGCCCGATGCTATGCGGTTAGCCAAAGCCTGCCCAACTGAATATCCTGCCCAACTGAATATCAGGCTCATGATCTATCTGAATTTCTAGACATGGTCTCTGCTTGCAATCATAATACATTACTGGCTTCCATATCACACACGTGTTATTCCTAATGTGCCCAATATCTGTAAAAGAACCATTCACCAACTATGCCCACTACTCGATCAATCAGATTTTAGGGATGTATGTCAGGCAATATAGGATTACTGCAACATAATTTACCATGGCCTTCCGCTATCTTCCATAAATTTACTGCAAATGGCACAGAATACTGCAGTCAGATTCAACCAATACCCCAAGAAAGGAGCATATCACCCCCAACTCTAGCCAAACTACACTGGCTCCCGATACTCTCCTGAATGAGATACAAAGTCGTACTTACCACATTCAAAATCCTCCATGATACTTCAGCAAACATCCTAAAAACACTAATTCATAAAACATCGGACAACAGGAGCAGAAGGAAAAACTCACAAGACCTCCTCACTATACCTAGCCTTCAACTCAAATGTAGCCAACTTACTTCTAAAAAATCATTTTCTCTCTATGCTTCCAAGGAACAGAATACACTCCCCACTGATATCCGCTCATCTGAAGCCACTGCAGAGTTCCGCCGAAAACGAAAGACTCTACTATTCACTGAGCACTATGGATTGTATATCTAAACCTACCACACATCACTGCAGTGCTTGTACATATCATAAATCAGTAACCTACCCTTTTCCCTTCCCCCCTCCTCCCTCCCAACTTACTTGTTGTTAAGGCATAGTTCATTGTAAACCTAATGGTGTCAAACTAAAGTTTCTTGTAAACCGCTATGAATTGTAGATATAGCGGTATATAAAACTTGCTAAATAAATAAAAGCTCAGAGGAAAAGCTTTGTGTGCTCCTCCTTGGGCCTTGATTTAGTAAGCTGTGCGTTAGAATGAGGAGATAAGTCTCAGCTTGTAGCAGTCACCTACTTTTTATATACAACAGGGACATTAAGGGGCCCTTTTTCGCTAAAACGTACTAAGCTGTTAATAAGGGTTGGGGCAGGGAATGGTACGGTTAAAAGTGGAGAACACTTTACAGTTAGCATGGGCAAAGATATCACCCGCTAATGTTACTTCTGCAGTTAACGCGGGCAGTGGTACAGCAAGGACGAGGTAGTTGTTGCGGCCCGCCCCGAGGGTCGGCCAGAAGGGGGTGCACCTACACCAGGCCCAGGAAGGCAGCATAGCAAATTTACGATTATGCTCACTTGCTGCGGTGTCTCGCGCTGCCTGAACTGTCACTCTCCCAGCTGAAGTCTCATGAATCACTGCCAGGAGAGTAGAGCAACTGGCCCCTGGAGCACCAGGCACTGTGGCAAACCAGCTTAATTGTAAGTTTGCCACACTGCCTCCATGGGGCCGGCCGGGGTGGTGGTGCATCTTGGTGTGCCGCACCATGCCATGCTTCACAGGTGACGCTAGCAGCATGGGGGCGGACACCTGCCCTGGATGACGGGAGACTGGGAATTCCACTGAGCATGGATGCACTTAACGACATCTCAGTGGGCGGCACTGAGTGTATACGCGTTAATTGTGAATATGTCTGCTGCATGTTAGGTGAGACGTCCAAGCCATGCTGGTAATATTCTGACCATGTCCCGTGGAGGCTCTAAACTTACCACGCATTTAGTGCTAAAAATGGTAAGTGCAAAATCCTACCACCCTTTTGTAAAAGGGTCCCTAAATGTAGGTACTCAACTTTGCGCAGCTCCTCATAATATTCCTTCGCATCAGTACATAGATGCCCTGGAGAGATAGCCTCAGACAGGGATGGCTACCAGGCCCACGAGTTTTCTGTTGAGACCTGCTGCTCATTACCTCATTTCATCCTTCTACTCTCCTTCAGCCCTGAAGTAAAGATCCTGTGCTCAAGGGCAAGTAAAAAAACACCAGAGTTCAGTGCATTTTGTAAACGTTGGGAGTGGTTCCTGATCCGGGAGGTTTGCATGCTATGTTTAGGGTGACGGCTTTACAGTGGATTTTTCTATGCTAAATCCCTCGCTGCACAAGCAGTAAGGTTGGTGCAGGAAAATAAAAGCAAACCGCGGTGCAAGAGGCACCTCCGATGAAACAAAAACAGGAAAAGAAGCCAAATCAACTTTTTTTCCCATCCAACCTCAGGTTATCTCATTCAAACGTGCTAAAGCCCACATGTGCCCCATAGATGAAGATAGCAGACTTAATATGGCTAGAACAGGTGTGATCCCTCTTGTTTTGGGAAGAAGGGGAACATAAGAGGAGGAGGTTAGCAATTTTTTTATCAGAAAGGAATACATTTTTTAAGGAGATGGCAAAAATTGCAGTTAGATACACATTAGAAATTCTTCTTCCTTGAGCAACATCCAAACTCTCACCTAGAATCAGATTGTGTGAACCTGCTTAACAGGTTTTTGACCACATCAAAGACTGAGCCTGTTTTTATACCTATTTGTCCAAGCTGAACACAGTGTAAGTTCGAAAGGCATTGAGAAAGGTCGAGGAAAGTCATTGGCCTCGAATTGGGAAAAAAGGTGCATTAAGCTCTGTCATTAATGTGTTCGCATAGGGGGGCATATTCAACAGCGGAGGTTAGACTTGTTAAAAGCACCCAGCCATCGCCACTTTATTTAAAACTGGATAGTCACCATTGCGGGAATTATTTTTAAATTGTACTAAAGCTGTTAATAGGTATGCTAAAATTTAAGGCACAGGACAAATAGAATTATTTGGCATTGGATAAAGACCAGCCCCAGCTACCTTTACTGCTTTGGTCTCGTCGTATCACATGATGCAAGACTAAAGAGCAGTATGCAGACTTAACCCTCCATTGCCTCAGATAAAAATTTAGATGGTAGGCCTCTAAGGATTGGGAAATATCTACTGTACCTGAATGTAACTTGCCTTGAGCTACTAGTGGAATATTGTGACTTACATTTCAAAAATTTGCAAAGCATGAATAGAATTTGGTTTTGTTGCTATCAGGACCTGGAACAGTCTTTACATTGATACCCTAAAATACGAGTACAGAGAGCTGAAGAACAAGTCTTAATCAGAACTACATCGTACAAGAATCACATAGATAAATCCTTAGCGTAATTACAGTCTGCACAGCTGAACAGTGGGTCTTCATCAGTGCTAAAGCCTAAATACAGCACGGACAACAGAAAACAAATCTTCAGACACCAATGCGAACATCATATTTAAACAAGCTGAAGTACATATTTTCATCAGAGTTTCACACAGAAAGCATGAATACAGCATGGACAGTTTAGAGTACCATATACATATCACCTTAATACAGATAAAGCATGAATACAGCACAGATAACGGAACAGATGATCTTCAACAGAGTACCATGGAGGTGTTCCAGTGATAGAAAGAATACATGAAAACAGCACAGACAGCTGAAATGGAGATTTTCATCACAACCCCATATGCAAATTATGTATACAGGAACAACAGATAAAGAATCCTGTTGTGCTCACAATGATACATGTAAAATAAGACACAGACCATTGAGGATGGATAGTATTTCTAAAAGCATGTATATGCTTTCTATTCTTCAGCTGTCTGTGCTGTACTCCTGCCCTGCCACATCCCTAGAAGTGACCCCAAATGTGTTTCTCATTTCCTAGGGCAAAAAGCTGGCCTATTGCTCCTGAATGATCAATCCAGTTCTAACATGTTACCTGATGAGACTTTAACCTAGGAGGGCTGGATGTGTGAACAGAAACAGATTGGGGCCTGAATGCCCATCTCATCTGTCCTTCTACCTAGTGATTTACCGTCACTCCCTCTGAATCAAGCACACTCTGCACTCATCCCAGGGTTCCTGGAATTCTGTTACCATTTTTAACTGCACCACTTTCTCCATCCATCTACCCCTCTTCCCATGAAGAAATATTTCCTTCAATGACTTGCATCAATCTGTACCTTCAAGGAACAGATAGAGTTACCAGAAGTTATAGAGTACGTGAGCAATAAATCACAGCATTCATAATCTGACACGTTTATGCCAGGAAAATGGCAGGTGTCCTAGAGATAATGATGTCATAAATATGAACCTCTGAATCTTAACCAACCTCCCTCCCCCCCAGAAGCAACTACTAGACGTTTGTTCTGTCTACTAATCAGATCATCTACGTGTTGAGCAATAACTGTCGCAGGGAAACTGAATGAGCGCTTGCTTGTGTCACGGCTAAGATAATGTGCCAGGTGTAATCAGCATGGAAAATGTCAACCGTCAAGTTCTGAATGTGACTACAGAAGCAAGATCTTCAAGGAGAGATAAATATGAGGGGCAGGGAGATGGGGAAGAGGGAGGAGAGGAGAGAGAAGGAAGGCACAAAAACATCAAGGAGAGATTGAAGGAAGGTGGGGTTTAGGGGACAGCAAAACGAAAGGAGTGGGGATGGGGCTAGAGGTTGGGAAGGCAAGCTAGGTGGGAGTTAAATAGCAAGGAGGACATGATAGAGAATAACAGCAGAGAAGATAGAATGTGGGAGGTTAAGGGGGTTATTTTAGAAGTCTTATTTATGATTTACATGTGTATAATTGGGCATATACAGGTGTAAATCATATCAATGTTCAGATGGTCATTTTAGAAAGGTTCAGTTTACACGTGAATATCTTTAGTGCAGTGATTCCCAAACTTAGTCGACACCCCAAATGGGGTCACATCATCAGTGGGTGGGGGATCACATAAACATGGCCATTACACCAATTACTGTAAAAGAGGAAGTGCCGTACCTCGGAGTGATTCTAGACAAACAATTCACTCTACATGCACACATTAACAAAACATCCAAAACAGCCTTCTTCAAACTAGCGATGCTCCGAAGACTAAAACCTCTACTCAGCAGGGATTTATTATTATTTATTTAATTATTTATTACAGTTGCTTATATACCGCACTATTCGGTATCAGCGCGGTTTACAGTATAACAAAAACAACCTAAACACAAACTGTTTGGTTTTACATAGAACAGGAATATCAACTTGGATAATGGGGTTAAACTATATACATGAGGGGTCAATTAAATAACAGGGTTGGATTATATACATGAAATTTTAGTTGCACTGAGTTATATGCAACACAATGCTTACTTTAAGACGGAATTTGTCTGATCTGCAGGAAGGAGCTTGGGACTGTGATAAAGGCTTAGAATGGGTGTTATTAGGTGGGTATTTTAGGCATCATTGCTGGTGCTTCACTACAAGATCATATAACTCCCATACTACAAGTTCTGCATTGGCTACCATTCTCCTCAAAAGCAAAATATAAATCAGCGCTTACAATATTCAAGATCAAAAACAACATGTCTGCAGATATACTTCAAGAACTCAACGGAACCAAAACAAAAGAAAGACCGGACAGAAACAGCACTAAGAACATAATACCCAGATTATTTACAAATACCAATAAATCCACATCCATGCGAGCTTTCTCCCTAGCGGCCCCTGCTATTTGGAATGCACTCCCAGAGAAGCTACGATCCACAACTGATTTAAAAGACTTCCGCAAGTTACTCAAGACTACCTTATTCATCGAACATTATAACGAAGACCAACAATCACACCAATCTCAATATTAATATGGAACGTTACAAGACTATCTACGATTGAAATGAAACATCACAAATCACAATTGAGCACCCCTAGTAAAAGAAGCATGAAGTCACAAGCATGCTTAAATTGTCAACATATGATTTTCAGGTTTACAACTGAAAGTTCTCTGTAAATGCTATTGTTATTGTATAAAATTGATGTCATATACAGGTTAATATCGAGTTACTGCTATTGTCATTGTACAGGTTAATATTAAGTTACTGTCTGAAAGACACCCAATGTATGAGTTAGTATTAATGACCCCCAATGTATAAGTTAATATTAATGAACCCCAATGTATAAGTTAAAACTACAAGTTAATATTGTCATTGTTTGAAAAACCCCAATGTACCCCCTACCCTCCCTGTACATAACCTCTTGTATATAGCTCATCCTGTAAATAGCATACCAAGAAATCATCACCTCCACTCAGTGTTAACACAGCACGCCTATCCCTACTGACACTGATTTTCGATTTTTGATTGTTTGAAGTGTAAACTGCTTTGATTTCAGGAGAAAGTGGTATATAAATCCTTTTAAATAAATACATAAAAAATGTCCCCTTCTCTCTGGGCTTTCACCGTGACCTATGCCAAGTAGTGACAATCACTAGTCATTACGTGACCTGTGAGCCAGTGAACACTGATAGGTTCTTGCCCCCTCCTGGGTAAACTTCCTGTTAGACTGGAAGCCTTTGCTGAGTTCTGGGGTCTGTAAGCACACCACTGCACAATGACACAAGGGACCCTGTGCTGACTGCTGCTTCCTGCCTTATATGAGTGCAGGGAGGAGAAGGAGCCTGGAGACCTGCTATTTTGGTTTCGTCATCATCTGGGGTCACGTGAATTTTCATTTGGTAAAGTTGGGTCATATGGGATAAAGGTTTGAAAGGCACCGCTTTCGTGTATGGACGTTTTGAGGTGGCGTGTCAGGGGTGCAGTCTGCTCAGGGACCTTTTATGGGACTAAGTTTGCTTGGCTTGTGAAAAATAACAAAATTGACAAGTTTTACAGCATTTGTTTTAAAACAGAGACATTTTTAAGTGGCTGTTTTTTAATACAGTAAAACAGTCAAATTTCAGCCTCTTTTTTTACCCTGCTCTTACAGTTTCCCGTTTTAAGGCAGAAAATTTCAGAAGAACCGTTTTCTGTAAAGATGACAAGACAGATTTTCAACACTTGGGCTTTCTCTTTTTCATTAAGGATTATTTCTGAATTTCCTGGTTGTGCTTCCTAGTCTCATGGCTCAGGGTTGCATGGTCAGCACAGTCACTGTCCGCTTCATTCAAGACTCTGCGAGTCCCACTGACTCTCTCTAGTCCTTTGGTCTTCTCTCTAAAGCTTCAGTTCCTCCTGTGCAGCTGCAATGTTGTTTCCAGAAAGGTACATTTCTGAAAAAAAGGAGCATACATGCAAGGCTTACTCGTAGACTAGCTGTCAGCTTGTGTTCTGGGACACGTGTTGACAGCTAGTGTGGGGCCGATACCCATGCTAACTGCAAATCACACATTGAGGTGGTAAGGGGGCAGGTTGAGCATGGAAAGCATGGCACAGTTAACACAGGACCCTTGCAATTAACACAGGTTCTCCTCAGTAGGTAGAGTTAAACACACCCGTGCTATTTGTACCCCACGTTAAGGCACAGGGCTCCACCTTAACTGCCGGGAGCACGCTTTTCAACCTCAGCAGTTAAAGCACCTAATGGCACTATGGTTTTGATGGGATTGCTGCAATAGGTGCTTAGTAAAAGGGCACCTTACACATTTAGCATTAAACCAAGATCATCAATATTATTGGTTGACATTTAAGTAGCAATCTAAGACTTTCATTTTGATTGTGATGCAACGGATACCCGACTATATGAAATGGGAGGGCAAGGGGCAGGGGTCTTCATATCCGTCTCATGCATATGCACAAAAATAGAGCGACATTTTCATTCATGTTATGACAAAGAGAAATAAGAGGCCGGAATGAGCAGCATAAGAACATAAGAACATAAGAAATGCCATACTGGGTCAGACCAAGGTCCATCAAGCCCAGTATTCTGTTTCCAACAGTGGCCAATCTAGGTCATATGTACCTAGCAGTTTCCCCAAGAGACAAAAGTTCCACAATGCTTGTACTGGGTTAAGCATTCATATCTTCGGTCACTTCTTAATAATGGTTTATGGACCTTTCCTCCAGGAACTTGTCAAAACCTTTTTTAAACCCAGCTACACTAACAGCCTTTACTACATCCTCCGGTAACAAATTCCAGAGTTTGATTACACGCTGAGTGAAAAAATATTTTCTTTTATTAGTCTTAAATAGTTTATCCTGTAGCTTCATTGCATGTCCCCTAGTCTTTCTATATTCTGATAAGGTAAACAATCGATCTACGTTTACCCGTTCCACTCCGTTCATTAATTTATAGACTTCTATCATATCTCCCCTCAGCCATCTCTTTTCCAGGTTAAAGAGTCCTAACCTTTTTAGCCTTTCTTCATAGGAGTATCCTTCCATCCCCTTTACCATTTTGGTGGCTCTTCTCTGTACCTTTTCTAAAATCGCTATATCCTTTTTAAGATACGGCGACAAGAATTGCACACAATATTCAAGGTGCGGTCTCACCATGGAACGATATAGAGGCATTATAATATCTTTTGTTTTATTTTCCATTACTTTCCTTATCATACCTAGCATTCTATTTGCTCTCTTGGCTGCCGCTGCACACTGGCCGAGGGTTTTAACATGGTATCCACAATGACGCCTAAATCTTTTTCCTGGGTGGTGGTTCCTAATGTGGAACCTTGCATCATGTAACCATAGTTTGGGTTGTTCTTCCCTAGGTGCATAACCTTGCACTTGTCCACATTAAATTTCATCTGCCATTTTGATGCCCAGTCTTCCAATTTATCAAGATCCTCTTGCAATTTTTCACAATCCTCTTGGGTTTTAACAACCTTAAATAGTTTTGTGTCATCTGCAAATTTGATAACCTCACTCGTTATTCCACTTTCCAGGTCATTTATGAATATGTCAAAAAGCAGCGGACCCAGCACAGATCCCTGGGGTACACCACTATTCACCTTTCTCCATTGGGAAAATTGGCCATTTAGCCCTACCCTCTGCTTTCTATCTTTTAACCAGTTCCTGATCCACAATAGTACACTGCCTCCTATCCCATGACTCTTTAGTTTTGCCAAAAGTCTCTGATGAGGGACCTTGTCAAAGGCTTTCTGAAAGTCCAGATACACAATATCAACCGACTCACCTTTGTCCACCTGTTTATTCACTCCTTCAATAAAACATAACAGATTAGTAAAACAAGATCTTCCTTGTCTAAAGCCATGTTGGCTGTCTCCCATTAGGTTGTGACTATCTACATGCTGAGTAATTTTATTCTTTATGATGGTTTCTACCATTTTTCCCGGTACTGACTTCAGGCTCACCGGTCTGTAGTTTCCCGGATCACCCCTGGAAACCTTTTTTTTTTTTTTTAATTCTTTATTTTCGTTTTGCAACAACAAAGGAAAGGAAGACATACAACTAAGAGACAAATACATACATGTAATGTGATACATACACCAAAGCAAACCCCCACCACCCCCCACCCCCCAGCGTCTTCTCTAGAAAACTAAAACATTCTCGAAGCGGGCGTGTACGGACATTATTGTGTTACAAAACCTTACAGCGATCTGAAACATTATTATGTTACAAAACCTTACAGCGATCTGAAACATGATGAGTGTACATTAAACAGACACGTCGAAGCAATGAGCAGATGGTACATGATCGTTGAGCATCTGCCATTTAGACAAGCAAGAATGAAATTGGGTATGGAAAATAGCTCTCCGAGATATCTGCTCATATTTACTATATAAGCAGACAAGGTTCCACTATTCATTGACAGCAAGTCGAGAGCTATCCCTCCAAGTCCCCGTAATCAAACATATGGCTATACCCAGCAGGAAATCAGGAGAAAGCGAGCCTTCTTAGGAAGAGAGGGGACCCCCGCCACTGAGCGGAGTCCCACAGTCGTCCAAGAAAGAGGTTCGTGAAGGTGCAAGATAAAGGAAATACGACCCCAGACCCGCCCCCAGCAAACCTGTAGTTAAGGACATTGACAAGAACATGAACGAGGGTTCCCACATCAGTATGGCAAGACCTACACTGGCCCCTGGCAGTTGTGTTCCATTTGACTATTTTCCTGGAATATAAGAACATCTATGTGCAAAAAGACGAGAGTTGAGTTTGGGTAGCTATAGCAGATCGGGAAACCCGCATTGTTTTGCTCCAGAAAACGCTCCAATGCACAGGGGTTAAAGTGGTTTGCGGTTAGCGAGCCCAGGCTTGTTGGACTCTACAAGTGGCTGTATCTGTACCCTGACATAATAGTTTATAAAAGTTAGAGGCTACCCCATGTGTACTACTAATAGAGTGAATTAGTTCTAATAGCCCATCCTTAGTAGGGACAGAGGGCGGCATGATGATTGGAGCACTTTTGAGGCAGCATGTAAGCTGCATCAATTGAAAATAATGTTTCGCTAGTAACGCAAATCCCCTGTATAAATCAAAAAAGGTTTTCCAACGAGCTGCAGAGAAGAGCTGTTGGGGTGTCCTGATCCCCCTGGAGTACCAGGGTCTGGGAGTAATCATACATGGCTGCTCGAATTTCAAACCGGAACTCTGGCTGAGTTAATAGGGCTCTATCAAAGAACCAGGCCCCCAAATTCCCTTGAAGTGCAGTAGTAAGGTAGTGAAAAGAAATAGCAGCATGATCTGAAATATGCTGGGAGTGAATCTTTGCAGCGTCCACCTGGGGAACTAACAGTGTTGATATTAGAAAGAAATCTATGCAAAACTGGGATTTGTGAGGGGAAGAGAAGAAGGTAAAGTCTAGCTCATTGGGGTGTAGTAGCCTCCGTAGATCGACTAGAACAATATCTTTGATCATAGAGGTAAGCGCGATATGACTCTTGGGGGGACCACTTGTCCTGGGCGACTATTTGTCAATCAGAGGGTCAAGAACTGAATTGAAATCCCCCCCAATATCAATGAAGAATTAGCAGAGGCCTGCGCAGCCTGAGCAGTAATAGCAACAGGGCAGGGTCATCCAGATTAGGAGCATGAAGGCATATACATGTAATTTTAAAGTTACCCATCTTGAGGTGAACTCTGGGCCATCTACCCGCTGTGTCTAAGCAAGTCGCAGCAATAGTAGCATGCAGAGATTTCCTATCCAATATAGCAACCCCACATTTCCTAGAAACAGCTGGGGAGTAGGCGGCCACCATGTAAGGTTTAATATTGAGGTTGAAAGTTTCCTTCGAATTAAAATGTGTTTCTTGGAGGAAAATCAGGTCCGCAGCCTCATGACTTAGATAGCTTAGGAGTTTCCTCCGTTTTATCGGATTATTGATTCCTTGTACGTTCAATGAGAAAATCTTACATGGTGCCATCAGTCGATACCAGACAGTTTAGGTAAGAGCGCTTGAAAACTTACAACATAATCAGAATCTGTACAATAATGACATAAGCATCAAGTATGCTGGCCAATACACCCATATTGAAAAGTATATACCAAAGTAACTTAGAGAAGAAGCAAACCCCCAATGAATATGGCGACCAGATGTCTGCGGGAGGAGGCCCTAGAGAGGAAGATAAAGACATAATAAAAGAAAAGAAACACCAGAGTCCATAAGAAACACTGTCTCTGATACTCGTCGAGGCTACGATGGGTAGACGGAGTCGGGTCCCAGATATCTTCAAAATAAGGCGACAGACCTCCCTCGACAGACTCTTCGCTGAGCCGCGGTAAATCCAATATGGCAGGCACAGCGGATATGAGAGTACTGGCAGGAATATTCTGGAAATCAGCGCATCAAGTCGGCTTCTTTAGAGTCCAAGAACTCCGCTAGTAGATCAGGGTCCTCAAATGTTCTTGTCTGATTGTGAAGCGTGACTCGGAGCTTGGCCGGGTACATCAGGCCATAGCGTGCTTGTAGTTGTTGAAGCCTCGGCCGAAATTCCAGAAAGCGCTTTCGGCGGTCGACCGTGGGTTTAGCCAAGTCAGGATAGAAGGAGACCTTGTGGCTCTCAAACTCCATATGGCCCTTTGCCCGGGAGGCACTGAGAATTTGTTCCACATGTTGATATCTCAAAAGTCGAAAGATGATAGGCCGCGGGGTCTTCCTGTTGAGCGTTATGTTTGTGGGTACACGATGAGCGCGATCGATCTCCAATTCTTTGGTAAAGGTGATTTGGAGCAGGGAAGGGAGGATTTTACTTAAAAACTCCTTTATGTCTCCCAATTCCGCTCCCTCCGGTATGCCCACGAGTCGTAGGTTGTTGCGGCGCGCTCTATTGTTGCCATCTTCCACTTCTTTCTGCAAGGCCCGCACCTGACGTTCAACTTTGTCAAGTTTGGACAGCCGGACCGCATGGGAGTCTAATATACTCTCCATTTTGTCCTGACGCGAAGAGAGCCCCTCTAGCCTGCCTTGCAGTACACCAAGATCTTCCCTCAGCGCTCGAAGTGCTTCACCGTTTGACTGCACGAGGTCCTTAACCCCTCTAATTTCTGCGAGGATTTCCTGCTGCATTTCGGGGCCCTCGCGCAAAGCCAGCCCCTTCTGCGGGGACGGGGGTTCAGTTTTGGAGCGTTTACCGTGAGAAGCCGCTGGAGAGCCAAATTCCAGGCGCGTGGGTTTGGTCCCCGCCATCTCACCAATGTGCCCCGGCAAGATCAGAGCAGAAATTCAAGTTTGTCCGGTGTTAATTCAGGATTCTGAGTAGGCCTCTCGGGAGCCTCAGCGTTATGCGACCATCCCGCTGGACATCGGGCTCCGCCCCCCTGGAAAACTTTTAAAAAATTGGTGTTACATTGGCGATCCTCCAATCTTCAGGTATTAGAGATGATTTTAATGATAGTTCACAGATTACTGATAGCAGTTCTGCAATCTCATATTTCAGTTCTTTCAACACCCTTGGATGTATATCATCCGGCCCAGGTGATTTGCTACTCTTCAGTTTATCTAATAGTTGTAAGACATCTTCCTGATGTATTGATATTTCCTTCAATTCTTCCGCACCTTTAAATACCACTTCAGTCATGGGTAATATCCCTACATCTTCCTCAGTAAAGACCGAAGCAAAGAATTCATTCAGTCTCTCCGCTATCGCCTTGTCGCCTCTTAGTGCTCCTTTAACCCCTTTATCATCTAATGGACCAACTGACTCTTTCACAGGTTTTTTGCTACGAATGTACTTGAAAAGGTCTTTATTTTGCGTTTTTGCTTCCGCAGCAAGCTTCTTCTCAAATTCTCTCTTTGCCTGCCTTATCAATGCCTTGCATTTGACTTGCCAGTGCTTGTGCCGTTTCCAGGTTTCGTCGTTTGGCTCTTTTTTCCATTTCCTGAAAGATGCTTTTTTGGCAACAACAGCCTCTCTGACCTCACCTTTAAACCATGCTGGCAGTTTTTTGGACTTCCTTCCACTTTTCTTAAAGCGTGGAATACAGCTGGTCAGGGCTTCCAAGATAGTATTTTTCAACAACACCCAAGCTTGATGTACGTCTTTAACCTTCGCAACTGCTCCTTTTAGTTTTTTCTTAACTGTTTTCCTCATTTTATCATAGTCTCCCTTTCGAAAGTTAAAAGGTAGTACTGTGGATTTCCTTACTATCCCTCCTCCAATAATTAAATCAAAGGTGATCATGCTATGATCACTATTGCCAAGTGGCCCCAACACCCTTATCTCTTGCACTAGATCTGGTGTTCCACTAAGGACTTTAAAAGCTTTAAAAGAGATAAGGTTCTCCCACTGCAGAGTTAGAGCACTGAAATAGAGTCCATGCTATAATTTAGATGTGTAAATGAAAATCCAAAGAAGTCCCCAAAATGAAAAAAAAGAGAAACAGCTGGTCAGAGGGCTGCAAATCAATTTAGTTGAACTGGAGTCACGTATGAACAAGTTTAGATGCACACAGAAGTCATTACCCAGGCCATCGGTATCATTCCTCACCTGTTTGATCCTTTCTATCACTCCTCATTATCCCTACAACAACATGTAACTGGTTTGATAGCACATTATTGGACAAAAGGGCATTTCTGGGAGCTGCTGTACTATCATACCCATGTATTACATCCCATGGTTCACCCTTATGTTCCTTTGATGGGGAAAAATGATGATTTAGATCCCAAAGCCACCACTCTCTAATGCCGCCTAGACTACAACACATCCACTGTCACATAGCCCAACACCCATCTCAAATGGCAGGTCCACTCCTGGCCCTGGACCAGGGTTCTTACTGTGGGGTTAATTGAGGTCAGACAGGGAATAGGAGCCAATTCCACATTAGGATCTGGAACAGGATACCCCCTTGGTTAAAAAGAGTCAAGCACAGACCAGCTCTCCTGATCATTCCATTAAGTTTTGCAATTGACACAAACCCTCCAACACACACACACACACACAAAATAAATTGTATCATTATGAGGCATCGACATCCAGTTTAAAAATGAAACCAAAAGGCATAGGAGCTTTCCCAAGATTAAAATAGAGGGTATAGGGGTTTAGAAGGTGGCCGGGTTTTGCTCAGTGATGGAGGACTTGCTCCAGCATATACTGCCCATGTGATACAATAAGCCCTCAGTTGTCATTAACAGTGCTATAGGGCCCTTAGGGCTAGAGTGACCTATCTGCAGTCCAAAAATAACTGCCAGCCACACAATGAGTGTTATTCTAAAATGAAATTAGTGTACTGGTGCAAATCTTGATGAGTAGAGATAATCTGACAGATAGTACATTTCCTTCAGGTGGCATTCATAGGACAAAGTTACATAAATACTGTAGAAACACAAAATGGAATGTCCTTGACCTTAGAACTTCCTCCCATGCTACTGTGGGATGTCTGATTTTGAACGTTCTTGGATTCTTCTTTAAATCCAGGCTCCTTTACTCTCTTCCACTCGAGTGGATCTGTAGGATATTCTAGTTTTCTTACTCCTTCCCATATCTGTAGCCTCAGGATGGTTCTGGGTGACCAACAAATGAATTAGTGGCTGGGATATCCTACCAATTCAGAACCACAGTCTTCCAACCTTTTGCCCACTGCTACAGGTCTTGGTTCAGTCAGAAGAGTTAAGCCAAGGTTTCTTTCCTTGTAGACAAACCCAGAAAATAGAGAAACATGGGAAAACTCCAACTCAAAGTTGAGTGAGGGATTTAAAAGTTACCATGGACAAGCCAAGTGTATAGTGCCTTGGAAAAGTATTCATCCCCTTGTTTTTTGTCCTGTTTTGTCCCATTACGTACAACCTGGAATGAAAATGGAGGTTCATTTGGATGTTACGTAATGGACCTAACAATATAGTCCAAATTGGTGAAGTGAAATGACAGTAAAATACCTTGTATATATTAAAAAAAAACAAGTAAAAACTGAAAAGTTGTGCGTGCATAGGTATTCATCCCTTTTGCTATGAAACACCTAAATAAGATCTGGTACAACCAATTAACCTCAGAAGTCACATTATTAGTTGATTAGGGTCCACCTGTGTGCAATCAGTGTCACATGATCTGTCACATGATGCCTGTATAAATATACCTGTTCTGAAAAGCCCCTGACTCAGCAATACAAATGACTTCTAAAAGAGCGTTTTCCTTTATGGCACCAGAGTTATGGAATTCTATTCCTGAAGACTTAAGAACTCAGAAAGACATTAAGGACTTTCGCAAATCGTTAAAGACTTATTTATTAATAGAATCATTTGGTGAAATAACTTAAATTTACCATTATGTATATTTAATTTCACTATGATATAGTATTATAACATACTGTTTTGTTTTGTATTTATATTGTAATGTATCATTTTTGTTTTCCCATACCCTCAGTATGTAAGCCTTTGTTGTCTTGTCAACCACTTTGATTGAAGAATAAGGTGGTATACAAAACTGGTTAAATAAATAAATAAGCACACTAAGCAAGCAACATGAAGGCCAAGGAGCATGCCAAACAGGTCAGAGACAAAGTTGTGGAGAAGTATAGAACAGGGTTGGGTTATAAAAAATATCCCAAATTCTTAATATCCCATGGAGAGATGAAACCTGGCATAAAGATACAGGTAGTTTGTTCCAGGCATAAGGAGCAGCAAGGTGAAAGGGTCTAAGTCTGGAATTGGCTGTTGAAGAAAAGGACATAAAGAGAAGCAAGCCAGAGGAAGAGCGGAGTTCATGAGAAGGGGTGTAGGGAGAGAGGAAAGGTAGTGAAGAGCAATAGAATGAATGCACTTATAGGTCAGAAAGAGACATTGGTATTGGGTACGGAAATGGAAGTGAAGTCAATGAAACAATTTGAGAAGAGGGGTCAACATCAGCCTGCCTCCAGCCCAATCGGGGCTGTGGGAGGAGGAGTGTCAGCTCCTTTAAGAGAGACCACGGCCGGCGGGAAAAGCAGCCATCTGCAGACTCCCGAGAGGGGCGACAACATCAGCCTGCCTCCAGCCCAATCGGGGCTGTGGGAGGAGGAGCGGTAGCTCCTTTAAGAGAGACTGCCGCCAGGCGGGCCCGCGCCTGCCGGGCCCGTGCCTGAGGGCCTCGCCAGAGGGCCCTTTGGCATGGCCCTTAGGCGGAGGCCCCTCACCGATTCATCGATCTCCGGAGAACCACTAATAAGCCTAGCCCTCTCACCATAACATCCTGGAAGAATTCTCCACCTTATCTTCAGCCGTTCATCTCTACTAACCTGAAAAATCTACCGACCATGAGGTAAACCCTATAAAAGAGGACAGTTATCAGAGACTATTTTCTACCTTGAGCTATATTGTCTTTAAGCCTGCTATGCTGTTCAAATAATGTTAATAATCTACCACAACCTTTGCTGATACTTTGTTATATTTCTGTACAACTGTTGCCACACAACTGTTTTTTACCAAAATCTGCAGTACTCTGTTGCTGATACTTTGTTATATTTCTTTACAACTGCTGCCACACAACTGTTTTTTTACCAAAATCTGCAGCACTCTGTTGATCCTTGCTAATCCTGTACTTAGTCTTATCAGCCTACACCTTATCACCCGACTTAATTCCTGCCAGCTTATAGTTTGCCCCACTTAGAACACCCAATATGCATCCGTTCCTATCCTTTACCCTCATCATCCTCACCTCCTGGACCCCCGACATATCTCATGCCTTTAATCATGGTATCAACCACATCCCAATCCTCTACAATCACGGCAGGAGAGGGTTTGAAAACCTCCGCCACACCTCAACAACACTCCACTCACACCTCCTACACATCCCTCTACAGAATCTTAAGAGCATCCAAGCTGAGAAATACAAATACCAACGTTTACTCAAATGTGCACTTATAAATGCTAGATCAATACGCTCAAAATGGACTATAGCCATGGACCTGATAACCTGCCATGACCTTGATATCCTAATGATAACAGAAACCTGGCTATCTGACTGTGATAATGTTCTAATCAACCAGATGTCACCACCTGGTTACTCGACCTACGCCTGCCATAGGACCCACCAGAGGGGAGGAGGCACGCTCATCCTTGCCAGATCCAATCTTCAATTTGTCCTAAATAACTCCAATAGCTCAACCTATCTGTACATAATATCCATATTGAACGAACACTGCTCAATTAACCTACTATACCGAACACCAACATTATCACCAGATGACCTTTCATCAATAATTGATCTAGCCTGTAACTCCAGTAATCGATGCTCCCTAAATTGGCTTATGGGAGATTTCAACCTACTCTCCTTACCAGATACACATTCCTCAGCCTTCCTCGATGCAATGAATGAGCTGGGCTACACGCAACTCATCGACTTACCATGCATAACAAGGGTGGGAAACTGGACCTGATCTTTGGACCTCAGGCGTCTGTCAACTCATCCCAGAGCCTGCTGCTCTCCATAATGCCTGTACCCTGGTCTGACCATTACCTACTCCTATTCCACATACCCACCAACCACCCCAACAACATCAACAATAGAGCAAGTCCCCCCCCTCCCCAGAACTATGACAACACGATTCCGGCCCCTTGTTAAGAAGAAGGCCCTCGAGAAGATCCTACCTCTCCTCTCCAATGAATCCCTCAACCCAGACAAATTGGTATCCAATTGGGATAATGCCATCAGAGTCGCTGCCTGCCTCCCAGCTTCCAACAAGAACTCAGCGAAACGCGAACACGCACCTTGGTACTCCCAGGACCTGCGAGCCTCGCTCCTCCATCTATGCAAGCTTGAGAGACATTGGTGACACACCTGGACCTCCGAGGCACTTGAGGCATACTCTGCTCAACTAAAGTTACACTGGGAGAAAACCATGGAAAAAAGAAAACAGTACCATTCTGAATTACTAAAGCGATCTTTGAACAAACCACATGACCTATTCACTATTGTCAAGACGTTGACAGGCGACCCAGCTCTAGCCTAATCGCCCACGCCCCAGCCACAAGACTATGCCAATTACCTACAATCAAAGTCGATCCAGACCAATACGGTTGCAGCCATCACATCCTTCTTCACCCCGCATTTGTCCTCACAACCATCCTCCCTGTTGAAATTCTCCGAGGTATCCTGTGAAGAGATTGTTGATATTATTTCCACTATTAACCTCACTACTGCTCCTAACGATCCCTGCCCTGAAAGCTGGATTAGAGAGCTGTGCCATGACCTCAGTCCAACAATATGCAGAATCCTGAACCAATCCCTATCAACAGGGTCCTTCCCCCAAAGCCTAAAACATACGTCCATCTGCCCTCTGTTAAAAAATAGCAAACTTGATCCATCTAAAGTTGAGTCTTTCAGACCAATTTCGAGCATCCCTCTACTTGCCAAAATCTTTGAGAAGGTAGTCCAGCGACAAATTCAACACCACGTCGACATTGAAGCACCCCTGGACCCATCCCAGCATGGCTTTAGAGAAGCACACAGTGTTGATACCATCCTTACAACCCTCTTTAACAATCTAGTCATTGGTCTTGATGACATCCACCAAGGATATGCCCTCATCTTCTTGGACATAGCAGCCGCTTTTGATTCGGTGAACCACCAAACACTCTTACTTTGCCTCGAAGAAAAAGGAATACTAGGCTCAGCGCTAGCCTGGTGTAAATCTTATCTGTGCAATAGATGGCAACAAGTCAGTGCTGGATCCACGACCTCAGAGCCATTCCCACTGAAACAAGGCGCACCTCAAGGTTCATCCCTATCTGCATTGATGTTTAACATCTACATGCAGCCCATCTGCACATTAATTCGATCTTTCAATGTCCAATGCCTAGCCTATGCAGACAACATCCTCATTTTCACACCCTTCAAGATTGAACAACCTGACTTCTCCCCATTATTAAGATGCTTTGAAGCAGTGGCAGACTGGCTCCTCTCTCAAAACCTATGAATTAACCACAGTAAAACAGATGTTCTCTTCGTCACGAGAAACCAGACGTTCACGCCTCCTCCCTCACTACAAGTCAACAACACAGAACTTAAGGCAAACCCCACAATTCGCTACCTAGGTATTACCCTCGACCAGAGGCTAGACATGTCAGCACATATCAAAAACACCACAAAAGCGATTTATCACAAAATAAGATCACTACGTCATCTCCGAACACTACTGGACTTCCCTGATTACAGATCAGTCTTCCAAGCTCTAGTTATTCCTCACCTCGACTTTGCTAACATCATCCTTCAGGGACTTCCACAGTCGACTCTAAGCCCACTCCGACTTGCCATGAACTCTGCTGCGAGGGTTCTGGTAGGTCTATCAAGGTCAGACCATATAACACCAGTCCTGAAGAACCTACACTGGCTACCTCTGCAGGCTAGAATCAACTACAAGACTCTGGTCTTGACATTCAAAGCCCTCAAGAACCAGCCAACCACTCCCATCAGTAAACTTCTCCACATCATTCCAGCCAATAGATTAAGGAGATCTACATTGATGAATACCCTTGAAGTCCCTAAGTCAGTGACAAAATGTACAAAGACAACAGCCAGTAGAGCCTTCTCCATTTTCGCACCTATGGCCTGGAACGCCCTCCCAGCAGAAATTCGAGCTATCTCCAATCTACCGTTATTCAGAAAAGCTCTCAAACACCATCTGTTCCTGCTACATTACCCGGATAATAATTCTGGAAAGCACACAGCCATCACCTTACCCTCCTACCTAGCCTTCCCCATTGATCAGCCTCCCTTAGAGAAAGGTTAATCTCCTTTCACCTCCCTTCTCTCCCTTACCCCGGAGCTTATGCATCTGTCTACTATCCTTATATGTCCAGTAAGAATGTCCTTAATTTGTATATAGTTTTCCCGGTTCTTCCAAGATTACTACCCCTGTTCAATGTAAACTCAATGTGACCTGCTGCATTGTTGTATGTTTTGTTCAATTGTAAACCACACTGATTATAATAGCGCGGTATATAAGAGATATAAATAAATAAATGAGTATATTGAGGCTGGCAGAAGATTAGCCATGCAGCAGAGTTTTGAACAGATTGAAGGGGAGAAAGATGACTCAGAGGGAGACCAGCAAGGAGGAGGTTACAATAGTCGAGGCAAGAAGTGACTAAACAGTAGATAAGTGTTTTAGTAGTGTGTTCAAAAGGGAAGGAGAAAATTTGTTAATGTTGTTGAGGAAGACATGACAGGTTTTTGCTATCTGTTGCGTAAGTGTGGAGAAGGAGAGGGAGGAGTCAAAGATGATTCCAAGGTTGCAGGCTGAGGAAACAGGAAGCAGAAGAGTGTTATCAACAGGGGAAGAAGGGAGGAAGAAGGTTTAGGGGGAAAAATAAGACGTTTGGTTTTGGCCATGTTTAATTTCAAATGGTAGTGAGATATCCAGACAGTGATGTCAGATAGGCAGGCAGATATACAGGCTTGGAGTGTAGGAGTAATATCAGGTGTAGATAGATAGATCTGAGCGTCATCAGCAAAAAAATGATATTGAAAGCCATGGGAGGAGATGAGAGCACCAAGGGTCTGTGTATAGATAGAGAAAAGGAGAGGGCCGAGAACAGACTCTTGGAGTACACCAACTGAGCGAGGGATAGCAGTAGAGGAGGATCTGCCAGAACATACACTGGAGGAGCAATGGGGGAGGTAACAGACTAACCACAACCACTCTGCTCCTTATCGACCCTCACCCTTGTTATCAGGGGGCAGTTTCTCCAAATGACAGTCATGAACCTTACTCGTAAGCCAGAGTATGTAGAGTATGATCTCAGTCTCTCAAATTTACTGCTAACCCTTGGTGTAGTACTTGCATCATGCCAAAGAGAGCCTCCTTTTGGAGTTCATACGATGTAACCTGTATGGGCAACTTGTAAGTTCTCTTAATCAGGCCTGTGTCTCCCAATGCAATGGAAAATATTTCTATATCACACATTCTTTTGTTCTCTGACTGTATTTCTTGCTATTTCGAGACCTTCTGCCTTTCCACACAATTCACGGACTAGTCATTTGGAACAGAAACCTCTATTATCAATTCAGAGAAAGTTGTGTTTAAAAGACAAACAAACCAATTGCTAATATTTATTTATTTACATTCTCTTATATACTGCACTATTCTGCATCAGTGCGGTTTACATGGAACAAACTGAAATTACATTGAACAGGGTATTATAACTTGGAGATAACTATTTTACAGGGAACATGGGCTATGGAGGGTTAAGTGGCTTGCCCAAGACCACAAGGAGCACCTGTGGGACTAGAAACCCCATTCCTTCCGGCCCAAGGTTGCTGTCCTCTAGTGGGATTTGAACCCCTGACCTTCTGGCCTGAAGTACCTTGCCCCAACCACTAGGCCACCCCTCCACACAATAAAATCAAGTATGTAAACAATATAAGCTCAGTAATAGTACCACTATTTTATCAGTGTGTGGTACTGTCAAATATTGTTAAATCCAATAAAGCCAGGAGAATATGAGTCAATGAAAGGTCACCTGTTTAGTTTTTTATGAGATTCATTCATCAGAAAAGTATGGTAAACCTGGGAACTGTGCTGTTTAGATAAATCTATTAAGGTCATCCAAACTTCGACTTCAGAGCACTCGGCATGCAAATGAAAGCTGCAAATATGCACAACTATTTGAACACTGGACACTATGGCCGTTTCAACACTAGTACTATGAAACGTGTGTTGAAGTAAGCCACCTGGATAAATGAAAGTGTTTTGGTATAGCAAACATTAGAAGTAGCCCAGTGGTTATTAGCACTGGCTTGAAAACCAAAAGACAGGGTTCATTTCCCAGTAGAACTCCTTGTGGCCTTAGGCAAGTCACCTATCCCTCCATTGCTTCAGAAAAATCCATATAAGCAATGTCCCTGTTTAATATACATTGCCAAGTTTAAGTTACAATGTATACTGCTTTGACTGAAATGATAAAGCAGTATAAAAACCTGTTAAATAAATAAACATGCCAAAAAAATAACTTAATTGGGTCCAAAAGCCAAATCATCAGTGAACCCATTCAGGAAGTGTTGCTGTTTATATTTTGTTCAATATATGTTTGAAGAGTGTGTAATAAAAGAAATCTTTCTGCCCTTTCCTGGTACATTAATAGAGCAGAGATTGAAAGGGCACACCCTCATGCCGACTATAAATACAAGGTGTAGAGTGTCTTTTCCATTGTTGGGCAAGACTTCTCCACATCATGGGGGCCATGCAGAATGCCCTCTGGACGCTGCTGATCGCTGGAGTTCTTCATGGGGCAGGTAGTGTGCTGGAAAATCAGCAAAGAAAGCATGGCCCGGGGGGGGGGGGTGGGGGGGGGTCGGACACCTTGCGTGTGTGTGTATGTGTGGTTGCTTACATGACTACCTATGTGTGCATCTTCATGTCTGTCTGCTTTTTGTTTGGTTAAAACACCATAGCTGCAGAATGGAGAAAAAAAAAGTATGAAGTTTGCTAGGGGAAGAAACTCATAATCCTCTGGTATTCATTTCCAGGGAGTTTGTAAAAAGCATCCAATGGTCAGTTTTTAACTGCTTCCGAAAGCGAGGCCATGCTGCAATTCGTAACATAGACAGATAAATAAAAAAGGACAATAAAAAGGAAAATAAGATAATACCTTTTTATTGGGCTTACTTAATATATAGACAGGTAAGTAAAAATCAACACGTTAGCTGTCAAATTCCAATTCGGTGCCTACATGTCAGTGTCCCGGAGCTGTAGGTTGATGCCCAGAGGTGAGTGTCTATACATCCACATTCCCATTTCTTACTTCATCCAGTATCCAGGCATCCTGTCTAATTTTCAGATAGACTTTCAAACATTTAATCCTAGTTGAAAATCTGTCCTGTTCATGTACACAAACTTTACCTCTCAATTCCCACTCAGACTTTGTCTTTGAAAATTTTCACCTAGGTATCTGTTTAATAGATAAACCTTTGAGAATTCAAGCTGAAAAAAAATCGAAATCACGGTCCAGAAAGGATAGATACAGTTATATCACGCCAGTCCAATTAAATAAAAAAATACCCCATGGGGCAACTTTGGTGGCAGTGAGGGAAATGTTGAATCCAGTGAGAGACAACTGGGTGAAAATGTAAGCTGATGCAAAGGAATGCCGGTGGCCATAGTGAAGCAAGGAACTGTGCATGGTCTGATGCTTTACGAGATGGAAACTGAAGGCGAGGGCTTTGCAGGCTCTGATGTTTAGTGACCGAGAAATTATAGCGCCTGTCCACTTCTGATGGTGGGATGGTAAGAATGGGGAAGAGGGGAGGAAGGTTAAAATCATTTTTATGCAAAATGAAATCAGCCCTTAAACATCATAAATAAATGATTCCCGACAGCCAGTCTTTAGCTGTCATACTATAATATTGAGAACAGTTACAAACAAATCATTTGACTACTTACTCTCATGTTTTGACAGATACCTGGACGACCCCTGGAATACATGGTATGCATACATTAGCAAGTTATTCTGTCTGAGAGCTGTGGTATTTTGTAAATGTGGGGGCTCTATTTTCAAACTGTATTAATGTGTTAACATCTGTTAATGAATATTAACGTGCATTAATTTGAGTTAAGAGCAGTTAGTGACTAGGCCTCATTGAGAATAATGGAGCTTGAGTTATTTAATGTGAATTTGTCATAGACTGGTCCACTACATTAGCTCTTTCGGACAGGCATCCAACATCCTCTTGTCTTTTCTTTACAACTTCATTTATCACTTCAAGTAGAAGCTTTACCACAGACTTCCAACTAGCCATTTTCACAACAATCTTGCAGTTCCCTGCACAACTCAATTGATAGCACAACTTCCCATGAACCATATCAGTTCTCCTAATTTCCAAATACTTCTCAGTGCACACTTTAATCTTCTGCCTGCTCCCCAACCACTGGCTCCTTATTTCCTTAACCAAAACTGTAGCATCGGCTTCATGGATTGGGAACTCTGCCCACACCTCCCACCTCTGCTGCTTCTGCCTTGCTGATCCACTCATTTATTTCTCCGCCCTTCTCTGCAAACTGTGAGGCTTTCCCCAGCAGTCTTTCAATTAGCCCCAGCCTCGGTTCTCTTCACCCGTGTCCCACTCCAGCTCTCAGCCTGTCTGTCTCCACTATGAGTTTGTTTCCTTGCAGACCTTTCCCATACTCCGTCCCCCAGTATTTCTCTGAGTTCACGCTCTTCTGAAACGTTCACATGTACTGTGGAGCTTGCTGTATTCTCAGACTCATGCATGAACAGTGAAATTCCCGCCAGTATGTCTCAGCATTAAATTACATCTGTAAACAGAGCCCTGTGTAGGATCCTGGATGCCCCAGAACTGTAATGCGCAGATATTCTGTGGGCCAGCAACTGGTTAAAGTTAGCCGGATAACTCTGTTGAATATTACATTAAACTTATCCAGATATCTTTGGGTGAACTATCTGTGTGATATTAGTTAAGTGCTTAAGTTTAAGTACTTCCTCATGTCCATGATTTCCAGCTAAACAAAAACACATGCTCCCCGTACATCCCAACCTCTACTCATCCGGATAAATTCACCCTGCCAATGAGTTACCTGGATATATATATTTTTTTTTTGCTAAATAGAGGGGAGGGAATTTCAAAAACACATGATTTGAATTTTGCTTTATAAGATTTGCTATTCTATGTCCCTGATAGTGAATGCCACTTTTCATATGTTATACATTACATGTATGTGGTTATATGTTGAGAAATGTCTCTGGCTACTTCTCTCTGCGTGCTGTCTGTGTGTGTGTCTTTTTCTCGTCAACTTCTATGCTTACTTCACATTAGAAAATAAAAGGGGGGGGGGGGTTCCTGCATCTTTGAAAACCCCTGTTATGCATAACACTAAAACTGTTGCCCCCATTTTATTGTGTGTCTATGTAATAAAGTGGCTTGCATGTGTATGAATGTTGCCTTAGGACCTTTGCATATGTATCTGTTTAGCCTGTTGAAAGGTTGGTAACATTGCACAAGTCTTTGTAAGCGGCCACTGCAACAGTGGTCTGACATCACTCAGGATCCTCGCTGGCTAACTCCAGTGCCGTCTTCTAATGTCATGGCGTGCATCTGGTTAAAAGTCGCAGAATAGATTACCCGATTAACCAAGATATTCAGCCGAGATATCCACTGAAGTCGAGCTGCTGGAAATACTCATCAAGACCAGATTGTTATTTGATTTATTTTAGGACAGTGATTTTTCCAACCAGAGGTAACCAAATACAGTAGCTTTTATTGGAGAATGCTGAATGTTAGCACTGTTCGGCTGAAATTTAATTATGCTACTTTCATGCCTCTTCTCCATGCCAAAATGTAACCAGTCTATAGAGCAGAAAATTCAAAAGCCAAGGTTTCCCCTGGCAACTGCCAAAGTTACCTGCACAAATGTTATACATATCAGCCTCTTCATATTAAAATTCACCAATTGTTTGCATTGTAGAAGTGACATCTAGACCTCCAAGTACAGCGGAAAGCATTGGTAAGTATGTAATCTCTGTTCCCTGGCATGCTCTTGGTTTCCTCTCTGCCCAGTAGTGACATTTCTCAGGATCAGACAGGTTCTCGTCTGGGGAGTCTCAACAGCAGTTCTGGAAGAGAACAGGTGGGAAAGAGGAAGCAACCATCTCACTAAATTCCTGGTGTGATGGAGAAGTGTTTAGCAAATCATCAGAACGTCCTATACAGGTTCCAAATACATGATCCATTTAGCATTTACTTAATCCATTGTGCCAAATTTTGGATAAAATTTCAGGGATATAATTTGAACTATCTAACCTTTCAAATTATACACATTGAGAAGATTCTGTGTTCCATTTAGCGGGTCTGGATGTCTGATCCAGACGTCCAGACCTGCTAAATGGCCAGATCCCTCACATGTCAAGCCAAATGTGCAGGGAGCTCTGTTTGTGGGAGGGAGGGAGCGGGTCAGAAGTGGAGCGAGGGTGGACGAGACAGCGACCTCGGACATACAGGGCCGATTCTGAGGTTAGCCCTGTATGTCCGGGGCCATTAACTTAGACAGGGGACTTATTCCACTGTAGATGTCGGGGGATGCCGCTGTCGGTGGGGGGTGCAGGGGTTCCCTCCAGTCTGACCCTGGCCATGGAAGGCCAGATCGGGGGTTAGGCTGCAGGGAAAAAGCATTTTGTTGTGGCAGCTGGGGATCGCGGCTCCTGAATGGAACTGCGGTGCCATGGTGACAGGATGCTATGGCACAGCGACTCCATTCAGGAGCCTGACTGAGTTAGCCGGGCAAGTGGCTGGACGTCCAGGGTGCATACATCTGGGCATGTCCTGGATGTCCAGCCATTGTTATGCGATTCTGCTCCCATGGGGATGTCTAGCCCCCATGGGAGCAGAATCGGGTGCGTCTCCTGGCCGTCCGGATGTCTGTAAGTCTGGACAGCCAGGAGACGTACAAGTTAGAATGTGCCTCATACTCAGTGGGGATATTTTAGAAGCCCTACTCATGAGTTGGATGCCAGAAATGTCCCCCCCCCCCGTGCCTTTTTAGGAGCCGAGTATATAGACGTCCCCGGTACAAGAACATCTATGCAGGGCAGAGATATGGTGGAGGCATGGCCTGGGCCGAGCAATGGCAATGCATGTCATGATACCATTTCCAAATGGAACAAGCTTGTATGACCTTGCTTGGTGAGACACCCATATCTATACCTGCTCCTTACCATGAATAAGGTGAAAAAAGTGCTTATTTCATGGATATAACTCTTCCAGCAGAAAGCGCATAATGCCCTTACATCGCCATGGTTAGTATTTTTTGCCCAAAGAAATCTGAGTGTAAATACATTCTCCAAACATATTGCTGGCCTGCCTACACATGTCTCAGTATCTGAAATAGCCAGCCAGGATGTGCAAGTCTGATAGTATACTCGTCCCCCTCTGAAATACCCCTGCCAACACATCCAAATACCCGGTTCTGAGGTCATGCAATTAGGGGATGTCCACATTTGTGAAATGTCCCATACCCATGCATGTTCCCAGCCTTGCAACCTGTATGGGGTCCACCTTCATAACTGCTTACAGGGACATTCATTTTTCAGGGAGACTGAGAAATTTCAGACGGCACTTATACGTGCTTCCCTTCATTGCTGCCACTCCCCCTGATTTTTGGATGTTGTTCTCTGGGCATTCCAGATTCTTTCTAAACGTTCCTTCTAAAATGGTACTTACAGCAAGCATCGCTGAACATATCTGGACAGCCTCTTGTTGGCTATCTGGATATTGTCCCAATAATACTTGTAGAAATACAAATATTAGTCCTTCCGTATCAGTTACATATGATGTGGTGAATATCGGTGTTATAGGTGTGAAGGTTTTAGAAAACTCATGGAGATTTGAATGAAGAATAGATCAGTCTTTTAACTATTATGTCACATCACCAAGGTCCCTCTAAGCTGCACTCTGGTCTGATGCCCACATTCAAACCACAGTGTACGCTGCAGCCATCTTGTGGTTTCAAATGCGCTGGATGGGCAGATCCTATTGGAGCCCCAAGTACCAGCTGGGCCTGTCACAGTTTTCCTCTTAACTTTGGGCAGTGAAGGATCCTAGAAAGCTCAGCACGGACTTTAATAAGAAGAGCTCGGTTTTACAGAGTTTGTGGTTTATATATGAATCAACCTTCTGTAACCCTATAACATTACATTACTAATTCTATCAATACAAACTATTAATCTTTTTTTCAATTTGACTTAACGGGCTATGTCTACAACATCACCCCTTCAATTACCAGTAATGGTAGTTTTTGTGAGTGTTTCCTTCCTTCTATGTTTAATTTAAAATAGACTAATAAATATATTGAAGTAAGTTATCTTGGTGCATAAGTTATCTGGTTTCATACTCTAAGATTATTTTCTGTAATGGTTCTAGATATGTATAATTGCAGCAGTACATTGACAAGTTCTTCGGGATCATTTGCAACACCAAATTACCCTGGATTGTATCCTAATGGCGCTCAATGTATTTGGGAAATACAGGTGGCAAGTGGCTCTGCTGTAAACCTCACCTTCCCAGATTTTGAGTAAGTAATCAATAATACACAACTCATCTGAGGGTTATATTAAAATCTTTGGGTGGTATTAGGTTTCCATCACATCCTTTTTTGAGTGGTTTGCGTGAAGGTTAGACCATTTATTTATTTATTTCATTAATTAAAACAGCTGATAAGGCCACAAAATTGATCAATGATCATTCAATACTATTTACAGCCACACACTCATAATGTATGACGCAGAACTACAAATGTGACATAAAATCACCAGGATAGACAAAACCATGAAATGATTAAAATGACGGTTCTCTTACATCTAAAGGGTCTAGCCCCGGTAAGATTCTTCATAAAAATAAGCATTCAAACATTTTCTAAAAATTAGAACATTTTCCTCCCTTTGCAACTCTTCAGTTGAAGAATTCAAAGAGCCTCAGTCCAGTAATTTAAAACGTCCTGTCTAGTAATTGACAACTTAACTAATTTCATTGAAGAAATTACCAATAGTGGAGATTCTTGTGAATGCAGAGACCGAGGCTGATATCTAGCCAATGTAATGAGTGAAGAATGGGAGTCATGTGCTTCCTTCTGCCACAACCACTCAACAGCCAAGCTACATAATTCTGTCCTACTTGGAAAGCCTATAGATAAGATCTGCTATCTCAAAATGCAAAGAGCCACAGTAATCAATGTAACCTAAAACCAGACTCTGAAAATCTGAGGAGGATACTACATTTCATGAACGCTTTAGCAGCTGCAAATTAAAGAAAGCATTTTTAGCTATTCTTTTCATGTGCTGCTTCATATAATTATTCATCAGTGTATGTACCCAAATCATTTGTATATAAGGCAAAGGGGATCTCAACTTGCTCTAAACTTAAGGATGGATAAGGTGAAGTACATGAAGGCTTCCTAAACCATTGCAATTCTGTTTTTGCTAAATTTAACTCAAATGACTAAACGTTAGCTAGTAATTTCTCTCAACCAGCAAAAGATTTACCTTAAACTCTCCAGTAGATCTATCAACTGGCACAAGAAGCTGTATATCATCAGCATAAAATCTAAAATTTACTTTCAACTTGCAAAGCGATTGGGTACTGGCTCAGGAAGGGAAAGCCAAATCTCTTAGGAAAAAAAGATATAAAAGTTAAAACGTCTGCAAAAATCATTATGAGGGTTATTCTAAAAGGTTTTGTCTTCTACAGACATGCACATGGACATCAAAATCACAGACACGTCTCCATTCCATAACCATTCCATAAATGCCATCCGCAGATGTTCAAGTAGGCATGGGAATGTGACAGAGGCATGTCTGGGGAGGGGCAATGGACTTATACATCCCTATTTTATCTCAGAAGTAACAGAGCCATCTGCAGGCAGGCACATGTGGTGTGGAGGAGTGGCCTAGTGGTTGGGACAAGGTACTTCAGGCCAGAAGGTCAGGGGTTCAAATCCCACTAGAGGACAGCAGCCTTGGGCCAGAAGGACTGGGGTTTCTAGTCCCACAGGTGCTCCTTGTGGTCTTGGGCAAGCCACTTAACCCTCCATAGCCCATGTTCCCTGTAAAATAGTTATCTCCAAGTTATAATACCCTGTTCAAAGTAATTTCAGTTTGTTCAAGGTAAACCACCTTAATATCATGAAAAGCAGTATATAAGAAATGTTAATAAATAAATAAAAATTCCTGCTCCAGGCACAAATAGGCATCAGGAAAGTGTTTGTTTTCACCTTAAAACATCCAGAGAGTATAGAGACAATGAAGAATTAAGCAACTAACCTTAGTTGACAAAGTCCCACACTGGGAACTGGATAATGGCCACCCATCTCTTAAGCTCCTATTCCAACCATTATGCTATTAGAAATCTTGGTGTTGCAATGTTCTCCTGTGGATGTCTATATAGACATTTGATACACGTGCATATGGCATGTCCACGTTTCTGGAATTGTGCTTCAACTTGCACGTGCTTGCCTTTCTTTTCAGACATTCTGGCTTTGATGTCCCAGATTGCACTTGGAAGTCCTATTTGAAATGTGCCTCTATATGACTTGGCTTGATTCTTAAATCAAGTGCTTTGGAGGCCAAAATCCTAAATCCCTTTTCAATTGTGCATTTTCTTCCCTAAGGAACAGGCACACTTCCAGATGTTACAGCTAATCAGACCCTTTGGAAAAAGATGTGGTAAAAACCTTGGAGTCACTTTGGATCCCTCACTTTCTTTTAAGCCTTATCTCAACTCTTTGTCCAAATCCGCCCTTTTAGTCTTCCACCCTCTCCACTCTGTTCAGTCCACCTTCACTGTTCCAAAGTTTACTCAATTAGTCTTGGCTGTCATCATCTCCCATCTTAACTATTGTAATTCCCTTTTCCTCGGATTAACACAATACGCTATTCTGTGTCTACAATTTATCCAATCTACTGTTGCTAGATTAATCTATAGGGTCATCACTTTGATCATGTTTCCTCGCTCCTTTTTCCTTGCACTGGCTTCCTATTCCTTTTTGTATCTGCTTTAAGATCCTCACTATGGCTCATTGTGCCTTACTTGCTTCCTGTCCTCCCCATTTGGCTGCACTTATTTCCCCTACCACGCTTCTCACCCCCTGCATTCTGCAAATGTTGCTCTTCTTTCCCCACCTCCTCCCTTTGCCTAGTTACTTCCAGGAACTCCACCTTCTCCTATGCTGGTCCCTCCTTGTGTAACTCCCTTCCCCTCTCCCTCCATACTGATTCCTCACTCCCCTCCTTCAAAAAGAATGTCAGAACTGGTTGTTTCAACATGCCTTTCCCCAGCCCCATTTCCTGACCTCCTCTCCCTCCAGTAAGCTACCTGCTTTTCTTTCTGGATGTCTCCTTTCCCCCTCCTCAAATTGTAATTTTCAGATTTACTCACCCTTTTGCTGGTTTTCTCCCCTACTCTGCACTAACCTGCCACCCCTTCTTGGTTGTAAATTGCTGCGGAACGGCTTTTGGTAGTATATCAAGCACTCAAAATAAAAATAAATGTGCTACTATAAAGCAGTGTGAGCAAATGAGTCAGTAGGCCTTCTGCATTTCTCTTGTTTGAAGTCTCAATCTGGTTCTAACATACTGTAAATATTTCAAAATTTAACCCTTAGCCACTCCAGTCCTTCAAATATGCAAACAAGTCTAGAGTGTAGGGTATGAAGAAATGTAAATTAATCTGTTTCATGGACTAGACGTTATGGGGTCTATTCTGTACTGCAAATACTGGAGATGGATGTCCCGTGTGGAGATGGACATCCATCCCCGCTATTTGCCCCCTCTCGTCCATGGCAAAAGCCACCCCAAATGAACAAGGAGTTTGTACGGAGAGGCTTAGACAGGGGCAGGAGGGGGCATAGCAGAGGTGGAGGGAGGGCGGGCAGTGGGCAGTCTGAGGCCCCAGACGTACAGGGCCGATTCTGAAGTCAGCCCTGTAGGTCTGGGTCCTCGGATCTATGCGGGGACGGCAGGCCCAGGCAGTGCCAGTAAGGAGAGAGGTGCAGTGGGTTCTCCGCAGCCCGACCCTGGCCATGGAAGGCCAGATCATGGGTCAGGCTACGGGGGAAAGATATTGTAGTCATCAGCCAGGGATTTATGCTCCTGAATGGAACGTGGTGCCATGGCAACAGGACGCCATGGTATCGCAGCTTCATCCAGAAGCCTGACTGAGTTAGCCAGGCAGGAATCTGTACATGCAGGCCAATTAGAATTGGGCCCTGGCCTGCACATACAGGCCCAGACCCGCTTCTGAACCCGCAAGGTACTTCTAACCCCTGTGGGATCAGAATCTGGTCTGCCTCTGTGCATTCTGATTCCAATCAGGCACACAGGGGCCTGGACGCACACATTGGAATGTGCCTCCATGAGCCCAATCCAGGAAGACGAACAGTGGGGCAGACATTCTGGTGGGATGCCCAGCCCTGCTATCTGTGGGGGCGGAGTGGCACAGTGGTTAGGACAGGTTACCTCAGGCTGGAGGGCCAGGGGTTCAATTCCTATGTAGGGACAAGTAACCTCAGGCTGGAGGGACTGGGGTCTCTAGTCCCATGGCCACTCCTTGTTGGCTTGGGCAAGCCACTTAACCCTCCATTGCCTCGGGTACACTTAGATTGTGAGCTCTTCAGGGACAAGGTAATAAATAGTGCCTGTTAGCATATATCTGTAAACCACTTTGACCTGGTGAAAAGCGGTATATAAGCACAGCTAAATAAATAAATAAATCTGCCTTCACCCTATGCTGCTCCCTGGTTCCCCTGCACGCACAGAGCCACTGTGCTTGTTGCAGGGGATGAGGCGGTATGTGGGTGGGACTGACCCCCATATGTACAGGGCCGATTCCAGTCATGGTCCTGTACGTCTGGAGATTGTTGGGGTGATGGCCAGTTTATTGCACCTTGGAGGTGGAATAAGCACTGGCTGCTCCTCTGGATCGGCTGGCCAGCCCCCCCAACAGCAACAGTGGTGAGCATGGTGAGTCCCCGCCACCAGATCTGCGCCCCAGCTATCCCCATCAGAGTCGGGTGGTGGGGAAAAGGAGCTTTCCAAGGCAGCGGGCAGGTTGTGCCACAGGGAGGACATCTCCGCAGCATGTAGGGGCACGCTGGACCATCTTCCAGGACCCGATCCTACACCCACTGAGCCGTCTTGCTCCTGCGGTTCAGAATTGGGTCTTAAAGGATCCATCCTAGTCAGAGCCATCCCGATGGCCCGGACATGCCCCTCCTAGGATTGGGCTTTATGAGGGTCATTTTAGAAGCTCTGTCATGATTTTCACGGCTGAAAATACCCATTCAAATATGGAAATCATATGGACGTTGTTGCCACCCCCCCTGGTGGCCGGTGGCTGCAGGGGCAGGTTGTGCATTTAAATCAATTGTAGAAGTAAAAGACCTTTTTGGGCCAGATACACCTTGGTCCTTGTAGTCCTTTCTCCTTATAGAAATGAGTTGTGGATGCCAAGTAGAGGGTAAACAAAAAGCTTTTATTTCCCTTTTAGCACTGAGGTTCACTAAGTAACAAAAGTAAAGTTTTCCTTATTTTCAGGTTTGTGCCAAAGTGTTATTAAACAAGTAAAACTGTTACAGGCTTCACAGTTCCTTGTAGAATATAAAGGGTTTTTAAAACTTTGGAGTGAAACAAATAAACCAGCTCTCCTTTAGCTCAATGTAAAGCAAAATCATTGTTAGTGCATTTTATGATAAACTATAGCTCTGGGAGTGACTCAAGGCATCCCGCAACACAAATAGAGCAGTCCATTAATTCCTCCTGTGACAATGCTTCTAAATTCCCAGGCTCCACTTGCATGGGTTCCAGCTCAACTGTGCTTTCTCCTGTATTTGAGCTCTCTCTGACTGCTTTAGTGTGCAAAATAGTATTTCCTTCACCTATGCTCCAGCTGGGCTGTTCAAGGTTTTTCAAGTAGGAAGCATGACTTGTTCTTAAGCCTCTATGGCGTGGCTTCCAGAACTCCTGCCTTCTTTTATTCCTCTCAGAATGGTTATCTGATTCAAAAGCCCTTCTAGGAGCTAAGTCTCTTTTTAGAATTAAAGTACCACTGTACCTTGGCTTCCTGAAGTCAGTGCTGCTGGTATTTTCCTTACCAGGTACCCTTCCTTCGATATGGTCTCCTTTGCAGACTGTTTCTGTGAGTCTCCTGGGCACTGCTTGGCGTCCCTGAAGCTTGGGATGGCCAGGTAACAAATCCAGGCCTCTCTGCTTCTCAGTATGGGGGATTCCACTGTCAGGACCTTTCCTTCCAGTATCTTTAAGTTCCTTTCTCAATCCTTCTGGTGAGCTCAGGCCTCCCTCTAGGCATGGAGTCTCTCTCCCTTGGATCCTGGCTTCTTCTCTTCTTTCTCCCCTCTCTAGTCTGGCTGCAGCTCTCTGCTTATAAAGCCATTCTCCTCTTGAGTTTCCTGGCCTGCTCTTCAGGTGCATCTGATTATTCTCTGCATAATCAGTACTTGGGTGTGTTCACTCAGCTTCTGCAGGTTCGTGCCTGCTCCCTCTAGCTGTGTTGCTATGCAATTGCAGCTCCTGCAAGTCAGCTGCTTTGTGAAAGACAGCGTTTTTTTTTTCAAATTCACAGCTTCACTAGCTTCAGCCCTATCACAACGTCTCTGGAGCCATTTTAAAAAGGCCTGAATTTACCCATGAGTAGTATGATCACATCCAGATCAAGGGGGTATGGTAGAGCCATGACTGGGGAGTCCCTTCAAAGAGAAACATATGCACCCGATTTTAAAATGGTACCGCACGTCCAAGGTTGTACCTGCTTGCAGGCAGAAATAGGCACCCAAAAAGTGCTCTTTATGGCAATCCAATAGCTTTTTCTTTTTTAAATTATTTGAAAGGCTTATATATCACATATCCAATGATCCAAGGCGGTTTACATAAAATGTAACATAACATTACAGGGAACATGTTAACATTGGTACTTTCAACTTAACATTTAGCAAATACATTTAACATTTAACATTCAACTAGGTAACTTGGTTATAATTAGGAGGACAGGGAGATGTGGACTTACAGTAGGTAATAAAGTCATAGAGGAATTTAGGTGGTCAGCATGCAGCTGGTGAGCAGTGCGGAACTCACCACTTGATGTTTATGGCCAAGTGGGTGTCTAAGTAATGCCGCCAAAGTGCTCTGTAAAGAAGCGAGTTTATAATGATTTTAGGAAGGTTATAATAACAGTGGTAGCTCTTATTTATCCAGGTAGGGTGTTCTAAAGGCTGGGAGTGTATAAGGAGAATGCACACAAACTGGTTGTCTGGTTGAATTTGTTAAAATCTGTTTGAGTTGTGATAAGATGTTGTGCAGGGCTTTTTCTGTACTGATTATTCAGTTTTCTCGCTATAATAGATTGCAGGTAATGCGAGGATACCTGATGAAAGATTTTAAAGATAGTCATTATGTTTTTGTATTTTATTCTGCTAAACAGGGGTAGTCAGTGGAGTTCTTTCAGAATGAGTGCGATGTGGCTGTTTCTCGGTACACCAATGAGGATTCTTGCAGCTGCATGTAGAGCCAGTAGCAGTGGATGTAAATGACTTTTGGGTATTCCATGGAGAATTGAATTACAATGATCCATGTGGGGAAGTATCATAGCCTGGTAGACAGTTCTGAAATCCTTTGTTTCGAGGAGGGGTCGCAGATGTTGGAGAGTCCAAATTTTATTGTATTACCTTGTTTATGTGCAGTTGCAGTGTGAGATGCTGATCGATGATTACTCCAAGGTGCCTGACTTCGGTTTAACAAACAGTTCTGCATTGTCAACCTTTAGCGTTGTCGGTGGGGTGAAGTATCTCTGGTTATAAAGAGGACACCTCAGTTTTATTGTAGTTAATTGTGAAGCTATCCTGTCAACAGAAGAGGAGAAAGCCCTCTCATTCATCCAAATGTTTTTTACTCTTTGAAAAAAACTGCAGATACATAAAGAGACCTATTGCCTGGTTGTCACACCACTGCGTATCTTTGCTTGTGAAATGGCAGGCCGGGAAATGTATGTGGCACATCTATGTTGTCTAGACCTCTGCCGTCCACATTGGACATGTTAGTTTCTGATATCGAGAAATAACTTGCATGTGTCTGGCCCTTTATTCAGCACACCTTTTTTATGTTTGATGAAGACATTTATTTTATTATGGTGAAGACAGGTTGATGTTAAAAAAACTCTTACACATGCTGACCTTCAGTGCTGCCTCTCCAATGGAATGTTGGACATCCCACATTTCACCAACATGACCATTCTAAAAGTTACCTTTGCGTACTATATCCCATGAATGCTCATTCTGGCATAGTGGACTCAAAGATTGCATCTACTTTGATGCAGTCTGTGAACAGATGTTCCCAGGGGCAGTTTCATTGCAGCTGGGACAGAATTGTGATGCATTTTTTTGTAAAATACACCTGCTCATGCATCGACTACATGCACATTTTTGTACCTTCTTCAAAGCAGGGCAAATTTGTGTGAGAGCATTGGTGTGTGACTGGGGATTATTGTAGGAGTCTAGTTTATAAAGCCAATATAGGCATCTATGTTGCCTTTATAAAAGACACCATACCACCCCTTTTCCCCCACCCCTGAAGGTGAGGAAAAATCAAACCTCAGACTTAAATTAGTGATATGGTGGAACCATCAGAACACAGAGCTTCCAACTAGCATAGAGGCCGTTATCAGAAAACAGCGCATGTTATCTGGCTAAGAGCATTGAGGAGGATATTCTAGCAGCACTATCTATGCTGATGACATTATTCTTATTTTTTCTGTTGACAGTCTGGCCCTTGATCTCTCATTTGCAAATACCTCTCTTGTCATTATTTCTACCTGGTTATCAGACAGTTCTCTTAAACTTAATCCTTTCAAAACTACTGCTTCCTGGGTCACTGGTTCTGACTTAGCTCCCTCTCTAGCTTCCACTCCTATTTCTCTGCTTTCTATATTCAAATATTCAGGTATTCATATAGACACTGCTGTTTCTCCATGGACTGCAGGATTCCGTCAGCCACACCTGGTGACGTCCTCCGGGCTGCGCCGAGATTGGAAGTGCTCTCCAGAGCTCAGATTTCTGAGTGTGCTCAGGTAGCCCACCTCCCGGGCCCGCCCCTAGCCTGGCCAGCCTTTTTCCTTCCGCCTTGCCAGCAAGATGGACCCTGCTCTCCCTCTTCATCAAGAACATCAAATTACCTGCTATAATGCCCAAACCAGGGTTTAAGAAATGCTCTCTCTGCGGTAAGAAGATGAGCAGCACGGACTTACATGAGTTGTGTGTGCGCTGCTTGGGACTGGCACACAACGTGGAAGATTGCCCTCATTGCTCCAGGATGTCCCCGAGGGCCCGGAAGTCCAGAGGGTATGCTCTAAGGGATTATCTGGCCACCAAGAGCAACGCTGGCACAGCTGCTCCTCCTGCCTCAAAGAGCAATGCCGGCTCAGCGGCTCTCCCGATGGCCTCTTCATATGCTGCTGCTACATCCCAGGATGTTCCCAACAAGGTCTCCACCCCCTGCCTAGCTTTGGAAGCCTCCCCGATGCCTCCAACGGCCCCGGCGACAGCTCTTCCTGCTAAGGACGCTAACAGGCTCTCCACATCTCTGGGGCCTGCATTCCTCTCTTCATCCGGCCATGCGGATACTCCCGCCAAGCTGCTCATACTCCCGGCCATGTTGCTCTTCAAGATGGCGCTGCAGGTAAGTCCTCCCACCATCCTCCGATTTGACAAGACCCCAGCTGCCCAGGAAACAGCCACGGTGTCGGCCGTCCTAGCTCCGCCCAGGCTCCGCATCATCACCACTCGACTCCGGGAAGCCCGTTCGGCGCAGAAGTCGACGCAGAAGTACTCCTGGCCCCTCGGCACAGTGCGCACAAATGAAAAAGTAGTCGGACCCGGGCAGACAGCGAGGCTTCCGGACACGGCAGTTACTGGGCGCAAACAAGAAAAGAAAACATGTCAGGGAGCACTCCAGCGGCAACAGCGCTTCTGGCTCCAGCTACAGGCATTGCAGGAGGCACAGCTCAAGACGTCATGCATCCAGACATCACAGATTGCACAGGAGTAGACAGGAACTCTTCCAGCTCTTCCAACCGCAACAGGTCCTGCAGCCATGCCTCTGATTCAGCGAACTCCTCAGCTATCCTACAGCTGCTCACGCAGCTTGTACAGCAAACAGCACCCCCTTCTGTTACTGTTACAGCTACGCAACCAGCAGCGATCCTGAACTCATTTGCCCTGCCACCAGCAACATGGATTCCAGAACACGCCAGACCTCACATGCCACCGCTATGGTCTCCGGACATTCCCTCCCCGGATAGCACGCGGAGGAGCAAGACATTGAAGCTGCAGTCATGGGTTCTGCGTCCAACGAATTGACTGCTTCGGATAACAGGCATTCTCCTGAATCTGAAGGGCCTCCCCCCTCCCTCCGGAGGACCTGACGTACCCAAAATTCCTCAATAAGGTAGCCACCACCTTGGTCCTGACCGCACCCAATGCCTCGGAGGAACCAGAGCCAGAGGTCCTGAAGTACCTCACTGTTCCCAAAACCCCATTCGCATTGCCTCTACACCGCAAACTACGGGATAGCCACTTGAGACTTTTGGTTGACCCCTGCATCTGGCCACACAGTCTCCAGGAGGCTAGACTCCAAGTATCAAATTCAACCCATACCAGGGTTTGAGAAACTACAGCTGCCTCACCAGTCTATAATTGTGTCCTCAGCTCTGAAGAAGGTCAAGTCCTCCCACACCCACTCTAACAACCCACTTCGGAAAAAAAGTCTACCAAGGACCATGTTCAGTGCAAGGATTGCTGCACACCAATTTCAACATGTCCTGTTTCAGGACACCTGTATGGCAAGCATCAAAAATGCCATCTCCTCTTTCCCGAAAGATTCGCAAGCGTCACTCTCCACCGCGCTTATGGACATGACTAAATGCAACAAACACCTGGCAAGCACAGCCTTTTATGCCTTCGATACGTCCGTAAGTACAGTAGGTACGGCAATATCTGCCAGGTGGTGGGCATGGCTGAGAGCGTCTGGACTGCGGGATGACTCCCATGACAAGATTGCCGACGCTTCCTGCACGGGCGAATCGCTCTTCGGGGAGAAAGTCACAGACATGGTAAACAACATGAAAGAGGACTGCACTACCCTGCAAACCCTGGCAGAGGACGGCTTTGAGCGCAATAACAGCACTAAAAAGAACAGCTACCAACGGAAATCGTAGTACAACTACAACAAGAGATATCTTTCAAACCAGAGTAGCAGGGTCTCAGATACAAGACCAACTCTTATCACGGACCCTCGCACCAGTGCCAGTCCCATCGGGACCGTAAGCCAAGGAAAAGTAACAACACGCAGATGGCCAAAGGTGACCCCTACTTTTGACAACTATGTGCAGGTCCCCTCCCAAATTGGAGGGCACCTGCAGGCCCCCTCCCAGATCGGGGGGCACCTGTCACTTTTTCTACCAGAATGGGAAAGGATCACCTCAGACTCATGGGTCCTGCAGGTCATCTGGAAAGTATATTGTATACGTTTGTTTGTGCCACCCTACCAATGCAACAAACCTCTCAGCGAGACCCCTCCTCACCTGCAGCGTGCCATGACAGCAGAGCTGATATACCTGATATCCTCCCACACCATAGAGGAGGTACCACCATCCGAGATCAATACAGGATTCTACTTCAGATACTTCCTCATCCCGAAGAGATCAGGCGGAGTACGCCCCATCTTGGACCTGCGCAAGTTGAACAGATTCGTCACCAGGGAGAAATTCTGGATGTACTCCCTCAATTCCATCCTCCCTCTGATTCAGACCGGTGACTGGCTGGCATCCCTGGATCCGCAGGAAGCATATACACACATCCGCATCCACAAAGCACACAGGAAGTACTTCTGCTTCCATGTGCTGGGACATCACTACCAGTTCAGAGTCCTTCCCTTTGGACTATCACTGGCCCCACGCGTCTTCATGAAGTGTGTGGCCGTCGCAGCAGCTCACCTCCACAAGCAGAACATCGCTGTCTTTCCCTACCTGGACGACTGGCTCCTCACAGCTCCCTCTGCTCAGGAACTACAAGTGTCTCTGCAGACAACCACGGCCCTGATTTCCACCCTGGGGTTTGTCATCAATTACAGCAAATCACAGCTTCTGCCTTCCCAGCAACTGGAGTTCACTGGAGCTGTCATTGACACACAGTCTTCAAAAGCCTACCTCCCAGATCGCAGTTGTTAGCCATCACCTCGCTGGCGTCCAGCTTAACCACATCAACGAACACCTAGGCTCGGTCTGTACTGCGCCTCCTGGGACACATGGCAGTAATGACTTCGGTCATCCTGGTGGCGAGAATGAAGATACGCATGCTCCAGTGGCATCTACGGACCCACTGGAACCAGCACTCGCACTCACTGTCCGCCCGCATCCCGATGACTTCCCAAGTCCAGGCACAGCTGTGCTGGTGGACGGTGCAAACAAATCTCTCAGTAGGCAAGTATATCCATCAGCTTCAACACCAGGCAATCCTCACCACGAACGCATCCTGCACCGGTTGGGGGGCACACCTCCTTCAGTTCAGCACATAAGCAGCCTGGTCTCCAAGAGAATGACAGTTGCACATCAACCTCCTAGAGCTGAGAGCCATCAGATATGCCCTCAAGGCGTTTCTACCACACCTCCAGGGCATGTTTGTCCTCATCCAGAACGACAAACAGGTGGCCATGTTTTATATCAACAAACAAGGGGGCACCAGGTCACGTTCCCTCTGCAAGGAGGCACTGGCAATATGGACACTGGCCTTGAAAAACAAGTGCTGGCTGCGTGCCTCCTACCTTCCTGGGAACATGAACATCCTGGCAGACAAACTGAGCAGACAGTTGCAGCCCCACGAATGGACTCTCCTCCCGGAGGTCACCAACACCCTCTTCCAGCGGTGGGGAGCTCCGGACATTGACCTCTTTGCCACCGAGCAGAATGCCAAGTGCCCCCTGTTTTGCTCGAGGCACCCGTTGGACAGAAGATTATTGGGGATGCATTCGACGTGTGCTGGGGAGGGTGGTCTCTGGTGTATGCCTTCCCTCAGACCCCCCTCATTCCTGCGACACTACAGCTCATTATCCAGGACAAAGCACATGCCATCCTTGTGGTCCCTCTCTGGCCGAGGCAGATGTGGTTTGCGCTCTTGCGACGCCTGGCACACGAGGGCCCAGTGCGCCTGCTGCTCAGGCCAGACCTTCTAACCCAGAAAGCGGGCTGAATGAGAAATCCCAACCTCAAAGCCCTCATGCTCACTGCCTGGAGGTTGAGCGGTTGAACCTCTCCACCCTCCATCTGCCTCCGGAGGTCAGGACATGGTCTTCACAGCCAGGAGACTGTCCACCAGAAAGTCCTATGGCCTTAAATGGAAGAGGTTCAGTATCTGGTGTACTGTGCGTGGCTAGATCCAACCTCGTGCCCAGTCACCAGTGTCTTGCAATACTTGAGTTCCCTCTCCAACCTTGGACTTCAGACACAAACCATCTGAGTCCACCTCTCCGCCATCGCAGCTTTCCATGCCCCGGCCGACAGGGCAAACTCCATCGCAATGCTGCCCCTGATGGCGCGCTTCATGAAAGGATTGACAAACCTGAAGCCTCCGATCATGGCCCCAGTGCCGCCATGGGACCTCAGCGTGGTCCTCCATCGCCTAACCCAGGCCCCCTTCGAGCCCTCCAGACCGCAGACATGAAGTACGTCTCCTGGAAAATGCTATTCTTGGTAGCCATCACATCCGCCAGGAGGATCAGCGAGTTGCAAGCACTGGTTGCTCACCCACCATACACGCAGCTCCATCATGATCGTGCTTCCCTGCGAACCAACCCCAGATTCGGACCCAAGGTGCCATCTGCATTTCATGTCAATCAGTCCATCGAGTTACCCTCCTTTTCCCTGGAGCCACACAATTCGAACAAGGAGCGCCGCCTGCACACCTTGGACTGTCTCTGTGCCCTCCAGATCTACCTTTGCAGGACTCGACCTGCCTGGAAGGGTGAACAGCTGTTCATTTCCTTCGACCCCAACAGGCCTGGAAGGCATGTCACAAAAAGGACTCTTTCCCACTGGGTTTCCTCCTGCGTCTCCTACTGCCTCGACACAATGGGAACTCAGTCACAGCCAAGAGTGGGGCCTCACCGGCTGAGAGCATTGGCCACCTCCCTGGCCAACCTGTGCTCGGTCCCCCTGGCCGACATCTGCAAAGAAGCCACATGGTCCTCTACACACATGTTCCAGAGACACTACTGCCTCGACCTCAGGTCTCGGGAGGACTGCGCGCTTGGCAATGCCATCCTCGCCACTGCTTTGGAGACACCCTTGGCTACGCCGCCGCAGCAGGCACTGACAGAAAGGACATAAACGAACCTGAATAGGTACTCTGTACCCCGGGACATAACTGCTACGGTCTTAGCAGGCACTGCCACTTCACTGTTGCACCTCGTTCTTATGTTGCACCTCACTTGCACCTTGTTCCTAGGTTGCACCTTGTTCCTTTGCTGCACCTTATGTTGCTTGTTGCACTGTTTTCTTCATTAAATGCATTCCCTGACTCATGTCTCTGTAGCCTTCTGTTCACGCCTCCCTCCTCCACCTCAGCATGCATCTGCGCAGGTAGGAAGGCACCAGGTGTGGCTGACACATTCCTGCAGTACATGGAGAAAGTGAGGCTACTTACCTGTAACGGGGGTTCTCCATGGACAGCAGTATAAGTCAGCCACACAATCCCGCCCGCCTCCCCTGGAGAAGGTCCGCCTGAAAGAGCTGCTTCCTAGCCGGAAAGTCTAGCTAGGAACACACTGGCCAGTCTAGGGGTGGGCCAGGGAGGTGGGCTACCTGAGCACGCTCAGAAATCTGAGCTTTGGAGAGCACTTCTGATCTTGGCTCCGCACGGAGGACGTCACCAGGTGTGGCTGACTTATCTTGTTGTCCACGGAGAATCCCCGTTACAGGTAAGTAACCTTGCTATCTTTCTCAGCTCATATTAGTTCTACCGTTAAATCTTCATTCATTGACCTTCGTTGTTGCAGGGCATTATGCTTTCACCACTATCCTTCTTGCCACTGTAATCTCGCACTTGGATTATTGCAGTGCTGTCTTCTCTGGTCTCCACCCATCATCTGGTGAAGAAACTTCAATCTGTACAGGATACTGCTGCCCGGTTACTTTCACGTGTGTGCAGATATGATCACAGTAGCCTTCTCCTTTTACTCAGCACTGGCTCCCTTTTCCTCAGTGGGTTTCATTTAAAATCTTGACTCTTTTTCATGAGATCCTCTCAGGTAAAGCCCCTGTTTATCTCTCTTCCTTTATTACTCTCTGTTTTCCCTCCCACTGTTTGTGATCCCTTCAGGATCGCAGACTTGTCATTCCTTCTCCTGCACAAATCAAATTAGACTCTACAAGACACACCACTTTCTTTTCGCTTGCCCCTTCCCTTTGGAACCGTCTGCTCTCCAACATCCAGTTGGAGCTCTCTCTTCCCAAATTTAAGTCCATGTTGAAGACCTACCTTATCGAGCAGGCTTTTGGTCCAGTTTCTTCCTAGGCTGCATGTGCAATTGCATTTGTATTTGTTTCCTGTTTAATCACACTTTATTTTTCCTTCTCCTTTAAATAGTAGGATGCCTTTTCTGAATGTGTTTTGTGGATTGAGTGTTTCCTGCTGCGTGTCGCCTTCGATTTTCTTTCCTATCCAAAATTGTAGTTACTTTTTTCCTGTTCTCCCAGTTTTATTTATGTTATTTGTACTCTTTGTAAACTGCTCTGTACGTCCCACAAAGAGCGGTATATTCAACCAGAATACAATATAAACATCATGGGTGGAATAGAGGCAGAGATGCAGCAATATTCAGCACCAATATCCAGATAAATATTCGCATAACGTAGGACAGCAACTAGGTTGACTGAAGTGCTATGCACATAGGCTATTCGGATTGATACCAAGTTTAAGTTACAATGTAAACCACTTTGACTAAAATGATAAAGCGGTATAAAAAGAATTGGTTAAATAAATAAATAGTGGCAGAATATCACAGCTATCCAGATGGGCCTGTGCTGACCGAGCTATACGGTTATTCAGTGACGGTCACTATCTGGATAGCTGCGCTGAATTGCTGGATAGATTTTTTTTAAGCACCATGGTCATTGTTCAGTCCTGTAAATACTGGACTTTCTGAATATGGGGAGTGAGTGGTTTCAGCTGTTTCTATGTTCACCGTTTCAGTCATCAGTCCCCCACAGTCCATTTGATAAAAGCTCTATTTAGGCATTTAAAATCAGACAAAATATAGGAACTCTTCTGTCAAATTGCTGGAGAAATGCTGAAATTGTATGAAGGATAAACACATCCTGATATGACCATAGCATGAATTCAGAGTTCTTATCTGAGCTTCCACGCTTTTGCTGGTGCTTTTTTGAAACCGATGCTTCTTGGGCAGAAAGAAACCTCTATAAAGTAGACATAAAAGAAGTGGGTTTTTTTTATTTATTTATTTATTTATTTTTTGTGAGCATCTCATGATATTATGCTATGCATTTTCTGTCATCTAATTTAATTTTAGTTGGATGTGCTTTTTCCCTTTAAGGGTGTGATATGGTCTGACACTTCCTTGATGGTAGTAAGGGAGCGTAGGTCTGTATAGTTTTATTTATTATTATATATGTTGTACTTTGCATTTTTCAGCATTTCTCCAGCAATTTGGCAGAAGAGCTCCAATATTTTGTCTGATTTTAAATGCCTAAACATAGCCTTTAACAAATGGACTGTAGGGCACAGAAACCACTGAAACCATTATTCAGAAAGTCCAGTATTTAAAGGGCTGAGCAACGACTCTTACTTAGATTCTCGAAAACCGCAAGTCAGTGTTGGCAAAAGGTTCTCAATTCTATTCACCCAACGAACAGGAGTTCCTCAGGACTCAAGCCTCTCGGCACTCCTTTTCAATATCTTCATCCGACCATTACGCCAAATAGTCAGAACACACAAAATCCAATACCAAATTTATGCCAATGATATAATGTTTTTTACCCCATTGACCTTCTGACCTCACTAGCCTTTGAATCTGCTTCAAAGACGTAAAAAGATGGCTTAGTCTGCACAACCTGCACGTCAATAAAGAGAAAACTGAAGCCCTCTACATAACTACTGACCCGATCTTTTCCTCACCACCAACGTCGAGACTTGACGACGTGGAAATCAAAGTTAAAACCAAAATAAAATATCTGGGCATCACAACAGACCAACAACTAAACTGCCAACCACATATAAAAAGAAAACACGCATCTGTTTATCATAAATTAAGACCTCTCAAATACTTCACCCCCTTCTCCCTGTAGAACTATTCCGAACCATCTGCCAAGCCATGATTACACCTGTTCTGTACTACTGTAATATCATTTACCATAACCTTCCAAAACATATCCTCCACGGTTACAAATAGCCCAGAACCCGGCAGCACGAATAATCACCGGAGTCCCCCCGCCAAGCACACATCACCCCAGTATTAATACAACTGCATTGGCTTCTCATCACCGCTAGAATGAAATACAAAGCTCTCAAGGCTATCTTTAAACTCCTACATAAGGAATCCGCCACCTGCCTCCAGACTCTCATCTCAGACTCCACGACCAGAAGGTCACGAAGAAACACCACCCTTAACCTTCTAATGATCCCAACTGAGAAAATCAGGAGTAAGCAATGCATCTGCAATCGAGCATTCACCCTATTCGCCCCCAGATTTTGGAACTCCTTATTCCAACACTAAGAGGATACTTGGACCTATCTGAATTTAGAAAAAAGTAAACCTAGGCCCACGGACCCAACCACCTAGTAACATACTTTCAAGAAACGACCGGTCCCAGTACATTGCATAAATGTATATATGTTGAATAACTACCTACCACTCAGACTAACACTGTAAAGAGTTCAGTTTTAAAACATATTTTTGGCCTTTGTTACCTTGTTCTAGTTCAGTGTAAAACTGTGTGCCTTGCAAGGCCCTCTTACACTTTGCTTAATTGTAGAAAGGCAGTATAAACATAAATTTAAATAATAAATAAGATGAAATCCTCTCTGGATCCCCTGGTAGGGGAAAAGACAATATAGAGAACAAAAATAGTACAGAATAGAATATTTGTTTATATCCACGGCACAGCAAGAAACACATGCAAATAGAAGGCACAAGAACAGCTCTGCTGATAGTAACTTAGTCACGGTGGCTTCACTTGGAAACGTTAGCTGCTGCTGCACATTTGACATCAAATGTTAGCAAGCCTATTGACCCTGACCATTCATATTTGGATGCAGAGTAGTTATATGTACTCTAACTAAGTTTCATGACCTCTCTTCACAGCCTGGAATATCACACATCCTGTGCTTTCGATTCAGTGAAAGTCTATGATGGGGCGCCCTTCACTTCTCCATTACTTGGGATATTCTGCGGTTATACAACCAGGCAGTTCATCTCTTCTTCAAACAAGCTGACAGTCTTATTCTCCAGTGATGGATCTGTCCAAAAAAAAGGATTCCATGCCATCTACAACTTCAATTACCAAGGTCTAATTTCTGCTGCTTGTCTCATGAAGATACTAGGCACTGGAGAAAGGCCAAAGATATTTATGATGTAAAAGAGGATAAAACAATGAGAGAACTTTCAAAAGGAAATTTTATAACAGGGTACCTATGTTGATTGAGCAGGAAAGCAAGTACTTGTCACGTATTTTATAGAGACACATAGGTGTCTGGGGTAGTGTCTGTTTGAGCCACAAAACTAGCATGGGGGCATGTTTGGCCATCCCCCTGCCGACAGCACATTGGTAATGTGCTGAACTGTGCTGAGAAGTGGATACACTCACTGCCACCACTTGAGGTATTGTTATGTGCACCTATGCTAACAAGAACATTTTGGATAGCATGAGCTCGTAACTCCCATACTTACTATGATGCACCATCAATACCTGTGTTCCACTGGTTAGCACAGTTTAGTAAACCTGCCCCTATGTATCTTTATGCACTAACTTTTATGCCTGCTTCCAAGCAGACATGAACACATGCACTTTCAATATAGTTACGATTCCTGCTTGATTTGTGCTAATATTTTATAAAGCGTAGTTACTCACCTGTAACAGGTGATTTCCGGGAATAGCAGGAATCAGTGACGTCAGTACCAATGGAGCCCGTGCAGGAACGCTCCCCAGCATCCAATTGCAAAACCTTTAGGAGCAGTCCAGTGTGCCTGCACATCTGTCTTCGCATATGGGACTCACTAGCTCCCAGGCATCAGACTGAAATGACATCAACAAGGCTGAGGATGAAGTCAGAAGGTATGAATACCAAGTGGCCCCATTGGACTTGATTATAGCTTGCAAGAGCAGCGGCAGAGAAGTCTGGTGTCAGAAAGTCCAGAACAGAGAGTAGGAGTTGTGATTAAGTCCCAAAGAGATGCTGAAGAACAGCCTCGTCAAAGATAGCATCCCGGCGGGAGTCCCTGTTGAGGCAGTAGTGAGTAGCAAAGGTGTGAATTAAGGACCAGTTCTCCTAGGACAAGCAGGATGTGTCAGCCACACCTGGTGTCGTCCCCCGACGGCGCCGTGACGGAAGTGCTCTATAGCTCAGAACTTCTGAGCATGTGTGAGGAGGTCCCACCTTCCCAGCCCGCCCCTAGCCGGCCAGTTTTTTTCCTTCCGCCTTCGCCTCTAGACGGACTTTCAAGCTCTCTTCACAATATTCACCGAATATGCCTAAACCAGGTTTTAAGAAGTGCCTTACCTGCAGCAGAAAGTTGAATATATCTGACTCTCACCAGCACTGTGTCAGATGCCTGGCGCCGGATGTCCCCCAGAGCCCAGAGACACCACGAGCAATCTTTGAGAGACCTCCTCTCCCCTGCTGCAGCCACATCCCGGGACCCGGAGAAAAGCACCGAATCAAGACCTACCAACAAATCCACCGTGAGTGATCGTTCCGGCACACCGAAGCTCCCCAGCGCTGCCTCCGCTGCCTCTGCAAAAATGACGAAGAAAAACAAAGCGCTCCCTTCTGACTTCCGTGCTGGTCTTCCTGCCACCGGAGAGGCCTCTGCCGCCACGGTAAGCCCCTCTCCAGTCTGCAATCTCCCGGGCTCTTCCCCCAGGCCATGCGGTCCTGCCGGCCAAGATGGCGCTGCCCTCGTGGCCCCGCCAGACCCTGCCTCTGGAAACGCCTCCTCGGCTCCTATTGGCTCCCGCGGCCCCGGCCCTGACGTCAGCCGGCATCCCTCCCCCCAGCCCAGCACGTCAATGCAAGGGGATCCCCGGAGCACGGCGCGGCAGCTTCAAGACCAGGCTTCTTCTTCATGCCGCGCCGGCTCTCCTGATCGCGCTGATGCCAAGCGCCTACGAGGGAGCCGCGATCCGGGGAGCCGCGATCTCAGCGCTGACAGCAGGGGAATCACCTGTCAGCGCAACCACGGATCTTCTGACTGCGCCGAGCTTCAGTGCCGACGAGGGAGCCCCGATCCTGGGAGACGCGATCTCAGCGCCGACAACCGGGGAACCCCCTGTCAGCGCCGCCATGAATCTTCTGACCGCGCTGAGCTTCAGCGCCGATGAGGGAGCTGCGAGCAGCGCTCTCACAGCACTGTCAGCAAGAGACGCAGAAGCAGCAGATCTGAGTCTACATCTTCTGCCATCTTAAATCTGCTATCTCGCCTTGTGGAGCAGACGGCCCCACTACGGCCAGACCAGCTACACAGTTCCATCAGTCCACAAGAGACTCTCTCAGAACGCGGACCTGCCTCTCCATACCCCAGACTTTCACCTAGAGCGCGGACTCCCTCCCCTGCTCCTTCCAGAGCGCGATCTCCCTCTCCAGCACACCTGGGATCCGGGGGGAGTGACGCAGATGACCGGGGCCCCTGCTCCGAGGTGGAGGAATCCGGTCCAGGCTCTGACAACTTCAAAAGCAATAAGGACGAGGCAGAAGAGCCTCCACCTACGGTACCAGAGGACCTCACCTACCCAAATTTCCTCAGGAAAGTGGTCTCTAAACTGGGACTCGCCACGGAGGAAACTTCGGAGGAAAAGGAGCCAGAGGTCATGAAGTACCTAAGCGGTCCCAAGCCAGCTATGGCTCTTCCTCTCCACCGCAGATTGAAGGACAAGCAGCTGACGCTCTGGCAGTCTCCAGCCTCCGGTCAAGCTTTCTCCAGACGCTTGGACAGCAAGTACATTGTCCACACAGCGCCTGGTTTCAACAGAGCACAGTTACCCCACCAGTCTATCGTGGTGTCATCGGCTCTCAAGAGATCGAAGTCCACGCGTAACCAGACAAGCCACCCGCCAGGACGGGACCCAAAGCGCCTGGACGACGTTGGAAGAAAAGTTTTTCAAGGGGCCATGCTCAATGCGAAAATAGCAGCCCACCAGTTCCAGCACGTCCTCTTCCAGGACGCCCTCCTGGCGAACGTTAAGAAGCAACTACAAGACCTTCCCAAGGACGCACGTACGATTGCTTCAACCCACATGCAGGAGTTAGCTGAATGCAGCAAACATCTGATGAGTACAGCCTTCGATGCCTTTGATACCGCCGTCCAGACAGCGGGCACGGCCATCTCGGCCCATCGCTGGGCATGGCTTCGGGCCTCAGGACTCTCTGACAACACCCATGACCGAATCGCGGACGCACCTTGCTCAGGTGACTCCCTGTTCGGGGACAAGGTAGCAGACACCGTGAAAGACCTCAAAGAGGACTGCACCACATTGAAAACACTGGCAGCGGACGGACTCGAACGCCCCTCTTGGACTCAGAAAGGGGGCTATTTCCGAAAGCCCTTCTCCAACTCAAAGCAGTTCTATGGCTCCAACCGTCAATGGCAGGCGCCAAAATTCAAACAGACCTATCAGAAGGCACCTTTTCAGCGACAGCAACCGCGACAACGAAAGCAGAAGCAGTCCAACCCTTCCCACTCAGGGAAAGACACCTCCTCCTTCTGACTATACCCCAGTTGGGGGTCGTCTGTCTCGGTTCCTCTCTGCCTGGCAAGAGATCACCACGGACAAATGGGTCCTGCAGATAGTCCAGTCGGGCTACCGCTTACCCTTCTCCTCCCCTCCACTCCAGCACAAGCGACCCACCAGCCAGCCTCCTCAACACCTGGAACAGCCGCTACAGGACCTCATACAGCAGCTTCTCCAGGCCAGAGTGATAGAACGGGTGCCACCGGACGAGGTCAACACTGGCTTCTACTCCCGCTACTTCCTTATTCCCAAGAAGTCAGGGGACCTACGCCCTATCCTCGACCTCAGGAGACTGAACAACTTCTTAAAGAAAGAGAAATTCAGGATGTATTCGCTCAACTCCATCCTTCCCCTCATCAGAGCGGGAGATTGGCTAGCGACTCTGGACCTTCAGGACGCATACTCCCACATCCCAGTCCATGCCTCCCACAGGAAATTTCTCAGATTCACAGCACTGGGGCACCATTACCAGTATTGAGTCCTACCATTCGGCCTATCCCCAGCTCCCAGAGTCTTCACGAAGTGTGTGGCGGTGGTAGCGGCGCACCTCCGCAAACAAGGAGTCGCCATATTTCCCTACTTGGACGACTGGCTCCTGTCGGCGGATTCTGCTTCCGGCCTCCGCAGGGCAGTACGCCGGACGACGGACCTGCTGATCAGAGTGGGATTCCTCCTCAACAAAGAGAAGTCCAGATTGGAGCCGGTCCAGCGCACAGAGTTCATCGGGGCGATTATCGATACCAAAGTGTGCAAGGCCTTTCTGCCCGAGCTGCGGATCAACACCATCATCCGCCTGGCCCGGAGGATGTCAGCCGAGAAATATACCTCCGCCCGCGCGGTCCTCTGTCTGCTAGGCCACATGGCTGCAACGACTTCAGTCCTGCCATTGGCGAGGCTGTATATGCGCACGCTGCAATGGCACCTACGGACGCACTGGAAGCAACTCTCCCAACCTCTCAACACTCGCATTCCTATATCTGCCCGTGTGGTCGAGGGCCTGCGCTGGTGGACGCAACCAGCCAACCTCGCGGTGGGCAAGTGCCTTCACCCACGTCTACACCAGCTCATCCTCACCACGGATGCCTCCTCCACGGGATGGGGAGCCCATCTACGGCACCTCAACACACAAGGTGCATGGACCACGGCAGAACGAGCCCTCCATATCAATCACCTCGAGCTCAGGGCCGTCAGGTATGCCCTACAAACTTTCATGCCCAAGCTGAAAGGGAAAGCAGTCCTGATACAAACGGACAACCAGGTTGCCATGTTCTATATAAACAAACAAGGGGGCTCTTGCTCCCACTCGCTATGCAAGGAAGCCCTTGACACATGGGCCCTGGCACTGCACAACAACTGCACACTCCAGGCGACCTACCTTCCCGGGGATCAGAACGCCTTAGCAGACAGGCTCAGCAGACAGCTTCAACCTCACGAATGGATGTTCCACATGGAAGTGGCACGCAACCTTTTCCAGCATTGGGGGAAACCCCAGATCGACCTCTTTGCGACCGAGGAGAACGCAAGATGCCCGTTGTTCTGCTCCAAGCACCCGTCACAGCAGAGGGTAGCCTCGGATGCATTCGCCATCCCCTGGGGGAATTGGGAGCTGGCATACGCCTTCCCCCCGACACCTCTCCTGACGAGCACGATCCAACGTATCATCAAGGAGAATGCACACGTGATTCTGGTCGCCCCCTATTGGCCACGGCAGATGTGGTTCTCCCTGCTGTTGCAGCTCTCCCAAGAACCACCAATCCGATTACCTCTGAGACCAGACCTCCTAACCCAGAACGGGGGCCTAACCTGGCACGCCAATCTCCAGACGCTAGCTTTGACAGCCTGGAAGCTCAAAGGCTAACCTTCAACGGCTCACACCTTCCTCCGGAGGTGCAACAAGTTGTCCTGGCTTCCCGGAGACCTTCTACCAGAAAGGCATATGGCCTCAAATGGAAACGCTTCACCTTCTGGTGCAAGGACCAAGGAGTCGACCCAGCCTCTTGCCCGATACCCACAATCCTACAGTATCTGGCCCTCCTCTGCAGATCGGGTTTAAAACCACAGTCCATCAAGGTACACCTGGCGGCCATTGCCTCCCTACACGAGCGCACAGACAACACAACATCGGGCTTCATCGCCACCCTTCCCATCGTGACCCGTTTCATGAGAGGGCTCCGAAATTTAAAGCCCCAGGTACAGAAACCGGTACCCTCCTGGGACCTCAACATCGTTCTACAACAGCTGATGCAAGAGCCATTCGAACCATTGGCCACAGCTGAAGGAAAGTATCTCGCCTGGAAGACCTTGTTCCTCGTCGCCGCCTCACCTTCCAGAAGCATTACTGCCTCGACATTCACTCTGAGACCGACGGCTCATTCGGCCGAGCCGTCCTGTCCGCAGCCACGACTCCCGAGAGTGCTGCACGAGACTGAACTGACGGCCTACGGGTCATTGTCTTCCTGTTACTTCACACTTGCCCTGAATAGCCATTGCACTAGTTACTGTTGCTGCACTGTCTAGGCACTTGCACTTTGTTCTTGCACTATTGTTGTTTGCACTGTTCACAAGTTCGCACAATTATGCCTATTCTTGCACTGTTGTTGTTGCACTGTCTTCACCTGTTGTTCACAATAAACCTTGAAATTACGCATGCCTCCCTCATTCCCCTCAGCATGAAAATAGCTCGGGAGACACCAGGTGTGGCTGACACATCCTGCTTGTCCTAGGAGAAAACAGAGTTACTTACCTGTAACGGAGTTCTCCGTGGACAGCAGGATAAGTCAGCCACACCATCCCGCCCGCCTCCCCTTCTTGAGGGTGGCCTGCGCACCGCACCTAGCCGCAACGGCATAGCTAGTTACCAACTGGCCGGCTAGGGGCGGGCTGGGGAGGTGGGACCACCTCACACATGCTCAGAAGTTCTGAGCTATAGAGCACTTCCGTCACGGCGCCGTCGGGGGACGACACCAGGTGTGGCTGACTTATCCTGCTGTCCACGGAGAACTCCGTTACAGGTAAGTAACTCTGTTTTAGCTGCTCAATATATCTCTTCAAGAGACAGAATGGTTAGCAACTGAGGTTGCCATGACTCACGCATTGTGTGCAGTAACGTGCATCTCGAGGGACAGCCCCACTTGAGCAGTCCACAATCCAGTTGGATAGGGTGCATTTTGACACTGGAAGTGGAAGGTGACTTGGATCAAAGGAAATGAATAATTGAGAGGATTTCCTAAGATTCTTGGTTCTATCCAAGTAGAAAGCCAGTGCACATTTGCAATCTAAAGTGTGTAGCGCTGCCTCAGCCCTAGAGGCATGAGATCAGGGAAAGAAGACCGGTAGCATCACCAACTGGTTGATATGAAAAGTTGAGACCACCTTCAGAAGGAAGTTTGGATGAGTACGGAGAACCACCTTGTCATGATGGAATCAAGTGTATGGAGGATCCGACACTAAAGCCTGTAGTTCGCTGATATGGAAAACTGAGGTGAGGGCAATGAGGAAGATTACCTTCCAAGATAGGAATTTTAAAGAAGTCATGGCTAAAGGCTCAAAAGGGAGCTTTAAAAGCTGCGCTAGGATCACGTTAAGGTCCCAAGACACCAGTGGTGGTTTGATCAGTGGATTGGATAGATGAAGTCCTCACATAAAACGTTGCACCAGGGGGTGTGAAGAAATGGGATGCCTGTCCACCAGCCTATGATGGACTGCAATGGCACTAAGATGCATTCTGACCAAGTTAGTCTTAAGTCATCTGGTAGATAAGTAGAGGAGATATTGTAAAAGAAAATCCACAGGGCAAGTAGAAGAGTCAATATATTTCAGGGTATACAGAGGGTGAACCGTCGTCTTTTGAAGGCATAAGAACATCAGGTAGGTGGCTTGGGTGATGCAAGTAAAATGTCCTTGACCTGCTGAGGGAGGTCAAGGTCATCAAACATGCTTTCAGTAGCCATGCTGTGATATGGAGGGCCTGTGGATTGGGATGGAGGAGTGCCCCATGATCCTGAGAGAAGAGATTGGTCGCTTGTCCCAAGCTGAAGGGTGGAGTCTGTGCTAGACGAAGCAGCAGAAGAAACCATGGCTGGCGGTGCCAGTAAGGGGCTATCAGAATCATGGAGCCCCTGTCAGCCTGCAGCTTGAACAGGGTCTTGGATATTAAGGGAGTGAGTAGGAATGCATAAAGCAGGCCCCTGCCACAATGAAGAAGAAAGGCATCCGCTGCCTGACTGTGAAGGAAGGGAAGCCTTGAGCAGAACAGCATCTGTCTTGCATTTTCCTGGGTGGCGAACAGATCTATCCTGAGGGTCCTCCATAAGTCGAAGATCCAAGATGCCATCTCCTGATTTAGAGTCCACTTGTGTGGACATAGGATGTAGCTGAGTCTGTCCACAAGGAGATTGATTTAAGCTGGAAGATACACCACTCTGAGATGAATGTGGTGTGCAATGGGGAAGAAATAGAGCTGAAGGGCTTCCTGGCAGAGGGGATGGCTACCCGGTTGTCTGTCTGGACTAAAACATGTTTTCCTGAAAGTTGGGGTTGAAAAACACAAAGGGCTTTTGTAAGAGCATGTAGCTCCAGGAGGTTGATCTGCATCTGAGATTCCTGCAGTGCCCACTGCCCTTGAGTAGTGCGACTGTCCAGATGTGCCCCCCACCTGAGTTTGGAAGCATCCGTCGTTAAGGTGCATTGAGGTGGAGGCATCTGAAAAGGTGACCCTCCAAGCTGGTTTTGAAGGGTGCACTACCACTGAAGGGAGTTGACCAGAGGAGGTGTGATGCAAATATTGTCAGAGAGATGCCCAGTTCCTTGGATCCATTGAGACTATAGTGTCCATTGAGCCTGTCGCATGTGCAGCAGGGTATATGGGACAACATGGACCGTGGAGGCCATGTGACCCAGAAGGCACTGCATCTCTTGAGTGTTACAGCAGTACTGCTCCTTATAGTATGAGCCAGCTCAATGAAGCAGACACAGCGATCCTGTGGGAGGAAAGCTCGGGCCTGGCAAGTATCTAGAAGCGCTCTGATGAACTTGAGCTGCTGGGAGGCAACCAGGTGGGATTTGAAAAAGTTGAGAACAAATCACAGATTTTGGAGCACAATGATGGTGCAATGAAAAGCTAGTTTTTCTTCCTCTGGGGATTCTCCTCTTATTAGCCAGTCATTTAAGTAGGGGAAGACAAAGATCCCCAAAATATGAAAGTAGCTGGCGACGACTGCCATGCATTTTGTGAACACTTGGGGTGCCGAAGGAGAGCATCTGATACTGGTAGTGGGTTTGCTGAACTCAGAAACACAGATATTGTCTGTGTAGAGAGTGGATCAGCAAATGAGTGTATGCCTCTTTGGTGTTCCAAGGGAAATCATCTTGAATTTTTCTCGAACAAGGAATTTGTTGAGATCTCTGAGATCTAGAATGGGCCTGAACCCTCCTGTCTTCTTGGGAATAAGGAAGTAAGGAGAATAGAAGCCCCATGCCTTCTTGGATGGGAGGAACTCTTTTAACAGCATCCTGAGCTAACAGGGTGACCACCTCGACTGGCAGGAGATTGGTCTGCAATGGGTTTGCAGGATAATCCCTTGTGGAGGTGGTAGGGGGTAAGCTTTGGAAGTGAAGCAGGTAGCCCTTTCAGATGATGTTGACAGTCCACTTCTCTTATGTGATGATGGCACAAATACTCTAATCATCCCTAAAGCAGCGACAAAATGCCTATCAGTGACATCTAACAGGGCCTTCAGATTCTATGCCCCTAAGTACTGGAACGCTCTACCCCCAGAGATTCATGCTATCAATGATCTATCCCTTTTCAGGAAGGCACTCAAATCCCACCTCTTCCCCCAATATTACTTGACCAACTAACCAATCTTAATCACTACCCAAACTAAGAACAAATCCTGTAATGTATACTTGTAAATACTCTTGTAAATACTCTTGTAAATAGTTGCAGTAATGACGTCCCATGTTTTATTCCAAGTTCTCCGACCTTGTTCTCTGTTGTTATGGTATGTTTGTTGTTATGGTATGTTGTTATATTGTGAACCGCGCTGATTCTGAATAGAGCGGTATATAAGAGCCTGTAATAAATAAAATAAAATAAATAAAAATAAATAAATAGGAACATAGTCTGCCTGCTATGTGAAGGGGCTGGAGACCCTGAAGTGGCAGAGTAGCTATTCTCTCTAGGAAGGAGTAAAAAACCTGGTGCTAGCTGTGGTTGCGCAGGTGGTTGTGGCTGAGGCATTTTAGTCTTCTTAGGCTGGCAAGGGCACTATTGTCTCTGCTGTTGCTGCTGAGGTTGGTAAGTAGCTGCAGGTGGATAAGAAGGATAATACCTCTTTTAGAAAAGAAAGACTTCTTAGAATTAGCCTTCCTTATAGAAGGGTCTGATGTCTTTCAGGAGAGTCTTTTGAGGATGAGATCATCTGCCTCAAGCTCTCCAGCCTTCTTTTTCCAACCCTTTCCAAAGAGGTTTTCTTCAGAGCAGGAAATGTTGGCTAATTTATCTTGAACCCACTGCTTAAATCAGAAGCCTGGAGCCAGGCCATTCTGTGAGCACCAATGCAGAAGCTGTGCTGAAGCTCTGCTGGAAGATTCAAAAGCATCGAAAGATGGCCTGTGAAGGACCTTGGATGTATTCTGGTTTTGCCTGACTAAGGCTAGGAATGCATCCCGTTTGTCATCAGGAAGGATAGGAGCAAGATTCTCCAGATTCCTGGAGAGATCTTTGAGAAATATGCCCATGTAGAGCATGTAGGAAGTAATCCTAGAAGTGAGCATACATGCCTGAAAACAGTGACAGCTCTGGAGCTCTTAGAACTCTTGATGCAGTGCATGGCCGATTCCACTGTCATGGAGTGGTGTGGTAACTGAGGCTTTTGAAAGCCAGGAGATGGTGGAACTCAGTACATGATATTGAGCCACTTGCTATTAAGGGGAACCATTAACAGGGACTCTCATATACATAGCATTATATCCTGTAGGATACGATATGCCAGTAATGTGGCAGCCTCTTTGGACACAGAAGGTTATTGGAGGATTTCCATTTCCTCTGCCCTTGGTTCTTTATCCAATGTTACACTAATCTGGAGAACTGCTGCCATGTCCTGAATGGAGTCCTGAAAGGACATGTCCTCTGGCAGGGATAGACGCAGCTCATGAGGAGGGGAGTGATCGGAAAGGATATTCCAGGTAATCCTGAAATCCTCCGATGTATTATCAGAATTGGAAGAGGATGAGTCTGATTCAGATAGAAAGTCAAAAAATCGACAGTCTCGTGCTGATGTTGGGCCCGATCTCAATATGGATTTTCACCTGTATGGTATCGGTACCAGGAACTGGTTGGGTACCTACGATGGCTGTCGATTCCAATGCAGGCACCGGAAAGAGAGGGTCTCTCAATGCAGGTTCGAGGACTGGCATCGGACACAGAGGGACCGGCCTCAAGTCCAAAGGCAACAGTTGTTCTGCTGGAACAGTTAATACTGCCCGGAGTGCTGCCAAACTCCTTGCGATAGTGAGGAAACAGGGGTGGAGGAGACCGATGCCTAGGTGTAATCACATATGGAGTTCTCAGCTACTGTCTCAGAACATGGTACCAGTAGCTCTCCAGAAGTCGAAGCCTCAGGAGCATCCTGGAGCCCCTGTGGTGCTTTGGAGGTTTGGTCCTCTAACTGGGGCTGTTTGGCAGGCTGGTCAGTTTCAGATGCACCCTTCAGTGAATCTCGATGACGATGTAGGGACTTACCTCAATGATCGATATCAGACTTCGATGCTGATAACTTAGACTTATGTTAGGACTTTGAGGAGACCTGTGAACCACATGAGGAGAATGACATCCTCGATGATGCAGAAGTAACTGAAATTGAGTTTGGGGCAAACAGAGAATCATAGTCTGGCTGTGTTCTGTAGGCCTCATTTCATCATTTGTTGGCCCAAAGAACAATCATTTGGTAAGTGTTCTGGGCCCAAACATTTTAAACACCAGTCATGCTTATCAGTGACTGATATTGCACCAGAACACTTGGTTCATTTTTTGAAATCACTTGTGTATTTTTCCATTGTGGCAGTAAAGAATAGGCCTGAGGCCTAAACTGGTGGTGCAACCACCAAAATTAAAAAAAAACCCCGAAGACAATGAAAGAAAAGAAAAACAAATATTGGGGCCAGTATCAGGAAAGGTACTGGCTTCGACAGAATGGCAGAGCACAGATTTATATCAAAAAAGAACATTTTTCGGCGGTGATAGGAAGAAAAGAACCTGTTGGCTCTGCGGAAAATGAAGAAGTGAGGAGAGGAGTTTGGAAGGTGGGAAAGCAGATGTGCAGGTGCAGTGGACTGCCCCCAAAGACTTTCCAATTGGATGCTGAGGAGTGTTCCTGCACAGGTGCAATAGTTCCTTCCCAAACAGCTTCCCTAAGCAACAGAAGATAAAGTAATTGTGCAAAGTTACATGGTGTGTCAGTAGTGGAACTGGTATTCTGTAGTTTACAGCTCACTTCTATGTTAGGCCACTCCATAATGAACCAACTGGCTTAAGCATAACTCATTTCCAAAGAAGCACTTACTGAGGCACTCAACAACAACCCACACAAAAACCTCAGTAACACATTACAACTAAACATTTTTTAACAAATTATTTTAACAAAAGCTATTTACCCCTGGAAGAAATCCTATAAAGGAGGAGAAAAGACCTCAGTAGATCTTGCTATCCCTATATACGGTAATTAATTCTTGCCTGAAGGGGAACTGCTACAAATTACCATCATAGGTCTAAAAAACTCCTCCTCTCGCTTTTTTTTTTTGCTAAATTTCTTATGCAAAAGCTGTCTATGCTCAAAATCCTTACTATCAGATTAATTGAATATGTACTTTTATTATCCAATGCATATGCTATTATTAACCCAGAGCAGCAATAGACCGCAGAGCCAAAATCATTGCCTTGTCAGCTCTGCATTCCAAATGTCAGCAGCAATCTGTCATCCCTATAAAAGAGATAGACCAAAGCCAGAATGTATTGCAAACATTTCAAAGAACTATCATAATCAGCCTAAAGGATGTCTTCCAGAAGAATTTCTTTCTCACAAAAGCCCTTTGAAGACTTTTGTTTCGCAAAAATATCGCTTCATTGGGGGCTAATATAGAATCCTCAAGAGACCAATTCATACTCTGGCTATCAGAGCCAGAGTAAGAATTGTCTCTTGAAGATTCTACATTAGCCTCCGATGAAGTGATTTTTTGAGAAATTTAGTTGTAATGTGTTACTGAGGTTTTTGTATGGGTTGTTGTTAAGCATAACTCAACGAAACCAAAGGAAAAGTACTAAAAAGGGACTAAGATGCAAATCATTGTTTCCTTCTTGTGACCTTGCTCAGATGTTCCAATCAGACTGGTGAATGGAGGCAACAGATGTGCTGGACGTGTAGAAGTATACTACAACTATGCCTGGGGAACAGTTTGCGATGATGGATGGACATTCCAGGATGCTCAGGTTGTATGCCGGCAACTGGGCTGTGGCGAGGTTTATGCCGCACAATCCTTTCATGGTGCAGGCAATGGAAGTATTCTCATGGATGATGTTAACTGCAGAGGTTTTGAATCTAATCTTGGGAGATGCTTTCACAGAGGATGGAACAGCCATAACTGTAATCATCAGGAAGACATAGGCGTCATCTGCAGAGGTAATTTCCATCCTGCCATTGGCTGGAAGGGGAAGTGATAAAGAAGGTGGAGTCAATACTCAAACTTAAACAGTTAACAGCACCTGCTACAGGGAATGTCCAGTGTAACCAGTAGGCTAGTGCCACAGAATGTTTCTTCTGATGGCCTCAGCACTATACACATAGTACTAAGGTGGTCCAGAGGTGCTATCTATCCATATAGTAGTGACTTTCAGCATTGCTATAGGAATATCTCTACAGATAGCTTAGGACAGCAAGAAGCAATCCAAAACGGCTCTCTGTACATCCAGGGCCGGCCCTAGAGTTGGTTCAAGGTGTTGACTCTCTAGGCAAACTTTAAGCTTCACACCCCTCCTGGTTGTCAAACTCTATAGTTTACTTTTGAATGCCCTGCTCATTGCTGCCCCCCAGATATTCCCGCCCTAGGTGACCCCCTTGTTTGTCTATTGGTTGGACCAGCACGGCATGCCGCTATCCCTACAGCAGCACTGAAAATCCCTGCTATACAGATATTGGCCCACACTGGACAGAGTGACCAGATATTCAGTGTCAGTCACTCTCCAGATAACAGCATTGAATATCCAGTTTTTATTTAGCCTCTATGGCAAGTATTAAAAAAGAAATGCTGAATGACACCGCTAAGTATTGATTCACATATACACAAAGCATTGTCAAAGAAATATGAATATCTTAAATATTGCTCAGTTATTCAGCAGTATTCATATTTTTATAGCAAAGTCATGGATAACAATAACTTTCAAAGCCATCAACAAATGCACAGCCAGCGCCCTTTCTGAACTTATTCAACTCACCCCACCCAACAGACTGAGAAGATCCGCCGCCACCAACTCCCTAATACTCCCGAAACCCATCACCAAATGTACGAAACCACCAGAGACCGCGCCTTTGCGCTATCATCACCATCATGCTGGAACAACCGACCAACCAACATCCTTGCCATAAACACCATTCACCAATTCAGAAATTCTTTGAAGCACTACCTCTTCCTGAAATGCTTCACCTACTAATAAGACATTACGTAGCCACAAATCATCCCTTCCCACCATCCATCCAATCGCCTCTCCGACCCTCCGTCCCTCACTCTCCCGGTTAATCACCTGACCGACCTTAAACTCTACACCTCACAATGGATTTTAAATACATGCATAGATAGATCGAAGAGTGATGTACATAGTTTGACATGTTCTCCAAGTTCAAATTCCTGTTTATTGTAAGTCCAATGTAGTTTCCCCACACTGGACATTTGTGTTACATGTGAACCGCGCTGATGTAAATAGTGCGGTATATAAAAAATGTTAAATAAATTAAATAAATAATAAATCTGAACTCAGAAAAGAAAATCATTTAGTACAGCTACTAGCACTTATTAAGCCATAATTGCAGAATGTATTCTCTCACTTGGAGCTAAAAAGACAGTAGAGGAGTAATTTAGTGGAGGATACCTGGTAAAATGGTACCATTATATCAGTCAGTGGAATTATTTTCTCTGTATGGTTTCACATGGAAGTAGAACAATGTAAGTCATGTTTCATGGCAGGGAATCCAATACATAGGCCCAAGAATAATCAGATCTTAAGGGCGTCTATCAGATCCATGAATGCTGGAAGCAAGATGGATCAGTAAATCTTTACATATGAAAGGAAGGGGGAGGAAAATATTGCAGATGATGCATCTTTTTTATGAGTATTATCATAAAAGACAATAAATCAGTATAACTGCCTCTCAACAACTGTGTCACAGACCTATTATAGAAAATATCACTAATCTTCACAAATTTCTTTTTTTGCAAGATGCATCAATAGGACAATCTCTGGTAATAATAATTGATTTTAAATGCCTGTCTCTCACTTTCCTTCTGGAAGAGTGCATGAGAGTGTAAATAAAGGGGCCCGTGTTCAGCAGGACAGTCGCTGTTTAAGATAAGCTGATCTGTGTTGATGGGCACAAGTCTTGGGAAATTTTCTTGGAATATAGGAGCTAGCCTAAATATTTAGGAGGTAGCTACCAACACAAAAGGTTTATGGCAGTTCCTCTTTAAGGGCCTGATTTGTTAAGACTGTTTTTCAATTTTCTATGAGAAAAGAAAGCTTAATAAATCAGACCCTTAACGTGCCACTGTACAATGTCAGCAGAAGGCAGTAGCCCCTCTCCTTTTCCTTCTCCTCTCCAACTAACCCCCAGTGACCCTTTATAGCTGCACTTCAGACAACTTCCTTTTTCGCTTCACACATCACCTTGTCCTGATGGTATGTGAAGCAAAATAATCTTTCTTTTATGCCCCTTCATCTTGCCTTCACTCAATTTCTCTCTTTTTGCCATGACCCCTTCCCCAATCTCTCTTTCATAACTGTCCCAGTCTCTCTCTCTTTCTCTTTTCCATGACCTCCCCAGCCTTCTCTTAGTCTTTGTATCTCTTTCTCTTTACCATGACCTCCCCAGCATTCTCCTAGTTTCTCTCTCTCTCTCTTCTCTCTCACCTTCCCAGGCTTTACCCAGTCTCTCTCTCATACCCTCCCCCAGCTTCTTGCAACCTCTCTCGGAGCCTCCTTCATCCAATGTCTCTCATTCACCATTTCTTGTGCTTGGCTTCAGCTACTGAAAACCACAGCATTTCAGACTTCCCATCGCAATCATTTTTCAAATGTTCTGGCTTGGATGTCCCAGATTGTACGTGAACATCCTTTGTAAAATGGACTTTCACATGTATAGACCCACAGTCCTATATGTATTATATAAAAGGCTCAACATTCAATCAGTGACTAGAAATTATGACTGTCCATTTTCCATTTCTGACCTAGACACCCTATATAAAATCAAGTTTCATGCATGTTATTATGTTTATTACCTTGAATGGAATTTTGGAAAGCTGGTATATAAAATTGAAAAATTAAATTCAAATAAATAAATTTCTTATAGCACGATAGAGTGACATAGATGTGATAGAAATACCATTGGCTAGGAGCTCTAGTAATAAAGAATGCATACCAAACCACCATCAAGGGAATTTCTATATCTTATGGTATTATTCAGTTATCCATATTCATCCAAACTCAAAGAAAAAAAAATGTAACCCCCATTATTAGCAGTTAATAAACCATAATTAGAGAATGCATTAAGTCACATGGTTCTAAAGGAGAACAAGGTAATTTAATGGATGATACGGAAACTTAGGGGCATGTCTACTAAGCCAGGCTAATGGTTAACCCAGGCTATCTGCAGCTAGGTCCCATGTTATTCAATGGGACTTAGTTTCAGATAGCCAAGTTAAGTGTTAGCCTAGCTTATCAGAAATGCCCCTTTGTAAAATGGTAGGAGACAAACCAAAAGCGGAACCTAAGGACCAGGCCTACACATAGGTATATTAATGCAATTAAAGTTTATTAAGGACCCAACTAAAATGTTTCGGCCGGAGGCCTTCTTCAGGGGTCACAGAAAATAGCAACAACAAGTAAAGAAGCAGAATGCTTTCCTCAATCAGAGGAATCATTTAAATATCCCCTCTGCACTTGCGCGGCGTTTTCCCGCGCATAGCAACGACTCTGATTGAGGAAAGCATTCTGCTTCTTTACTTGTTGTTGCTATTTTCTGTGACCCCTGAAGAAGGCCTCCGGCCAAAACCTTTTAGTTGGGTCCTTAATAAACTTTAATTGCATTAATATACCTACGTGTAGGCCTGGTCCTTAGGTTCCGCTTTTGGTTTGTCTCCTCCTGTTTTCTGCGGATACCTATTCTTCCTTCCTGGTTTTCCTTTGTAAAATGGTACCATTTCATTAATCATCCTTATTGTTTCATACAGAAACAGAGCAATGACATTAAGTTTCCATTGCATGCAACCAAATCCATAACACAAAAATAAAGAAGATCTTAGGTGCTTCTATCTACTAGAGCCACAAGCACTGGAAGCAAAATGGATCAGTAAATAATTATATCATGGTGGGGGAGGGAAATCTAACAAATAATATGTATTTTTATGATTATTACCATAAAAGAGAATATATCAACATAATAGCCTCTCATCAGTCATGTCATAGTCTTACCACAAAATATGTCTAACCTTCTCTAATCTCCCTTTTTGCAGACAATTTCAATACAACTACAACAACCACTGGTAAAAAATAATTGTTTTTAACTGTGCCACTCTGCTTATCTTTCACTCTCTTTCTCTAAGGTTGGTCTTTTGCTAAAGGGTGCGAGCTGTCAGCTATTGTCTAACACATGCTGAAGGTGCACTGGGACACGTGTTAATAGCTGGCAGTTAGTGAGCCCAGATTTCCGTGCTAACTGTCCATGGTGCGTTAGGGGAGCAAGTAGGCGTGAAGAGCACCTTGCAGTCAGCATGCCCACACTAACTGCAAGGTGGCCAATTAGCAAGGGTGCAATTACTGCCTCAATGAGTGCACCTGCACTCGTATGGCGTGCATAGGGGATGGTTTTGCATGTTAACTGCCACAACAATAGTTGATGTGGTGGGATTGCACCTAACACGCCATGGATTTGCACACTATTGCTGCATTAGGTGCAAATTGCAAAAAGGGCCCCAAATAATATGAAGGACAATATCTGTAAGACTGGTCACTGTTAGTGAGATAAGTTTAACTTGGTCACTTTAACTATCTATTCATTGGTTTGTTAACTGGTTAGGTCTCCTGTTAAATATAACAGGTTAAAATAATGCCAATAAACTTATATGGATCACTTTTGACCACCTATTTGTGCAAACTGACTTGGCCAGTTAAATTTTATCCAGAAAGCACTAAATATTAACTTATCGAGTTAAGTTTAACTGTTAAGGTTGTCACTGAATATTGCTCCCATTATTTCTTATTTTATAAATGTCAGAATCTGTCCCTTCCTTTACAAGTATGCCACCAAAACCCTTATCTAGTCTAATTTAGATTACTACAACCTGATCCTTGGGTCAGGGGTAGTCTCACACTGAGCATCTTTCTCCATTGTAATCTATTTAAAATTTCAGCAGCATAACTTCTCCTTCAAGTATTGCTATAACGATGCAACACCTCAGATCGCTACACCATTTCCCTCTCTGCTTTCCTTAACGCTCAGTCTTCTATAAATTCATTCACTCTGCAGCTCTTCCTTGCCTCTCCTCTCTTCTTTCTTTAATCCTATAACTTTCTTGTGAACTCTTTTCATCAAGACAATCACTGTTATCTGTGTCTTTCTCCTTCACCTTCACCATCCTCCTACTCCATGCTTGCTGCCTTGTGTCGTATTCCTGGAGTGCATTGCCTGTCACTATGTCATGCTGTCTCTCTGGTCCTCTTGAAATCTAGGCTGAAAATCCAATCTTTTCAGGATTTTCATCTTAACTCTGGCTCTCCTTGATGTTAGCCTTGTTAGTTTTAACCATCCTACAGCTTCTTTTGTGTATAACATGACTTAATTGTGGAGCCCTTCACTGTCTCTTGTATGTGCCTGTTCAGTATGTGTTCATCTAGTAGTGTTATAAGTATGATAAGTAGTGACAGTAGCAAGATGGCCGAATATTGTCTCTTCTAACCATTTCACAGAAAGGGTCACATTTACAAACGTAATCTTTTCTTTTCTTTTTTTTTTTGTTAACAGCATATCCCATCACACACTCAAGACCTGTACCTATAGGTATTAACCTTTATTGATTAAACTGCCTTATGTGTGCATGCTATAATGTAATTTATTGCATGATTGCAGCATTCTGCCATTAAGAGCTTAAAGCAAGGACTATTGCTGGACTCCGGCACCCTGGGTAATAGGGCAAAGGAGGATTTCTCACCAATAATGTAGCTAGCCAGACTACACAGGCACTCTGAGAACATTAAGTGAAATTAAAAGGAAGTCTGCTTCTTTATATCCTCTCTCTTTCTCCTTTTGATTATCACATTTGAGCCCATCTTTCCAAAACTTGTCTCCTCAAACACACGCTCCTCTCTACTGCTTTCTCTCTGCCCAGACGTCTCCCTCCATATTTCAGCTAGTCACACATGAAAAAAGGGGGAGGGGACAACCTCTACCAATAAAGATCCACAACAAAAAGAAAAAGGGGCGGGGTTAATGAAATTGCCACAGAGAAATTAATTGGGCCACGGAGTAGATTTATTCATCCCATCATGGCCGTGTTTCAGCATATGCTTGCATCAGGAGCGCATTGTCACATAAAATCATAAAACCGAGAAGATACAACATAAGTAAAATATATAAAACCATAATAACAATGTGTAATGTAATAATAATAATAAGGAACCTACCATAAGATGCTGCATGAGCACAAAGGAAAGGAGAGCAAATTTAAAATTTCATCCATGGATGACTTATATAATGTATAATCAAATATACTTACAGTGCAAACAAAAGGAACATGTGTGGAAGTGTGACTGTGCAAACCCATTACAATATACTGTGGTGTCGAGTGACCAAAAAGCAGAACCCAAAAGAACCCAGAACGATCACTATGGTAACAATACAAAGCAAAAGATCATCTGAATCGCAAGCAAAACGTGTAAAATTCTATTACACAAATATAATTTAGAATACTGTGTCGGGTTCAGCAAACGAGAGAAGAGTAGGCAAATGTTTAACCCAGTGTCTGCGAGACCTCTTTTAATCAGTGCATATATAGTGCAAAAAAATAAAAATAAAATAAAATAAAACTTAACATAGCTAAACTTAGCTTATCGTGTCCAAAAGTCCTTCAATCGCTGGCATGAAAACTGTACACACAACATGCATGTTTCGGGCCGATCAGGCCCTGTTTCAAGTGTAAACCGCTGTGTAGTAAGGATCTATGGGCATCTAAAGAAGACGCCGAAGAATCATGAGACTCTTATACGGTGCTTGCAGAGGAATGATTGGCTGACCAAATGATGGCATCTACAGAGAGGATTTCCCAACGCACAAGCAGACACAAACAGTGGAGATGACAAAAAATGATGAAATGAAATCAAAATGAACTCCACCATTCTTGCTCCAAATTCAACCCCCCCCCCCGGGACTACAGTCTTCAAATGGAAAATCCATTTTTGCTCCAACCACTGTAAACGGTAGACACAATTGCCTCCTCTTGGGTCAAAAAAGACCATGTCAATCACCCTCCATTTAAAATACGAAAAAGTATGACCTCGAAAGATGCAATGTTCCACCAACGGAGCAGACATAGTAAATGTTCTGATACGAGAGGAGTGTTCTCGCAAGCGAACCCTAATGGGACGGGTAGTACGTCCAATGTAAAGAAGGTCACAGGGACAACTTAACAGATATACCACAAAACTGGTACGATAAGTACTAGTGCCAGAAAACTTATATGAACGATCAGTCATCGGGTGAAGCCAAATGTTGTCCAGTGGTGCAGGAAGATTTGAAGGGCCTTAATTTTGTCTCAGTTGTCCATTTCCTCTATCCATCAGAAGAAAAATAAGCACTTATAGCCTGACTCAGTCCCACAGGCTATTCCCTTTGTACGTCTGGTCTGGATGTACAAAGAGGATCGTGATTCAGATCCCACTAATCATCGGTCAGAATGACCCCCTTAATGAATCACCACTGATGTAAATTATGATAAATTATTATTTGTTTTACAAATTTCTAAGCTGCGCAATCCAAAATAAATATCCCTGTTGATTATTATAATAATAATACATAAAATCCATAAAATAACAATAGGGGCGGGCTCAGCCAAAACTGTTTTGGTTTTAGTCTTCATTTTAAATGAAAATTTTCTGATTCTTGTGTTGTTGTTTTTTTGGATGGGGAGAGTGTCACAGATTTATTTTGTGAACATTGTTGAAGTAATGTTATAATGAGCTGCTGAAAATTATATGCCATCAATATTGTGATCTACCCGCACCCTAATGGCCACCCTAGGCGGTCGCCTAATATAGGGCGCGTCACCTCTTTATTTTGTAGTTGTGGGTTCTCATGTAAAATGAAAGTCCGAGAGGCTTTAAGGCTAACACAGGAAATTTATTGATTTTTACTGCTTCTCCAAAATAGAGCTTGTATAAAGCTCAACGCAAAACAAGAAAGTAAAAAGGATTTTTCTTCTCCAGATACAATTAACTTCAGTTACTTCCAGACTTCATGAACAAAGGCTTCATTACTTCTCCTAGCCTTTTTAACACAAGTGCTAGTTTGCCTTGCTAAAACTTCCTCACATACAAGCACTTTCTGGCTTTATTCCAGGAACATTTCTAAAAGAAAACAAGGCTTTTAAAACACAGTCCAGCCTGTTTACACCTTTTAACTAGCAAAGGCAGCTGTTTGAGCTTTCCCCTTTCCAGGGCTCAAACGCTTGTCTTATAACATAGAGCACATTCCATTGGGCATTCACATTCGCTGTCAGAAGGATAACTTCCTATCTCCATATCTTCAGTGTCTAGCTCTTGTACATCAGGATTAAAACTCCTCCTGGTAATACCCGGCTCTGCACTTTCTAAAAGTTTAAGAATTTCCTTCCAACCAGAGGTTTTTCTGTCTTTAGGCTGCTTAGCACATACTGGCAATTCTTTCTCTCTCCATGAGTGGCTTAATGCTTTCAACTGGTTTAACTTTCTGTTAGACAGAGGGTTACTCACGGTTCTCCTGTTATCAGATGGGCTTTTACCAAGCCTTTGGCTTGTAGTAAAACTGTCCTCATTCAAAGCTCCCTCCAAAGGAAATCTCCTGCCTCCAGGTTCCAAAGCAAACCTCCCTGCTTTGTGGCTTGTTCCTTTGAGTATTCTAGCAGTTTCCTCTAAGGCTGGGCTGTCCTGGGAAATACCTCTCACTTCAGATACCCGAGGGCTTTTTCCTCCCTCCAGCACGTTAGGATTCCTGCTCCGTTCTGAGTCTCCAGTAGCTCCTCCCCTGGGAACTCCCTTCTTCCTGTAATGCTGCTTCTCAACCTCAGCATTAGCATAGGCATCAGAGCATGCCTCAGGAAGCAGGCTGAGCTTCAGACTTTCCTCACCACTGTCTGAACTCTCTGACTCAGCTCTCTCCACTCTGTGTCTGTGTCCAGGGCCCTCTGCTCCGTGATAGTGGTTCTCTGCCCTGAGATTCCTGTGACTCCTGTGCTCCTGTGCTCCATCTGTTCTCTGTTACTGCTCCTTTCCTTTTGTAATCCCCTGGGAACTCCCTTTGCACGTGTCTGAGCAGTGATCACGTGCCGCTTCCCCAGCTGGTCTTCATTACCCCTACAGCTTGTTCCTAAGCTGGGGCATGGCCTGCAGCTATTCACTAGGTGAGATCTTTCCTGTTCCAAAACATTTTGTGTTTCACATCCCCGCCTGCTGCTTCTCTCCCTTAAGGTAAAAGTGTGCTCTTTTCCCTTTCCTAAGGGCTTGGGGACATTTTGGCCATCACAATATGTGTAGATCATGGATTTTTCGTGATTCATGTGCGTTAATGGGTCTTTAGGCGAGTAGTTTAGGAAGTTGCTACTCTATAAGTGCGCATTAAAATTGATAGCATGGGCATTCACGTGGGTGGAGTGCACAGTTACGCATGTATTGTAAAAATATGAGCTCACATGCATTAGAGATGTGCTCGTGCCTAGATTTAATGCTTGATCATGGGTGTGTGCTTCCTGTGAATCAGCTGAGATAGAGGGCAGCAGAAGCATCAGACCTAGCAGAGAGAAAGAGAAAGTTCTGAAATGCCGATATCATGCCATTCCAAGGCTGGGCTGCTATCCTCCTGGGTTCAAATACCACTGATTTTCCTTGTTGCCATGGTCAAGTCACTTAACTCTCTGTTGCCTCAGGTGCAACCTTAGATTATACGCCTGACAGGGAAATACCTACAGCACCTGACTGTAACTCATCTTGATCTACTTCTAGAAAGCATGAGCTAAATACTAAAATAAATGTTCAGGAAGTAGAAGTATGTATTTGTTCATTAGTGCACATTTGATTCATTAGTACACCATAAAAATTGAGTGTATGCTAAATTGATTTTAAGTTGCTAGTTGACTTCACCCCTTAATTCATCAGTTAGTGCATGTTAAACGAATTTAGCGCAAACATTTGGACATAATTATATCAACTGCTGTTCATTCAAATAAAAGAAGAGATTTGTAAAGGGAGACAAAGACTGAATCATTCTCTTTTAATATGACTTACGCAGATGTTCCAGCCAGACTGGTGAATGGATGGAACAGGTGTGCCGGGCTTGTGGAAGTCTATTACAACTACGGCTGGGGAACGGTTTGTAATCATGGATGGAGTTACCTGAACGCTCGGGTTCTCTGTCGTCAGCTGGGCTGTGGAGATGTTTACTCTCCTTACTACTCCTTTGGTTCGGGCAACGGAACCATTCTTCTCGACAACGTGCACTGCAGCGGCTATGAATCCAACCTGGGGAGGTGCTCTCACAACGGGTGGTACATTCACAACTGCATGCATGGTGAAGACATTGGTGTCATATGCACAGGTAATAATCTTTCATCTCTCAGCCACAGAGACAGATTATGCAATTATTACCTGAACACAGTCTTGCTATTCAAGAGCAGACACAGTCTCACTGAGTTTTACTATCACCTCATTCATAAAAAGGAATTTTCCCATGAGCACAAAATTGGTGCAAAACCTCAATTAATTAGTTCTGATGGATTCCCAATTTATTATTTGATATATGAAGAGAATAATTTTATAACAGGCCACATACAGGACATATGGAACTTATTTCACTCAAAGCAGTGAAAAAAAGTATGCGCTTTAGAAACTTTATAAATTCCCCCCCTCCCAAAGTAGTGTCCATAAACATTTACTCTAGTACTAAGGTATACAGACAAATGGCTCCGCATACATCACAAGTCTTTGCACATATTTTATAAATCATATGTGTAAATCCAAACTCAACCCCAATTCCACCTTTGGGAGTTGCCATTCTTATTCCAAGTAAGTTCTAAGAGCCTGCTTGCTCATACTTTTACCAACCAGTAGTAGTGGGATTTGAACCCTGGCCACAACCCATTACTCTAGCCATTAGGCTATTAGATGTCCCCATTCTGTAAAACCCTTCCAGGCACAACTATGTAGATGTACCCATAGACATCAATATCAGGCACATCCACATTTGTGAAATTATGCCTGGACTTGGACGTTCCTACTTTTTTCAAACGTTCTGGCTGGGACATCCCAGATTGTATTTGGACATCCTCTGTAAAATGGGCTTTCACATGTATAGCCCCACAGTCCTATATATATTATGTAAAAGGCTCAACATTCAGTCAGTGGCTGGAAATTGTGAATATCCTGATTTGGATTTTCCATTTCTGACCTAAACATCATATATAAAATCAAGTTTCATGTATGTTATTATGTATATTACCTTGAATTGAATTTCAGAAAGCTAGTATATAAAATTGTAAAAATTAATTCAAATAAATAAATTTCTTGTATCACGAGAGTGAAATAGATGCAATAGAAATACCATTGGCTAGGAGCTCTAGTAATATAGAACACACATGCAAACCATCATCAAGGGAATTTGTATATCTTATGGCATTATTCAGTTATCCATATTCATTCAAAATCAAAGAAAAAAACATTTAACCCCGTTATTAGCACTTAATAAACCATAATTAGAGAATGCATTATGTCACATGGTTCGAAAAGAGAACAGGGCAATTCAATGAATGATACTGACCGTTGGGGGCATGTCTACTAAGCCAGGCTAACGGTTAACCCAGGCTATCTGCGGCTACGTCCCATGTTATTCAATGGGACTTAATTTCAGATAGACGAGTTAACCGTTAGCCAAGCTTAGTAGACATACCTGTTGGTGAAATGGTACCATTTCATTAATCATCACAATTATTATCCCCCGTATTGTTTCATACAGAAACGGAGCAATGACATTCAGGTTCCATTGTATGCAACCAAATCCATAACACAAAAATAAAAAAGATCTCAGGGACTTCTATCTACTAGAGCCATGAGCACTGGAAGTAAAATGGATCAGTAAACAATTATATATGATGGTGGGGGAGGGAAATCTGACAAATCATATGAATTTTTAAGATTATTACCATAAAAGAGAAAAAATCAACATAATTGCTTCTCATCAATCATGTCATAGTCTTACCACAAAAAATATGACTAACCCTCTCTAATCTCCCTTTTTGCAGACTATTTCAATACAACTACAACAACTACTGGTAAAAAATAATTGTTTTTAACTGTGCCACTCTGCTTATGTTTCACTTTCTTTCTGTAAGGTTTGTCTTTTACTAAAGGGTGCGAGCTGTCAGCTATGGTCTAACACATTCTGAAGGCACACTGGGAGTGGTGTTGATAGCTACCATGGGGCCATGACGGTTAGCAAGGGTGTTTCCATCATTTCTTCTTTTATAAATTCAAAATGTATCGCTTCCTTTACGAGTATGCCACCAAAACCCTTATCTAGTCTAATTTAGACTAATACAGCCTGATCCTTGGGTCAGGGGGAGTCTCACACTGAGCCTCTTTCTCCACTGTAATCTATTCAAAATTTCAGCAGCATAACTTCTCCGTCAAGTATTGTTATAATGATTCAACTCTTCAGATTGCTACACCATTTCCCTCTCTGATTTCCTTAAAGTTCAGTCTTCTATAAATTCATTCACTCTGCAGCTCTCCCTTGCCTCTCCTCTCCTCTTTCATCCTACAATCTTCCTTGTGAACTCCTTTCATCAAGACAATCACTGTTATCTGTGTCTTTCTCCTTCACCTTCAGCATCCTCATATTCCATGCTTGCTGCCTTGCGTCGCTCTATTCCTGGAGTGCATTGCCTGTCAGTGTGTCATGCTGTCTCTCTGGTCCTCTTGATATCTTGGCTGAAAATCCAATCTTTTGAGGTTGTTTTTCATCTTAACTCTGGCTCTCCTTGATGTTAGCCTTGTTAATTTTAACCATCCTACAGCTTCTTTGTGTCTTAACTGTGGAACCCTTCACTGTCTCTTGTATGTGCCTGTTCAGCACTGTGTTCATCTAGTAGTGTTATAAGTATGATAAGTAGTAACAGTAGCAAGATGGCCGAATATTGTCTCTTCTAACCATTTCACAGAAAGCGTCACATTTACAAACATAATTTTTTCTTTTTTTTTGTTAACAGCATTTCCAATCATACATACAAGACCTGTACCTATAGGTATTAACCATTATTTATTAAACTGCCTTATGTTTGCATGCTATAATGTAATTTATTGCATGATTGCGGTATTCTGCCATTAAGAGCTTAGAGCAAGGGCTCTTGCTGGACTCCGGCACCCTGGGTAATAGTGCAAAGGAGGGTTTCTCACCAATAATGTAGCTAGCCAGACTGCACAGGCACTCTGAGAACATCAAGTGGAAATAAAAGTAAGTCTTCTTCTTCATATCTCCTCTCTTTCTCCTTTTGATTATCATATTTGAGACCATCTTTCCAAAACTTGTCTCCTCAAACACACTCTCCTCTCTAATGCTTTCTCTCTGCCCAGACATCTCCTTCCATATTTCACTTAGCCTCTCTCACCATCTACTTCTCCTACCAGTCGCCATCCATCATCCAATCCCCATCCTGAGCCCCTCCAAACCGACTCAGTCTTTGGTAATTAAGGGATTTCCTGAATTTTTAGATGTCTAATTGATGGATAGTTTTCCATTCTTCTATGTGAAGAAACATAGGAGTGTGTTTATTAAGCCATGTGCTGCTAACGTAAATGTGGACTACTAACATGAAGCCTCGCACTACAAGCAAGGAGGAGGGAACATCAGAATCCCTGCATTTAGCCCGCTGCACCATGGTAAAACGCCCACAGGAGCAACTAATGCCAGTCATTTAGGTAGCATTAGTTGTACCCACAGTACTTTCACTTAGCATAGGTTACATGGTCTACAAATGCCCACAATACTTAGGCTGTGGTGAAAACATCCTGTCCCATCTAGTCTCCACTTCGACACATGCTACAGGGGTAACAGAGGGTATTTTGTGTGTGGCCCGATCTACTTTTTAGTGTGATGCCAATACCATGTGCTAACCCTGTACTACCCTTTTAGCACGCTTTAGTAAACATGCCCCATAATTGCTCAAAGTCACACTTAATGCGCCCCTCTCTCCACCAACCCCTACTTGTCATAAAATTGTATCCTATGTGGGTATCTTTTAATATTAGTATATTTTGTCATGGTGAAACCTTTTCATTATGTGCATCTGCATTAATGCTGTCAGACCCCAGAATGACTGCATATAGCTGTAGGCACCCTCATTATTCTACTTCTGCCATCACTGCAGACCATCATTTTCCTCTCTAATCCTTGATCATGTGGCAGAAAAATTTGAAGGAACACATGAAAAAAGGGGGAGGGAACAACCTCTACCAATAAAGATCCACAGCAAGAAGAAAAAAGGGTGCGGGGTTAATGAAATTGCCACAGAGAAATTAATTGGGCCACGGAGTAGATTTAGTCATCCCATCATGGTCGTGTTTCAGCATATGCTTTCATCAGGAGTACATTGTCACATAAAATCATAAAGCAGAGTAGATACAATATAAGTAAAATATATAAAACCATAATAAAATGCGTAATATAATAATAATAAGAAGGAACCTACCATAAGATGCTGCATGAGCACAAAGGAAAAGAAAGTACATTTCAAATTTCATCCATTTAAATATATTTACAATGCAAACGAAAGGAACATGTGTGGAAGTGTGATTGTGCAACCCTGTTACAATATGCTGTGTTGTCCAATGGTGCAGGTAGATTTGAAGGGCCTTAGTTTTATCTCAGTTGTCCATTTCCTCTATCCATGAGAAGAAATGAAAAATAAGCACTTATGGCCCAATTCAGTCCCACTTGGCTATCTCCTTTGTATATCCGGTCTGGACGTACCAAGGGGATTGTGATTCTGATCCCACTAATCGTGACTCAGAATGACCCCCTTAATGAATCACCACTGATGTAAATTATGATAATTTATTATTTGTTTTACGGATTTCTATGCTGCGCAATCCAAAATAAATGTCCCTGTTGATTATAATAGCCACACAATAATACATAAAATCCATAAAGTGAGGTATATAAAAGCTGTTAAATAAATAAATAAATAAACATGGGCGGGCTCAGCCAAAACTGCTTTGGTTTTAGTCTTCATTTTAAATGAAGTTTTTCTGATTCTTGTGTTGTTGTTTTTTGTGTGTCTCGAGAGTGTCACAGATTTATTGTGTGCGCATTGTGAAGGTAATATTATAATGAGCTGCTGGAATTTAAATGCCATCAATATGTGTAAATCATGGATTTTTCATGATTCATATGCGTTAATGGGTCTTTAAGCGAGTAGTTTAGGAAGTTGCTACTCTATAAGTACGCCTTAAAATCGATAGCATGGGCATTCACGTGGGCGGAGTGCACAGTTACGCATGTATTGTAAAAATATGAGCTCATGTGCATTAGAGATGTACTCGTGCCTAGATTTAATGTATGTTTTTGACCACTTATGCCCTTGTTTCGTAAATGACGCACCTGCTTTCCTTTACAAAATAGCTGTGAAATGCAGATTTTAAAATGCAATTTGACCACGGTGCCCCTTATAACATTTCTCTCTTCATGCGCACAAAAACATTTTGCACACTCAAATCAATTTTGCATGGGTTAATTCATAGGTATATGCACGTACATGTGATGTCTGCTCTCATACAAACTGAATATCCCTAAATAACTAACATACATAAAAAGGATGATAAAATTCAAAAGGGCCAATATTTAAAGGGAGGAAGATCTGCTATTCGGATAGACCCCAAGGAGAGAGATTTTCAGCAGCACTAACCAGACTATTCCCTCTGACCGCGTGGCATGGTCCTGACAAAGCCATGGCAGCCCGTGGGCAGAGTGAAAGTGGTCCCCACACTAATCCGGTTAGTGGTCCTCTACCCCATCCCTACTCCAGCACCAAGAAAACCTCCTGTTAATAAGAGCAAAAATACACGTATATAGAATAACACAATTACTTATATCTGCAGAGAAGATGGGACATTTTCTACGAATTTATATGGGTGAATAACCAATTCAATTCATAAATAGCTTTTAAAAATTGCTCTCCCAGGTCTCAGATCAAGCCTGATGTAAGAAAAGTAGTCAGGATGCATCAGTAGATCTTGGCCAAATTAGGCAGAATTGCTCTGTTTGGACACTGTCAGACCAAATGCCGTTCAATCAGATTCAAAGGAGAGACAGGTATAGGAAAATAAAGATTGAAGTCTCTCTCTTTTCTTATGCAGATGTTCCAGCCAGACTAGTGGATGGATGGAGCCGGTGTGCCGGGCGTGTGGAACTCTATTACAACTACGGCTGGGGAACAGTTTGCGATGACGGATGGAATTTCATGAATGCGCGGGTTCTCTGCCGTCAGCTGGGTTGTGATGATGTTTCCTACGGATTCTATTCTTTTGGACCAGGCAATGGATCCATCCTACTAGATAATGTGTACTGCACAGGCAATGAAACCAACTTAGGGAGGTGCCTTCACAACGGGTGGTACAATCACAACTGTGTCCATAATGAAGACACAGGTGTTGTCTGCACAGGTAATGTCTCAACTCTCACCCACAGTGACCTTATAATAAGTATATTCAGATTCTATTTAATGACAGGGGGAGGGCATTGTGGCAAACAATGCATGTTTTTATAATTAATACCATAAATCAACACAACTGCTTCTCATCATTCATGCCATACACCTACCACAGAAAATATGACTAACCTTTGCTAATCTTCCTTTTGCAGGCCATTTCAATATAAGTAGAAATGCAACTACAACAACAACCGGTAAAAATAATTGTTTGTAAATGTGTATCTGCTTAAGTTTCGCTTTCTTTCTGTAAGAGGTGTCAATATTCATTAGCCGGTCTGTGTTAAAATTATCAAGATAAGTTGATCTGGGTCATTCTGACTGGATATTCAGTGGGAGTTCTTCAGCTAAGGGTCTTGTTGAATATAACTGATTAAAGTTATACGGATAAACGTATCTAGATGTGCAGTCACTTAAAAAGACATAGGAAATGTCAATGATATTTCCTATTTTGTTTCTTCAATACAAAAACGATTGCAATGGCTGCACACCAATTTCACAAAAAATGCAATCATATGTTTTAAATCTCCCAGTTCTATTTATTATCCCAAAAGCTTGTGCATAATTGCAATGATAACTTCCACTTTTTATATAAGTAAATATGCAGAATGCAGGCACAAATCCTCACTGATCAGAAAAGACCCTCCTAAATTTATTTTATTTGCTGATTTACTTATATAATATTTTGAAAATGTTTTATAGATTCAAATCTAAAAAACTCATTGCATCAATGCTAGAGAACTTGAAATTGCTAAAACGTTATGTTAATTCAAAAACTGAAAATTCTCTCAAAGCTGTTAGAAGAACACCTCATTGTTTAGTGATCTGGCTACACTCCTGAGGTGAAACGGGGCCATGTCAGATGTATTACCAGGTTATTGTCAACCTCCAACACTGCCAATATTATAGAGAACATAACCAGCTGCCAGCATTGCTGAGTGTTCTTTTAATAGTTTTGAGAGAACAACTTTCAGTTTATGAATCAAGATAAATTTTTAGCCATTTCTATTTTGTTTCATGCCATTTTCATACAAAGGTGGAAGAAAACCCCCAAAATTCCATCACATCCAATCTGTTATTAATAGCGCACATTATCACTCAAGTGAGAACTATGTGAGCAATATTGCAACTATGGGTGAATAGTATGCACTTGTGTGCTATTAAGTGATAGTGTGCACTAACGTGTACTATTGCTCCATAGTGCATGCGATTAATGACATTTCCCCCAAAATGCAATTGAAATAACAAATTGAAAATCCTGCCAATGGCATGGGAAACTAAACAAAGTGCACAGCGCTTATCTGCATATCTTTAGACCTGCTATTTGTGCAACCTCTCTTAACTTGTTAAACTTAACCAGACACCCATATATCAGCTTATCTGGTTAACTTTAAAAGGAACCACTGAATATTGTTCTCATCTTTTTAAACTCTATAGCTGCCAAAATCCATTTGTTCCGTTACACTACCAAACTCTCAGCCACACAACTGGCATGACCGCCTCGGGTTCCCCTCTCCTTACCCTATCGCCTCCCCCCCCACCCCCTCCCCGACCCTCCCTCCAATAAGTCACAACGTTACACCAAGGGGTTTCTTTCACCAGACTACTTCTATTTATTTCCAGAACAATGGTTATTAACAGCACCAGAACTGTTGGCCACAGCATGCACGTAACAAACAAAAACACTGTATACAAATTCCTCGTAACACCTCTTTCCTTTTGCCCCCTCGAGAGACACAGCCAATATTCTACAGACCTTGTAAATGTCCTGCGGCGAAATTATGCCGTGAAAGCATTTTCGCCGTCCCACAGTTTTTCATGTCCTTCATTCCAAAGCTGTTACGCCTGCCGTTCAAGCAGACTTGGCAACCTTTCTTTCTTTACCCCCCCTTGCCCGTCATCAAAGCAAGGCAGGGGGCCCTCTGCATGGTGTTCTTGTCACCATCTTACTCTCTCCGGGGACAGGTCCGTGTTTCTCTCCTGTACCTCTCCCCCTTTACTTAAGGCCTAGGCTGTGTTCTCTCTCACCAGGTACATTTCTTCCCGCCAACCCCGCCAACAGCGAATCCTCGCTTGTTGACGGGGCCCCACAGATCAACGCGCCGCTGTGGCCAACACTTGCTTCCGCCATAGTTGTTCGATCGTATCTTGCATGGAGCGGAGAAAAATGCCCATTCCAATGTCGGACAAGTGCACTCCATCTGCGCGATACAATCCCGGGCATCCCTCTTCTATGAGGTCGTGCGTGATGTTGTATCCCCCTATGGCCCCCATGAAGCGGGCCATCCATCTGTTCACTTTTCATCTTGTCTTCTCCACTGCCCTGTGTGAGTTCTCGCCTCTCCACACTCGCCGCGGTATGATGTGTGACCATGCCAAGATCGTCCCGGGAAATGCTTTAGCCAGCGTTAGCAGGTCGCTTTGCATCTTTTTGGTGAGCTCGACACTGAGCGTCGACGCGAGGTCGTTGCCCCCCAAATGGATCACAATCATCCATGGGTTCCCGGTCGATCTCTTCCTTTGGAGCAAGGATGGCATTAGCTGGTCCCACACCATACCCCATCGTCCTAGCCACACCACCGCAACGTCTGCACTTGGTAATCCCAAATTCAACCCCTGCGGTCTGCACCGTGTCCTTTTTTGGACCCAGTGAACAAATGAATGGACACATATCCACACTTCTCGTGGCCATAGGTGGCAACTTACTCCTGTATGGATCACAACCAGAAAGATATGATTACGGCAGTACTTATCCATCAATGATCATTCGCTTTGTCTGTACACAAAATCCATCCCTGCATTACCATTGCCACCACCTCCCGCTCTATGCCCTTACAACTTTTTTTTTTTTTTTTAGTTAGTCCATCAATCCTCACTGTGCTGGACGTATATACAGTTTGTATCTATCCGAGCGCCATCAGCCTATCCTCATTATCTGCTCTCTAGACATCCCGATGCTGGCTGCCGTAGAAGCAGCTCCGATGCGAAAGGAGTGCGAGCCGTTTAAGCTTGCATCCCGTCCAGTTCGTTCAATTATTAGCTTGAGTACTCTGATAAATTGGAAACATGATAAGGGTGCCCCATTCGCATGTACGAACCATTGATTTTCTGAGCACGCCCGTAACTGTTGGTAGGCTAAAGCATTTCTCAGCGGGCACGAGGGGTCATTGTGCAATGCAGACAGCACCACCTGTGCCCCTTTTCCCTCCGCGTCGGTCTTGGATCGGTGCAAATACAGCACCACCGCACTAGTGCGTATGCTCACATCGCGCTTTTCAATACCTCCGCAGGCTGTCCCCTGCTCCGCGGATGAGGAAGTTACAAGCTCCCCTACCCGAAATGCTCCGTAGAAAGCCCAGGAAAAGGCGCATTGAAACAACCTCGTCTCGTACTCATCATCGTAACACACTTGGCTAGTCATTACCATCATTTGTTGAAGCATCTGATGAGTGATCGGGCGGTGTTTGTCCCCTTTCTGGGGTTGCTCCAAGGACCAGCCTCTCCTCACTTTCTTTATGATAAACTCTGCCTTGGGGCTCTTCTTCTCCATTGCCTTTGCAAAAAATGATACTGCCGCTAAACGGGCTTGTACCGCAACCTTTGTGTAGCCATTGCTTTTGCAATGCATAATCCATCTCAGAATCGTTGCTACTTTTAATCTGTCTTCTTGCGGTATGTCGGCCTCTCTGCCAAATGTTTGGTATTGTTCACATGCCGCTACATATCTGCGCCGGGTATTTTCGGCTAAAGCTCCTAACAGGATCTCCCAGATCTCGGTGGACCAAACTCCCAGACTTGATCGGGCACCGCTGTCTTGACCTTGTCGGCTTCGGGCACCAGCTGGTGAAAAAGCCAGATCTTAGCACGAGAAAGAGCATCGGCAATGTTATTGTTCTCGCCTTCAATGTGCTCGGCTCTAAGGGTTATGTTATGTGCCAGGCATAGCAATACTATTCGCTTTAATAGTGCAACTACCCTTGGTGTCTTGGCCTTCATACTGTTCACCGCCCACACCACCGCTAGGATATGGAAGGTGATAGCTCTGTTGGCGAGCTCATGGGCCCAGATGCACAGGGCTACCATTAGCAGGAAAAGCTCCAGGAACGTGATGTCCCTGGTGATTCCATCCAGGTGCCACTCCCTGGGCCATGACTCAGAGCACCATGCACCTTTATAGTATATGCCGAAACCAATCCCACCCGAGGCATCGGTGAAGAATTCGAGCTCCGCATTAGATACCGGGAGCGCTTGCCAGAAGGCAAGGCCATTGAAGGTGCGGAGGAATTATAGCCAGACCTGCAGGTCTTCCCGTATCTCTTTTGTGACCCTGATGCGGTGGTATCTTTTCGCTATACCTTTCGTTGCCCATGCTATTCGACGGCAGAACACCCTCCCCATGGGTATCACTCTGCACGCAAAGCATAGTAGGCCCAGAATGGACTGGAATTGTTGGAGTGTCACCTTTCGCTGGCTGTGCAGTAGTTGCATATCTTTCTTCAACTTCAGCACCTTCTCAGCTGGCAAGCGCGACCTGTGTGCTGGCACGTCTAATTGTATGCCCAGGAAAGTGATAATCCCTTTTGGGCCCTCTGTCTTCTCCTTTGCTAATGGAATCCCAAACACCCGTGCAGTCTGCTCGAAGATATCCAATATCCTTTTGCAGTCATCATGGTCCTTTCCCACGAATAGGAAATCATCCAGATAATGCACTACCATATTGGGGCCTGCAAGGTCTTCGACCACCCAGTGTAATAATGAACTGAATTGTTCGAAATATGCGCATGATACTGCGCATCCCATGGGTAAACATTTATCATAAAAGAACTCTCCATTGAACGAGAAGCCCAACAATGGAAAGGATTCAGGGTGCACCGGCAATTACCGGAACACAGACTCGACGTCCGCCTTCGCTAGTTGTGCTCACGGCCCCTTGCTTCGTATGAGTCTGATTGCCTGATCCATGGTTGCATATTTGACAGAGCATAATGCCGGCTCAATATAATCGTTGACTGACTGCCCCTCGGGGTATGATAGGTTATGAATTAACCTGAATTGTCCCGGCTCCTTTTTGGGTATGAGCCCCAATGGGGAGACTACGAGGTCCTTGAATGGGGGTGACTGGAAAGGACCTGCTATTCTCCCCATAACTAATTCCTTTGCTATCTTGCTGCGGGCGATCTCGTTGTGTTTTTGGACAGATGGTGGGTTGTTCAGTAAACGTGTTTGTGTTCTTTTCATCAGGATTAGGGATGGAATGCGGAAACCCTGCGAGAAGCCATCTTCTATACTGATAGCTATGTCCCGCTTAGGGTATGCTCTTAACCATGGCCGCATATGCTCAAGTCTGATGGGTGTTGGCGCCAACCCCTTCGGTGGATCACTGCTGTATTGCTTGGAAAGGCTTCGCCTCCTTTGCAGCCCTGCATGTGAAAGCGGGATGTCCTCCTCCGCATACTGAGCAGGAGTGTTTGAATTTACACGGCTGCCATGTACAACTCCCTGCGTTGTACTGCCGACATGCCCGTTTCCCTGGTAACTGATTGGCCTGCCTCCATAGGGTGCTCTGAAAAGGCTGTTGCCACTGGGTGCTCGGCAGCGGCTGCTGCAGCCCACCCTGACACCATGGCCTATTGGGTGCCATTTCCTCTGTCCACATGTCCAGCACTCTATGGTGCCATGCTAGGGTGGGATCGTCAGCCATATTTCTCCTGAACTTCACATCGTAGTTCAGCCAGGCCCATCCACCGTATTGTTTATGTGCGCGGGTTATCGTGTCCAGGTACCTGGTCAGGTATGGCCCCGCTTCGGATTCTTTTTCCATCACCATGCTCATAAAGACGTGGAATGCTGCCACCCAATTGTTAATGGATTTGGGAATTTTAGGTTTCCTATCCATCTCGCTTCTTTTATCCTTATCCTTTCCACTTGTTGACTCATCCTCCTGATCCTTGAGCAAGAGAGAGAATATGTCAATATATTCTCTCCTCCAAATCCTCTTTTTTATCTTTTTGGGTACCGACACAGCCAGGAAGCTCACTCCGCAGCGTGGGTCACGGCTGGTGTCGCGCCAGTCCAGCTGCGATCTTTGGGCCGCATCCGACGGAGAGCACACACGGTCCTCGCCGCTCAAACTGTTTTCCGACCATGCCTGTTTGAGTGGATTAGATCGTTTTGGGCCCTTCCTCCTTTTAAATTTCTTTAGTGCATATCACATCACGTCTGTCCATTCTATGTCCCTTCCACTGTCTTAACTGGACTCGTCAGATGATGATGTTGATGACTCTGGATCCCCCTTTTCCCACCCAGACCTACCATGTGTTGCGCTGAGTGTTGTCGTGCTGCCACTCGTCGACGGCATTTCCTCGTTTTCGAAGCCTGTCGTACCCAGTCGTTGCTTAACTGTGGTCAGGCCGTGTTGCATAACCTGATCTTGCACCATCTGGAGCAGTTCATCCAGCTCCTGCCCCTGTGGCGGGGCAGAGTTTTCCAGTTGCTGTGGCACCTTTGTCCGATTACTGCGCCTAGGCTTCAGTGCTGCTGCATGGGTGGTGGCATCGCGGCTAGCCCTCTGTGTCTCTCTCCTTTTGGACGCAGCAGCTGCCCGTGCTTTTGATGCTGGCGCTGCCTTCGATGCAGACTTGGCGCCCCGTGTCCCTGCAGCCCTCTGTGTCTCCTTTCTCGGCATCCCTTAACTGGAATAGAATTACTAACCAGAGGTAATGGAAAGTCTCAATTACTATCATATCAAGGGTACATGCCTCAATCTCGTGCTCTTCTCGCTTCTTATGGCCAGCTATATGTAGGTAGTGCTCCCCCCATGTTCCCCATAATATCACTCGCTTCGTGTATACTTGTCTAAGTCCCCATCAACACATTGTTGGTATGGTCGTATCCCACAAAAACACATTACAATATTCCTACTGCCCTCCATAGCCTCAGACAAATTATATTAACAGTCCGCAGTACCGCATTTCTCCATAAGATGACAGCCTTATACTTGTATTCATAGCCCCCATTGCTTACCTGCCCCAGCTTAAACACTTTATTCTATCTAATCCGTATCACTTTATTATTATTATTTTTTTTTAATAGTATTTTTGTTTATTATCACAACGAACCATCTGGGCTGCTCCTTATTCATCCCCCTCTTGCTGCCCCAGTATCTGGCTGCATTTGCGGTGCCCAGCCACGTGCACCCATGGCTCCATCGTGGCTCACAACAGCGCCGCTTCGCTGCCATCCACTACTGCTTTTAAGCCTCTTTGCCTCGTGCTTGCAGCCACCTAGCCCCTTACCTCCCCCCCTTACCGGACTTGCCGGCCGAGAACACCCTCCATCATCCACAGGGCCACGAAACGGTGCTCCTCATTCGTGTCGGCAATGCCGCTGCCCCCACTGTTCCCCCCACACTGCTTTCTCCCCAGTACCTTCTGTCCGACGGCGAAAATTTGTGCACTGTTGTTCCGGGTGCAATCCGCGTGGCTCAGGCTGCCGTTCAAGCGGGCCTCGTCTCAATCCTGCAAACCTCTGCTGTCCGGCTTCCTCCAGGAAGGTGGGGCGCGGCAAAGAGGCCGAGCACGTGCCGGGCGCGCTCTTTTGTACTCGGCTCCTTGCCCCCCCCCCGCCGTCCCCCCACCCTCCCCCGAAACCTCAGCGAGCCATCGCGTGCCTGTGCCCGGCCGCGTTGAGTCGCGGCCGGGACTTTTCTACCCTCTTATTTCGTTTCATTTAGACTACTGAAACGTGATCCTTGCAGATGTCCCAGTGAGCCATATTTCTTCACTACAATATATTCAAAGTTCAGTCTCAAAACTAATCTTCATCCTTACCATTACAGCCATGCAACCCCTCTTCTTATGTCATTGCCCTGGCTCTCAGTCTGTTTCCATATGCAGTTCAGTCTTCCCTTTCTCATCAACAAATGCTTTCACTCGGCAACAGCTCATTACCTCTCCTCTCTTCTTATGAACTCTGTTCACTGAGCAAATCATCTTTAGGTTTGTCCTTCTTTTTCCCATCGTCAACCTGCCTGTGGCCATATTCAAATCTAGCTAAAAAGGCATCATTTTGAGGATGATTAATTCTTTCTCTCCCTAATGTTTTCCTTGTTGATTTACACCATTTTTCTAGAACAAATCCATCCCCCATAGCTTCTTATGTATTTTTCAGGCATGTCTTGTCTAAATTGTGGACCGTCTCTTGTGTGTATCCATACTGTGCTGTGCTCCTCCAGTACTGCTATAGATATCATCACTAGTAGCAGTAGTAAGATGACTATATGTTGCTTCTTTTGACCATTCCACAGAAAGGGAGACATTTACTAATTTACCTTTTTCCTTTTGTTTAATAGCTCATTCTGGAACATACCCAGGACCTGTACCTATAGGTATTAATCTTTATTAATGAGAATGTACTATATTGTATGCTGTAATATAAGACAATAAATTTCACCGTTGCACAATCCCTGCAAAGAACAGTTTAGAGCAGTGACCTTGACTATTTTTCATTTGGGGTTACCTTGACAAACAACTTGCAGTGTGGGAGTCAGGACCATTGCTGGACAGAGTGCTTGGCTCCTTGAGCAATGGGTTGAGGGGTCCTCTACAATGATACAGTCACCCCAACTGCACAGATGCACTAAATGTGACACATGTAACTCAAAATAAGTCCCGTCCCCTACATCAAACTGCTTCTATTATCCCTTCTATCCCCAACGCCACCCCCCAAAATGTATTTCGATCAAGCTGATCTCTTCTCACATTCATGGGTGTGTGCTTCCTGTGAATCAGCTGAGATAGAGGGCAGTGGAAGCATCAGACCTATCAGAGAGAAAGAGAAAGGTCTGAAATGCCGATATCATGCCATTCCGCAGCTGGGCTGCTATCCTCCAGGGTTCAAATACCACTGACTTTCCTTGTGGCCTTGGTCAAGTCATTTAATTCTCTGTTGCCTCAGGTGCAACCTTAGATTATATGCCTGACAGGGAAATACCTACAGCACCCGACTGTAACTCATCTTGATCTACTTCTAGAAAGCATGAGCTAAATACTAAAATAAATGTTCAGGAAGTAGAAGTATGTATTTGTTCATTAGTGCACATCTGATTCATTAGTACACCATAAAAAATTGAGTGTATGCCAAATTGATTTAAGTTGCTAGTTGATTTCACCCCTTAATTCATCAGTTAGTGCATGTTAAATCAATTTAGCACAGACTAAAAATGCCCCATTAAAACAAATGAGTGAAAAAAAGGAAAATGTTTTCTGGCCCCTGGATATCCTTATCAGGGAAAATCAGAATATGTCCATGGGAGATAAGGACTGAATCATTTTCCTTTAATATAACTTACGTAGATGTTCCAGCCAGACTGGTGAATGGATGGAACAGGTGTGCCGGGCTTGTGGAAGTCTATTACAACTACGGCTGGGGAACGGTTTGTAATCATGGATGGAGTTACATGAACGCTCGGGTTCTCTGTCGTCAGCTGGGCTGTGGAGATGTTTACTCTTCTTACTACTCCTTTGGTTCGGGCAACGGAACCATTCTTCTCGACAACGTGCACTGCAGCGGCTATGAATCCAACCTGGGGAGGTGCTCTCACAACGGGTGGTACATTCACAACTGCATGCATAGTGAAGACATTGGTGTTATATGCACAGGTAATAATCTTTCATCTCTCAGCCACAAAGACAGATTATGCAATTATTACCTGAACACAGTCTTGCTATTCAAGAGCAGACACAGTCTCACTGAGTTTTACTATCGCCTAATTCATAAAAAGGAATTTTCCCATGAGATCAAAATTGGTGCAAAACCTCAATTAATCAGTTCTGATGGATTTCCAATTTATTATTTGATGATGTATGAAGAGGATAATTTTATAACAGGCCACATACAGCACATTTGGAACTTATTTCACTCAAAGTGGTGAAAAAACGTATGTGCTTAAGAACCTTTATAAATTCTCCCCCTCCCAAAAAGTATCCATACACATTTACACTAGTACTGAGGCATACACACAAATGACTCCGCATACATCACAAGTCTTTGCACATATTTTATAAATCATATGTGTAAATCCAAACTCTACCCCAATTCCACCTTTGGGAGGTGCAATTCTCATTTCAAGTAAGTAAATTCTAAGAGCCTGCTAGCTCATACTTTTACCATCCTGAAACTCATGTACTGAGAACATCAAAGTGTAAATTGGATCCTTTCTAAAATGGTCACTTGCACATGGATGTGATTTTCACATGTATATGCTTGACTATATACATTTAAATTATCACTAGGGCTTCTAAAGTAAACCCCTTATCCATTTGAAAGTCCACCTAGGGAGACTCAGCTATTCAACTTTCATAATTCCCATCTTTACTGTCTTAGATGATGGCGAAGGCTTGGGAAATGTACCCAAAAAACATGCTCTAGCATATTAAATCTTGCACATTCAACTTGGAAAACCTTCAGCATTCATAATTTCAATCATCCAATTGTTCCTCTTAGGTATCACGGAGTCCTCAATCTGCAGTCCCACTATTGAGGGTTGTGGCCTCTAATAAAATACCTTCCAGTATAAAGGTGCAGGCTTTGATTGGTATATGTTAACGTTATAAACAGCTATGCACATTGCTGCATGCGATGTTGGGGTCTATTTTATAAAGTGAAGCTTGTTTGTGCTTCATTTTAGAAAATACTGGCATACAGAAGCATTTCAACCTAATCGCATTTGCACCTGCCTGAGAGTAGGCGTTGATGGCCGCACCTAGATTGGGTCAGAAACACGCATAAGTCATAGTAATCTTTAACCTACACATGTCTATGGCAGCTCTGTTTTCACTCCATCCAAGTTATATTCCACGAAACACTGATGGGGCTTACATGCAAGCTTATGGAATAACGACTGCCCAAAGTATCACATAAGTGACCATTTGCGCATATACAGTCCTTTAAAAAATAGCGACTGATGCATATAGGTAACTGCAATTTCTATCCCTTATGCTAGTATTTAATAAATTTACTACGCAACCCTATCAATGTCCCATATAAACAAACAGTCCTCAAAAGAATTTTTGTTATATATTTCTTTTGTTGGACAACCATATATAAGACCGTTATTAATATAAGCTGCCTCAATCAAGCATCCAATTTAATTTGTTAATAGTGATCACAGTAACAATATCAATGCATATATTCTAACACGTCGCATTTCAAACCTTCAAATGGTCAAGTATCAGGGTCCTCATTGATATACTAATCTAAATTGGAGATTCCCCCAGTGTCGATCCGCTTCCAAAAGTAGCTGAAGTGTCTCTATGACATTATTATTCCCATATTGATCCATTTTATTATTTAATAAAGACAGCAAGGCACCTATTTGTCTTCATAAAATTGCCTTAAAATAGGCATTCGAAAATTCTTTTAAATTAGGCTCCACCTTCTAAAGTCAGCTTCTAATTGACTTAACACAAGGTGCACGAATGATAAACCAATTATCATCAAAATAAGTGGATGCTTAGAATCATGTTAAAAAATTACTTTCCAAGCGCAAATATCCATTGTTAATTAGCTTTTTTCTTTTTACAGACTATGTTTACACAACCACACCATTCCCATGGATTACTAATGGTAATAATAATATATGTGTATTTTGATAGGATAATGCCTGTGTATAGTTTGCTCTACAAGTCTTTCATGCTTGAGTATACAGGAGGTTTATCTCTCTGTGTGACTGGTTGGGTAATAGAGCTTTGTGTATGGACATGTGAGGGTGTGTCCCTTACAGTGCGTATGATGGAAATAGTCAGGTGAGATGGGAGGTCCAGTCATCTGTGCACTGCAGCCACCTGCTAGATGGTAACAGAACCTACTTGTGCTGAGTTCTGGAGGAAGCCATGACCCATGTTTGTCAGTCAGCTTGACAGTAGTTGTGTTACATGAACAGGTGGTAGAAGATGAAAAAGTGTGGTCAGCTGCAAATGAAGATACCTAGTGCTTGTGCCCAGTAAGGCAGGCTCAAGGAGGAGCTTAATAATAATGGTCAGCGTGGCTGCAATTTATATACAGCACTTTCATGGAAAGTATCTGAGGATTATGCTGAATGTTTTCAACTTGCTAATGTCTACATTTATGTTCCCTCAGCATCAGCAAGCTACACCTGTGGAGGTCTACTGACAGATTATGGATCATTTTCTAGTCCTTTTTACCCCAGCTTTTACCCCAACAATGCCCGATGCATCTGGGAGATACAAGTCAAAAACAATTATCTTATTGGGCTCAGTTTTTCTGATTTGCGGTGAGTGAGCGTTACACCCTCTCTAAAATACCAACTGCTGCCATGGCTATACCACTCTCTGAGACACTAACTCCTTGCTGGCATGAAGACTTTTGTCTTTCTAGTCTAGTTTTAAACAGATCAGCAGCTCCAACGTTAATGTATATTGCAAGGCTCTTCTGAACAAGCTAAAAATATTGTGCTATATGATAAGCCCTTAACATCTTATGTCAATATAGAATCTCAACATACTAACACGTAAGCAATAAACAGCACATTTTAAGCACATTTAAGCTAACATCAAATGCAGAAAAGATATGGACGTGTATGTCAATGGTGACAGAAAAACTAGTGCTCAATTAAAGCCACAAGTATTTAAATGTATTTAAATTGCAGGCAAATGTGCTGCACATAATAATCTGGTATGGTAATGATTGCTGCATCCGATGCAGAGACAGGCATAAAGGATTTTGCAACTACCTTTTGGACCAATCTCTCTATGCCTGGGTCTGAGGTGGCTTAAACCGCTAGCGGATGACCCCAACAGGATTTTGATTGCATTGGAGGCAATCTTGACATCAATAAAAGCACCTGATGCCATCAAAATACTGTTGGGGGCCAGTGCCCCAACAGAAAGTCATTCCCTGGTGGTCTAGCGGCCTGATCCCATTACCCCCCCGTCCCACTTAAAAAAAAACTAACCTGGTGATCTAGTGACCCGATTCCACTACATCCCACCCCACTTTAGGAAAACTAACCTTGTGGTTCAGCAGCCCACGAACCCATGCCCCCACCCCATCCCACTTAAAGAAAACTAACCTGGTGGTCTAGTGGCCCCAGAACCCCCTCCCAGTATCTTTCAAAGTGGGAGCGCCGCCAATGTGCTCCCGCTCTCAGTCCACCATTTTGGAAAATGGTGGTATCTGGGCCCACACGGTGCATCGTGGCAGTCTTACCTTGCCCAGTGCATCCCAGGATGCACCATGCATGGTAATTTGCACATCAACACTAATATTTTTGATTAAACATATCTGTAAAACCAGATCAATTTGTCCAAAGTCTTTCTTAAGAGACTTGTATAAGAGTGTTGATTAAGGAGGGACAATCATATTATATTGTAACCTGGTAGGCTAGCAATTTCCTCTTTTGGGGATACATTTTGGCATTTAAGAGCAGGTTTCTCTCTCATCATTCTGTCTTTTGGATTTTTTCTTTCTTTATGCTTTTCTTCCTCTAGGCTGCAAGTTTCATACTGTTGTCCCTCCTGCGTCAACACCCCTTTTGACTGCTTTGAGGGTGGGAGATTTTCAGATAGCTAATTTGCATGGCAAAATCTCTATTTAGAAACACAGAAACATGATGGCAGAAAAAGACCACATGGCCTATCTAGTCTGCCCTTCCATATCAACCACTACAACAGTCCCCTTTTTTCCTTTAGAGATCATCTGTGTTTGTCCCATGCTTCATTGAATTCAGATACTGTCCTCATCTCTACCACAGATCCATCACTCTTTCTGTAAAGAAATACTTCCACATATCACTCCTGAGTCTATCCCCTTTCACCCTCATCCCATGTCCCCTCGTAGCAGAGCTTGCTTTCAATCAAAAGAGGCTGTCCTGTGCATTTATGCCATGGAGGTATTTAAACGTCTCAATCATTTATTTATTTATTTTATTTATTTATTACAGTTTCTTATATACCGCGCTATTTAGAATCATATCACCTCTATCCCGCCTTTCCTTTAAGGGCTACATATTAAGATCATTGAGTCTGTCCTCATATGCTTTATAATGAAGACCACTATCCATTTTAGTAGCCACCCTCTGTACCAAATCCAGCCTGTTAATATCCTTTTGAAGGTGTGGTCTCCAGAACTGCACACAATACTCCAAATGAGGTCGCACCAAAGACTTATACAGTGACACTATCACCTCATTTCTTCTGCAGGCCATTCCTCTCCCTATTCACCCAAGCATCTGTCAATCTTTTGCTGTCACATTTTCTATCTGTTTAGCTACTTTAAGATCATCAGACATGATCATGCCTAGGGCCCACCCTTCTTTAGTGGACAAAAGTACTTCACCCTCTATACTATATAGCTTCCTTGGATTGCTGCAGCCCAAAAGCATGACCTTGCATTTTTAAATAAATCTCAGCTGCCAAACTCTAGACCATTCTTCAGACTTAGCTAGCTCCCTCTTCATGTTATCTACACCTTCCTGGGTGTCTACTCTATTGCAGATTTTGGCATCATCCACAAAAAGGCAAACCTTACTCGACAGCCCTTCCGCTATATCACTAACAAGATGTTAAAAAGAATCGGACCAAGGACCAATCCCTGGGGCACACCACTGGTAACCTCCTTCTCCTCAGAGTGAGCTCCATTTACCTGTATCCTTTGTTGCCTCCCACTCAATGAATTTCCAACTCAAGCAGTAACATTAGGGTCCATCCCAAGGGTGCTCAGTTTGTTTATAAGTCGCTTGTGAGGAACTGTGTCAAAGGCTTTACTGAAATCTAAATACACCACATTTAGGGATCTCCCTCGGCCCAGTTCCCTGGTAACCCAGTCAAAGAAATCAATCAGACTTGTCTGACAAGACCTGCCTCTGGTGAATCCATACTGCCTCAGATTCTGTAATCCGCTGGACTCCAGAAACCTCACTATTTTCTCTTTCAGCAGTGTTTCCAATAATTTACTTACCACTGGAATGAAACTAACAACCACATCCTTACTTCCACTTTTGTGTAAGGGGACCACATGAGCCTCTCTCCAGTCCTTTGGCACCACTCCCGACTCCAATGAGGCATTGAAAAGGTCAGTCAGTGGAGCTGCTAGAACGTCCCTAAGTTATCTCAGTATTCTAGGGTGTATCCCATCCGGTCCCATCTCTTTCTTTACTCTAAGTTTTGCTAGTTTCTCACGAACACAGTCCTCTGAAAATTGTTCAAGATGCTCTTCACTTCTCTTCCTGTTTGGGGGTGTTTTCTGAGGTTTTGCTCCTGTTTCTTCATCTGTGAACACAGAACAGAAATTCTGCTTTGTCCTCATCAGCTTCTACATATTCCTCCCCTTCACCCTTAAGTCTGACAATACCACTTTTGCCCTTCCTCTTTTCACTAACATATCTGAAAAATGTCTTATCCCCCCATTTTATTGCATTGGCTATTTCCTCCTCTTTTTGAATCTTTGCTTTCCTGACTACTTTTCTAGCTTCTCTAAGTTTTTCCAAATATAGATGCCTGTCTTCCTCTCTCTGTGATCTCTTGTATTTCATGAAGACCTCCCTCTTTTTCTTCACCTTTTCACCTACTTCTTTTGAAAACTATAGCGGTCTCTTTTTCCTTTTACCTTTATTTGTCATTTTAACAAAAAGGTTGGTTGTCCTTAAATATCCCCTTTTTGTTTTGCCCACTGTTTTTCTACATCCTCCAGCTGTTCCCACCCCGCTAATGACTCCCTGAGGTATTGGCCCATCTTGCCAAAGTTAGTTTTCCTAATATCTAAGACCCTTGCTTTTGAATGTATTCTAACAGCCCTAGTCCTAATACTGAACCACACCATCTGGTGATCATTGGATGCAAAATGATCTCCCACTATAACATCAGAAACAATTTCACCATTGGTAAGAACCAAGTCCAGTATGGCCCCTTCACGTGTGGTTTCTGTTACCAATTGCTGAATAGCTCTCCCTGTAGAGAATCCAGGATCTCCTTACATCTAATGATACTGCAGCCGGAATGTATCAATCAACATCTGGCATATTGAAATCCCCTATCAATATCATTTTGCCTTTCCTAGCAATGCTTCATAAGTCTTCAATTAACTCTCCATCCACCTCTTCCTTCTGTGAGGGAGGTCTGCATATTACGCCAATGCAAATAGATTCTCTTTCCCTCTTTCTAGTTTAACCCACAGTGCCTCCTCTCTCCCTTTTAAGCTCTGTAGTTCCAAAGCTTTAATATTATTTTTTACATATAGCGCCACTCCTCTTCCCATTCTTCCTACCCTGTCCTTTCTGAATAGAGTTTAGCCTGGTATAGTTACATCCCAGTCATGGTTTTCTTTGAACCACGTTTCTGTAACTGCCACTAAATCCAAGTCAGCCTCTCCCATTAAAGCTTCAACATCTGGGATCTTATTTCCCATGCCATGGGCATTTATACACACCGCTTTCCATATGTTGCCCCTTTTACCCATTTCCATAAAGGTATGTAATGTTTCACTTACATGGGGGCTTTCTTCACCCATCCTCAACAAATCTGGTTTAAAGCCCTCTTCAATAGATTAGCTAGTCTACTACTGAAGACACGTCAACCTTTCTTGGATAGATGGACGCCATCTCTGTTCTTCAACCCTTGGAACAGCTTCCCTTGGTCGAGGAAACCAAATGCTCTTGATGACACCATCCAGGCAGCCATGCATTCGTCTCCAGGATGCGAGCTTCTCTGTCTTGGCCTTTACCCTCAACAAGGAGGATTGAAGAGAACATCACCTGCACCCCTATCTCCTTCACCCTCTGTCCCAGAACCATAAAGTCACTTTTGATACGCTCAGAGGGATACCTGGTAGTATCATTTGAGTCGACATGGATTAGCAGCATTGGGTAATAGTCAGTGGGCTTGATGACTCTTGGCAAACTCTCCATAAGATCTTGATGTTGGCACCAGGCAGACAGCATACCTCTCTGGACATTAAGTCTGGTTGGCAGATGGATGCCTCAGTACCCTTCAGAAGAGAATCACCAACCACCACTACCCTTCGCTTCCTTGTGGTCACTAATTCTGCAACTTTGGGGCAATTGAGCTCTGGTTCTTCCCTTTCCAGGGATGATTTTACCTCCTCCATTTCCAGGGATGCATAATGGTTCTTTAATTCTAGGGATGGAGAAGATAGACTGGTGATTCTGCAGTCCCTGGTGACTTGCATCCAACCTTCGTCATTCTGTAGGCACCCATATTTTCCTTTGCTAGAAATCTTGAATGTTGCAAGAAGCATCTCATCAATGTACTTCTCACTGCCTTCAATGCTCCTCAGCCTCACCACCTCCTCTCTGAGTTCCTCCACTTGTTTCCTGAGAACTTCAGCATGCGAGCATCCTGCACATGGAACCGGTCCTGCAACTGGCATTGGGACCTCTGTCTGGACAGAGGCAGAAGCTGTAAAAGGGGCAACAGCTTTTTTGATATGATTTTTCCCAGCCATTGTTCAGTTCATGGAGCTTAGGTATCTGTTAAAGCAAGAGAGAGAGATCTACCAGCCAGTTTCCCAGCTGTCCTTTCAGAGAAAAAGCAGTTAAAGCTCTTTAAGTGTGTTCAAAATGTGCTTTGCCAAGTTCCAGTGTATAATTAATAGGGGAGATGCCCTATAAAGCAAAATTGCTCTATAGGGGTGGGTGGGAGTTGAGGGGGGGTAGGGAGGGAACTAACATCTGATGAGGTGTCAGTAGCTTCAAAGAGCTGAAAAAAGATATTAGAGCAGAGTTTTAAACTTACCCCACTAAAGAAAATGTTTCCCCTTTTAAACTAAAGCACCAAAAAGAATGTAACTTTGTTTTAAAAATGTACCAAAGCTCTTTTAAGAGCTCCCAGATGGAGAGCTAGTAATTTAAAAAGCCACAAACTCTTAACTTTGCTTGAAATGTATAGGAATGCCTCAACAGTGCAGTGCTCTGAATCCTTTTATGCAGGCCTCAGCTGCTCTTAGTTCTTTCACAGGCTAGTCAGGCCCACTAACTCCTGATTAGGTGTCAGTAGCTTCAAAGAGCTGAGAAAGATACTAAAGCAGAGTTTTAAAACTACCCCACTAAACAAAATGTGTCCTCTTTTAAACTAAAGCACCAAAAAGAATGCAACTTTGTTTTAAAAATGTACCAAAACCCTTTTAAGAGCTCCCAGACAGAGAGCCAGTACTTTAAAAAGCCACAAACTCTTACCTTTGCTTGAAATGTATAGCCCCTGTTAGGAATGACTTTGAAAATTGTCCTCTGTAAACACAAACAACCAAATGTCAAAAGAAATGTTTTTATATATACAAATTCTAATTTTGCCAAACCTTCACAGTGTCCCTTTCATTTTCTGCTTCACAGACTGGAGTATTCCAGCAACTGTGCATATGACTACATTGAAATTTATGATGGACCTCTCCAGCCATCATCTTCACGTCGTAGAATCTGCCAGATCTCTGGATCCTCATTTACCTCATCTTCGAACTTCATAACTGTTCTCTTCTTCAGTGACAGCAGTGTTTCAAATGTTGGATTCCAAGCTTACTTTCATTCTATCGCACCTTCCTCCAATAAAGCTGGTAATAGGGATCTTCCACTAATCAACAGTTTATTTAAATGAGTTAGCAGTTCTTGCAAGGGATGCATATCTTGAAGTGGAAGGTGAAGGGAAAGTTATGGAAAATATTGACTCACTAAAGCTACCACTGCAAGTAATTATCATTTGTATGGCGCTACAAGGCATACACAGCGCTGTACAGACACATGTAAGATGGTCCCTGCTCATCAGAGCTTACTATCAAGTTAAGACAGACAACACAATAGCTGAGGACAAAGATGTATCTAGGGGAATAGTAAGGAAACACATAAGAGACTAAGCAGGTCAGGATCCAAAAGCAGCTTAAAGAGGTGAGTTTTTAGCCTGGATTTCAAAAGGGCCAGAGATGAAGCCTGACACACAGGAAGTTTGTTCCAGGCATAAGGAGCAACAAGGTGGAAGGATCGAAGTCTGGAGTTAGCAGTAGAAGAGAAGGGCACAGATAGAAGGGATCTGTCAGAAGAGCAGAGTTCCCGAGGTGGGGTGTAGGGAGAGATAAGAGAGGAAAAGTAGTGAGGAGCTGCAGAATGAATGCACTTATAGGTCAGTAAGAGAAGTTTGAATGGGATACAGAAATGAATAGGGAGCCAGTGAAGCAACTTTAGAAGAATGGCTATATGAGCATATCGAGGCTGGTGGAAGATTAGACATATAGCTGAGTTTTGAACATAGAAAGGAAGGGACAAATTTTGTCAATGTTTTAGAGAAAGAAGCGACAGGGTTTAGCTGTCAGATGTGTGCAGAGAAAGAGAGAATAGAGTCAAAGATGATTTCATGGTTGCAAGTTGAGGGAATAGGGAGGAGTGTAGCATTATCCACAGAAATAGAGAAGGAATGAAGGGGAGAGGTGGGTATAAGAGGGAAATAAGGAGCTCAATTTTGGCCATGTTCCATTTCAGGCAGCATTGTGACATCCAAGCAGCAATGTCAGATAAGCAGACAGAGATCCAGGTCTGGATTTCTGGAGAAATGTCAGGCACAGAAAGGTAGATCAGAGAGTCACCAGCATAAAGATGGTACTGAAAGCCATGGGAGGAAATTCGTGCAGAAAGAGAAAAGGAGAGTTCCCAAGACGGAGTCCTGAGGTACACCAACTAAAAGTGGGATGGCGACACTAAAAGCATAATGGGAGAGATAAGAAGAAAACCAGGACAGAACAGAGCCCCTAAATCTAAGCAAGGACAGAGTATGGAGAATCAGTAGTGTCAAAGGCTGCAGAAGTCAAGAAGGATGAGAATCAAATAGAAGTCTTTGGATTTGGCAAGGAACAAGTCGCTGGGGACTAAAAGAGAATAATGATTGACATGTCTATATTGTCTATCATCCAAATAGAAGACAATGTTGCTCATGAAGATCACAAATAAAGCTCCTTGGTTCAATGACTTTCCATTAATTGAGTGTATGAAGCAATCTACAATCTATTGACACCATTAACTCATTCTAAAGTAATATAAGAAAGCAAAGAATGATGGTATAGGTTTCTTGCCTACTGGCTGCGACATATACTATTCATTGGGCAATAGTGTATGTTATATCCTGGAATGGGTAGTTATCATAGTTTAGTGTAAGAGTGGCTTGGAGCCATCACAAGATTTATTAACGCTTATCAGACTGAGGGACTTATATCTCTCGAGTGATCTTGTATATGAGCGGAAGTGGAAATGGAAAAAGCAAAAATAATAAATTCTAAATAGGTGGAGTGTTTACTTTGGATATAACCTATATAATATCGTAACTTAACAGAGGCAGACAGACAACTGTCTTATCCAGTCTTCCCAGTATTAAATGCCCACACTGATATGGAGGGATTTGTCCATTTGAAAAAGGGAGAGAATGATTAAAGTATAAGAAACTATACCACAAGAATGGTCTTCCATAGAAAACATAATACATAGATGTATGATGTCCACTTTTCTGTTATATCTAGAGACAGCTGGTAAGAGAACTTTTCATATTGAATGATGCATTAATTCTTTATCTTGTATCTGACTGAGAATAGTACTGACTAAAGCATTGTGAACCGTTAACTACTCATAGCATGTTCACCTGTAAGAGGTGTGCAACTTTTTCTCTGTATTCACACAGAATAGCCTCTCAGTGATGGTAGTGGATGCAAAAATCATATTTCAATTTGTAAAATCTTGGGTTAAGCAATGGCAGCCAATGTAGGGTAAGTCAGAGACCAAACAGAGTCTTGGCACTAAGTCAAAACACTTACATAGCAGATGAGCCTGTTTCCACTTCCTGTATTCAATACCGTTCATGGCATTTTGGTGAACCAATAAGAAGCCTGCATGCCATAGTCTCTCATAAGCCAGGGGAAAGCAGGGTTCCTATCCTTGTGTTCTATATTGTCCATAAGATGGATTACGCTCTGTGGTGGTGTCTTCTCCTTGCATTTCAAGTTTCTTCCAGCACTTTCTTTTATCCTAGGGGGCTGGTAATGGTGTTAATCATCTGTAAATCTGTGGATAATAACACAGTGCACTTCTTCCCTTCTCTAGTTACACTCACATGCTCCACTGATGTTATGCAGGCTGCAGTAAACAGAGCCTACCTACAATCACTGGGTTACTCTACCTGGAGCTTGTCCTTGAATGACCCCAACTGTTACCCTCAAGTCACAGCAACCCATCTTAATTTTACCATCAGGTACGACAGCTGTGGCACAGTAAGAGAGGTAAGGAGTTTCATGCTTATGTAAATTGACTACAAGACAACAGGAAGCAATGAAAGGGGCGATAGCAAGGCAGATTTCCACTCTTTTAGCATGATATGTTAGCAACAGACATTAATTTTTATGTCTGTCTTGGAGCAGCGGGATCTTCCTTTTCCTTTGCCCATGAAGTCCTTCTTTGTTTAGTGGGTACCGTAAAGTGAGGGTTGAACACCACTCCATATTGCTCCAGGTCATCCTTAAACTCTTTGGATGTTGCACGTCATGTTTTCCCAAAAGTTCACATTAACCTTTGAAGACTCTTAGATTCATTTTCGTCTTCCCACCATGTCCTGGGAGGTTCTTGACAGTTAACATGAACAGAAAACTTCTTAATAACATTGCAAACTGTAGACACAGGAATCCCAAGGTCTTTGGAGGTGGCCTTGCACCCCTTTGAAATTTGATGTTTGGTGACAATGGATTTTTCTGATGGTCTCAGGCAGCTCTCTTGTCTTCAACATTGTGAGAATAGCATAGGGAGTGAATGTGGCCATTTTAAATATTAGAGCCATCATTCATTAGTTAATTCAAGTCATATGAGTACTGATGAACACAGATGTGTCTAATTTTATTGCAATGGGAATGCGGTTCTTCTGTTCAAACTGATTTGAATTGTTTATAAATACGCCAATAATCATGTCTTGGCAATCTCACAGTTTTTATACAATTTCCTTGTTTTAATTGGTCTTGTTTTATTTGATTCTTTTATGTGTCAAATGTGTGGGCATTTATAGTCCAAAGCCATTTCACTGGCCATTTTTCTTTAGGAGATATTGAACATTAAGTGGTTGAACTGCAAGGGTGCCAATAATGTTAAGTATTTCCTTTGTATGGAGTGGCTTGCTCAAGGTCACAAGGGGCATCAGTGGGATGTGAATCTTGGTTTCTCTGGTTCACAGTCCATTGCTCTAACCATTAGACTATGTGCAAAAAAAAATCAACTGTCCAAAATAGTAACTAAAATAGAGCATTACATATTGGGTGCCAACTTTATTGATGATGTTGCATTTTGTGATGTTTCTTCAGGTAGATGGTAGCACTATAGTCTATTCCAACACACTTCGGGCTTACCCACCTGTGAATCTCATCACGAGGCAAAAGAAATTGAATGTGGACATCCGCTGTAAGATTTTCCAGAATACCTCACTAGAAATCATGTACATCACCAACGATACAGTTGACATCCATGAAACACAATATGGCCGATACAATGTGAGCCTCTCTTTCTACCGCTCTGCAACTTTCATAAATCGTGTCTACGAATGGCCATATTATGTGGATCTGAATCAGAACTTATATGTCCAGGCCCAGCTGTACAGCTCAGATCGGAACCTAGTGCTATTCCTGGATACGTGTGTGGCATCTCCTTATGCCATGGACTTTGTAACCAGGACCTATTATTTAATAAGGAATGGGTAAGTTCATGTAGATGTATAAACATATGGTGACAATGAATGATGTGAAAAAATATAGAGGATTTTTTTCCAGAAGTTGAAATATGGTGAGATAATAGAGATAAAAATATCTGATGATGATCTTTATTTCCTTCAGTGTGATAGTGGGAGATCGAAGAGATAAACTAGATAAGGCCTATCTTCCCTTCAGTATGACATAGAGAGAAAGAGATAAGCAATAGAAAGGATGTGAGTGTTCTTTATTCCCTTCACTGAGAAAGAAGGATAGAAATGCCTGGAGATAATCCTTATTCATCCCCATGATACAATACAATAGACGTGATAGAAATACCTAGAGTTAGTCTTTATCCTCTACACCTTGTCATCTAGGGATGTAAGAGTGATAGAAATGCCTTTAGTGGTCTTTATTCCCAGTGACCTTTGATACATTGAGAACGAAGGAGTGGAAATATTTGGGAATGGTCTTTGTTCTCTGCAGCATGGTACAGAAAGATGGGACAGAATCTTTACCTTCTCACCATCCACACGTTCACTTTATACTACACAATAATAAGATTGACTTGCAGGGACTTGTATTCTCACCTCTTGCTGCTGTCTGCTACCATCTGCTAGGCTAGTGTAAGCTGTAGCCCACCTTATCACGTTAGACGCTGTGGGTATAAGTATAGCTGCAAGTGAGACAAAAATTCAAATGCACCAGCAGGAGCACATGACGTGACCGAGAAAGGGGGAGGGTGGAAGCACAGAGAGACCACCAAGGGGGAAGGAAAGAATACAAAACACTGGGACTTCCGGTGATGCGGTGAGCCCGAGCGGACGCACGCCGCTCGAGCTCTGGGCCCCCTTGCTCCTCCGGCGCCGCCAAATGCTCGTTCGGGGCTAAAATCGGGGTTCCCACACACACCCCGAGCTCCCTTACACAAGCCGCAGCCGGGAGAGATGATCCGGCGCTCCCCTCTCACCTGCGTTTAAAGATTTCTGGAGGCGGCCTGGACCAGCGCGGCTCATGTTGCAGGCGCCGCGCTGAGAGCCACGAGGTGGGGTGAGTAGGCAGTCGGCGACCCCAGACAACCTGCACGGGATTGCAGGGGGATCCCTGCGGCGGCCCGCGGCCTTACGGCTGGTGCTCCTCCTCCCCCCCCCCCTGTTTTGTGCCTCCAGCTTGTCTCCAGCCTGTGCCCCGTATGGCTGCCTGACGCGGGAAAGATCGGGGGAGGCTAAGATCCCTTATTGGGCCCGGCTGTGAAATGCCCCTTGTTTTGCCTGCTTCCACCCCCACCCCAGGGGACCTGCAAAGGGCCGAGTAGATATGACCGGAGCCCTCCTCTCCCCTCCATCGGAGCCAGTGACCCATGCCTCTTTCTGCCAGCTGGGATCCTGAGATTTGTCCTTTTGCACTAGGACATACTGGACTGAATCCTGCCCCCCCTGCCTCTGGCATTCTGGAGTCTCTGACCGGAGCCCTGCTCTCACCATTGAAGAGTCTGTAACCTGCGCCCTGCACCTGGCCTCCGGTGTATAGGCGCCCGAGACTGAAGCTTATACCCCGCTGAGTGTAGGGGCCCGGGACTGGTGTTCCTTCTTCAGCGCACTGCCCCACCTTTGACACCTAGGGGCCTCAGAACTGTACCTAACTACGGGGCGTCAGTACCCGTGGCCCAGGCTTTCCCTCCAGAGCGCCGCTGACCGGGATCCCTTGCCTTTCATTTAGTGCCTCAGAGCCCTGAACCCATACTTTATCTCCTGTGTACAGAGGCCTGAGTAGCCCCGGCGACACCTGAGGCTCGGATCTGGGACTGTGTTGCGAACCAGGGAGGTCGACGAAGGAGGCCCTCATCGCCCGGCGTGTGGAGCGGGGACGGGAGGGGGACCCCCCCCTCCCCCTGAGTGGATTACAACAGAGGCCTTGGTGATGGCGGCAAAGGGAGGCCGTCGGGTGGAGAAGGAGAAGACTCCCCTGCCGCCCAGGGGGGGGGAGCAATCCTCACCGCTGAGGGGGGAGGCCAAGACCACAGCAGAGATGGTGGACGAAATTTCCATAGCTGTAGCGGGAGCGCTGTCTGCTCAGTTCGAGGACCTACGGGGCCGTATGGACCTTGTCCAGACCTCAGTGGAGGCCTTGGGCGGCCGCCTACAGGAGGCGGAGCACCGGATAGAGAAGTCCGAGGAGCACGTGCTGGAGCTACAGCGGGAGATGGTTCGGGTGAAAAAACTGCTTCAGGGGCAGGAAGCCAAACTAGATGACCTAGAAAATAGATCCCGCCGTAACAACCTGAGATTTCTTGGGATCCCAGATACCGTCGAGGATCGGGACCTGCAACCTTACTTAGAAGATCTGGTGAAACAACTACTGGCGAATGAACCCGAAGGTGCCTCAGTACAAATAGAGAGAGCGCACCGGGTTGGACCCAGGAGGACTAACGATACCCGACCCAGGGTGACAATAGCATGGTTCCTGAGATTTCCACAGAAAGAAGCGGTCTTGCGTGCAGCGCGTAAGACAGGGACCATTCAGAAGGACAATGCCAGGCTACGTATTGTTCAGGATTACTCAGCAGCCCTAGGACAGCGGCGACGAGATTACGGACCACTGTGCCAGACCCTGATAGACAATAATATTAAGTTCATGGTGCAATATCCCGCCCGATTGGTCTTCACCCACGACGGGATCCGTCGGACTTTTGACTCCGCGTTAGCAGCAACGCCCTACATGGAGGAGATACGGCGGAGGGCCGCAGTGGCAGCCGAGTCCTGAGGATCGGAGGAGAAGATTAATGCCCTGATGAACAAGCTAAGAGTTCCTTGCTTTGGACTGTAAAGTGATGGTGATGGTAATTGTTGTGGGGGTGGAGGGCTGCTGGGATTGTCTTGACTGCTTTAAGTAGAAATGTTGGTTTCCTCTGGGTGTGGGGGACGGGTGGGGAGCAGTCCGGGTGGTGGCTGTGTCTTTGGGGGGCCGGGGGGGAGGGGTGGTTTGTAGTGGGATAGGGGCGTTGGAGGAGTGGGGGGGACCCCGGGCTGGGGGGTGTCTTCCCTATATTTTGTATGGTACTTAACAGACATTTGTGTGCCCAGTTTAATAATGTATGCCACTTAAGATAATCTCTTGGAATGTTTGTAGCCTGGGTAGTCGATTAAACGGGCAAAAATTTTGCAGGCCTTGGCTAGGCAGGGAGCAGACATCGCTATGCTTCAGGAAACCCACCAGACTGCCGACGAACACCGTAAACTTTGCCGGGAGTGGGTGGGACAGGTCTGGGGGGGCCCCAGCGCTTGGTAAGAAGGGTGGGGTAGTGCTTTTGATTCACAAACGGGTAAGGATGGAGGTGGTGAAGGAACTCGTTGATCCGACGGGCAGATATGTACTGGTGCAGGAGTCCTTGAGGGGAGGCCCAGTAGTTCTTGGTAGCGTGTATTGTCCCAATGTACTTGATTTGTCCCTGTATGCGCGCATTGCCTCCACACTTGAGACGCTGCCGGAGCTCCCCGTTATTTTGGGGGGAGACTTCAACGGGGTCATGGATATCGATCTCGATACCTCTAAAGTGGGGGAGCAAAGAGAAAGACGGGCGACGGTTCAGGCACTGCGACGTTTCTGTTCCAGACTGGGGCTAGTGGACTCCTGGCGATTACTACATCCGGGCGAGTGGGATTACACACACCAATCCCGGGCCCACGGCACAAGTGCACGTATAGACTATTTGTTGTTATCCGCTGAGCTGTTTGCCAAGGTGGGGGACGCCCAGATAGGGCCTGTAGAGATATCTGACCATGCATTTGTCTGGATGGAAGTCTTCTGGAGTGGGAGTACGTCACGGGCCTTTCAATGGCGTTTTCCATTGGAATTATACAGAGACGCCCAATTTCGCGCATTTATACAGCGGCGGTGGCAGGAATTCGAGGCCGACCATAGGGGTCATCAAGATGACCCCGAATTGCTCTGGGAAACGGCGAAAGTCGTACTGAGGGGGGATATAATTGGGTTTCTTGCCAGAAAACGACGATTAAGGGCCGAACGTATTATGGTCTTAGAGCGATTGGTGACGAACTTGCGACGCCGCTGGGCTCATACTCCCACTGCGGGCTTAAAAAAGCAGCTATGGGATTCTCAAATGGAATTAAACAAACTTTTACACCAGAGAGCAAAGAAGTCAGTCTTGTATTATCGCTATCAATTGTACCGTTATGGGGACAAGCCGGGAAAGTTATTGGCTCGGTGCCTGCGTGGACCCAGGGGCTCTAAATTGGTGCCCGCCTTGCGAGATGATCTTGGGACTTTGCAAAGGGAAAGCCCGGCGATAGCGCGTGTCTTTCGCTCTTTCTTTCAGAAACTTTACACTGCGGAGGCGACTTCTCCCACGAAGATGGCGGATTATGTGAGGGGACTAGACTTGCCCCGCCTTTCCACTGAGCAAAGAGCTCAGTTAGATCAGCCAATTACGGTGGCCGAGCTGCAAGGGGCCATTTCCAAGGCCAGCTGCTACAAATCCCCAGGATCCGATGGTCTAGGTGCCAAATTCTACAAAATCCTCAAGGAACAGATTTCCCCAACGCTGACTGCTGTACATAATCGGCGAGCGCAGCAGGGCTCTTTTCGGTGGGGGGTTAATCATGCTCATATTGTTCTTATCCCCAAACCGGCCAAAGACCCTCTTTCTGCAGCCTCGTATCGTCCGATCTCCTTGCTCAACTTCGACCTTAAATTAATGGCTAAGATCTTAGCAGACCGCCTGGCGGAGTTTTTGGGGCAGTTGGTCCATGAGTCCCAGGTCGGTTTTGTTAAGGGGCGATACGCGGTCCGTAACTTACGTAAGATCATAGCGTCTTTAGAATGGGTTCAGTATAGACACCTGTCCTCTCTTTTGATTAGCTTTGACGCAGAAAAGCCTTTGACAGGGTGGACTGGCAATACCTGAGATTCATCCTCCCTCAGTATGGTTTGGGGCCGTCGTTTTGTAACATGGTCGACAGTTTGTATGCCAATCCTACCGCAGCGATACTCTGTAATGGAGTCATCTCAGAGCCTTTTTCATTGCAGAGGGGGACCCGTCAGGGCTGCCCCCTCTCTCCTCTCCTTTTTGTTCTTTCTTTGGACCCTCTTCTACGCCGAGTGGCGGGTATGCGGACAATCCGGGGCGTAAGTATTGGCCCTCAGGTATTTAAGATTTCGGCCTTTGCCGATGACTTGTTGGTGCACTTGCTTTCTCCCGGGGATTCCCTACCCCCTCTGTTGCAGGAGTTCCGCGTTTTCGGGCAGATTGCGGGGTTTAGTATCAATAGGGATAAGTCTGAAGCCCTTGATGTTTCTGGCCGACTTCGGGGTAGCTGGGTGGGCGACTTTCCCCTCCGATGGGCTGAGCGCCAGTTCATATACTTGGGAATTGTACTGTCCTGTCAGCCGGGTCGCCTATATAGGACTAACCTGAGACGGATGCTGGCCAAGGTGAGGACTCAGCTGCAGGCGTGGCAGTCCCTCCCCATATCCCTTATGGGGAGGATTGCGGCGATCAAATTGGTCCTCCTGCCGCGGATCTTATACTGGCTACAGACCCTCCCTGTGTGGATCCTTCGTCGGGATATCAGGTGCTTTGAGGCGGAATTTCGGGGCTTTCTATGGCGGGGGTCGAGAGCTCGGGTCTCGTACCGTAGACTCATGGGGAGGATCCGTGGGGGGGGATGGGGGCTTCCAGATCTTGGTGCTTATGTGCTGGCTTGTCAAGCCCGCCATTTGGGGGACTGGCTCGGGGATAATGCGGCCCGCGAGACAACTTTGTGCGGCCCGCGACGGCGGAAAACCAAAAATCCCCCAAAACCCTGGCTTCTGCTGCTGCCGTTGCCGCCGTGGCAGCAGCAGAATCAATTGTTAAATTTAAAAAAAAAAACTGACTTCTGCTGCTCAAGCAGCTGTCCTGCGGCCCCTTTCCCTCTGCCCGGAGATCCGACTCTGCTCTCAGCGGCGTGCTTTTCAAGCCGCGAAGAGAGTATTCCCCTATTGGCATAGAATTGCCCTCTATATGGCCGACCTCCTTGGACAACCTGTATACTGGGATGCGACCTTGATCGTTTTGGATCTCCTGGGTCTCACCTCTCCAAAGGGGAAATGGAGTCGTTGGCTGGTGCGGAAGGCATGTCTGGTGGGTAAGGGCCCCATTCTACGTGGGTGGAGGGACAGCCACCCTCCCTCTTTTTGGGAGTGGCGGAACTCCTTCCATCAACTTATGCTCCTGGAGTGTCAGGCTGCACGAGGTCATGTGAAGCGATGGTCTGCTTTCTGGTTACTGTGGGAGCCCTATATTCAAAAGTTGAGTCCTCGGACACGTAATGTAACCCTGCAATTAGGCTGTTGATAGCCCTGGATGTATGTGGAGACCTACAGAGGTTCGGCACTGTTATATATGCTGGTCCGGGTGGGTATTGCGTCTGGGTGGAGGGGGGGGAAGGGTGTAAGGGGGGGGAGGGTGGGAAATAGGGGTATTATCTTAAAAACTATGTAACCATCTATGTATCTTGCACCTTGGGGATCAGAGCCCACCCCAGGGAGCGATTGTCTTATGCTCTGTATTTGATGTTCTGTTTGATGGTTCAAAATAAAATATTGAAAAAAAAAAAAAAAGAATACAAAACACTAAATAAGAATGACAACAAGAAAGACATTAAAAATAAAAGAGGAAAACAGGAAAGATACAAGAAAGAGAGGGAGTACAAGGAGTAAAGCAGGAGAGGGGAGCAAGATCGCGTCTTGGGGGAAGACAGGCCCGTTCAAATAGATGGACCTCAGAACATCTGGAAGGAAAATGAGAAGCAAATGGAGCCCTATACTTGTTGTTCCCGGTGAAAACAGTAACTTTAAAACAATGGGGGTTATTTTAGAAGCCCCATTCACAATTTACAGGTGTGGAGGAAGGCACTTACATAAGTAAGTCACATCTATGTTTAAATAGCCATTTTAGAAAGGATCCAGTTTACTCATCGGGGGTGGGGGGGTGGAGGGAGGCAAGTTCTGGACATGTCCCAGTAGGGCAGAAATCTATTTGTTTAGTTCCCTTTCATATAGGGAATGTGCGTGTAAGGCAAAAATTGTCCAGATCTAGATTTACAAATTCTTCGTTTCAGACAGCCTTTACAGGTGGGAGTAAGGGGCATATTTCCCTTTATTCCCAGAGGTCAGTTTTCAAAAAGCTCGATATTTAATGGGCTGGCCTGTGACTGTTGCGCAACTCACATCATTTGGATATTCAATGTCAGTATTTGCATAGTGACTGCCGCTGAATTTACGAGCGCCATTATCCAGTTAAGTGCTTTTTCAGATTATAGGGGTTTTCAGTCGGCAGTTATCTGGATAGTAACAGAGGCCTGCTTTACATATGTCCAAGTTATCCAGATAAATGACAAGTGAAAATTGCCCCTATTCAGAAAAGTCGGCGTTTCTCCAGATTGCAGTGGTAGTGCCCTCGCTCTCACAGAGAACACACTGGTATGAACCGGATAATTCAAGGGCAGTCTGTAGAGATATTCAGTGACATGATCCAAAATGTACCACTGAAAATCAGAGCACTCCTATCTGGACAGCCTCCCTTTGGCCCTCCAGCAAGGGGATCAGAATACTGAGCACCCAACAATTATTTTCTCCTGCAAATTAAAATGAGGTAAAAATAGAGGCCTCCAAAGGTGATGAAGAATGACTACATGTACATTTGAAAATGCCAGCACATACATGTGTAAATCACCAGCAATTTTTTGCACATATATATTTGTGAAATGTCTCCTGTTACTCATGAATATGAATTCCCATGTGTTCCTGCACTTTCTTCTGTCCATGGAGTGCGTTCTAGCAAGCCATATTTAGAGGCAGAGATACATCAGTCTCACATATGCCCTCTCTCTCTTCTACAGTTGACGTTGATTTTCACATCCCTCTCACAACATAGATGGCCTTACTAAAATTTGCCTTCAGGTGCCCTGCCATTAGTTTTTTTGTTCTGAAACAAGGCAGATAGACGTGTTGACATAGAAAACGTAACCCAACATTCCCCTTTATCTGGTTCCTCATCAGGAAGTGTATTAAATCCATGGCACACTTACTTCAAAGGAGGGGCATTATAAGTAGCTCTTTTATCTAGATCCTTTTTTATGGCGTGAAAGCCTAGTTTCAGAAAACCCAATAGCTGATAAGCTTCTTCACTGCTAAGAAGCCATTTCCACATGAGGAAAAGATTATGAGGTCGCCTGGGGTCTGCCTACTCATACGTTAAAAAGTGTTCATGCAATAGGGCCCTCAGCCACCCACTAATTCCTGCAGATGCTTAGAGTGAGGGTTTTAGCAATGGGCAGCAGTTCCTCTCCTCATGTATAGAGTGTTCACCCACAGATTTCCTTACCACTACCACTCTCCAACAGCCTGGCTCCAGTTCATGAGAACTTCTGGTTGCAACTGCTTTATGAGGAAAAAGTGTTCTATCTATTCCTAACATCATTTTAAGCTATTTTAGGAAATGAGATGGTGCTAAGATTTGCGCCAATTGGATTTTGCATAAATTTGTTTCATTTGTTTCAGATAACTGCATTCATCTTATACAATATGAGTTTTTGTAGCAGCAACAAGAAAAACAGAGAGGAAAGAAGAATATGTATTATTTTGGTAGTTTAAAACATTTGCAAAGAAAACAAAAGAAAATTAACTAGTTTTCACTGTTTTTCATTCTCTGTTTTTTTCAGATGCATTAGGGACTCAACATATTACTCTTACGGCTCCCCGTCCTTCAACATCGTTCGATTCAGGTTTAACTCTTTCTCGTTTGTTGACCGCTATCCAGTGGTTTACCTACAGTGCAGGATGGTGATCTGCAGAGTCGGGGATTACTCTTCCCGCTGTTATCGGGGCTGCTTAAATAGACGGAAGAGAGACACCAGTTCTTACTTGAATGAGATGAGCGTTGTCGTTGGGCCTCTTCAGGTCAAAGATGCCAAAGTTGGCATCAAGCAAGATGTTTGAAGCCTTTCTGATTTCAATCATTATGTGCAAAGTGTACCAGCTCATACAGCATATCTTATAACTTATGCACCAATGTAAATGAATTGTAGATAGCTTCCCCCTGTTATACCCAAGTTACTACCCTGTTCATTGTAAATACAATGTGGCTTGATGCATTGTAGTAAGTTCTGTTTAATGTACACCGCTCTGATCTGAATAGCGCGGTATAGAAGAAATGTTAAATAAATAATAAATAAATAAATAAATATCACACAAGGGGAGCGCACCCCATAAACAGCATTGCTATGCTTCTGGGCTGGAAGGGGAACTCAATTTGGTCTCCATACCAGTGCAATCTATGGCTTCTCCACAAGACTGTCAAAAATAGTGCTAATTTGTGCCAAATTTTGATGGTTGGTTTCAGAGACCTTAATGACAAATTTCTGCTTCCTCTTGAATCGTATTTTTAGTATTTCTTCTCGAAAAGGAAATGTGTATTTCTAGTTTGCACCTTATTGAAGCAGTGCTTCCTCTAGCATAATGCATACTATAACTGATACAATTACTACTACCACTGGAACTGCTACTACTACCACTAGCAATACTACTACTACTACTAATGATGCATTACTGCTGCTCTATTACTACTGTTTGTATTATGAGTACAGATGGTGCTTCTGCTGCTCCTACTACTAATAGTGCTGGTACTAATGCTGCCATTGCTACTTTTGCTACTGCTAATACTACTAAAGAAAATTACTCCAATGAAACAACCTTATAGCAGAAAGACTCGGAGGGTTCGCTCTTGTTATTTTTAATCTATTGCACGGAAGTTGTCTCAGACTTCATGGCTGTAGTTAACTGGGTTTTTTTGGAATTCTTTGTAAACACCAGCTCAGCCTTAGTACAATCAATGACATTTTCCCGGCTTTTTTTGTATAAAGTGTCCAAATACCCTCTCTCCTCCTGTGTATCAAAGTTATCTAAGATTGACTGTGTTTGCACTCGTACTTAAACACTTAGATTCACTTGGGACTCGTACTTAACTTTAGGAGTCTTCCAATAAATCTTATTCATGTAAATCTTCTCAATTGAATCTTGTACACCCGACGCCTCACTTTCAACGTTGAGAACAGCGTTTCACTCAATGAATGAGGTTCTTCAGGGAATTTTTCAGTAGTGCATATAGTCCAGAGATTTAACCAGCTAGGACGTGCGGTCTTGGCAGCTTCCTCTAACGGACATTAAAACTTGCAATTCATTTTGGCAGCCAACGGCATGCGCAGAGCTTCTCTGGACGGAAAGAAGTTAGAAACAGCCGTTGGCTGCCAAAATGAATTGCAAGTTTTAATGTCCGTTAGAGGAAGCTGCCAAGACCGCACGTCCTAGCTGGTTAAATCTCTGGACTATATGCACTACTGAAAAATTCCCTGAAGAACCTCATTCATTGAGTGAAACGCTGTTCTCAACGTTGAAAGTGAGGCGTCGGGTGTACAAGATTCAATTGAGAAGATTTACATGAATAAGATTTATTGGAAGACTCCTAAAGTTAAGTACGAGTCCCAAGTGAATCTAAGTGTTTAAGTACGAGTGCAAACACAGTCAATCTTAGATAACTTTGATACACAGGAGGAGAGAGGGTATTTGGACACTTTATACAAAAAAAGCCGGAAAATGTCATTGATGTACTAAGGCTGAGCTGGTGTTTACAAAGAATTCCAAAAAAACCCAGTTAACTACAGCCATGAAGTCTGAGACAACTTCCGTGCAAAAGATTAAAAATAACAAGAGCGAACCCTCCGAGTCTTTCTGCTATAAGGTTGTTTCATTGGAGTAATTTTCTTTAATTTAAATAGTAATTTATTACTCTATAACATGACCCAAACTGCTTGTGAACTGCTAATACTACTAGCAATAGTGATTTTAATTATATTACTCTAGCTACTACTGCTAGTAACACTACCACATCTCCCTCTACTAAAAATGCTGCTAGTAGCACAGCTCTTACTATGAGTAATGTTGCTACCCGTACCACCAATGCTAATAGAACTGTTACTACAAATGCAACTACTACTATTAATATTTCTAGTTGCACTGTCAATACTACTACCAATAATAGTAGTAATAATGCAAATAATAATCACATTTATTAAATTAGGTGTTCGGGATATAATGATTTTGAGGAAAGACATTCTACTTCTGCAGTGCTCAAGTCAATCTGTTCTTGGAGGTTACACAATAAACAGCTAAAACAAGTAACCAGTTTGTGGGATTTTCATGTTTTTAACAAGTACAAATTACAGATTTTTGTGGTCTAGTCAGTCTGTTAGTTGACAAAATGGAGATCATTATGAAAAGAAGGCGGCTAAAGACAATCAACGATGTCATGCTGAAAAAGTATACCTTCAATAAAGATGTGTCTGTGCAAGAAAGACTCAGTAAAGGGAACACATCACAGAAGAAGTGGTTTATTTGATATGGGCCACAGACGGACAGTCTACTCAGAGAATATATGGGTACCAAGGAGCCCAAAAAGCTACTAACCCAAGAACCAAAAGAAAGCAGGTAACAGAGTCAAGGGATCATAATGGTTGTATAGAACAGTGGGTTACATATGGCTTGGTATCGATCATAGGCTGTCAGTGCCAACAAATAGTTCTCTAAGGCACCCAGTACAAAAAAGAAATAGCATTGGGCAATGCAGCCACTGATGGAAATTCTTTTCTTCTCCACCAAGAAATCTCTCAACATTTTAGGAATAGTGACCGAGATGTACCAGATCTCCATGAAGGAGAAGTTGCCCAGGAAGAAGTACATGGGGTATGCAGGTGCCGGTCCACTCTAGTTATAGCCATGATAGCAACATTACCACTAATAGTCAAGATATAGATTATTAGGCATACCAGGAAAAGAAAGAAGCCCAGCCATCCACTGATGGGAAGTCCAATGAGCTGGAACTCAACTATGGTAGTGTGGATTCCTTTTCCCATGTCTCTGTGTTGCTTAATCTGAAAGAAAGAAATAAGATAAACATTTAAACGTAAATAAACAAGATAAACAATTTATAAAAAAAATTGATGTATATGTGTGTTCATGGTCCAGTTAGGGAAATGACTAACTACCTATACAAATGAGCTCGATGAAAATCTTTCTACAGAAATTTAGCTGGAACGTTTGGCCAAACAGGTAGTCATAAGTGTGATATTCTTTATTCCCAAAACTAATTGATGCCTATCATTTTCACTGATTTCTAAATTAATAATCTGATTTGCATGATTTTTCATGACCGCAGGCTACATGTGCACTTTGAGGTGGAATAAGCAGCACGTCCTCTTTGACATGGCAGGATGTACAGGTCCATGACCTGAATCGGCTCTGTACATCCTGCCGGGCTGGCCCACCCCAGCTCCACCCTGCCCTGCCCCCTGCTGGCTTTCCCCCATCCTGTTGCTCAGGATGTGCGGGGAGAGCTGGAGGGGGAATCAGGCCAGGACAGCTCACGGGGCTGCACGTCCTGCCGCGATGTGAAGCTCCTGCAACCCGCAACTCTGCATCGGGCCCATAACCTCTGTGGAACCTCTGCACCCCTGGTTATGAAAACATTTGAGAAACAGGATGTTTCTCCTTACTGCTCACCACACAAGAAAAAAAGGAGTACTCAAATTCCGATGTCACTCTGGATCAGTGATGCAAACTCTTTACTCCAGCAGGAACCTCATGATGCAAGCCAATATCTTATGAAAAATACACACACATAGACACAGCACCTATTTAGCAGGCTTGCCTTTCTAAACTGTGCTAACTCCCAGAAGTCAAGCAGTAACAATCCTAACTATACAAAACAGCATTGCAAATATTGACTAGTGTCCTAAAACATCAATGCACCTACTATTGGGAGATGAAGGTTGGAAAGCAAAGAAACGTTTAACTGTCCTTGCAACTGTCCTTATCAAATTTGCAGATGACACAAAACTATTTAAAGTTGTTAAAACCCAAGAGGATTGTGGAAAATTGCAAGAGGATCTTGATAAATTGGAAGACTGGGCATCAAAATGGCAGATGAAATTTAATGTGACAAGTGCAAAGTTATGCACCAAGGGAAGAACAACCAAAACTATGGTTACACGATGCAAGGTTCCACTTTAGGAACCACCACACAGGAAAAAGATTTAGGCATCAGTGTGCAGCGGCGGCCAAGAGAGCATATAGAATGCTAGGTATCATAAGGAAAGGAATGGAAAATAAAACAAAAGATATTATAATGCCTCTATATCGTTCCATGGTGAGACCGCACCTTGAATATTGTGTGCAATTCTGGTCGCCGTATCTTAAAAAGGATCTAGCGTTATTAGAAAAGGTTCAGAGAAGAGCCACCAAAATGGTAAAGGGGATGGAAGGATACTCCTATGAAGAAAGGCTAAAAAGGTTAGGGCTCTTTAACCTGGAAAAGAGACGGCTGAGGGGAGATATGATAGAAGTCTATAAATTAATGAACGGAGTGGAACGGGTAAACGTAGATCGATTGTTTACGTTATCAGAATATAGAAAGACTAGGGGACATGCAATGAAGCTACAGGGTAAACTATTTAAGACTAATAAAAGAAAATATTTTTCACTCAACGTGAAATCAAACGCTGGAATTTGTTACCGGAGGATGTAGTAAAGGCTGTTAGTGTAGCTGGGTTTAAAAAAGGTTTGGACAAGTTCCTGGAGGAAAGGTCCATAAACCATTATTAAGAAGGGACCCAGGATATCAATGCTTGACCCAGTACAAGCATTGTGGAACCTGTGTCTTTTGGGGAAACTGCTAGGTACGTATGACCTAGATTGGCCACGGTTGGAAACAGGATACTGGGCTTGATGGACCTTGGTCTGACCCAGTATGGCATATCTTATGTTCTTATGTTCTCCGCAATGAGCAGAATCTCTCACCACCATCACACATGCAGAACACAGAAAGACCATCAGTAAATCTTAAATGAGCAAAAACAAATGAGAAACAGCAAGACTAAGGGACCCCTTTTACTAAAGCCTGCTAAGGATATGCAGTTAATGCGCCAAACAAACACACATTAATTGCAAAGCCTCCATAGCAGCTGTTTGAGGGTATGACCAGAATAGTCCCAGCAGCTAAGACATGATGGACCAATCTAACGTATGCTTCACCAAGGCAGATTCACTTAACGACACCCATTGAGGCGTGATTAGGTGAACTCCACATTGCCACTGAGTAGAGACGATAGCCCTGGTGTTAGCGATACTGCGCTCTTCACGCCTTTACTCTGTCCCATTCCATGATCGCCAGTTAACATGTGTTTTAGCAAGCGGTGGTGGATGCTTACGCGTTAGTGTTCCTGACTGCCAAATGCTGCTCGTTAAAGCGCATGATAACCGGCTTATGGGTTTTAATAAAAGGGTCCCTAAGACTGAAGCAAGAAGTCCAAGAAACCTGACCCGAATGCAATGTAACACTAGGCAAAGAGAAACAGAAATGAATTTCCATCCATATAGAACAAGATACAAAGCTAATCCGATCTGCACATCTCCCAAAGGGAAGAGAAAACATTTAAAACCTTGCACAAAAAAATGAGCAGGGAAAACTGTTTAATTCTAGAGAAAAGGAGAGAAACAACAACAGTTCAAGCAGAAAAATATGGGGGATCCTACCAACAGGCCAGCACGGTAATCCAACAGAAGAGAAAATGGACCAGCACATTCTTTTTTTCAACTACACACTCTTCCCCAAACCTCATCTCAACCACTTTGAATCTACTGCTACTACTAATCGGCATCCGTCATACTGTCCCCATCCCTATCCCCAGCTCCTCAAAATGTTAACCCCCGAAGTCATGTATAAAGGATTATTGAAACATGACCAGTAGTATGAACAGGAAAAGGCCAACCCCCAATTTTTCTCTAATCTACAGCTTTTCCCATCTGAAACTCTTCACTCAAAAAGCTTAGACTTCAACTGGGTACATATCTAGCAATCTCTTCTTGTAGATACTGCATACTGAACGTTAAAAAATGAAAACCAGCATTTTAAACCACAAACAAGATTCTATATGTAATCAATGTATTTGTTTTAATAATGGTATTACATGATCCCTTGGGTATAGGCCTCCCACTATCCTAGCTATCGTGTTTTGTAACAACTTTTGATAGTCTATAGGTCAAGCACAAAATGTAGGTTTTTGCCTTCACCAAGTGATGCCATTGCAAATTGTTCACTTTACTGTGCCTTAAAGCACATATGAGGCACATTTTGAACAGGACTTGGAGATTGGAGCTGAGATGTTGAGGTGAGGCCATGCTGCGATATCCTTTTAGAAATGGCTCTGCTAAAGGTGGAGCTGCTTCTCAGATATTTATTTATTTAACAATTTTTATATACCGTCTTTCTACAAATCAAGACGGTTTACATATAACATTTTGTGGCAGTATGTTGCAACTGTTTACATAGAACAAATTAACAGATATATAGGATGAACTGCAGGAACACACATGGATCGATATCTACATGCAACGTGAGGAGTCATTTTGCAAATTTATTCGTGGCAATCATTAAAGGAGGAAACCCATCAGCTTACATATGGAAATTTTCCACTTACACTGCACGCCTGCCATTTTGCAAATGTAAACAATAAAAGCAAAAACCTTCAAAAAATGTGATGACCCAAAACAACAACAATAATCCAAAGTCAAAACATGCAATCAGGCCAGGGAATCAGCAATCAAAACCCCAAAAATACAATCATAAAACCCAAAAACAAAAAATGCTGTGAATATAAATAGCTTTTACTGTCAGGAGGCAGTAGTGTGAATCACTTATCTGAGAAGAAATCAAGAGGGCAGCATAAACTCCAAGCAGCCTGGTTTTTTGGTTTTTTTGAAAATATAAATAAAAGGCCTCTGCTGACGTTGAGCGGGGAGTTTCCACCTCTCTCCAACTCTTGTCTGCGGATCCCGACAGTAAAAGCTATTTATATTCACAGCATTTTTTGTTTTTGGGTTTTATGATTGTATTTTTGGGGTTTTGATTGCTGATTCCCTGGCCTGATTGCATGTTTTGACTTTGGATTATTGATTATTGATTTTGCAAATGTAGGCATGTAGCTGATGCTAATTAACTACAGAGGACATTATCTTGAAATTATTTTAGCTTGGAATGAGGGATTAAGGAGATAATCGAAGTTCTGCACGTCTTCTTTGTAACTTGTTACTTGTTCCCTGTAAACTGCTTTGATTTTGGATAAAACTGTAAAAAAAGAACACATAAATTAACCGCCTTAATTCCTCTTGAGAAGGACTGGCCAAAATACATACTTTTTTTAAAAACCTACTCGTGCAAGGGAGTAGTTGTACATTTGGACCAGGAGAATTTTGGACTAACATGTGCATTCCCTATATAAAATGGGGAATGCAGCCATAGATTTGTTCCCACCTATTTCTATAGGATAATGCCTGTGTATAGATTGCTCTGCAGGTCTTTCATACTTGAGTATTTTGGGAGGTCTGTCTCTCTTTATAGCTTTATATAGAGGATTGCGCATGACTGTATGGGTAATACTGTACATATCATTTGAAATGCACATGTGGGTGTATGCAGTACCTTTCTGTAGGGACATGCGGGATTGTATCCCTTACAGTGTCTATGATGGCAATATTCAGGCAGAAGCACCCACCAACCCACGTCATGTCACGCCACGTCAGAAGCACCCACCCATGTCATCTTTGCAGAGCACCCCCCACTAGATAGTAAAAGATCATGCTTAATCTGGGTTCTGGAGGGAACCATGACCCGTGTTTCTCAGCCAGCATGACTGTAAGCTATGTCACATGAAACAGATGGTAGAGGATGATAATACGAGGTAAGAAATCTGAGTAGCTGCAACTGAAGATACCTAGTGCTTGAGCCCAGTAAGTTAGACTCTAAGCAGGCTAAAAGCAGGAGGACTTTATTAATAGCAGTCGGAGTGACTGCATTTACTGTATATGCAGTACTTTAATGGGAAGTATCTGAGGATTATGCTGAATGTTTTCACTTATTCTAATGTCCACATTTATATTTCCTCAGCATCAGCAAGCTACACTTCTGGGGGTCTACTGACAGATTTTGGATCATTTTCTAGTCTCTTTTACGCCAACAATTTCCAATGTATCTGGGAGATACAAGTCAGAAATAATAATATTATTCAGCTCAGTTTTTCTGATTTGAGGTGAGTGAGGCTTTTAGAGTGTTAGACCCTCCCTAAAATACCAACGATGGATATACCACTCTCTGAGACACTGACTCCTTGCTGGGACTAAGACGTTTTCTTAAACAGATCAGCAGCCCTGGTTCATGCAAGCCACACGACACCTTCATTTATTCATAGATATCACTCTAGGGAACCTAAGTAACAATTTGAATGTATTTTTTAAGATTATTCTGAACATGCAAAAAATACCGTACTATACGATAAGGCCTTAATGTTAATGTAGAACCTCAACATACTAATTTTTTATTTATGCAATTTTATTATGTTATTTCAAAATTTTACATCCAATTAACATTGAATGAAAGGCAATGAAAGAAAAAACATCACAAAGGAAACAAAATCATACCCATATCAAATAAAGTACAATAGACCACAATTAAACCCACATTTGGAGCAAGGAGAAAATAAAAAACAAAACAAAACAGGAAAATTAATTCAAATCTGTTGGACAGTGACTCTATAATAGCATCGTCAGCCAGTTAACTAGCAGACCCTTCCGGGAGCATCACCTGAACAGAAGATGCTTCTCTAGTGGAGGAGTGGCCTAGTGGTTGGGGCAAGGTATTTAAGGTCAGGGGTTCAAATCCTACTAGAGGACAGCAACCTTGGGCCGGAAGGACTGGGGTTCCTAGTCCCACAGGTGCTCCTTGTGGTCTTGGGCAAGCCACTTAACCCTCCATAGCCCATGTTCCCTGTAAAATAGTTATCTCCAAGTTATAATGCCCTGTTCAATGTAATTTCAGTTTGTTCAATGTAAACTGCACTGATGCAGAATAGCACAGTATATAAGAGAATGTAAATCAATAAATAAAACACTGTTGAAACTGATCAGGCTCAAAAAAGACATAGGGGGATTATTCTGAGACACAAATAGTGGAGAAGAGGCAGTCCGGGGGTGGAGAGTGGGCAGCCGCCGGCCCTGGACATATAGGGTTGATTCTAATGTCAGTCCTGTACGTCCAGGTCTGGCAAAATGGCCAAGGAAGTTATTCCACCTCCGAGGTGGAATAACTTCTCTGGACGTTGTTTATTTTACAAGTCAAGGCGAGGAAGAGGCTGGGGGGGGGGGCCAGGGTTTCTTCCCCGCAGTCTGACCCTGGCCTTAGGAGGCCAGATCAGGGGTCGGGTTGTGGGAGAAAAAACCTTAATTGCTGGCAGCCAGCATCGTAGCATTTAAATGGAGCTGTGGTGACATGGCAACAGGACGCCAGGGCGCCGCGGCTTGTCAGACGGCTGCCTGGGTGAGAATCTTCACAGTCTTGGCAAGTGCATATATCTATATGATTTGCAAGGGATTGTGGGCAATGCAGTTCATTCACACCAGACACAGCTGCTGACAATAATTTAGTTGTGCTCAAGTGTTAAAGCCAATAAGATATTTATTTATGGGGTTATTTCTCCCAACACAGATATGCTTGGTAGCACATAAATCAGGTTACTTGCTTTCAGTGTTTAACTGGGAAAAACAAAGTCAAAATCAGGAAAACATTCAAACTTGTCAGGCATTAGCTAATGTTTTCTTAGCATATATCAAACAACAAGCGAAAAGCCACAAAGAAAGAAAAAAAACTGTTCTTTTCAGGTTAACTTCTGATAACTTCCCACATAGATTCAGAAGTGATTCTCTCCTAGCTCACAAGCAATTAGGTAAGGCTTAATTGCTAGCAGTTATCCAGCTGAAACCCCTTAGCTGGCTTGCTTTCTACTGTGTGGGTCAAATCCTGCTTCAGGAGCTTTTCTGAGTAGAATAAAGAACAAGTTTTGTATTTCTTTGTGATGGTTGCTGTACTTTATACAGAAAGTTACCAAATGAGTTTAGACAGAGAACAGTCCATATAAACACATTCTTCATCTGCTATTATTCCCCCTTCTTCAACAAGCATGGGTTCAATATCATGGATTGGCACAGATGAATCTCTCAATGGAGCACTTTCAGGAGAATACTTGTTTCCCTGCTGTCTTTCAAGGTTATAGCTAGGGCATAGATCAGTGTTCATACCTGAGCTTCCATTGCTGTTAGAGTTCCTCTCTATATAGCCTGGCCAGTATGTAGTCCAGTTCTTATGTCCAGCCTTCCAATCCAGATCCCTGGACACTGGATCTCTCTTCACATACCTTCTGGCACAGGTCTTAGGGTCCCTTCCACATGCAGCCGTCTCCCTCACAGGTAGCGTCTGGAGATTCCTAGCTCTGCAGCACCATTCCTCTGGCTTCCCCCAGTCCAATGGTGTATGCTGGCCCTTGGAATACTTCCCAGTATACGTACTGCTTTGGACTCTTCTAGACCTCTCAAAGGCTTTTCTCCTCTTTCTTCCAGAGGGTTTCTTTTTCTCTCTGTCTGTCCGGTTTGGCTTCTGCCTCTGATGATCCTTCAGATGAAACTGATGATCAAGCTCAAGCTGATTCTCAGGATACTGAGGACAATTCTCTGTAGAATAAACTCTACTCTTATTCTGCTTAGATGAGTGCTCCTCCCTAATACAGAGCAGCTGTGCTGAATCAGGCCCTGCCCTTTGAGATGAGTGCTTAGGGATTACCTCATAGTCCTCCTGATTGAACACACGTTTCCCCACTTCAGCTCCTCTAATGGCTGTTGGAAACCTGGTGCATTCTGGGACTGGTAGTCTTTTATGGGAAAATTCTGTTTTCTTATTTCTACCAGAACTGACAGGTTGCTTGTTCAGAGTCACTTCACCTTTCCTATAGCTCCTTCCTGAGCTATGATAAGCTTCCTTATCACAGGCTCCATTTAAATCCCTGACTGAGCTATCTGGGCAGTGCATGTTCATGCAGGCCAGGACTGAATCACAGTCCAGGCCTGCACGTACAGGCCTGATTCTGATCCTGTGGGACTGGACGTGCCCTGCGGGATCAGAATCACAATCCACTTTGTACGTCCGGCTCAAATCGGACGTACAAAGGGGATAGCCATGCGGGTCAGAATCACACCCATACTGTTTACCATGCCACACAACCAAACATTTACAAGGAAAAAACAATTTCATAGTTGTGCCCTATCTCTTAAGAGCCAAAAATTATTGGTGTTTCTTCTGTGTATCTCTAGATACATCAGGAAATGTATAGATTTTTGAGCCAAGAAAAGCAGCTGACATGTTACGAAAAAACAACCTCAAGACAGCATTCCTATCTGACTCAAAAGCAAAGCAATCCTCTAATGTTGTCCTATGTGTGATAACCTAGGAAGGCAGTTCAGTTCTCGATGTCTGTCACATTTCCTACCCTAGGACCCAAACCCGACTCGCCATGGTTAGTAGGGAGTGACAGATACTGGGACCACGTAATTGGTGGCGAAACTTCTCCAGACATTTTTAACACTTCACTTACTGTAAATATTTTCTCAACATGTCTACTGGTGTAATTAGAAGACATTTTGGAAAGCTGAGAAACCTCAACTTGTTCTTATGAACTCGGTGCTCCAATTAGAAGAATTTCCTGTTCAAAACTTCTGGGCTGTAGGAGTGGAAGAGTAGCCTAGTGGTTAGAGCACTGGCTTCGTAACAAAGAGACTACGGTTTGTTTCGCACTAGCACTCCTTGTGGCCCTGGGCAAGCACTTTAACCATCCAGTGCCTCAGAGGAAAGGCCTGACAATCTACTTCCAGCACCAGGAGTCAGCACTGACTTGAAGGCACACATTACATTGCATTGCATTAATTTCACCCGGTCTAGATGTGCAGCTTGCTGAGTAAACAACAGCCCATGTTCAGCTGTCTTGCATTTATAGTATCCAAGTCAAACTTGAACTTGCCAGCAAATGTAGCCAGATTTGTGTCTACTGCTTTGATGGTATCCCATAACACTTCCAGTGTAACTACAGCCAGTCCAACTGCCACTGCTGAACACACTGACCAGGGATTTTCACCGGATCCTCCGAAGCTGAGGAGCTTCCACTGTTGGCTGCAAACCAAGGGAGATTCCACGAATGCTGTTGGCATCACCTCAGCTTCCACTTCCAGTGGAAGCGGTGGCAGGGCTGAATGTTGCTTGGGGCTCAGAGAAGCCCCACTAACACTAGCATCTGAGGACAATACTGCAGACAATGCTGAAGAGGCATGCAATTCTCGAGAAGCAGGCATCGCAAACTGGAGCAGGGACTGCACTGTAGCTTTCGGTGTCAATATGGGGGTAGGCACGCAGCTTTTCCTTTCCTCTTGGTCAGGATGTCCTGCCTTGCTGCTGCTCAAGCTGCCATCTTCTGTTGACTCCTATTTGTACATATTCAAGGGGACTAACATGGCAACCAAAATACATTCTTCAAGAACATTATAATAAGAGTGAATTGCCTGTAACATTTTTTAAAAGATCACAGGTCAGAAAACACATTTTTTTGTTACATGTAAACTGTTTTGAATGGCTGAAAGGCTGTATAGAAATAACTTTATATAAATAAATAAAATTGTCCTCTCTATCAGTCCTGCTGAGGGAACTAATACTACTACCATTGAACATTTATAATAGCGCTACAAGGCATACACAATGCTGTATGGATACATATAAAAGATGGTTCCTGATCAATAGTTAAGACAGACAATACAAGAGCTGAGGACAAGGATACAACTAGGGAAAGGTAAGGAGACGCATAGGAGACTAAGCGGATCAGGATCCAAAAGCGGCCTTGAAGAGGTGAGTTTTCAGCCTGGATTTGAAAAAGGGCAGAGATGAAGCTTGACGTACAGACTCAAGTAGTTTGTTCCAGGCATAAGGAGCAGCAAGGTGAAAGGAAGGGAGTCTGGAGATGGCAGTGGAAGAAAAGGGGACAGAGATGCAATCTACCAGAAGAATGGAGTTCACAAGGAGGGGTGTGGGGAGAGATGAGAGAGGAAAGGTAGTGAGTAGAAGCAGAATTAATGCATTTATAGGATAGAAGGAGAAGTTTGAACTGGATATGGAAACAGAAGAGGAGCCATTGAAGTGACTTGAGAAAAGGGGTTATACGAGATTATCGGAGCTGGTGAAAGATTAGTCGTGCAGCTGAGTTTTGAACAGATTGAAGGGGAGAGAGATGATTCATTGGGAAACCAGCAAGGAGAAGGTTGCAATAGTCAAGACAGGAGGTGAGAAGAGTGGATAAGTGTCTTAGTAATGTAGTCAGAAAGGAAGGGTGAATTTTGCTGATGTTGTAGAGAAAGAAACGACAGGTTTTAGCTATCAGTTGGCTGTTTGTAGAGAAGAAGGAGGCGTCAGCGATGACTCCAAGGTTGCAGGCTGAGGAAACAGGGAGTAGAAGAGTGTTATCCACAGAGACTGAGAAAGGAGGAAGTGGGGGGGGGGGATAAGAACTGTCTCTGAATACTTTGCATTTGCACAAGAAACATCTTATGAGTTTTTGCCCATTCCTTCAATTTTTCTGCTCAAGGTTTTTATTAAAGACTCTTTCACCTCCTTGTTTCTCAGGCTATAAATGATGGGATTCAACAGGGGAGTTACCACTGCATAGAAAACAGATACCACTTTGTCAGAATGAAATTTCTGTCTTCCAGTAGGTCTCACATACATAAAGATAACTGTTCCATAATATATAATTACTACACTCAAATGGGAACCACAAGTGGAGAAGGCCTTCTTCCGACCTGATGCAGAAGGGATTCTCAGTATGGTGAAGAGTATAGTGGCATAGGAGACCATTATGAAAAGAAGGCAACTAAAGACAATCAACCATGTCATGCTTAAAAAATATATCATCAATAAAGATGTGTCTGTGCAAGAAAGACTCAGTAAAGGGAACACATCACAGAAGAAGTGGTTTATTTGATATGGGCCACAGAAGGACAGTTTACTCAGAAAATATATGGGTACCAAGGAGCCCAAGAAGCTACCAACCCAAGAACCCAAAGAAAGCTGGTAACAGAGCCGAGGGGTCATAATGGTTGTATAGCGCAGTGGATTACATATGGCTAAGTATCGATCATAAGCCATCACTGCCAACAAGTAGTTTTCTGAGGCACCCAGTACAAACAAGAAATAGCACTGGGCAATGCAGCCACTGATGGAAATTATTTTCTCCTCCACCAGGAAATCTCTTAACATTTTGGGGATAATGGCAGTGGTGTACCAGATCTCCATGCAGGAGAAGTTGCCCAGGAAGAAGTACATAGGAGTGTCGAGGCGAGGATCCACTCTAGTTATAGCCACAATAGCAATATTACCACTAACAGTCAAGATATAGATTATTAGGAATACCAAGAAAAGAAAGATTCCCAGTCCCCCACTGACGGGAAATCCAATGAGCTGAAAGTCAACTATGATGGTGTGATTGCCTCTTCCCATGTCTCTATGCTGCTTAATCTGAAAGAAATGAACAAGATAAATATTTTATCAAAATATTTGTTGTATTTATGTGCTCATGAAAATAAAACTAAGATGTTAGTGGTCCATTTATGGAAACATTTACCTACTGACCCATAAGCTCCATGAAAATCTTTCTACTTAAATTTAGCTAGAGAGCTTGACCAAAAAGAGAGCCACATCCCATTGAAGTGTAACAACATTTTTGCTTACCATTTCCACTGATTTCTAAAGTAATGATTTAATGATTTTGCATTGGGGCAGTCTATTTGTGAAAGGGTTACATCCAAAGTGATTTTTCAAAAAAGAGCTTCACATTTGGTATCATCTGTCTTCCAATGAACCTAACTGCTAGTAGAATTCCTCACCTCCATCACACCTGCAGAACATAGACAAACCCTCACAAAATATGGAATTAGCAACCAGAAATTTGTAACAGCCAGATTAAATCTGAAATGAGAACTCCAAGAAGTCTAATCTTCATGCAGTGTAATACTATACAAAGTGAGCCAGAAATGTTTTTCATCCATACTGGGCAAAATATGCAAAGTTCTGATCTGTACAACTCCCAAAGGAAAGACAGAAAATTGAGAACTTAAACAAAAAATAAGCAAGAAAAACTCAGTTTAATTCTGGGGGTAAGGGGAGAAACAACGGCTATCACAAAAAAATGTATGTAATCCTACACCAGGTCAGATGAGTAATCTGATGGAAGAGAATTTGCACCAGCACAAAAACACAAGAATTGTCCATTTCATACTTTATAAACTTATTTTGCTGTTAGTTTTTAACTATTTTCTCACTTTTTTATAGCCTTTGGAAAATGTACAAAGGTGGAGTGCCTACATTTCTTTTCAAAGTTTCACTAAATTCCTGAATTTAGTAGCACAGAAAATAGAGGGCAAAGGGGACAGATTTAAGGCAGGGGAAAAATTAGTTTAGCCCTGATTAGAGCACTAGGCACCTAAATTATGTTCATAAATTTTAGGCAAATGAATGCCAGGCCTGAATTTGGAAGCATTCCACCTAATTTTTAAATTGACTGATATTTAAATGCCATGATAGTTTGCCACAGTGCTTAAACTTAATCCAGATATTCTATGGAAGTATCTGGATAGCGGCCACTTAATCCGGATATTCAGCAGCACCGACGATACCCATATGTGAAGACTACTTTCCTGCTTGTTCCTGGAGATAAAGGTGTCACTTAACAGCTAGTTTTTTGATGCTTATTTGCATATATTTAAGCAGACTAACATGGCAGTCATGATTCTTTGCACAAAAATAGTAGAAAAGAAAAGGTACTTTTTCATTCCGATGGCCATTGCATGAATATAAATAGATATCTTCTTTGTTTATCTCAATGCATCTTTTTGGTGCTGTGATCCATTTAAGAAGTGCCTATGAAAATTAACAAAGAAGGTTAAGTGGATAACATATCAATTTACCTTTATACCCACTATTCCTATGGTGCCACTTAAATGGATAAATTACACATTTAATAGATGAATTTCACATCTTGGAGAACGTTTTGGCCAGTCAACAGTTTTAGTCAGGCCCCCTTTTTAAGCAAACACCTTTGGCAGTTTAGAGATTTAAAAAGTCAAAGTTATCCTAAGAAGTAGACCAGATTACAAAAAAAAAGAGTTATATAGTTGGTACAACCAGTACTGCATAAGTGTTTCTGAAAAGTGACCTCAAGGACTATTGGAAAAAGACCATCACACGATATCCTCTATATCACTTACCCTTTTGTGGTATTGCTTTTCAATGTTCTAGACCCACTTAGGCTTAGAAGAAGAAAGACTACCATGTAACCTCATTCTCTATGGTTAATGTTGAAACTTTGCTCTCCCACTGGATCATAATAGGTACCCCAAGGTCTCGACCTAAACAGGATTTTTAATTGACCTCATAGGCATTCACCTATTTGTTTGCTTTGTTTTCCTTCTTGATAGCATGAATATTAAACTATGTGCTTGAAACACAGAGCATCAATATTTTATAGCAAGTGTTTCTTAAAAATCTATAAATTTTAAGCAACCTACATATGAAAGATTTTAAAACAGGTTACCTAGGTTTGAAGGTAGAAAAGGGGCCTATTTTATAAAGTCACATGGATGTCTATGGAATCATTTTGGAAGCCCTATTTATGCTTTGGATGTCCGAAAATGGGCATGGAGATAGCCAAAGAACCAAAATGTCTCCAGAGATATTTTAGGAGCCGGGTCTGTGGGTGTCCAAGTCTGAACAGGGGGGGTGTTGGAGGCATGGCTGGGTGTTCCCAGGAACCTGGGCATCCCTACTTGATCTCAGAAACATCCTGGATATCAGGAGTTGGGTCTAGGTTTAGACCTGCTCCAGGCATCTGAAATGTGCTGATTATAGATGCAAAGCATCCAGAGGGTGTAGAGAAGAAATCACTCCATCATCCCCAGTACTCAGTGACAGCAACAGTGGGGTTATGAACCCCGACTTCCTTGGTCCTAGCCCACTGTTTAACCATTAAGCTATTCCTAGACAGCCAGGTTCTGGAATGCTGTTCTGGGGAATTCTATGTAGACAACCCTGCAGAAATCCATATTTATTTATTTATTTTATTTATTTAAAGTCTCTTTTATACCGCGCTATTGACATCAGCGCGGTTTACAGTGAACATTAAACTACACATCTCAGCTTGCTGATTTGTGTTTACAATAAACAGGTATCATAACTTGGGTATACATTAAAACAATTTTTAACAGGATAAATATATAAAAACCACTTTATGTAGCTATATAAAGGGTTACATGAACTGTACAAGCATCTCATAGTGGGGGAAGGTTAAATGTGTGATTGCGAGTATTCAGTCAAGAGTGTGAGGCTTGTCCACATTTGTGAATCATGTCTGCACCTGAACATGCCTGCCTTTTTTTTCAGATGTTCTGGCTTAGATGTCCCAGATTGCACTTGGACTTTTTTTCTAAAATCCCCTTCTATGTGTCTTTATAAAAAGCTAGAAGAAATCCTGCAGCTATAAAGGGTAATTTTAGAACCACGTGTCAGAGGTGCAGGCGTTCATGTATGTGCCCACTGCTCCTATTTCATAATGTAAAACATGTGTCTGCTTTACCTTATAGAACAGGGCATAAGTAGCCCTAAATGCATGCACACTAGACACTAGTACTTATACCTGCTTCATGGCAGGTTTCAGTGCCTGAGCCTAGATTGCTGCAATAAGCCTATAACATAAAATGGCATACTGGGTCAGACTAAGGGTCCATCAAGACCAGTATCTTGTTTCCAACAATGGCCAATCCAGATCACAAGTATCAGTCGGATTCCCAAAAAGGCACACAGGTTCCACAATGCTCATCCTGGGGTAAGCAGTGAATTTCCTGGATCCTCTTTAATAATGTTTTATGGACCTTTACTCTAGGAACTTGTACAAACCTTTTTTAAACCCAGCTGCACTAACAGCTTTTACTATATCCTCAGGTAACAAATTCCAGAGAACGCCTTGTAGCACTGTAAAAATTATTAATAGTAGTAGTAGTATTCATAATCTAGTGACTTATGCAACTGGATGGACACATCTGCGTGTATTTCAGCAGGTCACTATTCTGTAAGTATACACGTATGTGCTATCATGCCTACCTGTAGGATGGGCGTGAACAGGGCAAAACCTGAGTAAAGTGTGGGTGGCGTGCACAGATACACGTGTAAGTTATATAATCCTGAGGTGAGATATGATAGAGGTCTATAACGTGTGGGAGGGGAATAGGTGGGGGATGTGCATATTCTGTATAATCAGGTACCCAGAGGAGACCTGTTGCTGTTGTTTCCTTGAGTTGGGACTGTTTACACTCTCTTGGGTGTTGACTATTTCTCATGTACATGTTTCTTTCCATACAAAGATTTGACTTGTCCAAGCCATGGTAATTTCAATAATGTCATATGGTTGTGAAAGTTGGACAATGAAAAAGATAGGAAGAAAATCAATACCTTTGAATTATGGTGCTGGCGACGAATACTATGTATGCCATGGACTGACCGAAGAACAAACCAGTCAGTACTAGAGGAAATCAAACCAAAGCTTTCTTTAGAAGCTCAGATGACAAGACTTCGACTTTCATACTCTGGACACATCATGAGAAAAGGGGGATAATTGGAGAAAGACATCATGCTTGGCAAGGTAGAAAGTCAACGCAAAAGAGGAAGGCCAGCAATGCGATGGATTGATACAATAACAGCAGCTATGGGTGCCACTCTCAACAATGAGCTGTCTAACTGAAGACTGAACACAGTTTAGGACAACTATCTGGAGAGTCGCCTTGAGTCAACACCGACTCACTGGCACTTATCAGCAACAATGCACGGACACATGAATCTCCTGAATTTGTTCCTTAAGTTACTGAATGCTCCATATTTGTTGCTGTTCTTAACTGTGGAAGTTGTAAAACATCTGGTTTGATCAATAACAATTTATACACAAAAAAGTGCTTCATTTGGCCACTCCTTCACATGAGGGATTAAGGAAGATATCCCTCCTTAGTCCCCCAATGTTTATTTTTGCCCCCAATTGAAATGACGTAAAGATAGCACCTTCTATAGTTAACTAGCAGCAACTACATGTCTAGGTTTGCAAAATGACTCAGATATCATGTTAAGTGCTGACATTTACATACACATGTTATGAAATGCCAGCACTTACTATAAACATGTAAGTTGCCGGATTTCCTCTGTCAATTTTTCCCATATGTAACTTTGCAAAGTGGCTCCTTTCGCTGCACGTGGATATCAATCACCATACGTTCCTGCAACTCCTTATTCGTATTTTTAAAAAGTTTCCATCTTTAGAAGAGCCCTTTCTGAAATACCCGCAGAATTGTAAACATCACGACCGCAACATCCAACATCCAACTAAAACGGAGTGAGATCAGTATCCCAAATGTTTCTCAGTAAATTACTCTGCTCAGTAATTAAAACTGATTACTTTCTTTCTTGAAATATCATGGGGACAATTTTATTACACACATTAGCAAAAAGTATGTATGTACTTTGCGAGATTTTACGAGCTACAGTATACAAATATTTTACTGTAAGATCTACCCCATGAAACAATAAGCACAAATTTACACCTGCTGTTTGGTACATATAGTTCTTCTCTGAAAAATTACATTCGTAAGTTGTAAGTTAAATAAATCAATATGTTTTAATTTTCTAAAGTCTGCATATAAGTGAAAACCCTTCCCCAGTCCCACCCCTTCAAACTCCTCTGCTTACTATGAAAAAAGGTTTGTTCATACGGGCTATATAAGCAAACTCTATCCTGATATTGAGAGGGCAATTTTATGAAAGACCATTTCTACAGAAGCATTCCTTTATCCGTGAAAATAGCTTTGAAAATTTCCTCTGCAAGGATAGTGGTTTGGTAGAATGGTAGGTTACTTGGGCGCAGAAGTATTTTTTTTTTTAATGTTTTCTTTCCTGGATGGTTGGATTTTCATTTGTTTGTATTGATGTTTCTTCATTTGTTCAATGGGATAGTTTTATAGATGATAGTTTGGTTAGATAATTACTGTTTGGGTGATTGATGGGTCAGCCAGATCTTTGATCAATTGATAAGTCTGGTATGTGCTTAAATGGTTAGCTCACTGAATAGTTTCTTTCTGCCTGACAGATTTATTAATTCATCAAGTGATATGTTGATTGGTTGATTATAGGTTATCTTTTGTTCATTCACATTTAAGGTTGATTAAGGAATCTGATTAATTTATTCACCGTTGATTGTTAATGAATTGTGTTTAGTGTTTTTTATAATCTAAGCTCATAACGAGATCGTAGATTCCTTGTTTTGTTTTACATGTTTATACATTGCTAGATTCCCCCTTCCCTTTCCCCTCCATCATCAATTTACTTGAAGACATGCTGCTGTTCGATATCAACAATTAACACATACATAACAATCAATGCTTACAGAACAGGGATCTAAATCAGCCTATTTATTTATTTACATTCTCTTATATACCGCGCTATTCTGCATCAGTGCGGTTTACATTGAACAAACTGAAATTACATTGAACAGGGCATAATATTTTGGAGATAACTATTTTACAGGGAACATGGGCTATGGAGGGTTAAGTGGCTTGCCCAAGACCACAAGGAGCACCTGTGGGACTAGAAACCCCAGTCCTTCCAGCCCAAGGTTGCTGTCCTCTAGTGGGATTTGAACCCCCGACCTTCCGGCCTGAAGTACCTTGCCCCAACCACTAGGCAACTCCTCCACTCTATATTTTTTATAGCAAACATGCTGGGAAAGTTGGTGTGTTATCATTAAAATATTTGAACATAATCTAATCTCAGAGTCCATATGTAAAGAGTGAGATTATAAATATAGAGATCTTGAAGAGGGTAATTTTAAAACAGGGTGCCTAGGTTTAGAGACAGAGAAGGTGCCTATTTTAAACTATCTTAGAAAGACACATGGTGGCCCTTTTATTAAAGTGCATTGTGCAGTCAGCATGAGTTTTGGCGCGAGTTCAGCATTGTGTTGAAGCCCATGGTAGCCAACAGCGTGGACCAAAAAGGTTAGTGCAGACTGACCTCCATCTTAACAATACATCACACACTGGTAGTAAAGGGATGGCTGGGGGTATAGTGAGCAATTAGCATAATTAACGTGGATTCACCTAATGCCACCTCAATAGGGGGCGTTCAGTGCACTCATGGTATTAGTGCATGACGCCAAGACATTTTAGAGTACCGCTCCATGTGGTAACCGCTGGGAATATGCTGGCCACACCCTCAGCAGGTAGATCACAATGGTTGCAATTACCGTGTATTAGTTTTAGCGCTAAACATGCCCTAGTTTCTAAATCCTAGAGCACCATAGACACTGCATAGGCTCCGGTGCTGAATATTGATTCAATTATCAATTTCTTTGTGTTGGAATCTAATAGGGACAAGAACAGAAACCTCCATTGCAGAAATAGAGATTATGGTTTTCACTAAGAAATGTCTCTTGCACCATTCAGACCAGATGACAGAAATTCCTGTTTCAGACAGGTGACTCATTCAATTAGAGTCTTGTTAAACCTTATAAATGGAAGATTAAATTCCAGATTCTATTTTATATTTTGGGGGGATTCAGGTCAGTAGGTATTTTGCAAGGAAGACTGAGAAAGAGAAAAGTGCTTGTCTAATGAAATTCTGTTTCTGACTTTCTCACTTCTGGTTCATTAAGAGTCAATATTTAAACTTCACAGTCCACTGTGTTTTGAAACACCAGTTGTGGTATTTAAATTAAATCTAGTTATTCAGTGCAAGTATACAGATAGGGGAAAATTGTATAAGGTGCATCTACATTTATGCACCACAGGGGAAAAGAGGAGGAAACCACAGCTACACCTGAGGAATGTTAATAGGGAAATTTTTTGTGCATACTAAATTGAGATGAAGGAACATTTTAGAAAGGTTAACATAAGAACATAAGATATGCCATACTGGGTCAGACCAAGGTCCATCAAGCTCAGTATCCTGTTTCCAACAGTGGCCAATCTAGGTCATAAGTACTGTCATGAAGTGGGTATCAATAAAGACGCAAACTTGAAAAGAAACCCTGTTTCTCAGAGAAATCTAGATATGCAGTTACCTCAAGGCACAGCTAGAGGGGGCAGGAGTGATCATACAGGAGCTAATGAGCCTAAGAGAGCTAATGACTTGCACCTGGGAATGAGCCCGGGAGTTTCAAAGGAAAGATTCCTTTATAAGCAGAAGCTGAATGCTAGCGAAAGAATAACACCTCTACTAAGAGGAACATCTCTACTGAGAGGAACACCTCTATTGAGAGGAGCAGTTCCAGAGGAAGGGCAGAACTGGAACCAGATCCAGAAAGGAGGAACACCTCTATTGAGAGGAACACCTCAAACGAGAGGACAGAAGAGAGGAACAGCTCCGAGAGAAGGAACAGCTCTGAGGGAAGGAGCAGCTCTAAGAGAAGGAGAAGGACTTGGAGAAAGAATCCTACCTGAGCAAGCCCAAAGGAACAGAGTTCACAAAGGTGGAGTTCAGAAGGGCCAGGCTAAGCGAGCAGCTGTTCAGAGGGAGTCTGCTGGAGAAAGCACTAAGGCTAGAGAGTGTGCCACTCCCTGTTCCCACAACGTTCCTGATTCAAAAGCAGAGAGACGTATCCAGAGAACCAGAGAGATAGGTTTGGAGGAAAGCCTGCAGTCTCTGGGAAATACTATTCAAGTTTTACCAGGCACCAAAGGAAAAGCAGTTTCTGACAAAGCTAAGTTCTTATTGAAGCATAAAGTTGAATCCATACCAGGTTTTACCAAGCTGCCAGAAAGCACAGCCCTGCCTAGAGCCTGTCGGCAGAGAACCTGTTGCAGGAGAAACGTTTCTGGGAGAGAAAGCTCCACGGATTCAAACCACAGAGGCTCCAGGTATGAAAGCTTTATTCATGATACTGAATGCTTAACTCCTAGAGGCACTGCTAAAAGAAATACTCAGTTTGTAAGGAAGAAGAAACCAGGGTGGTTTCAGAAAATTCCCAGAGAACTTAAAACACAGTCTTATTGGAGGCAAGAGCCTAGAGACACTTCACGTAGACCTGTAGCAGACAGGGACAGTGACTACTCTGATGATGAATGTAGTGGAGCAGAATCCATGGAAATTGAATATATAAATGCTGTTCCCATTCCTCAATCAGAAGAGATGGATTGTGGTTTGTGCATGGCCACGAGCCTAGAATCTGTAGCCACTGTATAACTGAGAAGAAGTTTGTTTAATTCTTATTGTGTTGGAATGAAGTGAATTCCTCTGATTAACCCTTGCACTAATTGTGGAGTTTAACAATTAGTCAGCTTGTTAATACTGGTACCTTTTGAAACAAAGGACATTCTTTTGATTTCTCGATGTCTTATTTGAACCCTTGCACAGACGGGGAATAAAGCCTTGTTTTCCCTACACTTGGTTTGATTATTGAGCTCTCATAGGAAGCTGGAAATAAGTAAGACCATTCGCCATTCGTGGACCTTACATTTCATCACGCTCCCTAAAATAATTTATATCATGAAGTATGCCCACACTTCGAATGGTCACCAGGGGATGCCCTCACGACAGTACATAGCAGTTTCCCCAAAAGATTCCACAATGCTTATATTGGGGCAAGCAGTGGATTTCCCGGGTTCCCTTTAATAATGGTTTATGGACCTTACCTCCAGGAACTTATCCAAACCTTTTTTAAATCCAGCTACACTAATAGCTTTTACTACATCCTCCAGTAACAAATTCCAGAATTTGATTACACGTGACTGAAAAAATATTTTCTCTTATTAATCTTAAATAGGTTACTCTGTAGCTTTATTGCATGTACCCTAGTCTTTTTATATTCTGATGACATAAATAATCAATCTACATTTACCCGTTCCACTCCATTCATTAATTTATAGACCTCTATCATATCTCCTCTCAGCCGTCTCTTTTCCAGGTTGAAGAGCCCTAACCTTTTTAGCCTCTCTTCATAGGGGTATCCTTCCATCCCCTTTACCATTTTGGTGGCTCTTCTGTGTACCTTTTCTAATAATGCTATATCCTTTTAAGATACGGTGACCAGAATTGTACACAGTATTCAAGGTGCAGTCGCACCATGGAACGATACAGAGGCATTATAAAATCATTTGTTTTATTTTCCATTCCTTTCCTTTCCTTATGATACCTAGCATTCTATTTGCTCTCTTGGCCGCCACTGCACACTGGGCAGAGAGTTTTAACATGTTATCTATGATGACACCTAAATCTTTTTCCTGGGTGGTGGTTCCCAATGTAGAACCTTGCATCATGTAACCATAGTTTGGGTTGTTCTTTCCTAGATGCATAACTTTGCACTTGTCCACATTAAATTTCATCTGCCAATTGGATGCCCAGTCTTCCAATTTATCAAGATCCTCTTGCAATTTTCCACAATCCTCTTGGGTTTTAACAACTTTAAATAGTTTTGTGTCATCTGCAAATTTGATAACCTCACTCGTTATTCCCTTTTCCAGGTCATTTATGAATATCTCAAAAAGCAGCAGACCCAGCATAGATCCCTGGGGTACTCCACTATTCACCTTTTTCCATTGGTAAAATAGGCCATTTAGCCCTACCCTCTGCTTTCTATCTTTTAACCAGTTTCTGATCCACAATAGTATATTGCCTCCTATCCCATGACTTTCTAGTTTTGTCAAAAGTCTCTGATGAGGGACCTTGCCAAAGGCTTTCTGAAAGTCCAGATACACCAAATCAACTGACTCACCTTTGTCCACCTGTTTATTCACACCTTTAAAAAAACATAACAGATTAGTAAGACAAGATCTTCCTTGTCTAAAGCCATGTTGGCTGTCTCCCATTAGGTTGTGACTATCTACATGCTGAGTAATTTTATTCTTTATGATGGTTTCTACCATTTTTCCCAGTACTGACTTCAGGCTCACTGGTCTGTAGTTTCCCGGATCACCCCTGGAACCCTTTTTAAAAATTGGTGTTACATTGGCGATCCTCCAATCTTCAGGTATTAGAGATGATTTTAATGATAGTTCACAGATTACTGATAGCAGTTCTGCAATCTCATATTTCAGTTCTTTCAACACCCTTGGATGTATACCATCTGGCCCAGGTGATTTGCTACTCTTCAGTTTATCTAATAGTTGTAAGACATCTTCCTGATGTATCGATATTTCCTTCAATTCTTCCGCACCTTTAAATACCACTTCAGTCATGGGTAACATCCCTACATCTTCCTCAGTAAAGACCAAAGCAAAGAATTCATTCAGTCTCTCCGCTATCGCCTTGTCGCCTCTTAGTGCTCCTTTAACCCCTTTATCATCTAATGGACCAACTGACTCTTTCACAGGTTTTTTGCTACAAATGTACTTGAAAAGGTCTTTATTTCGCGTTTTTGCTTCCGCAGCAAGCTTCTTCTCAAATTCTCTCTTTGCCTGCCTTATCAATGCCTTGCATTTGACTTGCCAGTGCTTGTGCCATTTCCAGGTTTTGTTGTTTGGCTCTTTTTTCCATTTCCTGAAAGATGCTTTTTTGGCAACAACAGCCTCTCTGACCTCACCTTTAAACCATACTGGCAGTTTTTTGGACTTCCTTCCACTTTTCTTAAAGCGTGGAATACAGCTGGTCAGCGCTTCCAAGATAGTATTTTTCAACAACACCCAAGCTTGATGTACGTCTTTAACCTTCGCAACTGCTCCTTTTAGTTTTTTCTTAACTGTTTTCCTCATTTTATCATAGTCTCCCTTTCGAAAGTTAAAAGGTAGTACTGTGGATTTCCTTCCTATCCCTCCTCCAATAATTAAATCAAAGGCGATCTTGCTATGATCACTATTGCCAAGTGGCCCCAACACCCTTATCTCTTGCACTAGATCTGGTGTTCCACTAAGGACTTTAAAAGCTTTAAAAGAGATAAGGTTCTCCCACTGCAGAGTTAGAGCACTGAAATAGAGTCCATGCTATAATTTAGATGTGTAAATGAAAATCCAAAGAAGTCCCCAAAATGAAAAAAAAAAGAGAAACAGCTGGTCAGAGGGCTGCAAATCAATTTAGTTGAACTGGAGTCACGTATGAACAAGTTTAGATGCACACAGAAGTCATTACCCAGGCCATCGGTATCATTCCTCAACTGTTTGATCCTTTCTATCACTCCTCATTATCCCTACAACAACATGTAACCGGTTTGATAGCACGTTATTGGACAAAAGGGCATTTCTGGGAGCTGCTGTACTATCATACCCATGTATTACATCCCATGGTTCACCCTTATGTTCCTTTGATGGGGAAAAATGATGATTTAGATCCCAAAGCCACCACTCTCTAATGCCGCCTAGACTACAACACATCCACTGTCACATAGCCCAACACCCATCTCCCATCTCAAATGGCAGGTCCACTCCTGGCCCTGGACCAGGGTTCTTAGTGTGGGGTTAATTGAGGTCAGACAGGGAATAGGAGCCAATTCCACATTAGGATCTGGAACAGGATACCCCCTTGGTTAAAAAGAGTCAAGCACAGACCAGCTCTCCTGATCATTCCGTTAAGTTTTGCAATTGACACAAACCCTCCAACACACACACACACACACACAAAATAAATTGTATCATTATGAGGCATCGACATCCAGTTTAAAAATGAAACCAAAAGGCATAGGAGCTTTCCCAAGATTAAAATAGAGGGTATAGGGGTTTAGAAGGTGGCCGGGTTTTGCTCAGTGATGGAGGACTTGCTCCAGCATATACTGCCCACGTGATACAATAAGCCCTCAGTTGTGATTAACAGTGCTATAGGGCCCTTAGGGCTAGAGTGACCTATCTGCAGTCCAAAAATAACTGCCAGCCACACAATGAGTGTTATTCTAAAATGAAATTAGTGTACTGGTGCAAATCTTGATGAGTAGAGATAATCTGACAGATAGTACATTTCCTTCAGGTGGCATTCATAGGACAAAGTTACATAAATACTGTAGAAACACAAAATGGAATGTCCTTGACCTTAGAACTTCCTCCATGCTACTGTGGGATGTCTGATTTTGAACGTTCTTGGATTCCTCTTTAAATCCAGGCTCCTTTACTCTCTTCCACTCGAGTGGATCTGTAGGATATTCTAGTTTTCTTACTCCTTCCCATATCTGTAGCCTCAGGATGGTTCTGGGTGACCAACAAATGAATTAGTGGCTGGGATATCCTACCAATTCAGAACCACAATCTTCCAACCTTTTGCCCACTGCTACAGGTCTTGGTTCAGTCAGAAGAGTTAAGCCAAGGTTTCTTTCCTTGTAGACAAACCCAGAAAATAGAGAAACATGGGAAAACTCCAACTCAAAGTTGAGTGAGGGATTTAAAAGTTACCATGGACAAGCCAAGTGTATAGTGCCTTGGAAAAGTATTCATCCCCTTGTTTTTTGTCCTGTTTTGTCCCATTACGTACAACCTGGAATGAAAATGGAGGTTCATTTGGATGTTACGTAATGGACCTAACAATATAGTCCAAATTGGTGAAGTGAAATGACAGTAAAATACCTTGTATATATTAAAAAAAACAAGTAAAAACTGAAAAGTTGTGCGTGCATAGGTATTCATCCCTTTTGCTATGAAACACCTAAATAAGATCTGGTCCAACCAATTAACCTCAGAAGTCACATTATTAGTTGATTAGGGTCCACCTGTGTGCAATCAGTGTCACATGATCTGTCACATGATGCCTGTATAAATATACCTGTTCTGAAAAGCCCCTGACTCAGCAATACAAATGACTTCTAAAAGAGCGTTTTCCTTTATGGCACCAGAGTTATGGAATTCTATTCCTGAAGACTTAAGAACTCAGAAAGACATTAAGGACTTTCGCAAATCGTTAAAGACATATTTATTAATAGAATCATTTGGTGAAATAACTTAAATTTACCATTATGTATATTTAATTTCACTATGATATAGTATTATAACATACTGTTTTGTTTTGTATTTATATTGTAATGTATCATTTTTGTTTTCCCATACCCTCAGTATGTAAGCCTTTGTTGTCTTGTCAACCACTTTGATTGAAGAATAAGGTGGTATACAAAACTGGTTAAATAAATAAATAAGCACACTAAGCAAGCAACATGAAGGCCAAGGAGCATGCCAGACAGGTCAGAGACAAAGTTGTGGAGAAGTATAGAACAGGGTTGGGTTATAAAAAATATCCCAAATTCTTAATATCCCATGGAGAGATGAAACCTGGCATAAAGATACAGGTAGTTTGTTCCAGGCATAAGGAGCAGCAAGGTGAAAGGGTCTAAGTCTGGAATTGGCTGTTGAAGAAAAGGACATAAAGAGAAGCAAGCCAGAGGAAGAGCGGAGTTCATGAGAAGGGGTGTAGGGAGAGAGGAAAGGTAGTGAAGAGCAATAGAATGAATGCACTTATAGGTCAGAAAGAGACATTGGTATTGGGTACGGAAATGGAAGTGAAGTCAATGAAACAATTTGAGAAGAGGGGTCAACATCAGCCTGCCTCCAGCCCAATCGCGGCTATGGGAGGAGGAGTGTCACCTCCTTTAAGAGAGACCGCGGCCGGCGGGAAAAGCAGCCATCTGCAGACTCCCGAGAGGGGCGACAACATCAGCCTGCCTCCAGCCCAATTGGGGCTGTGGGAGGAGGAGCGGTAGCTCCTTTAAGAGAGACTGCCGCCAGGCGGGCCCGCGCCTGCCGGGCCCGTGCCTGAGGGCCTCGCCAGAGGGCCCTTTGGCGTGGCCCTTAGGCGGAGGCCCCTCACCGATTCATCGATCTCCGGAGAACAACCACTAATAAGCCTAGCCCTCTCACCATAACATCCTGGAAGAATTCTCCACCTTATCTTCAGCCGTTCATCTCTACTAACCTGAAAAATCTACCGACCATGAGGTAAACCCTATAAAAGAGGACAGTTATCAGAGACTATTTTCTACCTTGAGCTATATTGTCTTTAAGCCTGCTATGCTGTTCAAATAATGTTAATAATCTACCACAACCTTTGCTGATACTTTGTTATATTTCTGTACAACTGTTGCCACACAACTGTTTTTTACCAAAATCTGCAGTACTCTGTTGCTGATACTTTGTTATATTTCTTTACAACTGCTGCCACACAACTGTTTTTTACCAAAATCTGCAGCACTCTGTTGATCCTTGCTAATCCTGTACTTAGTCTTATCAGTCTACACCTTATCACCCGACTTAATTCCTGCCAGCTTATAGTTTGCCCCACTTAGAACACCCAATATGCATCCGTTCCTATCCTTTACCCTCATCATCCTCACCTCCTGGACCCCCGACATATCTCATGCCTTTAATCATGGTATCAACCACATCCCAATCCTCTACAATCACGGCAGGAGAGGGTTTGAAAACCTCTGCCACACCTCAACAACACTCCACTCACACCTCCTACACATCCCTCTACAGAATCTTAAGAGCATCCAAGCTGAGAAATACAAATACCAACGTTTACTCAAATGTGCACTTATAAATGCTAGATCAATACGCTCAAAATGGACTATAGCCATGGACCTGATAACCTGCTATGACCTTGATATCCTAATGATAACAGAAACCTGGCTATCTGACTGTGATAATGTTCTAATCAACCAGATGTCACCACCTGGTTACTCGAGATACGCCTGCCATAGGACCCACCAGAGGGGAGGAGGCACGCTCATCATTGCCAGATCCAATCTTCAATTTGTCCTAAACAACTCCAATAGCTCAACCTATCTGTACATAATATCCATATCGAACGAATACTGCTCAATTAACCTACTATACCGAACACCAACATCATCACCAGATGACCTTTCATCAATAATTGATCTAGCCTGTAACTCCAGTAATCCACGCTCCCTAAATTGTCTTATGGGAGATTTCAACCTACCCTCCTTACCAGATACACATTCCTCAGCCTTCCTCGATGCAATGAATGAGCTGGGCTACACGCAACTCATCGACTTACCATGCATAACAAGGGTGGGAAACTGGACCTGATCTTTGGACCTCAGGCGTCTGTCAACTCATCCCAGAGCCTGCTGCTCTCCATAACGCCTGTACCCTGGTCTGACCATTACCTACTCCTATTCCACATACCCACCAACCACCCCAGCAACATCAACAATAGAGCAAGTCCCCCCCCCCCCAGAACTATGACAACACGATTCCGGCCCCTTGTTAAGAAGAAGGCCCTCGAGAAGATCCTACCTCTCCTCTCCAATGAATCCCTCAACCCAGACAAATTGGTATCCAATTGGGATAATGCCATCAGAGTCGCTGCCTGCCTCCCAGCTTCCAACAAGAACTCAGCGAAACACGAACACGCACCTTGGTACTCCTAGGACCTGCGAGCCTCGCTCCTCCATCTATGCAAGCTTGAGAGACATTGGCGACACACCCGGACCTCCGAGGCACTTGAGGCATACTCTGCTCAACTAAAGTTACACCGGGAGAAAACCATGGAAAAAAGAAAACAGTACCATTCTGAATTACTAAAGCGATCTTTGAACAAACCACATGACCTATTCACTATTGTCAAGACGTTGACAGGTGACCCAGCTCTAGCTTAATCGCCCACGCCCCAGCCACAAGACTATGCCAATTACCTACAATCAAAGTCGATCCAGACCAATACGGTTGCAGCCATCACATCCTTCTTCACCCCACATTTGTCCTCACAACCATCCTCCCTGTTGAAATTCTCCGAGGTATCCTGTGAAGAGATTGTTGATATTATTTCCACTATTAACCTCACTACTGCTCCTAACGATCCCTGCCCTGAAAGCTGGATTAGAGAGCTGTGCCATGACCTCAGTCCAACAATATGCAGAATCCTGAACCAATCCCTATCAACAGGGTCCTTCCCCCAAATCCTAAAACATACGTCCATCTGCCCTCTGTTAAAAAATAGTAAACTTGATCCATCTAAAGTTGAGTCTTTCAGACCAATTTCGAGCATCCCTCTACTTGCCAAAATCTTTGAGAAGGTAGTCCAGCGACAAATTCAACACCACGTCGACATTGAAGCACCCCTGGACCCATCCCAGCATGGATTTAGAGAAGCACACAGTGTTGATACCATCCTTACAACCCTCTTTAACAATCTAGTCATTGGTCTTGACGACATCCACCAAGGATATGCCCTGATCTTCTTGGACATAGCAGCCGCTTTTGATTCGGTGAACCACCAAACACTCTTACTTTGCCTCGAAGAAAAAGGAATACTAGGCTCAGCGCTAGCCTGGTGTAAATCTTATCTGTGCAATAGATGGCAACAAGTCAGTGCTGGATTCACGACCTCAGAGCCATTCCCACTGAAACAAGGCGCACCTCAAGGTTCATCCTTATCTGCATTGATGTTTAACATCTACATGCAGCCCATCTGCACATTAATTCGATCTTTCAATGTCCAATGCCTAGCCTATGCAGACAACATCCTCATTTACACACCCTTCAAGATTGAACAACCTGACTTCTCCCCATTATTAACATGCTTTGAAGCAGTGGCAGACTGGCTCCTCTCTCAAAACCTACAAATTAACCACAGTAAAACAGATGTTCTCTTCGTCACGAGAAACCAGAAGTTCACGCCTCCTCCCTCACTACAAGTCAACAACACAGAACTTAAGGCAAAACCCACAATTCGCTACCTAGGTATTACCCTCGACCAGAGGCTAGACATGTCAGCACATATCAAAAACACCACAAAAGCGATTTATCACAAAATCAGATCACTACGTCATCTCCGACCACTACTGGACTTCCCTGATTACAGATCAGTCTTCCAAGCTCTAGTTATTCCTCACCTTGACTTTGCTAACATCATCCTTCAGGGACTTCCACAGTCGACTCTAAGCCCACTCCGACTTGCCATGAACTCTGCTGCGAGGGTTCTGGTAGGTCTATCAAGGTCAGACCATATAACACCAGTCCTGAAGAACCTACACTGGCTACCTCTGCAGGCTAGAATCAACTACAAGACTCTGGTCTTGACGTTCAAAGCCCTCAAGAACCAGCCAACCACTCCCATCAGTAAACTTCTCCACATCACTCCAGCCAATAGATTAAGGAGATCTACATTGATGAATACCCTTGAAGTCCCTGTCAGTGACAAAATGTACAAAGACAACAGCCAGTAGAGCCTTCTCCATTTTCGCACCTATGGCCTGGAACGCCCTCCCAGCAGAAATTCGAGCTATCTCCAATCTACCGTTATTCAGAAAAGCTCTCAAACACCATCTGTTCCTGCTACATTACCCGGATAATAATTCTGGAAAGCACACAGCCATCACCTTACTCTCCTACCTAGCCTTCCCCATTGATCAGCCTCCCTTACAGAAAGGTTAATCTCCTTTCACCTCCCTTCTCTCCCTTACCCCGGAGCTTATGCATCTGTCTACTATCCTTATATGTCCAGTAAGAATGTCCTTAATTTGTATATAGTTTTCCCAGTTCTTCCAAGTTTACTACCCCTGTTCAATGTAAACTCAATGTGACCTGCTGCATTGTTGTATGTTTTGTTCAATTGTAAACCACACTGATTATAATAGCGCGGTATATAAGAGATATAAATAAATAAATGAGTATATTGAGGCTGGCAGAAGATTAGCCATGCAGCAGAGTTTTGAACAGATTGAAGGGGAGAAAGATGACTCAGAGGGAGACCAGCAAGGAGGAGGTTACAATAGTCGAGGCAAAAAGTGACTAAACAGTAGATAAGTGTTTTAGTAGTGTGTTCAAAAGGGAAGGAGAAAATTTGTTAATGTTGTTGAGGAAGACATGACAGGTTTTTGCTATCTGTTGCATAAGTGTGGAGAAGGAGAGGGAGGAGTTAAAGATGATTCCAAGGTTGCAGGCTGAGGAAACAGGAAGCAGAAGAGTGTTATCAACAGGGGATGAAGGGAGGAAGAAGGTTTAGGGGGAAAAATAAGAAGTTTGGTTTTGGCCATGTTTAATTTCAAATGGTAGTGAGATATCCAGACAGTGATGTCAGATAGGCAGGCAGATATACAGGCTTGGAGTGTAGGAGAAATATCAGGTGTAGATAGATAGATCTGAGCGTCATCAGCAAAAAAATGATATTGAAAGCCATGGGAGGAGATGAGAGCACCAAGGGTCTGTGTATAGATAGAGAAAAGGAGAGGGCCGAGAACAGACTCTTGGAGTACACCAACTGAGCGAGGGATAGCAGTAGAGGAGGATCTGCCAGAACATACACTGGAGGAGCAATGGGGGAGGTAACAGACTAACCACAACCACTCTGCTCCTTATCGACCCTCACCCTTGTTATCAGGGGGCAGTTTCTCCAAATGACAGTCATGAACCTTACTCGTAAGCCAGAGTATGTAGAGTATGATCTCAGTCTCTCAAATTTACTGCTAACCCTTGGTGTAGTACTTGCATCAAGCCAAAGAGAGCCTCCTTTTGGAGTTCATACGATGTAACCTGTATGGGCAACTTGTAAGTTCTCTTAATCAGGCCTGTGTCTCCCAATGCAATGGAAAATATTTCTATATCACACATTCTTTTGTTCTCTGAATGTATTTCTTGCTATTTCGAGACCTTCTGCCTTTCCACACAATTCACGGACTAGTCATTTGGAACAGAAACCTCTATTATCAATTCAGAGAAAGTTGTATTTAAAAGACAAACAAACCAATTGCTAATACACAATAAAATCAAGTATGTAAACGATATAAGCTCAGTAATAGTACCACTATTTTATCAGTGTGTGGTACTAAGTCAAATATTGTTAAATCCAATAAAGCCAGGAGAATATGAGTCAATGAAAGGTCACCTGTTTAGTTTTTTATGAGATTCATTCATCAGAAAAGTATGGTAAACCTGGGAACTGTGCTGTTTAGATAAATCTATTAAGGTCATCAAAACTTCGACTTCAGAGCACTCGGCATGCAAATGAAAGCTGCAAATATGCACAACTATTTGAACACTGGACACTATGGCCGTTTCAACACTAGTACTATGAAACGTGTGTTGAAGTAAGCCACCTGGATAAATGAAAGTTTATTGGTATAGCAAACATTAGAAGTAGCCCAGTGGTTATTAGCACTGGCTTGAAAACCAAAAGACAGGGTTCATTTCCCACTAGCACTCCTTGTGGCCTTAGGCAAGTCACCTATCCCTCCATTGCTTCAGAAAAATCCATATAAGCAATGTCCCTGTTTAATATACATTGCCAAGTTTAAGTTACAATGTATACTGCTTTGACTGAAATGATAAAGCAGTATAAAAACCTGTTAAATAAATAAACATGCCAAAAAATAACTTAATTGGGTCCAAAAGCCAAATCATCAGTGAATCCATTCAGGAAGTGTTGCTGTTTATATTTTGTTCAATATATGTTTGAAGGGTGTGTAGTAAAAGAAATCTTTCTGCCATTTCCTGGTACATTAATAGAGCAGAGATTGAAAGGGCACACCCTCATGCCGACTATAAATACAAGGTGTAGAGTGTCTTTTCCATTGTTGGGCAAGACTTCTCCACATCATGGGGGCCATGCAGAATGCCCTCTGGACGCTGCTGATCGCTGGAGTTCTTCATGGGGCAGGTAGTGTGCTTGGAAAACAGCAAAGAAAGCATGGCCCGGGGGGGGGGGGGGGTCGGACACCTTGCGTGTGTGTGTGTGTATGTGTGGTTGCTTACATGACTACCTATGTGTGCATCTTCATGTCTGTCTGCTTTTTGTTTGGTTAAAACACCATAACTGCAGAATGGAGAAAATAAAAGTATGAAGTTTGCTAGGGGAAGAAACTCATAACCCTCTGGTATTCATTTCCAGGGAGTTTGTAAAAAGCATCCAATGGTCAGTTTTTAACTGCTTCCGAAAGCGAGGCCATGCTGCAATTCCTAACATAGACAGATAAATAAAAAAAGACAATAAAAAGGAAAATAAGATAATACCTTTTTATTGGGCTTACTTAATATATAGACAGGTAATTAAAAATCAACACGTTAGCTGTCAAATTCCAATTCGGTGCCTACATGTCAGTGTCCCGGAGCTGTAGGTTGATGCCCAGAGGTGAGTGTCTATACATCCACATTCCCATTCTTTACTTCATCCAGTATCCGGGCATCCTGTCTAATTTTCAGATAGACTTTCAAACATCTAATCCTAGTTGGAAATCTGTCCTGTTCATGTACACAAACGTATACCTCTCAATTCCCACTCAGACTTTGTCTTTGAAAATTTTCACCTAGGTATCTGTTTAATAGATAAACCTTTGAGAATTCAAGCTGAAAAAAAATCGAAATCACGGTCCAGAAAGGATAGATACAGTTATATCACGCCAGTCCAATTAAATAAAAAAATACCCCATGGGGCAACTTTGGTGGCAGTGAGGGAAATGTTGAATCCAGTGAGAGACAACTGGGTGAAAATGTAAGCTGATGCAAAGGAATGCCGGTGGCCATAGTGAAGCAAGGAACTGTGCATGGTCTGATGCTTTACGAGATGGAAACTGAAGGCGAGGGCTTTGCAGGCTCTGATGTTTAGTGACCGAGAAATTATAGCGCCTGTCCACTTCTGATGGTGGGATGGTAAGAATGGGGAAGAGAGGAGGAAGGTTAAAATCATTTTTATGCAAAATGAAATCAGCCCTTAAACATCATAAATAAATGGTTCCCGACAGCCAGTCTTTAGCTGTCATACTATAATATTGAGAACAGTTACAAACAAATCATTTGACTACTTACTCTCATGTTTTGACAGATACCTGGACGACCCCTGGAATACATGGTATGCATACATTAGCAAGTTATTCTGTCTGAGAGCTGTGGTATTTTGTAAATGTGGGGGCTCTATTTTCAAACTGTATTAATGTGTTAACATCTGTTAATGAATATTAACGTGCATTAATTTGAGTTAAGAGCAGTTAGTGACTAGGCCTCATTGAGAATAATGGAGCTTGAGTTATTTAATGTGAAATTGTCATAGACTGGTCCACTACATTAGCTCTTTCGGACAGGCATCCAACATCCTCTTGTCTTTTCTTTACAACTTCATTTATCAGTTCAAGTAGAAGCTTTACCACAGACTTCCAACTAGCCATTTTCACAACAATCTTGCAGTTCCCTGCACAACTCAATTGATAGCACAACTTCCCATGAACCATATCAGTTCTCCTAATTTCCAAATACTTCTCAGTGCACACTTTAATCTTCTGCCTGCTCCCCAACCACTGGCTCCTTATTTCCCTAACCAAAACTGTAGCATCGGCTTCACGGATTGGGAACTCTGCCCACACCTCCCACCTCTGCTGCTTCTGCCTTGCTGATCCACTCATTTATTTCTCCGCCCTTCTCTGCAAACTGTGAGGCTTTCCCCAGCAGTCTTTCAGTTAGCCCCAGCCTCGGTTCTCTTCACCCGTGTCCCCACTCCAGCTCTCAGCCTGTCTGTCTCCACTATGAGTTTGTTTCCTTGCAGACCTTTCCCATACTCCGTCCCCCAGTATTTCTCTGAGTTCACGCTCTTCTGAAACGTTCACATGTACTGTGGAGCTTGCTGTATTCTCAGACTCTTCCATGAACAGTGAAATTCCTGCCAGTATGTCGCAGCATTAAATTACATCTGTAAACAGAGCCCTGTGTAGGATCCTGGATGCCCCAGAACTGTAATGTGCAGATATTCTGTGGGCCAGCAACTGGTTAAAGTTAGCCAGATAACTCTGTTGAATATTACATTAAACTTATCCAGATATCTTTGGGTGAACTATCTGTGTGATATTAGTTAAGTGCTTAAGTTTAAGTACTTCCTCATGTCCATGATTTCCAGCTAAACAAAAACACATGCTCCCCGTACATCCCAACTTCTACTCATTCGGATAAATTCACCCTGCCAATGAGTTACCTGGATATATATATATTTTTTTTTTGCTAAATAGAGGGGAGGGAATTTCAAAAACACATGATTTGAATTTTGCTTTATAAGATTTGCTATTCTATGTCCCTGATAGTGAATGCCACTTTTCATATGTTATACATTACATGTATGTGGTTATATGTTGAGAAATGTCTCTGGCTACTTCTCTCTGCGTGCTGTCTGTGTGTGTGTCTTTTTCTCGTCAACTTCTATGCTTACTTCACATTAGAAAATAAAAGGGGGGGAGGGTTCCTGCATCTTTGAAAACCCCTGTTATGCATAACACTAAAACTGTTGCCCCCATTTTATTGTGTGTCTATGTAATAAAGTGGCTTGCATGTGTATGAATGTTGCCTTAGGACCTTTGCATATGTATCTGTTTAGCCTGTTGAAAGGTTGGTAACATTGCACAAGTCTTTGTAAGCGGCCACTGCATCAGTGGTCTGACATCACTCAGGATCTTCGCTGGCTAACTCCAGTGCCGTCTTCTAATGTCATGGCGTGCATCTGGTTAAAAGTCGCAGAATAGATTACCCGATTAACTGAGATATTCAGCCGAGGTATCCACTGAAGTCGAGCTGCTGGAAATACTCATCAAGACCAGATAGTTATTTGATTTATTTTAGGACAGTGATTTTTCCAACCAGAGGTAACCAGATACAGTAGCTTTTATTGGAGAATGCTGAATTTTAGCACTGTTTGGCTGAAATTTAATTATGCTACTTTCATGCTTCTTCTCCATGCCAAAATGTAACCAGTCTATAAGGCAGAAAATTCAAAAGGCAAGGTTTCCCCTGGCAACTGCCAAAGTTACCTGCACAAATGTTATACATATCAGCCTCTTCATAATAAAATTCACCAATTTTTTGCCTTGTAGAAGTGACATCTAGACCTCCAAGTACAGCGGAAAGCATTGGTAAGTATGTAATCTCTGTTCCCTGGCATGCTCTTGGTTTCCTCTCTGCCCAGTCGTGACATTTCTCAGGATCAGACAGGTTCTCTTCTGGGGAGTCTCAACAGCAGTTCTGGAAGAGAAGAGGTTGGAAAGAGGAGGCAACCAACTCACTAAATTCCTGGTGTGATGGAGAAGTGTTTAGCAAATCATCAGAACGTCCTATACAGGTTCCAAATACATGATCCATTTAGCATTTACTTAATCCATTGTGCCAAATTTTGGATAAAATTTCAGGGATATAATTTGAACTATCTAACCTTTCAAATTATACACATTGAGAAGATTCTGTGTTCCATTTAGCGGGTCTGGATGTCTGATCCAGACGTCCAGACCTGCTAAATGGCCAGATCCCTCACATGTCAAGCCAAATGTGCAGGGAGCTCTGTTTGTGGGAGGGAGGGGGCGGGTCAGAAGTGGAGCGAGGGTGGACGAGACAGCGACCTCGGACATACAGGGCCGATTCTGAGGTTAGCCCTGTATGTCCGGGGCCATTAACTTAGACAGGGGACTTATTCCACCGTAGATGTCGGGGGATGCCGCTGTCGGGAGGAAAAAAACAGGTAGGGGGTGCAGGGGTTCCCTCCAGTCTGACCCTGGCCATGGAAGGCCAGATCGGGGGTTAGGCTGCAGGGAAAAAGCATTTTGTTGTGGCAGCTGGGGATCGCGGCTCCTGAATGGAACTGCGGTGCCATAGTGACAGGATGCTATGGCACAGCGACTCCATTCAGGAGCCTGGCTGAGTTAGCCGGGCAAGTGGCTGGACGTCCAGGGTGCATAAATCTGGGCATGTCCTGGATGTCCAGCCATTGTTATGCAATTCTGCTCCCACGGGGATGTCTAGCCCCCATGGGAGCAGAATCGGGTGCGTCTCCTGGCCGTCCGGATGTCTGTAAGTCTGGACAGCCAGGAGACGTACAAATTAGAATGTGCCTCATACTCAGTGGGGATATTTTAGAAGCCCTACTCATGAGTTGGATGTCAGAAATGTCACCCACGCCTTTTTAGAAGCCGAGTATATAGACTTCCCCAGTACAAGAACATCTATGCAGGGCAGAGATATGGTGGAGGCATGGCCTGTGGCGAGCAATGGCGATGCATGTCGTGATGCCATTTCCAAATGGAACAAGCTTGTATGACCTTGCTTGGTGAGACACCCATATCTATACCTGCTCCTTACCATGAATAAGGTGAAAAAAGTGCTCATTTCATGGATATAACTCTTCCAGCAGAAAGCACATAATGCCCTTACATCACCATGGTTAGTATTTATTGCCCAAAGAAATCTGAGTGTAAATACATTCTCCATACATATTGCTGGCCTGCCTACACATTTATTTATTTATTTAACAGTTATTTATATACCGCTCTTTCCCATGTTTCAAGTGCGGTTTACATGTAACAGTAGGTTAATTGGTATGAGATATACCAGGACATTTTACATAGAACAGATAATTATAAATTACAAGGAAAATTGTAACATTACAAGTATAACATATTAGAACATATATACATTGCTAGTTAAATTATTAATCATCATGTAAATGAGTGTGTAGTATGGTTAAATTAGTGTATTAGTGTCGTTTATTTTTGAAAATAGGGTATATAATATTAAAAATAAATGTTAGCCTGTATCCCTTTGAGAATTCTGTTTTGGGAGTGTATTATAGTGTAATGTAAATAAGTGAGTTTTTAATTTTTTTTTAAATTCTTTTATGTCAGACAGTAGGCGAATGTTGTCAGGTAAATTGTTCCAGAGTATTGGAGCAGAGTGTGAGAAAGCTCTCTTATTGGTTTGTTTTCTGGCTTTTGTAAATCTTTTGGTATTGTTAAAGTATTTATGTTTCTGCTCCTTTGAGATCGTTTATCAATGTCAATGTTAATCAGTGTATTTAGTGCAGATGGTGCAAGTTTATTTATAAGTTTAAATGTAGTGACAAGAATTTTATATTTGATTCGGGAGTAAATTGGTAGCCAATGAAGTTCAGCTAAAATTGGTGTAATATGTTCAAGTGGGCTTATATTCATAATCGTTCTAGCAGCTAAGTTCTGAGTTATTTGTATCTTTTTAATATTTTGTTTCAAATACCATTAAGTATTGTATTTGCAAAATCGAAATGTGGGGTAATAATAGCATGAATTATGTTAATAAAATCTTGTAGAAGAATCAAAGGTCTTAGTTGTTTTAGTGTTTTGAGTTTGTAATGTATATTTTTAGTTAAATATTTTATATGTGAATCCATATTTAGATTATTGTCAAGTATCACACCTAAATATTTTACTTCTTTTTTTATATTAATTTCATGAGTATCTAGTGTAATCGTGTTTGGGGGTATATATGTTTGATTTTTAGTGATAAATAAAATATCTGTTTTAGTAAAGTTGATAAGTAGATTTTGTTCTTTGAGCCACTCAGTTAGTTCATTAAAACATTCTGTTATTTTTTGGAGAGGTGGGTGTGGGATTTCAAATGTGAGGAAGAACATTATATCATCGGCGTAAATATGATAAAAGACATTGTGGCGTTTAAAGATGTTACAAACTGGTTGTAAGTAAATGTTAAATAATAGTGCAGATAAAGCAGATCCCTGCGGAAGACCTTGAGTTTGTTTGAAGGTGTTAGATATTTGGGTGTGGATTCTTACATTTTGGGTTCTGTTTGATAGATAGGATTTGAACCAATTATAAACAGTAGATGTTATACCAATTTTTTGAAGTCTGTTTAACATTGTTAAGTGATCAACACTGTCAAAGGCAGCTGATATGTCAAGGAAAACAAGAATAAAGGCTTGTTTAGTATTATCAATACCTCTTAATATTGTGTCATAAAGGATCGTTAGTAAGGTTTCTACTCCATGGAAGGGTCTAAAGCCATATTGATGTTCATCAAGAATGTTTAATGTGTCAATAAAATCTTGTAGTTGAATTTGTACAATTTTTTCAATAAGTTTAGCCATAAAAGGAATACTTGATATAGGTCTGTAAGATTTTGGGGATAGTTTATCTAATGGTTTATTTTTAAGTATAGGACGTATTTGAACATGTTTGAGGGATGGTGGTAAATAGCCTTTTTGCAAGGATAGATTCACTAAAGGTAGAATGAAAGAAGAGAGTATTGGGAAAGTCTTCTTTATCCAATCAACTGGGCATGGATCAAGGTATGAAGTTGTTGTATTAATGTTAGTTATTGTAGTTTTGAGAGTAGTTTTTGATATTAAGTTGAAGTTGGTCCAGTTATCAACTGTAGTTTGCTTTAATTGTGTTTTAATTTGTGGTTGAGTAATATTTGATGGTGTTATTTGTAGGTTTGTTTTGTTGCTATAGTATTGAGCTAATTCTTGTGGGGAGATATCTATTGATATTTCATCATTATTTAGAGTTTTGTTTGTTAATTTCTGTACTATACAGAATAGTTCTCTTGGTCGATTAGTGGCTCTTGATATTATATTAGAATAATAATTTTGCTTGGAGTTGTTTATTGTTTGTTTATAAATTTGTAGTGTTTTAGTGTAATTCTCATAATTTATTAATGATTTTGATTGTCTCCATTTCCTTTCCTCTTTTCTTAGTTGTCTTTTTAATGTTTTGATAGATGTATTAAACCATGGAGTATGTCTTTTTTCAATTTTATTGTTTATATATATGTTTGATTGATTTGGGTTATTTTCTGCTGCTTTGGAGATTATATTGTTCCAGTTTTTGATAGATTCTTCGAGATTTGTGGGTGTTTGTGTAAGGTGTGGTATTATTTGATCTAAAAATTCCTCTTCATTGAATTTTCTGAATCTTTTAGTTTGAGGAGGTTGTGGTTTTTTAGTATGATTGTTGTATGTGAAGGTTATATTGAATTTTAAAAGATAGTGGTCAGACCAGGGGACTGGAATGTTTGAGAGGGATTCAGAGTTATATAGGTTGTATATAGAGTTTGGTAGGAAGACCATATCAAGTGTTTTTCCTTTATTGTGTGTTTGTTCAGTTATTATTTGGTGAAAATCCAAATTATTTATCATTTCTAAGAAGTGATTAGAATGATTATTGGGTGTTGATGGAAGGTTAAAGTCTCCCATAAGTATTACAGGATTTGTGTCTGTGGATGATGCTAGTAATTCAATTAAGTTGTAAATTTTATCTATGTAGTATTCTGGTGGTCGATATATTAGTGATATATTTATGTTTTTAATTTTTATGGTGAGTATGTCAACATTGTCTATATTATTAGATGATATTAATTTTGCATTGAGGTTTTTCTTTAATATTATAAGTACTCCTCCTCCTTTTTTTTTGTATTCTGTGAGTATGGAAGATCTCATATTCAGGTGTCTTTAGTTGGTTTAAGAATACTGAATCAGTATCTTTGAGCCAGGTCTCTGTTATACAAAGGATATCTGGTTTATCATCTTTGATAATGTCTATAAAAATTGGTATTTGTTTTTTCATAGATCTTGCATTAATGAGTTGGCAGGTAAGATTTGTGTAGTTTTGTATATGAGGTGGGTGTGGTGTGTGTTGCATATTTTTGTTGTTGTTATATATATAAGTCTAGATTGTCTGGATCTAAGGTTGGTTCCTATTTTGAATGGGTTTGTTAGATTATCAAGTTTTGATATGCTTTGTATTATGGGGATTGGTCTATTATTCTTATTATCTATGGATTTTATTAGATTTATCAGTGTCAGGATTGTGATACTAATAAGTATAGTTTGATGGGAGAAAGGAATTGTTTATGCATTGTTTGTTTTGTATTTAGTTTTACTTTTTATGTTTTAATTAGTAGAGTTCCAATAAAACAGAATAGTGTTGTTAATTAATATTAGTGATATTACCTGTAATAATGATATTAGTGATGATACTAGAGTTTCAGTGATAGTAGTATTACTAAGGCTTATATTGAGATAGAGTAACTTAACATTAATACCATTGTTTCAGTGATAGTAGTATAATTGCAGCTTACAGGGTGAAAGAGAAACTATTCAGTGATAGCAGTATAATTGTAATTTATGAAAAATGACAAACTAAAACTATAACTGTAGCATTAAAACCAGGGTTTCAATGATAGCTGTATAAATGGAGATTATAGATTGAAAGAGAAGCTATAACATTAACATCAGTGGTTAATACCAGTGACAAAACTTGATAAAGATGCTAGTGATAATATCAGTGTTTCAGTGATATCTGAGGCTTACATGGAGAATGAATAACTATAGCAAAAATATATTGTTTCAGTGATAGCAGAATAACTGCAGCTTATAGGGAGAATAAGAAACTATAACATTAAATACTGGTGTTTCAATTATAAGAGGATAATTGAAGATTTACAGGGTGGAAGAGCAGCTATAAAGTTAATATCTGTGGTTCAATGATAGTAGGATAATTACAGCTTATAGTGTGAAGGAGAAGCTATAATAAACAGCAGTGTTACAGTGATAGCAGGATAACTTCAGCATAACAGTTGAATGAGAGGTTATAACATTGACACCAGTTATGATATTAGTTACTTGCAGTTTCGATATTATTGATTTAAACAGAGTTGGTTGACATAACTTTATGAAATGTAGTCTCCATCAAAGTGCTCCGTCTAAGGGCCACGCCAAAGGGCCCTTTGGCGTGGTCCTTAGGCGCAGGCCCGACAGGCGCGGGCCTGCTTGTTGGCAGTTGTTATTTAAATGCCTGGTGCACCTCCCCCCTCACAGCCCCGATCAGGCTCGATTCAGCAGAGTGAGGTGGAATCTGTCTCAGGGCTTAGCTGATGGTTTGCTATGTTCCCCGGTTGCTGGCAGTTGTTATTTAAATGCCTGGTGCACCTCCCCCCTCACAGCCCCGATCAGGCTCGATTCAGCAGAGTGAGGTGGAATCTGTCTCAGGGCTTAGCTGATGGTTTGCTATGTTCCCCGGTTGCTGGCAGTTGTTATTTAAATGCCTGGTGCACCTCCCCCCTCACAGCCCCGATCAGGCTCGATTCAGCAGAGTGAGGTGGAATCTGTCTCAGGGCTTAGCTGATGGTTTGTCTCAGTATCTGAAATAGCCAGCCAGGATGTGCAAGTCTGATAGCATACTTGTCCCCCTCTGAAATACCCCTGCTGACACATCCAAATACCCGGTTCTGAGGTCATGCAATTAGGGGATGTCCACATTTGTGAAATGTCCCATATCCATGCATGTTCCCAGCCTTGCAACCTGTATGGGGTCCACCTTCATAACTGCTTACAGGGACATTCATTTTTCAGGGAGACTGAGAAATTTCAGACGGCACTTATACGTGCTTCCCTTCATTGCTACCACTCCCCCTGATTTTTGGATGTTGTTCTCTGGGCATTCCAGATTCTTTCTAAATGTTCCTTCTAAAATGGTACTTACAGCAAGCATCGCTGAACATATCCCTTATCTGGACAGCCTCTTGTTGGCTATCTGGATATTGTCCCAATAATACTTGTAGAAATACAAATATTAGTCCTTCCGTATCAGTTACATATGATGTGGTGAATATCGGTGTTATAGGTGTGAAGGTTTTAGAAAACTCATGGAGATTTGAATGAAGAATAGATCAGTCTTTTAACTATGTCACATCACCAAGGTCCCTCTAAGCTGCACTCTGGTCTGATGCCCACATTCAAACCACAGTGTATGCTGCAGCCATCTTGTGGTTTCAAATGCGCTGGATGAGCAGATCCTATTGGAGCCCCAAGTACCAGCTGGGCCTGTCACAGTTTTCCTCTTAACTTTGGGCAGTGAAGGATCCTAGAAAGCTCAGCACGGACTTTAATAAGAAGAGCTCGGTTTTACAGAATTTGTGGTTTATATATGAATCAACCTTCTGTAACCCTATAACATTACATTACTAATTTTATCAATACAAAATATTAATCTTTTTTTCAATTTGACTTAACAGGCTATGTCTACAACATCACCCCTTCAATTACCAGTGATGGTAGTTTTTGTGAGTGTTTCCTTCCTTCTATGTTTAATTTAAAATTGACTAATAAATATATTGAAGTAACTTATCTTGGTGCATATGTTATCTTGTTTCATACTCTAAGATTATTTTCTGTAATGGTTCTAGATATGTATAATTGCAGCAGTACATTGACAAGTTCTTGGGGATCATTCGCAACACCAAATTACCCTGGATTGTATCCTAATGGCGCTCGATGTATTTGGGAAATACAGGTGGCGAGTGGCTCTGCTGTAAACCTCACCTTCCCAGATTTTGAGTAAGTAATCAATAATACACAACTCATCTGAGGGTTATATTAAAATCTTTGGGTGGTATTAGGTTTCCATCACATCCTTTTTTGAGTGGTTTGCGTGAAGGTTAGACCATTTATTTATTTATTTCATTAATTAAAACAACTGATAAGGCCACAAAACTGATCGATGATCATTCAATACTATTTACAGCCACACACTCATAATGTATGACGCAGAACTACAAATGTGACATAAAATCACCAGGATAGACAAAACCATGAAATGATTAAAATGACGGTTCTCTTACATCTAAAGGGTCTAGCCCCGGTAAGATTCTTCATAAAAATAAGCATTCAAACATTTTCTAAAAATTAGAACATTTTCCTCCCTTTGCAACTCTTCAAGTGATGAATTCAAAGAGCCTCAGTCCAGTAATTTAAAACGTCCTGTCTAGTAATTGACAACTTAACTAATTTCATTGAAGAAATTACCAATAGTGGAGATTCTTGTGAATGCAGAGACCGAGGCTGATATCTAGCCAATGTAATGAGTGAAGAATGGGAGTCATGTGCTTCCTTCTGCCACAACCACTCAACAGCCAAGCTACATAATTCTGTCCTACTTGGAAAGCCTATAGATAAGATCTGCTATCTCAAAATGCAAAGAGCCACAGTAATCAATGTAACCTAAAACCAGACTCTGAAAATCTGAGGAGGATACTACATTTCATGAACGCTTTAGCAGCTGCAAATTAAAGAAAGCATTTTTAGCTATTCTTTTCATGTGCTGCTTCATATAATTATTCATCAGTGTATGTACCCAAATCATTTGTATATAAGGCAAAGGGGATCTCAACTTGCTCTAAACTTAAGGATGGATAAGGTGAAGTACATGAAGGCTTCCTAAACCACTGCAATTCTGTTTTTGCTAAATTTAACTCAAACGACTAAACGTTAGCTAGTAATTTCTCTCAACCAGCAAAAGATTTACCTTAAACTCTCCAGTAGATCTATCAACTGGCACAAGAAGCTGTATATCATCAGCATAAAATCTAAAATTTACTTTCAACTTGCAAAGCGATTGGGCACTGGCTCAGGAAGGGAAAGCCAAATCCCTTAGGAAAAAAAGATATAAAAGTTAAAACTTCTGCAAAAATCATTATGAGGGTTATTCTAAAAGGTTTTGTCTTCTACAGACGTGCACATGGACATCAAAATCACAGACACGTCTCCATTCCATAACCATTCCATAAATGCCATCCGCAGATTTTCAAGTAGGCATGGGAATGTGACAGAGGCGTGTCTGGGGAGGGGCAATGGACTTATACATCCCTATTTTATCTCAGAAGTAACAGAGCCATCTGCAGGCAGGCACATGTGGTGTGGAGGAGTGGCCTAGTGGTTGGGACAAGGTACTTCAGGCCAGAGGGTCAGGGGTTCAAATCCCACTAGAGGACAACAGCCTTGGGCCAGAAGGACTGGGGTTTCTAGTCCCACAGCTGCTCCTTGTGGTCTTGGGCAAGCCACTTAAACCTCCATAGCCCATGTTCCCTGTAAAATAGTTATCTCCAAGTTATAATACCCTGTTCAATGTAATTTCAGTTTGTTCAATGTAAACCACCTTAATATCATGAAAAGCAGTATATAAGAAATGTTAGATAAAGAAATAAATAAAAAATCCTGCTCCAGGCACAAATAGGCATCAGGAAAGTGTTTGTTTTCACCTTAAAACATCCAGAGAGTATAGAGACAATGAAGAATTAAGCAACTAACCTTAGTTGACAAAGTCCCACACTGGGAACTGGACAATGGCCACCCAGCTCTTAAGCTCCTATTCCAACCATTATGCTATTAGAAATCTTGGTGTTGCAATGTTCTCCTGTGGATGTCTATATAGACATTTGATACACGTGCATATGGCATGTCCACATTTCTGGAATTGTGCTTCAACTTGCACGTGCTTGCCTTTCTTTTCAGACATTCTGGCTTTGATGTCCCAGATTGCATTTGGAAGTCCCATTTGAAATGTGCCTCTATATGACTTGGCTTGATTCTTAAATCAAGTGCTATGGAGGCCAAAATCCTAAATCCCTTTTCAATTGTGCATTTTCTTCCCTAAGGAACAGGCACACTTCCAGATGTTACAGCTAATCAAACTCTTTGGAAAAAGATGTGGTAAAAACCTTGGAGTCACTTTGGATCCCTCACTTTCTTTTAAGCCTTATCTCAACTCTTTGTCCAAATCCGCCCTTTTAGTCTTCCACCCTCTCCCGTGTGGAGATGGACATCCATCCCCGCTATTTGCCCCCTCTCGTCCATGGCAAAAGCCACCCCAAATGAACAAGGAGTTTGTACGGAGAGGCTTAGACAGGGGCAGGAGGGGGCATAGCAGAGGTGGAGGGAGGGCGGGCAGTGGGCAGTCTGAGGCCCCAGACATACAGGGCCGATTCTGAAGTCAGCCCTGTAGGTCTGGGTCCTCGGATCTATACGGGGACGGCAGGCTCAGACAGTGCCAGTAAGAAGAGAGGTGCAGTGGGTTCTCTGCAGCCCGACCCTGCCCATGGAAGGCCAGATCATGGGTCAGGCTACGGGGGAAAGATATTGTAGTCATCAGCCAGGGATTTCTGCTCCTGAATGGAACGTGGTGCCATGGCAACAGGACGCCATGGTATCGCAGCTTCATCCAGAAGCCTGACTGAGTTAGCCAGGCAGGAATCTGTACATGCAGGCCAATTAGAATTGGGCCCTGGCCTGCACATACAGGCCCAGACCCGATTCTGAACCCGCAGGGCACTTCTAACCCCTGTGGGATCAGAATCTGGTCTGCCTCTGTGCGTTCTGATTCCAATCAGGCACACAGGAGCCTGGACGCACACATTGGAATGTGCCTCCATGAGCCCAACCCAGGAAGACGAACAGTGGGGCGGACATTCTGGTGGGATGCCCAGCCCTGCTATCTGTGGGGGCGGAGTGGCACAGTGGTTAGGACAGGTTACCTCAGGCTGGAGGGCCAGGGGTTCAATTCCTATGTAGGGACAAGTAACCTCAGGCTGGAGGGACTGGGGTCTCTAGTCCCATGGCCACTCCTTGTTGGCTTGGGCAAGCCACTTAACCCTCCATTGCCTCGGGTACACTTAAATTGTGAGCTCTTCAGGGACAAGGTAATAAATAGTGCCTGTTAGCATATATCTGTAAACCGCTTTGACTTGGTGAAAAGCGGTATATAAGCACAGCTAAATAAATAAATAAATCTGCCTTCACCCTATGCTGCTCCCTGGTCCCCCTGCATGCACAGAGCCACTGTGCTTGTTGCAGGGGATGAGGCGGTATGTGGGTGGGACTAACCCCCAGATGTACAGGGCCGATTCCAGTCATGGTCCTGTACGTCTGGAGATTGCTGGGGTGATGGCCAGTTTATTGCACCTTGGAGGTGGAATAAGCACTGGCTGCTCCCCTGGATCGGCTGGCCAGTCCCCCCAGCAGCAACAGTGGTGAGCATGGTGAGTCCCTGCCACCAGATCTGGGCCCCAGCTATCCCCATCAGAGTCGGGTGGTGGGGAAAAGGAGCTCTCCAAGGCAGCGGGCAGGTTGTGCCACAGGGAGGACATCTCCGCAGCATGTAGAGGCACGCTGGACCATCTTCCAGGAACCGATCCTACACCCACTGAGCCGTCTTGCTCCTGCGGTTCAGAATTGGGTCTTAAAGGATCCATCCTAGTCAGAGCCATCCCGATGGCCCGGACATGCCCCTCCTAGGATTGGGCTTTATGAGGGTCATTTTAGAAGCCCTGTCATGATTTTCACGGCTGAAAATACCCATTCAAATATGGAAATCATATGGACGTTGTCGCCACCCCCCTGGTGGCCGGTGGCTGCAGGGGCAGGTTGTGCATTTAAATCAATTGTAGAAGTAAAAGACTTTTTTGGACCAGATGCACCTTGGTCCTTGTAGTCCTTTCTCCTTATAGAAATGAGTTGTGGATGCCAAGTAGAGGGTAAACAAAAAGCTTTTATTTCCCTTTTAGCACTGAGGTTCGCTAAGTAACAAAAGTAAAGTTTTCCTTATTTTCAGGTTTGTGCCAAAGTGTTATTAAACAAGTAAAACTGTTACAGGCTTCACAGTTCCTTGTAGAATATAAAGGGTTTTCTAAACTTCGGAGTGAAACAAATAAACCAGCTCTTCTTTAGCTCAATGTAAGCAAAATCATTGTTAGTGCATGTTCTGATAAACAAAGCTCTGGGAGTGACTCAAGGCTTCCCGCAACACAAATAGAGCAGTCCATTAATTCCTCCTGTGACAATGCTTCTAAATCCCCAGGCTCCACTTGCATGGGTTCCAGCTCATCTGGGCTTTCTCCTGTATTTGAGCTCTCCCTGGCTGCTTTAGTGTGCAAATTAGTATTTCCTTCACCTATCCTCCAGCTGGGCTGTTCAAGGTTTTTCAAGTAGGAAGCATGACTTGTTCTAAAGCCTCTATGGCGTGGCTTCCAGAACTCCTGCCTTCTTTCATTCCTCTCAGAATGGTTATCTGATTCAAAAGCCCTTCTAGGAGCTAAGTCTCTTTTTAGAATTAAAGTACCACTGTACCTTGGCTTCCTGAAGTCAGTGCTGCTGGTATTTTCCTTACCAGATACCCTTCCTTGGATATGGTCTCCTTTACAGACTGTTTCTGTGAGTCTCCTGGGCACTGCTTGGCGTCCCTGAAGCTTGGGATGGCCAGGTAACGAATCCAGGCCTCTCTGCTTCTCAGTATGGGGGATTCCACTGTCAGGACCTTTCCTTCCAGTATCTTTAAGTTCCTTTCTCAATCCTTCTGGTGAGCTCAGGCCTCCCTCTAGGCATGGAGTCTCTCTCACTTGGATCCTGGCTTCTTCTCCTCTTTCTCCCCTCTCTAGTCTGGCTGCAGCTCTCTGCTTATAAAGCCGTTCTCCTCTTGAGTTTCCTGGCCTGCTCTTCAGGTGCATCTGATTATTCTCTGCATAATCAGTACTTGGGTGTGTTCACTCAGCTTCTGCAGGTTCGTGCCTGCTCCCTCTAGCTGTGTTGCTATGCAATTGCAGCTCCTGCAAATCAGCTGCTTTGTGAAAGACAGCGTTTCTTTTTTCAAATTCACAGCTTCACTAGCTTCAGCCCTATCACAACGTCTCTGGAGCCATTTTAAAAAGGCCTGAATTTACCCATGAGTAGTATGATCACATCCAGATCAAGAGGGTATGGTAGAGCCATGACTGGGGAGTCCCTTCAAAGAGAAACATATGCACCCGATTTTAAAATGGTACCGCACGTCCAAGGTTGTATCTGCTTGCAGGCAGAAATAGGCACCCAAAAAGTGTTCTTTATGGCAATCCAATAGCTTTTTCTTTTTTAAATTATTTGAAAGTCTTATATATCACATATCCAATGATCCAAGGCGGTTTACATAAAATGTAACATAACATTACAGGGAACATGTTAACATTGGTACTTTCAACTTAACATTTAGCAAATACATTTAACATTTAACATTCAACTAGGTAACTTGGTTATAATTAGGAGGACAGGGAGATGTGGACTTACAGTAGGTAATAAAGTCATATAGGAATTTAGGTGGTCAGCATGCAGCTGGTGAGCAGTGCGGAACTCACCGCTTGATGTTTATGGCCAAGTGGGTGTCTAAGTAATGCCGCCAAAGTGCTCTGTAAAGAAGCGAGTTTATAATGATTTTAGAAAGGTTATAATAACAGTGGTAGCTCTTATTTATCCAGGTAGGGTGTTCTAAAGGCTGGGAGTGTATAAGGAGAATGCACACAAACTGGTTGTCTGGTTGAGTTTGTTAAAATCTGTTGGAGTTGTGATAAGATGTTGTGCAAGGCTTTTTCTGTACTGATTATTCAGTTTTCTCGCTATAATAGATTGCAGGTAATGCGAGGATACCTGATGATAGATTTTAAAGATAGTCATTATGTTTTTGTATTTTATTCTGCTAAACAGGGGTAGTCAGTGGAGTTCTTTCAGAATGAGTGCGATGTGGCTGTTTCTCGGGACACCAATGAGGATTCTTGCAGCTGCATGTAGAGCCAGTAGCAGTGGATGTAAATGACTTTTGGGTATTCTATGGAGAATTGAATTACAATGATCCATGTGGGGAAGTATCATAGCCTGGTAGACAGTTCTGAAATCCTTTGTTTTGAGGAGGGGTCGCAGATGTTGGAGAGTCCAAATTTTATTGTGTTACCTTGTTTATGTGCAGTTGCAGTGTGAGGTGCTGATCAATGATTACTCCAAGGTGCCTGACTTCGGTTTAACAAACAGTTCTGCATTGTCAACCTTTAGCGTTGTCGGTGGGGTGAAGTATCTCTGGTTATAAAGAGGACACCTCAGTTTTATTGTAGTTAATTGTGAAGCTATCCTGTCAACAGAAGAGGAGAAAGCCCTCTCATTCATCCAAATGTTTTTTACTCTTTGAAAAAAACTGCAGATACATAAAGAGACCTATTGCCTGGTTGTCACACCACTGCGTGTCTTTGCTTGTGAAATGGCAGGCCGGGAAATGTATGTGGCACCTCTATGTTGTCTAGACCTCTGCCGTCCACATTGGACATGTTAGTTTCTGATATCGAGGAATAACTTGCATGTGTCTGGCCCTTTATTCAGCACACCTTTTTTATGTTTGATGAAGACATTTATTTTATTATGGTGGAGACAGGTTGATGTTAAAAAACTCTTACACATGCTGACCTTCAGTGCTGCCTCTCCAATGGAATGTTGGACATCCCACGTTTCACCAACATGACCGTTCTAAAAGTTACCTTCGCGTACTATATCCCATGAATACTCATTCTGGCATAGTGGACTCAAAGATTGCATCTACTTTGATGCAGTCTGTGAACAGATGTTCCCAGGGGCAGTTTCGTTGAAGCTGGGACAGAATTGTGATGCATTTTTTATAAAATACACCTGCTCATGCATCGACTACATGCACATTTTTGTACCTTCTTCAAAGCAGGGCAAATTTGTGTGAGAGCATTGGTGTGTGACTGGGGATTATTGTAGGAGTCTAGTTTATAAAGCCAATATAGGCATCTATGTTGCCTTTATAAAAGACACCATACCACCCCTTTTCCCCCACCCCTGAAGGTGAGGAAAAATCAAACCTCAGACTTAAATTAGTGATATGGTGGAACCATCAGAACACAGAGCTTCCAACTAGCATAGAGGCCGTTATCAGAAAACAGCGCATGTTATCTGGCTAAGAGCATTGAGGAGGATATTCTAGCAGCACTATCTATGCTGATGACATTCTTCTTATTTTTTCTGTTGACAGTCTGGCCCTTGATCTCTCATTTGCAAATACCTCTCTTGTCGTTATTTCTACCTGGTTATCAGAGAGTTCTCTTAAACTTAATCCTTCCAAAACTACTGCTTCCTGGGTCACTGGTTCTGACTTAGCTCCCTCTCTAGCTTCCACTCCTATTTCTCTGCTTTCTATATTCAAATATTCAGGTATTCATATAGACACTGCTGTTTCTCCATGGACTGCAGGATTGTGTCAGCCACACCTGGTGACGTCCTCAGGGCTGCGCCGAGATCGGAAGTGTTCTCCAGAGCTCAGATTTCTGAGCGTACTCAGGTAGCCCACCTCCCGGGCCCGCCCCTAGCCTGGCCAGCCTTTTTCCTTCCGCCTTGCCAGCAAGATGGACCCTGCTCTCCCTCTTCATCAAGAACATCAAATTACCTGCTATAATGCCCAAACCGGGGTTTAAGAAATGCTCTCTCTGCGGTAAGAAGATGAGCAGCACGGACTTACATGAGTTGTGTGTGCACTGCTTGGGACTGGCACACAACGTGGAAGATTGCCCTCATTGCTCCAGGATGTCCCCGAGGGCCCGGAAGTCCAGAGGGTATGCTCTAAGGGATTATCTGGCCACCAAGAGCAACGCTGGCACAGCTGCTCCTCCTGCCTCAAAGAGCAATGCCGGCTCAGCGGCTCTCCCGATGGCCTCTTCATATGCTGCTGCTACAGCCCGGGATGTTCCCAAGAGGGCCTCCATTCCCTGCCTAGCTTTGGACGCCTCCCCGATGCCTCCAACAGCCCCGGCGACAGCTGTTCCTGCTAAGGACGCTAACAGGCTCTCCACATCTCTGGGGCCTGCATTCCTCTCTTCATCCGGCCATGCGGATACTCCCGCCAAGCTAATCATACTCCCGGCCATGTTGCTCTTCAAGATGGTGCCACAGGTAAGTCCGCCAGCTCCTCCCACCATCCTCCGATTTGACGAGACCCCAGCTGCCCGGGAAACAGCCACAGTGTCGGCCGTCCTAGCTCCGCATCATCACCACTCGACTCCGGGAAGCCCGTTTGGCGCAGAAGTCGATGCAGAAGAACTCCTGGCCCCACGGCGCAGTGCGCACAAATGAAAAAGGAGTCGGACCCGGGCAGACAGCGAGGCTTCCGGATGCGGCAGTTACCGGGCGCAAACAAGAAAAGAAAACATGTCAGGGAGCACTCCAGCGGCAACAGCGCTTCTGGCTCCAGCTACAGGCATCACAGGAGGCACAACTCAAGACGTCATGCATCCAGACATCACAGATTGCACAGGAGTAGACAGGAACTCTTCCAGCTCTTCCAACCACAACAGGTCCTGCAGCCATGCCTCTGATCCAGCGAACTCCTCAGCTATCCTACAGCTGCTCACGCAGCTTGTACAGCAAACAGCACCCCCTTCTGCTACTGTTACAGCTCTGCGACCAGCAGCGATCCTGAACTCATTTGCCCTGCCACCAGCAACATGGATTCCAGAACCCGCCAGACCTCACATGCCACCGCTATGGTCTCCGGACATTCCCTCCTCGGATAGCACCGCGGAGGAGCAAGACATTGAAGCTGCAGTCATGGGTTCTGCGTCCAACGAATTGACTGCTTCGGATAACAGGCATTCTCCTGAATCTGAAGGGCCTCCCCCCCTCCCTCTGGAGGACCTGACGTACCCGAAATTCCTCAATAAGGTAGCCACCACCTTGGTCCTGACCGCACCCAATGCCTCGGAGGAACCATAGCCAGAGGTCCTGAAGTACCTCACTGTTCCCAAAATCCCGTTCGCGTTGCCTCTACACCGCAAACTATGGGATAGCCACTTGAGACTTTGGTTGACCCCTGCATCTGGCCGCGCAATCTTCAGGAGGCTAGACTCCAAGTATCAAATTCAACCCATACCAGGGTTTGAGAAACCACAGCTGCCTCACCAGTCTATAATTGTGTCCTCAGCTCTGAAGAAGGTCAAGTCCTCCCACACCCACGCTAACAACCCACTTCGGAAAAAAAGTCTACCAAGGACCATGTTCAGTGCAAGGATTGCTGCACACCAATTTCAACATGTCCTGTTTCAGGACACCTGTATGGCAAGCATCAAAAATGTAATCTCCTCTTTCCCGAAAGATTCGCAAGCGTCACTCTCCACCGCGCTTATGGACATGACTGAATGCAACAAACACCTGGCGAGCACAGCCTTTTATGCCTTCAATACGTCCATAAGTACAGCAGGTACGGCAATATCTGCCAGGTGGTGGGCATGGCTGAGAGCGTCTGGACTGCGGGACGACTCCCACGACAAGATTGCCGACACTCCCTGCACGGGCGAATCGCTCTTCAGGGAGAAAGTCACAGACATGGTAAACGACATGAAAGAGGACTGCACTACCCTGCAAACCCTGGCAGAGGACGGCTTTGAGTGCAATAACAGCACTAAAAAGAACAGCTACCAACGGAAATCGTAGTACAACTACAACAAGAGATATCTTTCAAACCGGAGTAGCAGGGTCCCAGATACAAGACCAACTCTTATCACGGACCCTCACACCAGTGCCAGTCCCATTGGGACCGTAAGCCAAAGAAAAGTAACAACACGCAGATGGCCAAAGGTGGCCCCTCCTTTTGACAGCTATGTGCAGGTCCCCTCCCAGATCGGAGGGCACCTCGGGGGCACCTGCAGGACCCCTCCCAGATCGGGGGGCGCCTGTCACTTTTTCTACCAGAATGGGAAAGGATCACCTCAGACTCATGGGTCCTGTAGGTCATCCGGAAAGGATATCGTATACGTTTGTTTGCGCCACCCTACCAATGCAATAAATCTCTCAGCGAGACCCCTCCTCACCTGCAGCGTGCCATGACAGCAGAGCTGATACACCTGATGTCCTCCCACACAATAGAGGAGGTACCACCATCCGAGATCAATACAGGATTCTACTCCAGATACTTCCTCATCCCGAAGAGATCGGGCGGAGTACGCCCCATCTTGGACCTGCGCAAGTTGAACAGATTCGTCACCAGGGAGAAATTCCGGATGTACTCCCTCAATTCCATCCTCCCTCTGATTCAGACCGGTGACTGGCTGGCATCCCTGGATCCGCAGGAAGCATATACACACATCCGCATCCACAAAGCACACAGGAAGTACTTCTGCTTCCATGTGCTGGGACATCACTACCAGTACAGAGTCCTTCCCTTTGGACTATCACTGGCCCCACGCGTCTTCATGAAGTGTGTGGCCGTCGCAGCAGCTCACCTCCGCAAGCAGAACATCACTGTCTTTCCCTACCTGGACGACTGGCTCCTCACAGCTCCCTCTACTCAGGAACTACAAGTGTCTCTGCAGACAACCACGGCCCTGATTTCCACCCTGGGGTTTGTCATCAATTACAGCAAATCACAGCTTCTGCCTTCCCAGCAACTGGAGTTCATTGGAGCTGTCATCGACACACAGTCTTCAAAAGTCTACCTCCCAGATCGCAGCTGTTAGCCATCACCTCGCTGGCATCCAGCTTAACCACATCAATGAACACCTAGGCTCGGTCTGTACTGCGCCTCCTGGGACACATGGCAGTAATGACTTCGGTCATCCCGGTGGCGAGAATGAAGATACGCTTGCTCCAGTGGCATCTACGGACCCACTGGAACCAGCACTCGCAGTCACTGTCCGCCCGCATCCCGATGACTTCCCAAGTCCAGGCACAGCTGTGCTGGTGGACGGTGCAAACGAATCTCTCAGTAGGCAAGGATATCCATCAGCTTCAACACCAGGCAATCCTCACCACGGACGCATCCTGCACCGGTTGGGGGGCACACCTCCTTCAGTTCAGCACACAAGAGGCCTGGTCTCCAAGGGAACGACAGTTGCACATCAACCTCCTAGAGCTGAGAGCCATCAGATATGCCCTCAAGGCGTTTCTACCACACCTCCAGGGCATGTTTGTCCTCATCCAGACCGACAAACAGGTGGCCATGTTTTATATCAACAAACAAGGGGGCACCCGGTCACGTTCCCTTTGCAAGGAGGCACTGGCAATATGGACACTGGCCTTGAAGAACAAGTGCTGGCTGCGCGCCTCCTATCTTCCTGGGGACATGAACATCCTGGCAGACAAATTGAGCAGACAGTTGCAGCCCCACGAATGGACTCTACTCCCGGAGGTCACCAACACCCTCTTCCAGCGGTGGGGAGCTCTGGACATTGACCTCTTTGCCACCGAGCAGAAAGCCAAGTGCCCCCTGTTTTGCTCGAGGCACCCGTTGGACAGAAGATTATCGGGGGATGCATTCGACATGTGCTGGGGAGGGTGGTCTCTGGTGTATGCCTTCCCTCAGACCCCCCTCATTCCTGCGACACTACAGCTCATTATCCAGGACAAAGCACATGCCATCCTTGTGGTCCCTCACTGGCCGAGGCAGATGTGGTTTGCGCTCTTGTGACGCCTGGCACACAAGGGCCCAGTGCGCCTGCCGCTCAGGCCAGACCTAACACAGAAAGCGGGCTGCATGAGACATCCCAACCTCAAAGCCCTCACGCTCACTGCCTGGAGGTTGAGCGGTTGAACCTCTCCATCCTCCACCTGCCTTCGGAGGTCAGGACATGGTCCTCACAGCCAGGAGACTGTCCACCAGAAAGTCCTATGGCCTTAAATGGAAGAGGTTCAGTATCTGGTGTACTGTGCGTGGGCTAGATCCAACCTCGTGCCCAGTCACCAGTGTCTTGCAATACTTGAGTTCCCTCTCCAACCTTGGACTTCAGACACAATCCATCTGAGTCCACCTCTCCGCCATCGCAGCTTTCCATGCCCCAGCCAACAGGGCAAACTCCATCACAATGCTGCCCCTGATGGCATGCTTCATGAAAGGATTGACAAACCTGAAGCCTCCGATCATGGCCCCAGTGGCGCCATGGGACCTCAGTGTGGTCCTCCATCACCTAACCCAGGTCCCCTTCGAGCCCTCCAGACCGCAGACATGAAGTACGTCTCCTGGAAAATGCTATTCTTGGTAGCCATCACATCCGCCAGGAGGATCAGCGAGTTGCAAGCACTGGTTGCGCACCCACCATACACGCAGCTCCATCATGATCGTGCTTCCCTGCGAACCAACCCCAGATTCGGACCCAAGGTGCCATCTGCATTTCATGTCAATCAGTCCATCGAGTTACCCTCCTTTTTCCCGGAGCAACACTATTCGGAAGAGGAGCGCCGCCTGCACACCTTGGACTGTCTCTGTGCCCTCCAGATCTACCTTTGCAGGACTCGACCTTCCCGGAAGGGCGAACAGCTGTTCATTTCCTTCGACCCCCAACAGGCCTGGAAGGCCTGTCACAAAAAGGACTCTTTCCCACTGGGTTTCCTCCTGCCTCGACACAACGGGAACTTAGTCACAGCCAAGAGTGGGGCCTCACCGGCTGAGAGCATTGGCCACCTCCCTGGCCAACCTGCGCTCAGTCCCCCTGGCCGACATCTGCAAAGCAGCCACATGGTCCTCTCCACACATGTTCCAGAGACACTACTGCCTTGACCTCAGGTCTCGGGAGGACTGCGCGCTTGGCAATGCCATCCTCGCTTTGGAGACACCCTTGGCTACACCGCCGCAGCAGGCACTAACAGAAAGGACATAAACGAACCTGAATTGGTACTCTGTACCCCGGGACATAACTGCTACGGTCTTAGCAGGCACTGTCACTTCACTGTTGCACCTTGTTCTTATGTTGCACCTCACTTGCACCTTGTTCCTAGATTGCACCTTGTTCCTTTGCTGCACCTTATGTTGCTTGTTGCACTGTTTTCTTCATTAAATGCATTCCCTGACTCATGTCTCGGTAGCCTTCTGTTCACGCCTCCCTCCTCCACCTCAGCACGCGTCTACGCAGGTAGGGAGGCACCAGGTGTGGCTGACGCATTCCTGCAGTACATGGAGAAAGTGAGGCTACTTACCTGTAACGGGGGTTCTCCATGGACAGCAGTATAAGTCAGCCACACAATCCCGCCCGCCTCCACTGGAGAAGGTCCGCCTGAAAGAGCCGCTTCCTAGCCGGAAAGTCTAGCTAGGAACACACTGGCCAGGCTAGGGGTGGGCCAGGGAGGTGGGCTACCTGAGCACGCTCAGAAATCTGAGCTTTGGAGAGCACTTCTGATCTTGGCACCGCCCGGAGGACGTCACCAGGTGTGGCTGACTTATCCTGTTGTCCACGGAGAATCCCCGTTACAGGTAAGTAACCTTGCTATCTTTCTCAGCTCATATTAGTTCTACCGTTAAATCTTCATTCATTGACCTTCGTTGTTGCAGGGCATTATGCTTTCACCACTATCCTTCTTGCCACTGTAATCTCTCACTTGGATTATTGCAGTGCTGTCTTCTCTGGTCTCCACCCATCATCTGGTGAAGAAACTTCAATCTGTACAGGATACTGTTGCCCGGTTACTTTCACGTGTGTGCAAATATGATCACAGTAGCCTTCTCCTTTTACTCAGCACTGGCTCCCTTTTCCTCAGTGGGTTTCATTTAAAATCTTGACTCTTTTTCATGAGATCCTCTCAGGTAAAGCCCCTCTTTATCTCTCTTCCTTTATTACTCTCTGTTTTCCCTCCCGCTGTTTGTGATCCCTTCAGGATCGCAGACTTGTCATTCCTTCTCCTGCACACATCAAATTAGACTCTACAAGACGCACCACTTTCTTTTCGCTTGCCCCTTCCCTTTGGAACCGTCTGCCCTCCAACATCCAGTTGGAGCTCTCTCTTTCCAAATTTAAGTCCATGTTGAAGACCTACCTTATTGAGCTGGCTTTTTGTCCAGTTTCTTCCTAGGTTTCTTCAAGGAAGGAGTGGTCTAGTGTTTAGGACAAGGTACTTCAGGCCAGAGGGCCGGGGGTTCAAGTCCCACCTGGGGACAGCAATCTCAGGCCAGAGGGACTGGGATTTTTAGTCCTATAGGCACTCCTTGTGGTCTTGGGCAAGAAACTTAACCCTCCATTGCCCATGTTCCCTGTAAGTATTAGCGTATGTGTCTCATATCCCTTCGTGTTAAATGTATCCCCCAATTGACCGCTTTGACCCGGTGAAAAGCGGGATATAAATACAGCTAAATAAAATAAATAAATAAATAGGCTGCATGTGCAATTGCATTTGTATTTGTTTCCTGTTTAATCACACTTTATTTTTCCTTCTCCTTTAAATAGTAGGATGCCTTTTCTGAATGTGTTTTGTGGATTGCGTGTTTCCTGCTGCGTGTCGCCTTCTATTTTCTTTCCTATCCAAAATTGTAGTTACTTTTTTCCTGTTCTCCCAGTTTTATTTATGTTATTTGTACTCTTTGTAAACTGCTCTGTACGTCCCACAAAGAGCGGTATATTCAACCAGAATACAATATAAACATCATGGGTGGAATAGAGGCAGAGATGCAGCAATATTCAACACCAATATCCAGATAAATATCGGCATAACGTAGGACAGCAACTAGGTTGACTGAAGTGCTATGCACATAGGCTATTCGGATTGATACCAAGTTTAAGTTACAATGTAAACCACTTTGACTAAAATGATAAAGCGGTATAAAAAGAATTGGTTAAATAAATAAATAGTGGCAGAATATCACAGCTAGTCTGTCCAAGAAGTAGGCAGTACTCACGTTAACAGTACAAACACAGTCCAAGACGTGAGCATAGTGGAAGACAAATTTATTTACTCACAAACCTAGGCAACCCGACACAGGCCGTGTTTCGTAACCTTCGTCAGGGGTTGTAAGGTAAATTACTATAAACATAGAAACATAATATATTAAAAATGAAGGAACAAACAAATTCATCTAACAAAACATAGAAACATAGTAAAAACATAATAATAAAAAAATATAATGATAATAATAATAATAAATAAAATAAATCATATAATATAAATTATTTTTTTTTTAAATGGTAGTTTTTATTCAGTTTAAACATATAAAATAACAGTACAAACGATCATGATATAGAAGGATACAAGCAGATGCTATTGATCAAAATAGCAAAAGAATACAATAACTTGAACAAGGCAGTACAATAACTTTAACAAGAACTAGTATCAGTCCATGCCAGCACGCCACCCTCCCTCTCTCCGTTCAATGTGGTTACAGCAGAGACCATTCCACAAGGCAGCCTCCATCAATCACTTTCATCAAACATAATTTTGTAAAGCTGACCATTTCTTACTTAGTTTACCAGACCATGGGTTTTTGGCTATATAGAGCTCTTCTTAGGTCTTGTGTAGGATTAAGAGACTCCACCAATGCTCGAAACAAGCTTTGTCGAGATTCTTCCAGTGTATTAGAACTATTTTAAGCGCTATCCCGAGCATTAAGTCCAACAGTTTACTATCCCATTTCATCAGAGTAGGTTCCAGAGCTATGGATTTATATATTACTATCCGATAAGTGATAGGAGTTTGTAAGTTGAGGATTTGTGATATGCGTTCCCATACTCTGTTCCAATATATTTCCAGGGATTTACAATGGAACAACATATGTGCCAGTGTCCCAATTTCCATGTTACAGGACCAACATCGATTTCCCTCCTGTAGTGTCCATTTCATTTTCTTAGCCGGTGTAATATGCGCTCGATGTGCTATAAAGTACATAGATTGTGTGAGAGACGCTGCTCTCGTGGCACGTATTTGAGTTCCCCAAAAAGTGTCCCAATTTTCCGGAGTTATATCTTGACCGGTTTCAGTAGCCCACACCGACTGTATCTTAATACATGTCTTGTCACTTTTGGATCGGAGAATCGCAACACATCTCGAAACAGCTTTGGCATCTGTTTGTAATTCTTGAAGTTTCTGTCGCAGTGGCCATCCAGTACGTATCAAGACAGGTGACACACCCGCTTTGCTCATGCAGTGTCGGAGCTGACACCATTGGAAATAGCATGTATTAGGCAATCGGAATTCCGTTCTTAATCTGTCAAAGGTTTTAAATGCACTTCCATTGATTAGTTGTCCAATGGTTATAAGATCATGTTCCACCCATTTTTTCCATAAGACAGGCTTCCCTCCGATGATAAGGCGCGGGTTCAGCCATAAGGGCATATCTGCGGCGAAGTCATCCCCTCCATCGATACATGATGCCAATAATCGACAGGCATGCTGTGTTTCTCGGATAATAGCATTATGTGGTACGTCTGGTCTACTACTGTGCCAACCATGAGCCATGTAGGTAGGGGGGAATGTATGGCCCGCTCCACACTCAACCATCTAGGTCCTTTATCCGTGTCGTCAGAGTCGACCCATTGAGCACCCTGCTTTAAAAGAGAGGCGGTGTGCAGCCAGCCGAGATCTGGGAAATGGACACCTCCTTGTGCATTAGGTAACTTCAGTTTCCAGGCAGCTATTCTAGGTACTCGGTTGTTCCATAAAAAGGCTATCAGTTGACTATTTATTTTCTTATAGAAGGCTGACGGGAAGCGTAAGGGAATCATACTTAATATATAGCTGAGTTTTGGTACCAACATCATTTTTATCGTTTCTAGCCTGCCCCACCAACTCAAATGCAGGGGGGTCCACCTGCAGACGTTATCATGTACAATTTCTTGACACATCTTAATGTTGATTGCGACAGTCTCTTCCAAGGTGGTGCCATAGGTCACGCCCAGGTATCGAAAGGATGACTTCTCATATTGAATGGGGTATCCACGCATCATTTCTTCGCTGACCTGTTCATTCAGAGGAATAATTGTTGTTTTATTCAGATTTACTTTATATCCGGATATCGCTGAATATGCATCTATGAGTTGCAGTGTTTCAGGAAGGTCTGATGGTTGTAGAAAAATGAGCAGGTCATCTGCATATGCTGACAATTTACAGGGACCATCAGCTAACTCAATTCCTTTTATGTTTTCCTTCTGTCGGATCGCTATTAATAAGGGTTCCAGGGCTAAATTAAAAAGCATCGGTGACAGGGGGCAACCCTGTCTGGTCCCTCTTTGCAACTGAAAAGGGGCTGAGAGGTGTGAGTTGACCGCTATTCGAGCTGTGGGTTTGGTATATAACAATTCAACGCGTTTTAGGAACTTTTCTCCTATCCCAAACCACCGTAGGGATCGAAATAAAAAGGACCATTCCAGTCGATCGAAAGCTTTTTCGGCATCCAATGCTAGCCCTATCAGGGGCTCGGCCTTAGTCTTGGCAGATGCCAGTACATGTGCCAATAATCTTCCATTATCTGTAGTGGATCTGTTTTGTATAAATCCACATTGATCCTCATGTATCAAATCGTTTAAGATCCGTCCTAATCGGTTAGCAAGCACTTTAGCATAGATTTTATAGTCAGAGTTTAGGAGAGAGATGGGTCTGTAATTCTCTATCTTTTGTGTATCCCTGCCCGGTTTCGGGTGAATTACCACCGCAGCCTCTGCCAGGGCTCCAATCTCTGGAGATTCATCTTGTAGGCCACTGTAGTAGATCTGTAGCATGGGAGCCAATTGAATGCAATATTTATTGTAGAATTCCAGTGGGATACCATCTGGACCGGCGGCTTTGCCACGAGCCATCTGTTTGATCGCATCTTGTATTTCAGTTACAGAGATCTCTTGTTCCAGCGTTCGACTTTGATGACTGGTTAATGTGGGTCCTACTATATTGGAGACAAAATCTTCAAAGGCTTTGTCACTACATTGGGTATCCGAGCGATATAGTTCCTCATAGAATTCTTTGCAGCGGTCTAGTATTTTGTCAGATCTCAGGAGAAGGCCCCCGGAATTGTCTTGCAACGCCGCTATAGCGGTCTTGCTGGTCTTTGGTTTGAGCTGCCGAGCTAAGAGGGATCCAGAGCGGTTGCTTTCATAGTAGTATGTACTACGTTTGTAGCTGGATACTACTCAGTGCTTCTTTGTTGAGGAGAGCATTATATTGGTATCGCAACTTTTGGAGTCTAATCAATATCATTGAGTCAGCTCTTTTGGCTAATAACCTTTCCCCAGCTTTTATTTGGAGTTCCAGTTCATCTTTTTCTTTTTTCCTGGCTTTACGCCGTCTAATGGTGTAGGTGGTAATATGAGCTCGTATTGTCGCTTTAAAACCTTCCCACCAGCTCCAGATGGAGGTATCAGTAGGTGTATTATATTTAAAATAGGTCTCAATTTCCCCAGACAGTAGCTGTACAAAGGAGTCATCTGCTAGTAGGGATTTATCAAATGTCCATCTTGGCGGAACATGTTGTGTAACGTTGGTATCCAGCACTAGGGAGACAGCAGCATGATCCGATACCGTTGTAGCATATATCTCTGCGGACAACACTTGAGGCATCAGCTCTGTGGACAGTAGGAAGAAATCGATCCTTGTTTGGGTATTATGTGGGATGGAGTAAAATGTGTAGTCTCTTTCTTGGGGATGAAGTAGGCGCCATGGGTCTACCAAGTGGAGCTCTGTTATGATTCCTTTAAGAATCGCCTGTGATTTCACTTTGTCTACAGCCCGATAGGGCGTGCGATCTAACAGTGGATCCAAGATGACATTGAAATCGCCCCCTAAGATGATATTGGTGTGAGCTGCGGCTGTAACTTCTTTAGCTATCAGTTTGAAAAAGTTAGGGTCATCGAGGTTGGGTGCGTAGATATTGAAGAATGTGTAAAGCTGTCGATTTATTTTCATCGTCACTCTGGCCCATCGACCTAGTGGATCAATCTGTGTGCCGGTAATGGCGGATTGCAGGAATTTGCGCACTAATATTATTACCCCCCCTTTGCGTTGAGTGGCAGAGGCCGAGGCCGCCACCTGGAAATATTTAGAGGTTACTTTCTGCGATTCAGTATCTGTTAAATGTGTCTCTTGTAAGAGGGCAATATCTGCTTTTTTTTGTTGGCAGTATGCTAAAATCTTCTTTCGCTTGACAGAGCCAGTAATACCTTTTACATTTAACGAAAGTATTAGGAGATCACTAGACATCAATGTTGGAATAAGCTGTCTTATAGGTGAAAGCTATCCTATGGATAGGTCTGCCGCGTACTTGCATTTTGCGTGTATGTGGAGGGTTTTGCACTGGACTGGACTGACACAAATAACTGCATAACTGGCAAACATTGTATCGCTAAGGTGAACACAATCCACTGAAACAGTAACCAACCCCGACCTCCCGTTGCCACCCCTACATTTCAAGCAGAAATATCTGGTTAATTAAAACTATTTAGAACAACAGAAATACAGTCAATGAGGTGTTTAACAAGGCTTAAGGCGTTCTAAAATTTGTGAGAACGCACGGCCACACCCCCTGAGTATATGCTGAGTTCTCTACACTGTGTGAGAGATCAGAATATTGACCTCAGGTTTCCATACCGCATTTTTCTTGTAGGAAAGTTTTCCGTTTTTCAGCTTCAACAAAATTCCTCGTTTCATTATGCAGCGTGACCCGCATGGTTCCTGGGTAGTATAGCCCGTATCTTGCCTGTGCACTTTGTAGCATGGGTCTACAGGCCAGCAACGCTTTTCTGTCTCCGATCTACCGTTTGCTTGCTCAAATCTGGATAGAGTGCCACTTTGTGTCCCTGGATTTGCAGTGATCCGGCTTTCCGTGCAGCTTGAAAGATCTGCAGGACCTGTGGGTATCTCAGTACCTTCATTATGAGTGGGCGTGGGTATCGTGTGTTTTCAGCTTTGTGTGTTGGGATTCGATGGGCCCGTTCTAGTTCAAAAGGCCTTGCAAAGACAAGCTGCAGCATCTCCGGTATGGTTTTTTCCAGAAATCCAATCGGATCGGTGCCTTCAGCGCCTTCAGGGACTCCAACAAGGCGGATATTATTTCTACGGGCATGGTTGTTTTGATCTTCAATCTGACTTTCTATATGCCGGACTCGTTTGACCAAAGGGCCCAGCTGCTCTAATGCAACGCCATGCTTCTGGGTTTGTAATTCAACTGCACTAAGTCGAGTGGTGATGGTGAGGAGTTTCTCTTTTACCTCCAGTAAGTCTTCTTGAATCATGTTCAGTGAACTAGAATTGGCTGCGATCATTTCTTTAACGCATTTCAATTCCTGTAGCACTTCACGTAGGCCACCGGCAGTCACTCCCTCCTTCTCTCCCGCGGCCATTTTCTGCGGGGAACCCACTTCGGGTTTGGATCGTTTCGCTGCTGAGCCGGATCCCTGCGGAAATTCCAGCCGGGCAGGCTTCAGGGATGCCATCCAGCTATATTTCGGTGTTATTGATGTAGGTAGGGGGTACAAACTTCAATTTAATACCGGGATATGTTCAGGATTCTTGGGCAGCAACGGGAGCAAAAATTCAGGCGTCCATTCTGTTCAGTGGCTAGCTCCGCCCGATCTTATATAATATAAATTATAATAGTGTTGGAACGCTATTAATATAAAATATTATAAAAAATATATATAATAAATATTGGTAAAATCAAAATAAAAACTAAATACATATAAACACATCAAATAAGTGTAACAAGCATAAAATTGAACCTCTATACGTATTAGTTATGGTATAATAATAACTTATAAACACAACAAATAAGTGAGACAAGCTTAGAGATAAAGAGTGGACCTCTATATAAACTAATTATAATATAATAATAACATTAAAAACATATAAATATACATTAAAAAAGATAATTTAAATAATAAATAATAATCACAATAAAATAATATAATAATAATTAAAACTATTATCAAAACTATCTATTCATGTATATACAACCACAAAAAAATGATTTAAAAAAATGATTAAAAAAATATGATTAAAAAAATAATAAAAAAATAATAAAATAATAAGTGATTAAAAAAATAAGAGAGCGTGCAGCAGGAGCGAACAAACCTAGTTAATCTGATACGTATATCCTATGAGGAGGAGAGTATATCTAAAAACAATTACAAATCATCACAGATTAAAATCTGTATCATAAAATGATCAATATAAAATAAAAATATTACTAAAGACTATAAAATTATACTCAAATGATCTAAAACTACTATATAATTATAAAATTATGTTAATGAAATTAACCTTAAATTAAAATTAAATAAATAAATTAAAACCATGCATTAAATAAACATCATACTTTCATGAAAAATATATTTATAAATAAATGAAATTAAATTAAATTAAATAAATTGAACAATTGTGCATAGACAGAAACTGCTCCTATTATAAACCTGTCTAAGATTCTTAATATATTTAAATAAGTAGCCAATTAAAAGTTGTTTCATAAAAAATATATATAAATTGTAAAATTATTCAAAAATATATATATATATATAATTCTCTTATATATACTTTAAAATTATATATATAGATTTTAAACAATTTAAACCTTAAAAAATACTACTTTAGATGATTTGTAATTCTTTAAAGAAAAGCATCTCAAAAACTGTTCCAACCTCTTGGATATAAAAGACAGCCTCCGTCCTGCGTATATCGTTAAATGCTGATAGAAACTTATAAACCTAGGAACAGTAGACAACAGTCTTCTAAAAAGGGGAAGAACAGACTGTAGAACCCAACAAAAAATTGTGCATATACTCGCATGGCCTTACGAGGGGAACCAAAAAGAAACTCACTTGTCTGGTCTTCAAAAAACGCCGGCGCATGCGCCTTCATCCGCTACTCGGGCGGGAAACTGTAATCGCTAGACAAAAGCAAAAATGGTCTATTTCTTGAAAGCTTCCAAACAAACAACCCTTTTAATTAAAAACTTAATAACACCAAGAGAACAATCTAGAGTGACTCCATTCTAAAAACCATCACTCGTTTATAATATTATTTTAACTTTGATTCTATCTCTTAAAGATTTAAGAACAGTAGTAGATGACACCTATAAAATATACTTATTTAACAACTTTTATAAAAACTCAGGGGTGATAACTTTAGTGCTATTATGTGTGCATTAAAAAGCAAGATATAACCCCTAGAGATATTTTACCGCTGAGAAACTTTTGTTGATCCGAGGTACAAACGATTTAAAAGGACTAATGCAAGCTGCTTCAATCTGCAATCGTCTTAGGCTGCAAATGTCTCTGCACATGCGCTATAAATACTATTTATTTAAAGAGGGGGAGGAGCATAGTGAAGTCACATTGTTCCAAATACTACTATCTATGGATATACCTTCCTTACTTATCTATAGGGAGCTTTTTCTATCAAAATTCATCTCTAGATGAATAAAATGTTAAAATGCCATCTATGTCACTTCTATAAATTTCTATTAAAGGGAACCAATTGGGAATTGAAGGGAGAACCTCAAATTAAATGACCAATAGATAATAACTTAATAAATTAAAAGTTATTGAAATATTATACAATATATATATATATAAAAATTATATAACACACACATAATTACAAAGTATATATGTTATATTTTTATATACACATATATAGACATAAAAAATATGTAAATATATAAATATTATATATATAAAAAAATATATATATATAGAAATTTTTTAAAAAAATGTATATATTAAAAAATATTTCATAATAAACAAAAATAATAATAATAATAATAATAATAATATAATATATCTGCAAAAACCGGAAAAACTAAAATAAATAAATTATAAAATACTTTTATAAAAAAACAGAAAAATCTCGTTCCATATTCAAACCATGTGGAGCAAGGGAATCTAAAAGAAAAATATATTTTTGCTCTAATTGTAAAATGGTTTTATTCACATCTCCTCCCCTCCAGTTTGGTTTGACTTTCTTGATCACAAAAAATTTGATGTCTGTTAATTTATGTTGGAACTCCCTCCAGTGTGCAACTAGGGGTTTATCTTCTATATTTCTTCGAATACAGCTTTTATGCTCAATGATCCTGGTCTTGATACTTCGTACAGTCTTCCCAACATACAGTAAACCGCAAGGGCATTGAATGACATAAATGACACTAGAAGTGTCACAATTGGCAAAATCTGTCAAAAAGAACTTCCTCAATGTCACTGGATGGGTAAAACTATTCCTAACTGGAAGAACATTTAGACAGACTGAACATTTACCACATTGAAATTGTCCTTTGTGCTGAGATAAAAAATTTTTCTCTGTGAGAGCTGAAGGGACGAGAAGATTGCGCAGGTTGACATTACGTTTATGTGCAATTAAAAACTGGGCATCTTGAAACGCCGGTAGGGCTTGTAGGATATGCCACTCTTTCTTAAGAATTGTATTGATTTTTGCCGAATGTTGTGAATATGTTAAGGGACAAACTAACCCTTGGTGTGTTTTTTTGCTCTTAACTGTAAGAAGGGTGGACCGCGGTGTATCCCTAGCCCTCTTGTAAGCTGATTCTATATATTGTATAGGATAGTTTTTGGCTAAGAATTTTTCTTTCATATTGGATGCCTCTAGCTCAAAATCACATTGTTTGGAGCACAGCCTTTTAACCCTGAGAAATTGGCTCACAGGGAGGTTATTCTTAAGAGAGGGGTTGTGAAAGCTATTATAATGTAGGTAATGATTTTTATCTGTAGGTTTTTTATAAAGTGAAGTGGAAAAACCTATATTTTCCTTCTTAATTAAAAGATCTAAATATGCTATTTTATCATAATTGTACGTAATTTGGAATTTTAAATTAGTATCCAATTGATTAATCCAGATGTTAAATTCAGATAGAAGGTTCTCTGTTCCTTTCCATATTATGAGTATGTCGTCTATGTAACGGATCCACAAATTAACATTGTCTTTGTATAAATGATTCTTGAGGAACCTCTCCTCAAAATTAAACATATACAAATTTGCCACGTCTGGGGCCATTGCTGACCCCATTGCTACACCTTTAATTTGTTTATAAAATAAATTCTGGAAACAGAAAAAATTTTCAAAAAGCACAAACTGAGCTAGAGATACAAGGAAGGCGGTAGGAATACGACGATGTTCCGCCCTTTTCAAAAAAATAATAAACAAGAATGTCCAATGCTTCTTTTTGTGGAACATTAGTGTAGAGAGACTCTACATCTAGAGTGACTAAAATAATGTCATCTGTAACGTCATTGAAGGTGGATAAAATTTCTATTACGTGGGATGAGTCCCGCACATAGGACCACATATCTTTAATAAAGGGTCTTAAAAACACATCTATAAATTTGGAAAGGGGTTCTAAAACAGACCCAATTGCAGAAACGATTGGACGTCCTGGTGGTTTATCAAGTGACTTGTGTATTTTAGGTAAAATATAAATAGTGGGAATAACAGGTGCTTCTACAATTAAAAAATCTCTCTCTTTTCGGGTGATATACCCTATCTCAAAGGCAGTGTTGATAATATTATCAATACTTCTTTTAAGATCTGGGGTAGGATCATCATCTAATCTATGATAAAACATTTTATCGTTAAGTTGTTTCTTCATCTCTTGGATATAATCATTTTTACCCCAAATAACTACAGCTCCTCCTTTATCTGCAGGCTTAATAATAATTTGACTGTTTTTTTGTAGTGATTTGATAGCTGCCCGTTCACCTTTTGTGATATTTTGATAAGAAGTTGTGGTATCTTTAATAACTTCATTAATTTGTTTTAAAACTATCTTCTCAAAGGTTTCTAAAACGGGGTCACTGTTTTGGGGTGGGATCCAAGTGGACTTCTTTTTGATAACCGAAACATCACATGAGTTATCAGATTGATTAAAGAAGAAATGGTGTATTTTGAGTTTTCTAAAGAATTTATAAAGGTCAATCTGTATCTCAAAACTGTCCGTTTTATTCTTGGGTACAAATGAAAGCCCTTTACTAAGGATAGATAATTCATCTTGTGTGGGTGTATATTGAGAGATATTTATTACATTGTTTTGATCTTCTTTATAAGCTAAATCCACATTTACCATCTCTCTTCGGATGGATCTGTTCTCCACTGTCCCCTCCCCCTCCCTCGGCCTCGACCACGGCCTCGGCCTCTGTAGTATTGTCCGTGTTCTCTCCATTGGGGGCCCTGACCAATATCTTGCCCTTGTTCTCTGTCTACTTTTCTCTTTTCGTAACGGGTTCGTGAATTTTCTCGACCTTCTCCTTTCCAGAGTTGGTCCATTTTGAAAAAATAATCTTGATCTGATTGATCTTTCTTCTTTTTATCATTAAGGGGTCGGCTGGATTCTCTGGTGGAGAATAAAGAGGCTGAAGTATCAAATTCTCCTGATTCGCTCCTGCTGCGTTTCTTCTTATGTTCCAAAGAACCCTCTCTAGGATCTTCATTGGCTAAACTATCTTTACGATCAAAATAAGAGGTCCTTCTCTTAAACCAAAGGCGATCATTGTCTATCTTTTTACTCCAATGGTATACGTAACCAATTCTACAAAGGACAATTTCAATGTGGTAAATGTTCAGTCTGTCTAAATGTTCTTCCAGTTAGGAATAGTTTTACCCATCCAGTGACATTGAGGAAGTTCTTTTTGACAGATTTTGCCAATTGTGACACTTCTAGTGTCATTTATGTCATTCAATGCCCTTGCGGTTTACTGTATGTTGGGAAGACTGTACGAAGTATCAAGACCAGGATCATTGAGCATAAAAGCTGTATTCGAAGAAATATAGAAGATAAACCCCTAGTTGCACACTGGAGGGAGTTCCAACATAAATTAACAGACATCAAATTTTTTGTGATCAAGAAAGTCAAACCAAACTGGAGGGGAGGAGATGTGAATAAAACCATTTTACAATTAGAGCAAAAATATATTTTTATTTTAGATTCCCTTGCTCCACATGGTTTGAATATGGAACGAGATTTTTCTGTTTTTTTATAAAAGTATTTTATAATTTATTTTGTTTAGTTTTTCCGGTTTTTGTAGATATATTATATTATTATTATTATTATTATTATTATTATTTTTGTTTATTATGAAATATTTTTTAATATATACATTTTTTAAAAGTTTTTCTATATATATATATTTTTTTATATATATAATATTTATATATTTACATATTTTTAATGTCTATATGTGTATATAAAAATATAACATATATACTTTGTAATTATGTGTGTGTTATATAATTTTATATATATATATATTGTATAATATTTCAATAACTTTTAATTTATTAAGTTATTATCTATTGGTCATTTAATTTGAGGTTCTCCCTTCAATTCCCAATTGGTTCCCTTTAATAGAAATTTATAGAAGTGACATAGATGGCATTTTAACATTTTATTCATCTAGAGATGAATTTTGATAGAAAAAGCTCCCTATAGATAAGTAAGGAAGGTATATCCATAGATAGTAGTATTTGGAACAATGTGACTTCACTATGCTCCTCCCCCTCTTTAAATAAATAGTATTTATAGCGCATGTGCAGAGACATTTGCAGCCTAAGACGATTGCAGATTGAAGCGGCTTGCATTAGTCCTTTTAAATCGTTTGTACCTCGGATCAACAAAAGTTTCTAAGCGGTAAAATATCTCTAGGGGTTATATCTTGCTTTTTAATGCACACATAATAGCACTAAAGTTATCACCCCTGAGTTTTTATAAAAGTTGTTAAATAAGTATATTTTATAGGTGTCATCTACTACTGTTCTTAAATCTTTAAGAGATAGAATCAAAGTTAAAATAATATTATAAACGAGTGATGGTTTTTAGAATGGAGTCCCTCTTGATTTTTCACTTGGGGTTATAAAGTTTTTTAATTAAAAGGGTTGTTTGTTTGGAAGCTTTCAAGAAATAGACCATTTTTGCTTTTGTCTAGCGATTACAGTTTCCCGCCCGAGTAGCGGATGAAGGCGCATGCGCCGGCGTTTTTGAAGACCAGACAAGTGAGTTTCTTTTTGGTTCCCCTCGTAAGGCCATGCGAGTATATGCACAATTTTTTGTTGGGTTCTACAGTCTGTTCTTCCCCTTTTTAGAAGACTGTTGTCTACTGTTCCTAGGTTTATAAGTTTCTATCAGCATTTAACGATATACGCAGGACGGAGGCTGTCTTTTATATCCAAGAGGTTGGAACAGTTTTTGAGATGCTTTTCTTTAAAGAATTACAAATCATCTAAAGTAGTATTTTTTAAGGTTTAAATTGTTTAAAATCTATATATATAATTTTAAAGTATATATAAGAGAATTATATATATATATATATATATTTGAATAATTTTACAATTTATATATATTTTTTATGAAACAACTTTTAATTGGCTACTTATTTAAATATATTAAGAATCTTAGACAGGTTTATAATAGGAGCAGTTTCTGTCTATGCACAATTGTTCAATTTATTTAATTTAATTTTATTTCATTTATTTATAAATATCATATTTTTCATGAAAGTATGGTGTTTATTTAATGCATGGTTTTAATTTATTTATTTAATTTTAATTTAAGGTTAATTTCATTAACATAATTTTATAATTATATAGTAGTTTTAGATCATTTGAGTATAATTTTATAGTCTTTAGTAATATTTTTATTTTATATTGATCATTTTATGATACAGATTTTTAATCTGTGATGATTTGTAATTGTTTTTAGATATACTCTCCTCCTCATAGGATATACGTATCAGATTAACTAGGTTTGTTCGCTCCTGCTGCACGCTCTCTTATTTTTTTAATCACTTATTATTTTATTATTTTTTTATTATTTTTTTAATCATATTTTTTTAATCATTTTTTTAAATCATTTTTTTGTGGTTGTATATACATGAATAGATAGTTTTGATAATAGTTTTAATTATTATTATATTATTTTATTGTGATTATTATTATTTATTATTTAAATTATCTTTTTTAATGTATATTTATATGTTTTTAATGTTATTATTATATTATAATTAGTTTATATAGAGGTCCACTCTTTATCTCTAAGCTTGTCTCACTTATTTGTTGTGTTTATAAGTTATTATTATACCATAACTAATACGTATAGAGGTTCAATTTTATGCTTGTTACACTTATTTGATGTGTTTATATGTATTTAGTTTTGATTTTACCAATAATTATTATATATATTTTTTATAATATTTTATATTTATAGCGTTCCAACACTATTATAATTTATATTATATGATTTATTTTATTTATTATTATTATTATCATTATATTTTTTTATTATTATGTTTTTACTATGTTTCTATGTTTTGTTAGATGAATTTATTTGTTCCTTCATTTTTAATATATTATGTTTCTATGTTTATAGTAATTTACCTTACAACCCCTGACGAAGGTTACGAAACACGGCCTGTGTCGGGTTGCCTAGGTTTGTGAGTAAATAAATTTGTCTTCCACTATCCTCACGTCTTGGACTGTGTTTAGAATATCACAGCTATCCAGATGGGCCTGTGCTGACCGAGCTATACGGTTATTCAGTGACGGTCACTATCTGGATAGCTGCGCTGAATTGCTGGATAGATTTTTTTTAAGCACCATGGTCATTGTTCAGTCCTGTAAATACTGGACTTTCTGAATATGGGGAGTGAGTGGTTTCAGCTGTTTCTATGTTCACCGTTTCAGTCATCAGTCCCCCACAGTCCATTTGATAAAAGCTCTATTTAGGCATTTAAAATCAGACAAAATATAGGAGCTCTTCTGCCAAATTGCTGGAGAAATGCTGAAATCGTATGAAGGATAAACACATCCTGATTTGACCATAGCATGAATTCAGAGTTCTTATCTGAGCTTCCACGCTTTTGCTGGTGCTTTTTTGAAACCGATGCTTCTTGGGCAGAAAGAAACCTCTATAAAGTAGACATAAAAGAAGTGGGGTTTTTTTTAAATTTTGTTTTGTTTTGTTTTTTTTGTAAGCACCTCATGATATTATGCTATGCATTTTCTGTCATCTAACTTAATTTTAGTGGACGTGCTTTTTCCCTTTAAGGGTGTGATATGGTCTGACACTTCCTTAGTGGTAGTAAGGGAGCGTAGGTCTGTATAGTTTTATTTATTATTATATATGTTGTACTTTGCATTTTTCAGCATTTCTCCAGCAATTTGGCAGAAGAGCTCCAATATTTTGTCTGATTTTAAATGCCTAAACATAGCCTTTAACAAATGGACTGTAGGGACTGATGACTGAAACAGTGAGCACAGAAACCACTGAAACCATTATTCAGAAAGTCCAGTATTTAAAGGGCTGAGCAACGATTCTTACTTAGATTCTCGAAAACCGCAAGTCAGTGTTGGCAAAAGGTTCTCAATTCTATTCACCCAACGAACAGGAGTTCCTTAGCACTCAAGTCTCTCGGCACTCCTTTTCAATATCTTCATCCGACCATTACGCCAAATAGTCAGAACACACAAAATCCAATACCAAATTTATGCCAATGATATAATGTTTTTTACCCCATTGACCTTCTGACCTCACTAGCCTTTGAATCTGCTTCAAAGACGTAAAAAGATGGCTTAGTCTGCACAACCTGCACGTCAATAAAGAGAAAACTGAAGCCCTCTACATAACTACTGACCCGATCTTTTCCTCACCACCAACGTCGAGACTTGACGACGTGGAAATCAAAGTTAAAACCAAAATAAAATATCTGGGCATCACAACAGACCAACAACTAAACTGCCAACCACATATAAAAAGAAAACACGCATCTGTTTATCATAAATTAAGACCTCTCAAATACTTCACCTCCTTCTCCCTGTAGAACTATTCCGAACCATCTGCCAAGCCATGATTACACCTGTTCTGTACTACTGTAATATCATTTACCAGAACCTTCCAAAACATACCCTCCACTGTTACAAATAGCCCAGAACCCGGCAGCACGAATAATCACCGGAGTCCCCCCCGCCAAGCACACATCACCCCAGTATTAATACAACTGCATTGGCTTCTCATCACCGCTAGAATGAAATACAAAGCTCTCAAGGCTATCTTTAAACTCCTACATAAGGAATCCGCCACCTGCCTCCAGACTCTCATCTCAGACTCCACGACCAGAAGGTCACGAAGAAACACCACCCTTAACCTTCTAATGATCCCAACTGAGAAAATCAGGAGTAAGCAATCCATCTGCAATCGAGCACTCACCCTATTCGCCCCCAGATTTTGGAACTCCTTATTCCAACACTAAGAGGATACTTGGACCTATCTGAATTTAGAAAAAAGTTAACCTAGGCCCACGGACCCAACCACCTAGTAACATACTTTCAAGAAACGACCGGTCCCAGTACATTGCATAAATGTATATATGTTGAATAACTACCTACCACTCAGACTAACACTGTAAAGAGTTCAGTTTTAAAACATATTTTTGCCCGTTGTTACCTTGTTCTAGTTCAGTGTAAAACTGTGTGCCTTGCAAGGCCCTCTTACACTTTGCTTAATTGTAGAAAGGCAGTATAAACATAAATTTAAATAATAAATAAGATGAAAACCTCTCTGGATCCCCTGGTAGGGGAAAAGACAATATAGAGAACAAAAATAGTACAGAATAGAATATTTGTTTATATCCACGGCACAGCAAGAAACACATGCAAATAGAAGGCACAAGAACAGCTCTGCTGATAGTAACTTAGTCACGGTGGCTTCACTTGGAAACCTTAGCTGCTGCTGCACATTTGACATCAAATGTTAGCAAGCCTATTGACCCTGACCATTCATATTTGGATACAGAGTAGTTATATGTACTCTAACTAAGTTTCATGACCTCTCTTCACAGCCTGGAATATCACACATCCTGTGCTTTTGATTCAGTGAAAGTCTATGATGGGGCGCCCTTCATTTCTCCATTACTTGAGACAATCTGCAGTTATACAACCAGGCAGTTCATCTCTTCTTCAAACAAGCTGACAGTCTTATTCTCCAGTGATGGATCTGTCCAAAAAAAAGGATTCCATGCCATCTACAACTTCAATTACCAAGGTCTAATTTCTGCTGCTTGTCTCATGAAGATACTAGGCACTGGAGAAAGGCCAAGGATATTTATGATGTAAAAGAGGATAAAACAGTGAGAGAACTTTCAGAAGGAAATTTTATAACAGGGTACCTATGTTGATTGAGCAGGAAAGCAAGTACTTGTCACGTATTTTATAGAGACACATAGGTGTCTGGGGTAATGTCTGTTTGAGCCACAAAACTAGCATGGGGGCATGTTTGGCCATTCCCCTGCCGACAGCACATTGGTAATGTGCTGAACTGTGCTGAGAAGTGGATACACTCACTGCCACCACTTGAGGTATTGTTATGTGCACCTATGCTAACAAGAACATTTTGGATAGCATGAACTCATAACTCCCATTCTTACTATGATGCACCATCAATACCTGTGTTCCACTGGTTAGCACAGTTTAGTAAACCTGCCCCTATGTATCTTTATGCACTAACTTTTATGCCTGCTTCCAAGCAGACATGAACACATGCACTTTCAATATAGTTACGATTCCTGCTTGATTTGTGCTAATATTTTATAAAGCGTAGTTACTCACCTGTAACAGGTGATTTCCTGGAATAGCAGGAATCAGTGACGTCAGTACCAATGGAGCCCGTGCAGGAACACTCCCCAGCATCCAATTGCAAAACCTTTAGGAGCAGTACAGTGTGCCTGCACATCTGTCTTCGCATATGGGACTCACTAGCTCCCAGGCATCAGACTGAAATGACATCAACAAGGCTGAGGATGAAGTCAGAAGGTATGAATAACAAGTGGCCACATTGGACTTGATTATAGCTTGCAAGAGCAGCGGCAGAGAAGTCTGGTGTCAGAAAGTCCAGGACAGAGAGTAGGAGTTGTGATTAAGTCCCAAAGAGATGCTGAAGAACAGCCTGGCCAAAGATAGCATCACGGCGGGAGTCCCTGTTGAGGCAGTAGTGAATAGCAAAGGTGTGAATTAAGGACCAGTTAGCTGCTCAATATATCTCTTCAAGAGACAGAATGGTTAGCAACTGAGGTTGCCATGACTCACGCATTGTGTGCAGTAACATGCATCTCGAGGGACAGCCCCACTTGAGCAGTCCACAATCCAGTTGAATAGGGTGCATTTTGACACTGGAAGTGGAAGGTGACTTGGATCAAAGGAAATGAATAATTGAGAGGATTTCCTAAGATTCTTGGTTCTATCCAAGTAGAAAGCCAGTGCACATTTGCAATCTAAAGTGTGTAGCGCTGCCTCAGCCCTAGAGGCATGAGATCAGGGAAAGAAGACCGGTAGCATCACCAACTGGTTGATATGAAAAGTTGAGACCACCTTCAGAAGGAAGTTTGGATGAGTACGGAGAACCACCTTGTCATGATGGAATCAAGTGTATGGAGGATCCGACACTAAAGCCTGTAGTTCGCTGATATGGAAAACTGAGGTGAGGGCAATGAGGAAGATTACCTTCCAAGATAGGAATTTTAAAGAAGTCATGGCTAAAGGCTCAAAAGGGAGCTTTACAAGCTGCGCTAGGATCACGTTAAGGTCCCAAGACACCAGTGGTGGTTTGATCGGTGGATTGGATAGAAGAAGTCCTCACATAAAGCGTTGCACCAGGGGGTGTGAAGAAATGGGATGCCTGTCCACCAGCCTATGATGGACTGCAATGGCACTAAGATGCATTCTGACCAAGTTAGTCTTAAGTCATCTGGTAGATAAGTAGAGGAGATATTGCAAAAGAAAATCCACAGGGCAAGTAGAAGAGTCAATATATTTCAGGGTATACAGAGGGTGAACCGTCGTCTTTTGAAGGCATAAGAACATCAGGTAGATGGCTTGGGTGATGCAAGTAAAATGTCCTTGACCTGCTGAGGGAGGTCAAGGTTATCAAACATGCTTTCAGTAGCCATGCTGTGATATGGAGGGCCTGTGGATTGGGATGGAGGAGTGCCCCATGATCCTAAGAGAAGAGATTGGTCGCTTGTCCCAAGCTGAAGGGTGGAGTCTGTGCTAGACGAAGCAGCAGAGGAAACCATGGCTGGCGGTGCCAGTAAGGGGCTATCAGAATCATGGAGCCCCTGTCAGCCTGCAGCTTGAACAGGGTCTTGGATATTAAGGGAGTGAGTAGGAATGCATAAAGCAGGCCCCTGCCACAATGAAGAAGAAAGGCATCCGCTGCCTGACTGTGAAGGAAGGGAAGCCTTGAGCAGAACAGCATTTATCTTGCATTCTCCTGGGTGGCGAACAGATCTATCCTGAGGGTCCTCCATAAGTCGAAGATCCAAGATGCCATCTCCTGATTTAGAGTCCACTTGTGTGGACATAGGATGTAGCTGAGTCTGTCCACAAGGAGATTGAGTTAAGCTGGAAGATACACCACTCTGAGATGAATGTGGTGTGCAATGGGGAAGAAATAGAGCTGAAGGGCTTGCTCGCAGAGGGGATAGGAGCCTGTTACCCCTTCTTGTTCACATACAACATGGCTACCCGGTTGTCTGTCTGGACTAAAACATGTTTTCCTGAAAGTTGGGGTTGAAAAACACAAAGGGCTTTTTTAAGAGCATGTAGCTCCAGGAGTTTGATCTGCATCTGAGATTCCTGCAGTGCCCACTGCCCTTGAGTAGTGCGACTGTCCAGATGTGCCCCCCACCTGAGTTTGGAAGCATCCGTCGTTAAGGTGCATTGAGGTGGAGGCATCTGAAAAGGTGACCCTCCAAGCTGGTTTTGAAGGGTGCACTACCACTGAAGGGAGTTGACCAGAGGAGGTGTGATGCAAATATTGTCAGAGAGATGCCCAGTTTCTTGGATCCATTGAGACTATAGTGTCCATTGAGCCTGTCGCATGTGCAGCAGGGCATATGGGACAACATGGACCGTGGAGGCCATGTGACCCAGAAGGCACTGCATCTCTTGAGTGTTACAGCAGTACTGCTCCTTATAGTATGAGCCAGCTCAATGAAGCAGACAGAGCGATCCTGTGGGAGGAAAGCTCGGGCCTGGCAAGTATCTAGAAGCGCTCTGATGAACTTGAGCTGCTGGGACGCAACCAGGTGGGATTTGAAAAAGTTGAGAACAAATCACAGATTTTGGAGCACAATGATGGTGCAATGAAAAGCTAGTTTTTCTTCCTCTGGGGATTCTCCTCTTATTAGCCAGTCATTTAAGTAGGGGAAGACAAAGATCCCCAAAATATGAAAGTAACTGGCGACGACTGATATGCATTTTGTGAACACTTGGGGTGCCGAAGGAGAGCATCTGATACTGGTAGTGGGTTTGCTGAACTCAGAAACACAGATATTGTCTGTGTAGAGAGTGGATCAGTAAATGAGTGTATGCCTCTTTGGTGTTCCAAGGGAAATCATCTTGAATTTTTCTCGAACAAGGAATTTGTTGAGATCTCTGAGATCTAGAATGGGCCTGAACCCTCCTGTCTTCTTGGGAATAAGGAAGTAAGGAGAATAGAAGCCCCATGCCCTCTTGGATAGGAGGAACTCTTTTAACAGCATCCTGAGCTAACAGGGTGACCACCTCGACTGGCAGGAGATTGGTCTGCAATGGGTTTGCAGGATAATCCTTTGTGGAGGTGGTGGGGGGTAAGCTTTGGAACTGAAGCAGGTAGCCCTTTCAGATGATGTTGACAGTCCACTTCTCTTATGTGATGATGTGCCACCTGTGGGCATAGGAACATAGTCTGCCTGCTATGTGAAGGGGCTGGAGACCCTGAAGTGGCAGAGTAGCTATTCTCTCTAGGAAGGAGTAAAAAACCTGGTGCTAGCTATGGTTGCGCAGGTGGTTGTGGCTGAGGCATTTTAGTCTTCTTAGGCTGGCAAGGGCACTATTGTCTCTGCTGTTGCTGCTGAGGTTGGTAAGTAGCTGCAGGTGGATAAGAAGGATAATACCTCTTTTAGAAAAGAAAGACTTCTTAGAATTAGCCTTCCTTATAGAAGGGTCTGATGTCTTTCAGGAGAGTCTTTTGAGGATGAGATCATCTGCCTCAAGCTCTCCAGCCTTCTTTTTCCAACCCTTTCCAAAGAGGTTTTCTTCAGAGCAGGGAATATTGGCTAATTTATCTTGAACCCACTGCTTAAATCAGAAGCCTGGAGCCAGGCCATTCTGCAAGCACCAATGCAGAAGCTGTGCTGAAGCTCTGCTGGAAGATTCAAAAGCATCGAAAGATGGCCTGTGAAGGAACTTGGATGTATTCTGGTTTTGCCTGACTAAGGCTAGGAATGCATCCCGTTTGTCATCAGGAAGGATAGGAGCAAGATTCTCCAGATTCCTGGAGATATCTTTGAGATATATGCCCATGTAGAGCATGTAGGAAGTAATCCTAGAAGTGAGCATACATGCCTGAAAACAGTGACAGCTCTGGAGCTCTTAGAACTCTTGATGCAGTGCATGGCCGATTCCACTGTCATGGAGTGGTGTGGTAACTGAGGCTTTTGAAAGCCAGGAGATGGTGGAACTCAGTACATGATATCGAGCCACTTGCTATTAGGCAGAACCATTAACAGGGACTCTCATATACATAGCATTATATCCTGTAGGATACGATATGCCAGTAATGTGGCAGCCTCTTTGGACACAGAAGGTTATTGGAGGATTTCCATTTCCTCTGCCCTTGGTCCTTTATCCAATGTTACACTAATCTGGAGAACTGCTGCCATGTCCTGAATGGAGTCCTGAAAGGACATGTCCTCTGGCAGGGATAGACGCAGCTCATGAGGAGGGGAGTGATCGGAAAGGATGTTCCAGGTAATCCTGAAATCCTCCGATGTATTATCAGAATTGGAAGAGGATGAGTCTGATTCAGATAGAAAGTCAAAAAATCGACAGTCTCGTGCTGATGTTGGGCCCGATCTCAATATGGATTTTCACCTGTATGGTATCGGTACCAGGAACTGGTTGGGTACCTACGATGGCTGTCGATTCCAATGCAGGCACCGGAAAGAGAGGGTCTCTCAATGCAGGTTCGAGGACTGGCATCGGACACGGAGGGACCGGCCTCAAGTCCAAAGGCAACAGTTGTTCTGCTGGAACTGTTAATACTGCCAGGAGTGCTGCCAAACTCCTCGTGATAGTGAGGAAACAGGGGTGGAGGAGACCGATGTCTAGGTGTAATCACATATGGAGTTCTCAGCTACTGTCTCAGAGCATGGTACCAGTAGCTCTCCAGAGGTCGAAGCCTCAGGAGCATCCTGGAGCCCCTGTGGTGCTTTGGAGGTTTGGTCCTCTAACTGGGGCTGTTTGGCAGGCCGGTCAGTTTCAGATGCACCCTTCAGTGAATCTTGATGACGATGTAGGGACTTACCTCAATGATCGATATCGGACTTCGATGCTGATAACTTAGACTTATGTTAGGACTTTGAGGAGACCTGTGAACCACATGAGGAGAATGACATCCTCGATGATGCAGAAGTAACTGAAATCGTGTCTGGGGCAAACAGAGAATCATACTGTCTGGCTGTGTTCTGTAGGCCTCATTTCATCATTTGTTGGCACAAAGAACAATCATTTGGTAAGTGGTCTGGGCCCAAACATTTTAAACACCAGTCATGCTTATCAGTGACTGATATTGCACCAGAACACTTGGTTCATTTTTTGAAATCACTGGTGTATTTTTCCATTGTGGCAGTAAAGAATAGGCCTGAGGCCTAAACTGGTGGTGCAACCACCAAAATTAAAAAAAAAACCCGAAGACAATGAAAGAAAAGAAAAACAAATATTGGGGTCAGTATCAGGAAAGGTACTGGCTTCGACAGAAAGACAGAGCACAGATTTATACCAAAAAAGAACATTTTTTGGCGGTGATAGGAAGAAAAGAACCTGTTGGCTCTGCGGAAAATGAAGAAGTGAGGAGAGGAGTTTGGAAGGTGGGAAAGCAGATGTGCAGGTGCAGTGGACTGCCCCCAAAGGCTTTCCAATTGGATGCTGAGGAGTGTTCCTGCACAGGTGCAATAGTTCCTTCCCAAACAGCTTCCCTAAGCAACAGAAGATAAAGTAATTGTGCAAAGTTACATGGTGTGTCAGTAGTGGAACTGATATTCTGTAGTTTACAGCTCACTTCTATGTTAGGCCACTCCATAATGAACCAACTGGCTTAAGCATAACTCATTTCCAAAGAAGCACTTACTGAGGCACTCAACAACAACCCACACAAAAACCTCAGTAACACATTACAACTAAACATTTTTTTAACAAATTATTTTAACAAAAGTTATTTACCCCTGGAAGAAATCCTATAAAGGAGGAGAAAAGACCTCAGTAGATCTTGCTATCCCTATATACGGTAATTAATTCTTGCCTGAAGGGGAACTGCTACAAATTACCATCATAGGTCTAAAAAGCTCCTCCTCTCGCTTTTTTTTTTTTGCTAAATTTCTTATGCAAAAGCTGTCAGTGCTCAAAATCCTTACTATCAGATTAATTAAATATGTACTTTTATTATCCAATGCATATGCTATTATTAACCCAGAGCAGCAATAGACCGCAGAGCCAAAATCATTGCCTTGTCAGCTCTGCATTCCAAATGTCAGCAGCAATCTGTCATCCCTATAAAAGAGATAGACCAAAGCCAGAATGTATTGCAAACATTTCAAAGAACTATCATAATCAGCCTAAAGGATGTCTTCCAGAAGAATTTCTTTCTCACAAAAGCCCTTTGAAGACTTTTGTTTCGCAAAAATATCGCTTCATTGGGGGCTAATATAGAATCCTCAAGAGACCAATTCATACTCTGGCTATCAGAGCCAGAGTAAGAATTGTCTCTTGAAGATTCTACATTAGCCTCCGATGAAGTGATTTTTTGAGAAATTTAGTTGTAATGTGTTACTGAGGTTTTTGTATGGGTTGTTGTTAAGCATAACTCAACGAAACCAAAGGAAAAGTACTAAAAAGGGACTAAGATGCAAATCATTGTTTCCTTCTTGTGACCTTGCTCAGATGTTCCAATCAGACTGGTGAATGGAGTCAACAGATGTGCTGGACGTGTAGAAGTATACTACAACTATGCCTGGGGAACAGTTTGCGATGATGGATGGACATTCCAGGATGCTCAGGTTGTATGCCGGCAACTGGGCTGTGGCGAGGTTTATACCGCACAATCCTTTTATGGTGCAGGCAATGGAAGTATTCTCATGGATGATGTTAACTGCAGAGGTTTTGAATCTAATCTTGGGAGATGCTTTCACAGTGGATGGAACAGCCATAACTGTAACCATCATGAAGACATAGGCGTCATCTGCGGAGGTAATTTCCATCCTGCCATTGGCTGGAAGGGGAAGTGATAAAGAAGGTGGAGTCAATACTCAAACTTAAACATTTAACAGCACCTGCTACAGGGAATGCCCAGTGTAACCAGTAGGCTAGTGCCACAGAATGTTTCTTCTGATGGCCTCAGCACTATCCACATAGTACTAAGGTGGTCCAGAGGTGCTATCTATACATATAGTAGTGACTTTCAGCATTGCTATAGGAATATCTCTACAGATAGCTTAGGACAGCAAGAAGCAATCCAAAATGGCTCTCTGTACATCCAGGGCCGGCCCTAGAGTTGGTTCAAGGTGTTGACTCTCTAGGCAAACTTTAAGCTTCACACCCCTCCTGGTTGTCAAACTCTATAGTTTACTTTTGAATGCCCTGCTCATTGCTGCCCCCCAGATGGAAGGTGGAGTGGCCTAGTGGTTGGGGCAAGGTACTACAGGCTGGAAGGTCGGTGGTTCAAATCCCACTAGAGGACAGCAACCTTGGGCCGGAAGGACTGGGGTTTCTAGTCCCACAGGTGCTCCTTGTGGTCTTGGGCAAGCCACTTAACCCTCCATTGCCCATGTTCCCTGTAAGTATTAGTGTATGTGTCTCATATCCCCTCGTGTTAAATGTATCCCCCAACCGCTTTGACCCGGTGAAAAGCGGGATATAAATGCAGATAAATAAATATAAATAAATAAATAAATATTCCCGCCCTAGGTGACCCCCTTTTTTGTCTAATGGTTGGACCAGCACTACATGCCGCTATCCCTACAGCAGCACTGAAAATCCCTGCTATACAGATATTGGCCCACACTGGACAGAGTGACCAGATATTCAGTGTCAGTCACTCTCCAGATAACAGCATTGAATATCGAGTTTTTATTTAGCCTCTATGGCAAGTATTAAAAATAAAAAATAAAAATGCTGAATGACACCGCTAAGTATTGATTCACATATACACAAAGCATTGTCAAAGAAATATGAATATCTTAAATATTGCTCAGTTATTCAGCAGTATTCATATTTTTATAGCAAAGTCATCTGAACTCAGAAAAGAAAATCATTTAGTACAGCTACTAGCACTTATTAAGCCATAATTGCAGAATGTATTCTCTCACTTGGAGCTAAAAAGACAGTAGAGGAGTAATTTAGTGGAGGATACCTGGTAAAATGGTACCATTATATCAGTCAGTGGAATTATTTTCTCTGTATGGTTTCACATGGAAGTAGAACAATGTAAGTCATGTTTCATGGCAGGGAATCCAATACATAGGCCCAAGAATAATCAGATCTTAAGGGCGTCTATCAGATCCATGAATGCTGGAAGCAAGATGGATCAGTAAATCTTTACATACGAGAGGAAGGGGGAGGAAAATATTGCAGATGATGCATCTTTTGTATGAGTATTATCATAAAAGAAAATTAATCAGTATAACTGCCTCTCATCAACTGTGTCACAGACCTATTATAGAAAATATCACTAATCTTCACAAATTTCTTTTTTTGCAAGATGCATCAATAGGACTATCTCTGGTAATAATTGATTTTAAATGCCTATCTTTCACGTTCTTTCTGGAAGAGTGCATGAAAGTGTAAATAAAGGGGCCCGTGTTCAGCAGGACAGTTGCTGTTTAAGTTATTAAGATAAGCGGATCTGTGTTGATGGGAACAAGTCTTGGGAAATTTTCTTGGAATATAGGAGCCAGCCTAAATATTTAGGAGGTAGCTACCAACACAAAAGGTTTATGGCAGTTTCTCTTTAAGGGCCTGATTTGTTAAGACTGTTTTTCAATTTTCTATGAGAAAAGAAAGCTTAATAAATCAGACCCTTAACGCGTCACTGTACAATGTCAGCAGAAGGCAGTAGCTCCTCTCCTTTTCCTTCTCCTCTCCAACTAACCCTCAGAGACCCTTTATAGCTGCACTTCAGACAACTTCCTTTTTCACTTCACACATCACCATGTCCTGATGGTATGTGAAGCAAAATAATCTTTCTTTTATGTCCCTTCATCTTGCCTTCACTCAATTTCTCTCTTTTTGCCATGACCCCTTCCCCAATCTCTCTTTCATAACTGTCCCAGTGTCTCTCTCTTTCTCTTTTCCATGACCTCCCCAGCCTTCTCTTAGTCTATCTATCTCTTTCTCTTTACCATGACCTCCCCAGCATTCTCCTAGTTTCTCTCTCTCTCTCTCTCGAACCTTCCCAGGCTTTACCCAGTCTCTCTCTCATACCCTCCCCCAGCTTCTTACAACCTCTCTCGGAGCCTCCTTCATCCAATGTCTCTCATTCACCATTTCTTGTGCTTGGTTTCAGCTACTGAAAACCACAGCATTTCAGACTTCCCATCGCAATCATTTTTCAAATGTTCTGGCTTGGATGTCCCAGATTGTACGTGAACATCCTTTTTAAAATGGACTTTCACATGTATAGACCCACAGTCCTATATGTATTATATAAAAGGCTCAACATTCAATCAGTGACTAGAAATTGTGACTGTCCATTTTCCATTTCTGACCTAGACACCCTATATAAAATCAAGTTTCATGCATGTTATTATGTTTATTACCTTGAATGGAATTTTGGAAAGCTGGTATATAAAATTGAAAAATTAAATTCAAATAAATAAATTTCTTATAGCATGATAGAGTGACATAGATGTGATAGAAATACCATTGGCTAGGAGCTCTAGTAATAAAGAATGCATACCAAACCACCATCAAGGGAATTTGTATATCTTATGGTATTATTCAGTTATCCATATTCATCCAAACTCAAAGAAAATTTTTTTTTAACCCCCATTATTAGCAGTTAATAAACCATAATTAGAGAATGCATTAAGTCACATGGTTCTAAAAGAGAACAAGGTAATTCAATGGATGATATGGAAACTTAGGGGCATGTCTACTAAGCCGGGCTAATGGTTAACCCAGGCTATCTGCAGCTAGGTCCCATGTTATTCAATGGGACTTAGTTTCAGATAGCCAAGTTAAGTGTTAGCCTAGCTTATCAGAAATGCCCCTTTGTAAAATGGTAGGAGACAAACCAAAAGCGGAACCTAAGGACCAGGCCTACACGTAGGTATATTAATGCAATTAAAGTTTATTAAGGACCCAAGTAAAAAGTTTCGGCCGGAGGCCTTCTTCAGGGGTCACAGAAAATAGCAACAACAAGTAAAGAAGCAGAATGCTTTCCTCAATCAGAGGATTCATTTAAATATCCCCTCTGCACTTGCGCGGCGTTTTCCCGCGCATAGCAACGACTCTGATTGAGGAAAGCATTCTGCTTCTTTACTTGTTGTTGCTATTTTCTGTGACCCCTGAAGAAGGCCTCCGGCCAAAACCTTTTAGTTGGGTCCTTAATAAACTTTAATTGCATTAATATACCTACGTGTAGGCCTGGTCCTTAGGTTCCGCTTTTGGTTTGTCTCCTCCTGTTTTCTGCGGATACCTATTCTTCCTCCCTGGTTTTCCTTGGTAAAATGGTACCATTTCATTAATCATCACAATTATTATCCCCCTTATTGTTTCATACAGAAACAGAGCAATGACATTAAGTTTCCATTGCATGCAACCAAATCCATAACACAAAAATAAAGAAGATCTTAGGTGCTTCTATCTACTAGAGCCACAAGCACTGGAAGCAAAATGGATCAGTAAATAATTATATATCATGGTGGGGGAGGGAAATCTAACAAATAATATGTATTTTTATGATTATTACCATAAAAGAGAATATATCAACATAATAGCCTCTCATCAGTCATGTCATAGTCTTACCACAAAATATGTCTAACCTTCTCTAATCTCCCTTTTTGCAGACAATTTCAGTACAACTACAACAACCACTGGTAAAAAATAATTGTTTTTAACTGTGCCACTCTGCTTATCTTTCACTCTCTTTCTGTAAGGTTGGTCTTTTGGCTAAAGGGTGCGAGCTGTCAGCTATTGTCTAACACATGCTGAAGGTGCACTGAGACACGTGTTGATAGCTGGCAGTTAGTGAGCCCAGATTTCCGTGCTAACTGTCCATGGTGCGTTAGGGGAGCAAGTAGGCGTGAAGAGCACCTTGCAGTCAGCATGCCCACACTAACTGCAAGGTGGCCAATTAGCAAAGGTGCAATTACCGCCTCAATGAGTGCACCTGCACTCGTATGGCGTGCATAGGGGATGGTTTTGCATGTTAACTGCCACAACAATAGTTGATGTGGTGGGATTGCACCTAACACGCCATGGATTTGCACGCTATTGCTGCATTAGGTGCAAATCGCAAAAAGGGCCCCAAATAATATGAAGGACAATATCTGTAAGACTGGTCACTGTTAGTGAGATAAGTTTAACTTGATCACTTTAACTATCTATTTATTCATTGCTTGTTAACTGGTTAGGTCTCCTTTTAAATATAACGGGTTAAAATAATGCCAATAAACTTATATGGATCACTTTTGACCACCTATTTGTGCAAACTGACTTGGCCGGCTAAATTTTATCCAGAAAGCACTAAATATTAACTTATCAAGTTAAGTTTAACTGTTAAGGTTGTCACTGAATATTGCTCCCATCATTTCTTCTTTTATAAATGTCAGAATCCGTCCCTTCCTTTACGAGTATGCCACCAAAACCCTTATCTAGTCTAATTTAGATTACTACAACCTGATCCTTGGGTCAGGGGGAGTCTCACACTGAGCATCTTTCTCCATTGTATTCTATTCAAAATTTCAACAGCATAACTTCTCCTTCAAGTATTGCTATAACGATGCAACACCTCAGATCACTACACCATTTCCCTCTCTGCTTTCCTTAACGCTCAGTCTTCTATAAATTCATTCACTCTGCAGCTCTTCCTTGCCTCTCCTCTCTTCTTTCTTTAGTCCTATAACTTCCTTGTGAACTCTTTTCATCAAGACAATCACTGTTATCTGTGTCTTTCTCCTTCACCTTCACCATCCTCCTACTCCATGCTTGCTGCCTTGTGTCGTATTCCTGGAGTGCATTGCCTGTCACTATGTCATGCTGTCTTTCTGGTCCTCTTGAAATCTAGGCTGAAAATCCAATCTTTTCAGGATTTTCATCTTACCTCTGGCTCTCCTTAATGTTAGCCTTGTTAGTTTTAACCATCCTACAGCTTCTTTTGTGTATAACATGACTTAATTGTGGAGCCCTTCGCTGTCTCTTGTATGTGCCTGTTCAATACTGTGTTCATCTAGTAGTGTTATAAGTATGATAAGTAGTGACAGTAGCAAGATGGCCGAATATTGTCTCTTCTAACCATTTCATAGAAATGGTCACATTTACAAATGTAATCTTTTCTTTTTTTTTTTGTTAACAGCGTATCCCATCACACACTCAAGACCTGTACCTATAGGTATTAACCTTTATTGATTAAACTGACTTATGTATGTATGCTATAATGTAATTTATTGCATGATTGCAGTATTCTGCCATTAAGAGCTTAAAGAAAGGACTATTGCTGGACTCAGGTACCCTGGGTAGTAGGGCAAAGGAGGATTTCTCACCAATAATGTAGCTAGCACAGGCACTCTGAGAACATTAAGTGAAATTAAAAGGAAATCTGCTTCTTCATATCCTCTCTCTTTCTCCTTTTGATTATCACATTTGAGCCCATCTTTCCAAAACTTGTCTCCTCAAACACATTCTCCTCTCTAATGCTTTCTCTCTTTCCAGACATCTCCCTCCATATTTCAGCTAGTCACACATGAAAAAAGGGGGAGGGGACAACCTCTACAATAAAGATCCACAAGAAGAAAAAGGGGCGGGGTTAATGAAATTGCCACAGAGAAATTAATTGGGCCACGGAGTAGATTTATTCATCCCATCATGGCCGTGTTTCAGCATATGCTTGCATCAGGAGTACATTGTCACATAAAATCATAAATCTTTATTAATAAGATTGTACTATATTGCATGCTGTAATATAAGATGATAAATTGCACCGTTGCACAATCCCTGCCAAGAACTGTTTAGAGCAGTGATCTTGACTATTTTTCAGTTGGGGTTACCTTGACAAACAACCTGCAGTGTGGGAGTCAGGACCATTGCTGGACAGACTGCATAGCTCCTTTAGCAATGGGTTGAGGGGTCCTCTACAATGATACAGTCACCCCAACTGCTCAGATGCACTGAAAGTGACACATGTAACTCAAAATAAGTCAGTTCCCCTGCATCAGACTGTCTCTATTATCTCTTCTATCCCCAAATTCACCCCCCAAAATTTATTTTGATCAAGCTGATCTCCTTTCACATTCTCTTTCCTACTGCATACCTCTCGGACCACATTTCGACCACTTTCAATCCTCATCAGCATCTATCACCATGTTCCCATCCCAAGCTCTCTAAATAAAGTTTAAGCCTAGTTTGTTAATCACTTCCCCTCTGTACTCTCTAAGATATCCAGTATCTTTTCTCCCTATCTTATCTTCATATCAAGCATCCCTCTTCCTTATCCTCCCCTCTCCATGTCCAGCATCTTCCCCAACTTCCCTTCCCTCTGACAGGCCTGTAATCCCTTTACCTGTGCAGGGCTGGAAGAAGCATGAAGTAATTCAGCTCTGTGTGGGCCATTCCAGCACGGGCCCCTCTCAAGCACAGCGGCATCCTGGCTTCTCCAACAGGAAATTGGCATCGGATGAGGCAAAGCCCACCAGTGCTTGATCATGGGTGTGTGCTTCCTGTGAATCAGCTGAGATAGAGGGCAGCGTAAGCATCAGACCTAGCAGAGAGAAAGAGAAAGTTCTGAAATGCCGATATCCTGCCATTCCAAGGCTGGGCTGCTATCCTCCTGGGTTCAAATACCACCGATTTTCCTTGTTGCCATGGTCAAGTCACTTAACTCTCTGTTGCCTCAGGTGCAACCTTAGATTATACGCCTGACAGGGAAATACCTACAGCACCTGACTGTAACTCATCTTGATCTACTTCTAGAAAGCATGAGCTAAATACTAAAATAAATGTTCAGGAAGTAGAAGTATGTATTTGTTCATTAGTGCACCTTTGATTCATTAGTACACCATAAAAATTGAGTGTATGCTAAATTGATTTAAGTTGCTAGTTGACTTCACCCCTTAATTCATCAGTTAGTGCATGTTAAACAAATTTAGCGCAGACATTTGGACATAATTATATCAACTGCTGTTCATTCAAATAAAAGAAGAGATTTGTAAAGGGAGACAAAGACTGAATCATTCTCTTTTAATATGACTTACGCAGATGTTCCAGCCAGACTGGTGAATGGATGGAGCAGGTGTGCCGGGCTTGTGGAAGTCTATTACAACTACGGCTGGGGAACGGTTTGTAATCATGGATGGAGTTACCTGAACGCTCGGGTTCTCTGTCGTCAGCTGGGCTGTGGAGATGTTTACTCTCCTTACTACTCCTTTGGTTCGGGCAACGGAAACCATTCTTCTCGACAACGTGCACTGCAGCGGCTATGAATCCAACCTGGGGAGGTGCTCTCACAACGGGTGGTACATTCACAACTGCATGCATAGTGAAGACATTGGTGTCATATGCACAGGTAATAATCTTTCATCTCTCAGCCACAGAGACAGATTATGCAATTATTACCTGAACACAGTCTTGCTGTTCAAGAGCAGACACAGTCTCACTGAGTTTTACTATCACCTCATTCATAAAAAGGAATTTTCCCATGAGCACAAAATTGGTGCAAAACCTCAATTAATTAGTTCTGATGGATTCCCAATTTATTATTTGATATATGAAGAGAATAATTCTATAACAGGCCACATACAGGACATATGGAACTTATTTCACTCAAAGCAGTGAAAAAAAGTATGCGCTTTAGAAACTTTATAAATTCCCCCCCTCCCAAAGTAGTGTCCATAAACATTTACTCTAGTACTGAGGCATACAGACAAATGGCTCCGCATACATCACAAGTCTTTGCACATATTTTATAAATCATATGTGTAAATCCAAACTCAACCCCAATTCCACCTTTGGGAGTTGCCATTCTTATTCCAAGTAAGTTCTAAGAGCCTGCTTGCTCATACTTTTACCAACCAGTAGTAGTGGGATTTGAACCCTGGCCACAACCCATTACTCTAGCCATTAGGCTATTAGATGTCCCCATTCTGTAAAACCCTTCCAGGCACAACTATGTAGATGTACCCATAGACATCCATATCAGGCACAACCACATTTGTGAAATTATGCCTGGACTTGGACGTTCCTACTTTTTTCAAACGTTCTGGCTGGGACATCCCAGATTGTATTTGGACATCCTCTGTAAAATGGGCTTTCACATGTATAGCCCCACAGTCCTATATATATTATGTAAAAGGCTCAACATTCAGTCAGTGGCTGGAAATTGTGAATATCCTGATTTGGATTTTCCATTTCTGACCTAAACATCATATATAAAATCAAGTTTCATGTATGTTATTATGTATATTACCTTGAATTGAATTTCAGAAAGCTAGTATATAAAATTGTAAAAAATTAATTCAAATAAATAAATTTCTTGTATCACGAGAGTGAAATAGATGCAATAGAAATACCATTGGCTAGGAGCTCTAGTAATATAGAACACACATGCAAACCACCATCAAGGGAATTTGTATATCTTATGGCATTATTCAGTTATCCATATTCATTCAAACTCAAAGAAAAAAACATTTAACCCCGTTATTAGCACTTAATAAACCATAATTAGAGAATGCATTATGTCACATGGTTCGAAAAGAGAACAGGGCAATTCAATGAATGATACTGACAGTTGGGGGCATGTCTACTAAGCCAGGCTAACGGTTAACCCAGGCTATCTGCTGCTACGTCCCATGTTATTCAATGGGACTTAGTTTCAGATAGACGAGTTAACCGTTAGCCAAGCTTAGTAGACATGCCTGTTGGTGAAATGGTACCATTTCATTAATCATCACAATTATTATCCCCCATATTGTTTCATACAGAAACGGAGCAATGACATTCAGGTTCCATTGCATGCAACCAAATCCATAACACAAAAATAAAAAAGATCTCAGGGACTTCTATCTACTAGAGCCATGAGCACTGGAAGCAAAATGGATCAGTAAACAATTATATATGATGGTGGGGGAGGGAAATCTGACAAATCATATGAATTTTTAAGATTATTACCATAAAAGAGAATAAATCAACATAATTGCTTCTCATCAATCATGTCATAGTCTTACCACAAAAAATATGACTAACCTTCTCTAATCTCCCTTTTTGCAGACTATTTCAGTACAGCTACAACAACTACTGGTAAAAAATAATTGTTTTTAACTGTGCCACTCTGCTTATGTTTCACTTTCTTTCTGTAAGGTTTGTCTTTTACTAAAGGGTGCGAGCTGTCAGCTATGGTCTAACACATTCTGAAGGCACACTGGGAGTGGTGTTGATAGCTACCATGGGGCCATGACGGTTAGCAAGGGTGCTCCCATCATTTCTTCTTTTATAAATTCAAAATTTATCGCTTCCTTTATGAGTATGCCACCAAAACCCTTATCTAGTCTAATTTAGACTAATACAACCTGATCCTTGGGTCAGGGGGAGTCTCACACTGAGCCTCTTTCTCCACTGTAATCTATTCAAAATTTCAGCAGCATAACTTCTCCGTCAAGTATTGTTATAATGATTCAACTCTTCAGATCGCTACACCATTTCCCTCTCTGATTTCCTTAAAGTTCAGTCTTCTATAAATTCATTCACTCTGCAGCTCTTCCTTGCCTCTCCTCTCCTCTTTCATCCTACAATCTTCCTTGTGAACTCCTTTCATCAAGACAATCACTGTTATCTGTGTCTTTCTCCTTCACCTTCACCATCCTCCTACTCCTTGCTTGTTGCCTTGCGTCGTTCTATTCCTGGAGTGCATTGCCTGTCAGTGTGTCATGCTGTCTCTCTGGTCCTCTTGATATCTTGGCTGAAAATCCAATCTTTTGAGGTTGTTTTTCATCTTAACTCTGCCTCTCCTTGATGTTAGCCTTGTTAATTTTAACCATCCTACAGCTTCTTTTGTGTATAACATGACTTAACTGTGGAACCCTTCACTGTCTCTTGTATGTGCCTGTTCAGTATGTGTTCATCTAGTAGTGTTATAAGTATGATAAGTAGTAACAGTAGCAAGATGGCCGAATATTGTCTCTTCTAACCATTTCACAGAAAGCGTCACATTTACAAACGTAATTTTTTCTTTTTTTTTTTTGTTAACAGCATATCCCATCACACACTCAAGACCTGTACCTATAGGTATTAACCATTATTTATTAAACTGCCTTATGTTTGCATGCTATAATGTAATTTATTGCATGATTGTGGTATTCTGCCATTAAGAGCTTAGAGCAAGGGCTCTTGATGGACTCCAGCACCCTGGGTAATAGTGCAAAGGAGGGTTTCTCACCAATAATGTAGCTAGCCAGACTGCACAGGCACTCTGAGAACATCAAGTGGAAATAAAAGTAAGTCTTCTTCTTCATATCTCCTCTCTTTCTCCTTTTGATTATCGTATTTGAGACCATCTTTCCAAAACTTGTCTCCTCAAACACATGCTCCTCTCTGATGCTTTCTCTCTGCCCAGACATCTCCCTCCATATTTCACTTAGCCTCTCTCACCATCTACTTCTCCTACCAGTCGCCATCCATCATCCAATCCCCATCCTGAGCCCCTCCAAACTGACTCAGCCTTTGGTAATTAAGGGATTTCCTGAATTTTTAGATGTCTAATTGATGGATAGTTTTCCATTCTTCTATGTGAAGAAACATAGGAGCGTGTTTATTAAGCCATGTGCTGCTAGCGTAGGTGTGGACTACTAACATGAAGCCTCGCACTACAAGCAAGGAGGAAGGAACATCAGAACCCCTGCATTTAGCCCGCTGCACCATGGTAAAACGCCTACAGGAGCAACTAATGCCAGTCTTTGAGGTAGCATTAGTTGTACCCACAGTACTTTCACTAAGCATAGGTTACATGGTCTACAACTGCCCACAATACTTAGGCTGTGGTGAAAACATCCCATCCCACCCAGTCTCCACTTTGACACGTGCTACAGGGGTAACAGAGGGTATTTTGTGTGGGGCCCGATCTACTTTTTAGTGTGATGCCAATACCATGTGCTAACCCTGTACTACCCTTTTAGCACGCTTTAGTAAACATGCCCCATAATTGCTCAAAGTCACACTTAATGCGCCCCTCTCTCCACCAACCCCTACTTGTCATAAAATTGTATCCTATGTGAGTATCTTTTAATATTAGTATATTTTGACATGGTGAAACCTTTTCATTCTGTGCATCTGCATTAATGCAGTCAGACCCCAGAATGACAGCATATAGCTGTTGGCACCCTCATTATTCTACTTCTGCCATCACCGCAGACCATCATTTTCCTCTCTAGTCCTTGATTATGTGGCAGAAAAATTTGAAGGAACACATGAAAAAAGGGGGAGGGAACAACCTCTACCAATAAAGATCCACAGCAAAAAGAAAAAAGGGTGCGGGATTAATGAAATTGCCACAGAGAAATTAATTGGGCCACGGAGTAGATTTAGTCATCCCATCATGGTCGTGTTTCAGCATATGCTTTCATCAGGAGTACATTGTCACATAAAATCATAAAGCAGAGTAGATACAATATAAGTAAAATATATAAAACCATAATAAAATGTGTAATATAATAATAATAAGGAGGAACCTACCATAAGATGCTGCATGAACACAAAGGAAAAGAGAGTACATTTCAGATTTCATCCATGTAAATATATTTACAATGCAAACGAAAGGAACATGTATGGAAGTGTGATTGTGCAACCCTGTTACAATATGCTGTGTTGTCCAATGGTGCAGGTAGATTTGAAGGGCCTTAGATGTATCTCAGTTGTCCATTTCCTCTATCCATGAGAATAAATGAAAAATAAGCATTTATGGCCTAATTCAGTCCACGTGGTTATCCCCTTTGTATGTCCGGTCTGGACGTACCAAGGGGATTGTGATTCTGATCCGGCTAATCGTGGCTCAGAATGACCCTCTTAATGAATCACCACTGATGTAAATTATGATAATTTATAATTTGTTTTACAAATTTCTATGTTGTGCAATCCAAAATAAATGTCCCTGTTGATTATAATAGAGACACAATGGGGTATGTTTACTAAACTGCTTTAGTGCAATTCGCGTTAGGAGCCGCGTTAGTGGAAGGAAAGCCAAAAAAGGACATGGGTGGGACATCGTAACCGATAACGCGCAGTTGCGCACGTTATTACGCGCCGCGCAGCAACGATCGCTACAGCGCGCGCCACTGCACGCACGCCTAAGACAGCGCGCAGACACCCAAAGACAGAAACAGAGCTGTAGCACAATGGTTACTACACAGACTGATGGTACAAGAGTCATGGGTTCGATTCCCCAGTGTGCCTAATGAAAAAGGCTGGCTGAGGCGTCCTTTGAAAGCCGACTATAATATTTTAATCCACAGTCTGCAGGTGGGTTACAGTTTGCATATGTCAGGAAAATTGTACCTGTCTTATGCAATATGTTCCAATAGTGACGTTCTCTCTGACATGGTCATGTATTATATACCATTTGATAGGAATATTTAGGCGCTCCCTATAGAGAGAAGTGGAAGGCGCACCGTATAGGGCGACTTGTAAGGCGCACCCTATAGGGCGCCTTTTGAGCTACCCTAAGGTGACAGTACCCTGAGGGTGGTTCTGCTGGCAGCACTAATATACAGTAAAAATAGACAATGCCTAAGACAGCCCTATCAATGAACCCCACTGTGGGTTGTGAACCTATGACCTCTGGCTCCATGGGCAGTGAAGTAACCAGTGGGCTAGAGCTGCTAATAAACACATGGCTGGCTACAGGAGGACTGCACGGCACCACACCCACATTCTGCTGTGGTTACCAGGGAGATTACATACCACCACCCAACGCAGCCTCTAGGGCTCAGGGTGGGGGACAGGATCTCCCGCCCATAGATCCACTTTCAACCCCCTGCAATGGTGGCAGTAGAGGGGACCATCACCCTAGTGCTACTCGGGCTCAAACACCCTACAGGGCAGGCAATGCAGAGCACTACACATCCATAAGGCAAGAGCAGACAGACGGCAGGTCTGGAAATGCGCAGCTGCCCCCCACCATTATCTGACATTCCCCAGCAGCAGACCTCCAGCCGCTGCACCCTGCAAGGTGTTCCAGCAAGACACATACTAGCTGCAGACAGTCCGCCAGCTAGTCCATAGTGCATGGTCCTGGAGGAGATGCATGTACCCAGAACAGGGATATCAGCATACAAACCAAGCAGATAAGTCAGTGATTGGGCCCCAAAAGGAAACCCATAAATATCACATAAGAGAAATACTATATAGCACTATGGGGGAACCCAGCCATGCCATGGTCACTGCTCAGTCAGGGTGAGAGTGACCTCCCAGCAGGACATGCTATGGCCACCCTGTCCGTGCAGGTGGTACCGGGCACTACAATGTCCGGCCATTGCCCTATGCCCTGTGCAGATGCGGCCAGGCCAGGCCACCCTATCCAGGCTATTCCCACAGTACCTTGCTCCTCATTATGCACATTGGCAGGCCAATACTGGCAACAGTGCTAGCAGTGTGGGCTGTGGAGGGTGTTTGCAGCCACCACACACTGGATAGACAGACACACACTCCCACACCTAGGCCAGCATTGTGCTACTATAGAGGTGTTTAGCAGCCCTGGCCACCACACCAGTCCTGGGCACAGTGCAGGCATGGATATGGTACGCAATACTGGTGGGGGTCACTCCCGAGGGTGGTAAACACTGTCAGAGACCAGACCTGAAGCACACACCACAGACATCAGAAGGGTTGCTATGATGCAGCTCACTCCGAACATTGTACTTAACCTAGGAATTGCTATCTGCCAGTACTCATAGCAACCTTTTGATAGCTGTGTACCATATTCCCAGGTTTAGGGTGGCATTACTAAGGTATGCAAGTGCTAGTATTGGGAGATGCACGCAGAGCCCAAAGTCCTGCCTCTCCAGGAGGCTTGGGATAATGGGGTCTGTGGGTGCGGGTGTGTCTGCCCCTGTTGGCTGCTGCTTTACGGCAGAGGTTCCCAACTCCAGTCCTGCGGTGCCAAACACTGTTCGGGTTTTCATGCTGTCCCTCATGAATATGCATAAGATACATCTGCATACCATGGGGGTGGCGCATAGAAATGCAGCACAGGCATCTTTATCAGAGGCAGCATGGAACCTGAATGGTGTTTGGCCCTCCAGGACTGCATTTGGGAGGCTCTACTCTAGGTAATGTGCATGTTTATGGTGTCTGTGCTCTGTAGGGTAAAATGTTGGTGTTTTGGGCATGTTAACGTCATCTGCAAGAACGGTTCTGCCTGTATTAGCACGTTATAGTAGTGGGTAAAATATGAGGACTGGGTTGGCGGAAACCACAGCTGGGACTTGAACCTGTGACCTTCTGCTTCTGAATACAGTGGTTCTGTGCACTGCACCACCATGTTCTCACAGAGATGATGCATTCCCTGGTGATACCATGACTGTTGGTCAGACAGGGCCTCTCTGTTGCAGTGCATGCCACCCACCTACACAGTGTTAGGCCACGGTCTGCTCCGGGCAGCTGCCACTGCCCCCTCCACCACCAGTATCCCTCAGCCACCATGCTGACATGCCCTTCTGCTGGTGGAGCTGGTGGTGCGTGGTCCCAGGCCGTCCAGTGTGCAGGTAGGCGGCTGCCTATGGTGCGTGTTCTGGGGTAGGGGTGCCTGCATAGATGTCCATGCTCCCCCCCAGCTCCGCCTGCCAGTGTTCTGTGCCCTTGGGGGTTGCTGTTGGGTACTCTCCCCTGTGACGCTTTGGGAAACACACTAGTGCCCATGTTGGGCCCTCATCAGTTGCTGTCTGGCTCTACTGGTTACGCATTCCTATGGGCCAACTGAGCATCACCCTAGTCCCCACTGTGGCCCAGCTGCGCCACTGCATGTGCCGCCTGCGGCCCTCTGTATCCCCTTTTCCAGCATCTGCCCGGTTGCCCATTCCGACATGCGCGCCCTGATGTTGCGGGACATGTGCACGCCATAGGAACCCTGTCCAATGGTGGGGAAATCCCTGAGCAGCGCTATTTCATTGTGGGCCCATGCACCTTGTATGGGGACGGAGTATGGACCCTTCCACGAATTATCTCTGTTCTATGGAGCTTACTCAGGGGGGGGGGGGGTTGATGTTTCTCATTGCTACCACTATTGGCCAGCTTGGTTGTTGTTTTTTTCCAGTTTGTTGGGGTCATTTTCAGTGTTTCTGTGCCCTTTTGTTCTGTGAACATGTATCACACTTATCACCTTTTTTGGTTTCCCTGCCTAGGCTGTACATTGCTGACAGTTAAATGGTTTCTCTCCCCTTTAAAGTGCATTTAACGGCAGGTTTTCATTCGCGTTGGAATTCAGCTCTGAATTTCAGCGCGTTAGTGTAATGGGAGCCTCTCTCCGCCCACTCTCCGCCCATTGACCCCTTCTCTCCGCCCTCTCTCTGCCTTCTGCGTTGTTTTACCGCGCCATGGAGCATCACGCGTGTTAGCGCGTTTACGATCGTTAATGCGCTATAACGCGCGCACGATCGTTAACATCGTACAATGCGCGTTATTCACGTTTACTGCAGTTTAGTAAACATACCCCAATAATACATAAAATCTATCAAATAACAATAGGGGCGGGTTCAGCCAAAACTGTTTTGGTTTTAGTCTTCATTTTAAATGAAGTTTTTCTGATTCTTCTGTTGTTGTTTTTTTGTGTGTCTCGAGAGTCACAGATTTATTTTGTGTGCATTGTGGAGGTAATATTATAATGAGCTGCTGGAATTTAAATGCCATCAATATGTGTAGATCATGGATTTTTCGTGATTCATGTGCGTTAGTGGGTGAGTAGTTTAGGAAGTTGCTGCTCTATAAGTACGCATTAAAATTGGTAGCATGAGCATTCACGTGGGCGGAGTGCACAGTTACGCATGTATTGTAAAAATATGAGCTTACATGCATTAGAGATGTGCTCGTTTCTAGATTTAATGTATGTTTTTGATCACTTATGCCCTTATTTTGTAAACAACGCACCTGCTTTCCTTTATAAAATAGCTGTGAAATGCACTTTGACCAAGGTGCCCCTTATAACATTTCTCTCTTCATGCACACAAAAACATTTTGCACATTCAAATCAATTTTACATGGGTTAATTCATAGGTATATGCATGTACATGTGATGTCTGCTCTCATACAAACTGAATATCCCTAAATAACTAACATACATAAAAAGGATAATAAAATTCATAGGGGCCGATATTTAAAGGGAGGAAGATCTGCTATCTGGATAGACCCCCAAGGAGAGAGATATTCAGCAGCACTAACCAGATTATTCCCTCTGACCGCGTGGCATGGTCCTGACAAAGCCATGGCAGCCCGTGGGCAGAGTGAAAGTGGTCCCCACACTAATCCGGTTAGCGGTCCTCCACCCCATCCCTACTCCAGCACCAAGAAAACCTCCTGTTAATATGAGTAAAAATACACGTATATAGAATAACACAATTACTTGTATCTGCAGAGAAGATGGGACATTTTCTATGAATTTATATGGGTGAATAACCAATTCCATTCATAAATAGCTTTTGAAAATTGCTCTCCCAGGTCTCAGATCAAGCCTGATGTAAGAAACGTATTTAGGATGCATCAGTAGATCTTGGCCAGATTAGACAGAATTGCTCTGTTTGGACACTGTCAGACCAAATGCCATTCAATCAGATTCAAAGGAGAGACGGGTATAGGAAAATAAAGATTGAAGTCTCTCTCTTTTCTTATGCAGATGTTCCAGCCAGACTAGTGGATGGATGGAGCCGGTGTGCCGGGCGTGTGGAAGTCTATCACAACTACGGCTGGGGAACAGTTTGCGATGACGGATGGAATTTCATGAATGCGCGGGTTCTCTGCCGTCAGCTGGGTTGTGATGATGTTTACTACGGATTCTATTCTTTTGGACCAGGCAATGGATCCATCCTACTAGATAATGTGTACTGCACAGGCAATGAAACCGACTTAGGGAGGTGCCTTCACAACGGGTGGTACAATCACGACTGTGTCCATAGTGAAGACACAGGTGTTGTCTGCACAGGTAATGTCTCAACTCTCACCCACAGTGACCTTATAATAAGTATATTCAGAGTCTATTTAATGACAGGGGGAGGGCATTGTGGCAAGCAATGCATGTTTTTATAATTAATACCATAAATCAACATAACTGCCTCTCATCATTCATGTCATACACCTACCAAAGAAAATATGACTAACCTTTGCTAATCTTCCTTTTGCAGGCCATTTCAATATAAGTAGAAATGCAACTACAACAACAACCGGTAAAAATAATTGTTTGTAAATGTGTATCTGTTTATGTTTCGCTTTCTTTCTGTAAGATTTTATGAAGGTGCACATAGCAGAGGTGTCAATATTCATTAGCCAGTCTGTGTTAAAATTATCAAGATAAGTTGATCTGGGTCACTCTGACTGGATATTCAGTGGGAGTTCTTCAGCTAAGGGTCTTGTTGAATATAACTGATTAAAGTTATATGGATAAACGTATCTAGATGTGCAGTCACTTGAAAAGACATAGGAAATGTCAATGATATTTCCTATTTTGTTTCTTCATTACAAAAACGATTGCAATGGCTGCACACCAATTTCACAAAAAAATGCAATCATATGTTTTAAATCTCCCAGTTCTATTTATTATTCCAAAAGCTTGTGCATAATTGCAATGATAACTTCCACTTTTTATATAAGTAAATATGCAGAATGCAGGCACAAATCCTCACTGATCAGAAAAGACCCTCCTAAATTTATTTTATTTGCTGATTTACTTATATAATATTTTGAAAATGTTTTATAGATTCAAATCTAAAAAACTCATTGCATCAATGCTAGAGAACTTGAAATTGCTAAAACGTTATGTTAATTCAAAAACTGAAAATTCTCTCAAAGCTGTTAGAAGAACACTTCATTGTTTAGTGATCTGGCTACACTCCTGAGGTGAAACGGGGCCATGTCAGATGTATTACCAGGTTATTGTCAACCTCCAACACTGCCAATGTTATAGAGTACATAACCAGCATTGCTGAGTGTTCTTTTAACAGTTTTGAGAGAACAACTTTCAGTTTATGAATCAAGATAAGTTTTTAGCCATTTCTATTTTGTTTCATGCCATTTTCATACAAAGGTAGAAGAAAACCCCCAAAATTCCATCACATCCAATCTGTTATTAATAGCGCACATTATCACTCAAGTGAGAACTATGTGAGCACTATTGCAACTATGGGTGAATAGTGTGCACTTGTGTGCTATTAAGTGATAGTGTGCACTAACGTGTACTATTGCTCCACATAGTGCATGCGATTAACGACATTTCCCCCAAAATGCAACTGAAAAAACAAATTGAAAATCCTGCCAATGGCATGGGAAACTAAACAAAGTGCACAGCGCTTATCTGCAATATCTTTAGACCTGCTATTTGTGCAACCTCTCTTAACTTGTTAAACTTAACCAGACACCCATATATCAGCTTATCTGGTTAACTTTAACTGGAACCACTGAATATTGTTCTCATCTTTTTAAACTCTATAGCTGCCAAAATCCATCTGTTCCGTTACACTACCAAACTCTTTTCTACCCTCTTATTTCTTTTCATTTAGACTACTGAAACGTGATCCTTGCAGATGTCCCAGTGAGCCATATTTCTTCACTACAATATATTCAAAGTTCAGTCTCAAAACTAATCTTCATCCCTACCATTACAGACATGCAACCCCTCTTCTTATGTCATTGCCCTGGCTCTCAGTCTGTTTCCATATGCAGTTCAGTCTTCCCTTTCTCATCAACAAATGCTTTCACTCGGCAACAGCTCATTACCTCTCCTCTCTTCTTATGAACTCTGTTCACTGAGCAAGTCATCTTTAGATTTGTCCTTCTTTTTCCCATCGTCAACTTGCCTGTGGCCATATTCAAATCTAGCTAAAAAGGCATCATTTTGAGGATGATTATCTCTTTCTCTCCCTAATGTTTTCCTTGTTGATTTACACCATTTTTCTAGAACAAATCCATCCCCCATAGCTTCTTATGTATTTTTCAGGCATGTCTTGACTAAATTGTGGACCGTCTCTTGTGTGTATCCATACTGTGCTGTGGTCCTCCAGTAGTGCTATAGATATGATCACTAGTAGCAGTAGTAAGATGACTATATGTTGCTTCTTTTGACCATTCCACAGAACGGGAGACATTTACTAATTTACCTTTTTCCTTTTGTTTAATAGCTCATTCTGGAACATACCCAGGACCTGTACCTATAGGTATTAATCTTTATTAATGAGATTGTACTATATTGTATGCTGTAATATAAGACGATAAATTTCACCGTTGCACAATCCCTGCCAAGAACAGTTTAGAGCAGTGACCTTGACTATTTTTCATTTGGGGCTACCTTGACAAACAACTTGCAGTGTGGGAGTCAGGACCATTGCTGGACAGAGTGCTTGGCTCCTTGAGCAATGGGTTGAGGGGTCCTCTACAATGATACAGTCACCCCAACTGCACAGATGCACTAAATGTGACACATGTAACTCATAATAAGTCCCATCCCCTACATCAGACTGCCTCTATTATCCCTTCTATCCCCAACGCCACCCCCCAAAATGTATTTCGATCAAGCTGATCTCTTCTCACATTCATGGGTGTGTGCTTCCTGTGAATCAGCTGAGATAGAGGGCAGTGGAAGCATCAGACCTATCAGAGAGAAAGAGAAAGGTCTGAAATGCCGATATCATGCCATTCTGCGGCTGGGCTGCTCTCCTCCAGGGTTCAAATACCACTGACTTTCCTTGTGGCCTTGGTCAAGTCACTTAACTCTCTATTGCCTCAGGTGCAACCTTAGATTATATGCCTGAGAGGGAAATACCTACAGCACCTGACTGTAACTCATCTTGATCTACTTCTAGAAAGCATGAGCTAAATACTAAAATAAATGTTCAGGAAGTAGAAGTATGCATTTGTTCATTAGTGCACATCTGATTCATTAGTACACCATAAAAAATTGAGTGTATGCTAAATTGATTTAAGTTGCTAGTTGATTTCACCCCTTAATTCATCAGTTAGTGCATGTTAAATCAATTTAGCACAGACTAAAAATGCCCCATTAAAACAAATGAGTGAAAAAAAGGAAAACGTTTTCTGGCCCGTGGATATCCTTATCAGGGAAAATCAGAATATGTCCATGGGAGATAAGGACTGAATCATTTTCTTTTAATATAACTTACGTAGATGTTCCAGCCAGACTGGTGAATGGAAGGAACAGGTGTGCCGGGCTTGTGGAAGTCTATTACAACTACGGCTGGGGAACGGTTTGTAATCATGGATGGAGTTACATGAACGCTCGGGTTCTCTGTCGTCAGCTGGGCTGTGGAGATGTTTACTCTCCTTACTACTCTTTTGGTTCGGGCAACGGAACCATTCTTCTCGACAACGTGCACTGCAGCGGCTATGAATCCAACCTGGGGAGGTGCTCTCACAACGGGTGGTACATTCACAACTGCATGCATGGTGAAGACATTGGTGTCATATGCACAGGTAATAATCTTTCATCTCTCAGCCACAGAGACAGATTATGCAATTATTACCTGAACACAGTCTTGCTGTTCAAGAGCAGACACAGTCTCACTGAGTTTTACTATCACCTAATTCATAAAAAGGAATTTTCCCATGAGAACAAAATTGGTGCAAAACCTCAATTAATCAGTTCTGATGGATTTCCAATTTATTATTTGATGATGTATGAAGAGGATAATTTTATAACAGGCCACATACAGCACATTTGGAACTTATTTTACTCAAAGTGGTGAAAAAAACGTATATGCTTAAGAACCTTTATAAATTCCCCCCATCCCAAAAAGTATCCATACACATTTACACTAGTACTGAGGCATACACACAAATGACTCCGCATACATCACAAGTCTTTGCACATATTTTATAAATCATATGTGTAAATCCAAACTCTACCCCAATTCCACCTTTGGGAGGTGCAATTCTTATTTCAAGTAAGTAAATTCTAAGAGCCTGCTAGCTCATACTTTTACCATCCTGAAACTCATGTACTGAGAACATCAAAGTGTAAATTGGACCCTTTCTAAAATGGTCACTTGCACATGGATGTGATTTTCATATGTATATGCTTGACTATATACATTTAAATTATCACTAGGGCTTCTAAAGTAAACCCCTTATCCATTTGAAAGTCCACCTAGGGAGACTCAGCTATTCAACTTTCGTAATTCCCATCTTTACTGTCTTAGATGATGACAAAGGCTTGGGAAATGTACCCAAAAAACATGCTCTAGCATATTAAATCTTGCACATTCAACTTGGAAAACCTTCAGCATTCATAATTTCAGTCATCCAATCATTCCTCTTAGGTATCACGGAGTCCTCAATCTGCAGTCCCACCATTGAGGGTTGTGGCCTCTAATAAAATACCTTCCAGTATAAAGGTGCAGGCTTTGATTGGTATATGTTAACGTTATAAACAGCTATGCACATTGCTGCATGCGCTGTTGGGGTCTATTTTATAAAGTGAAGCTTGTTTGTGCTTCATTTTAGAAAATACTGGCATACAGAAGCATTTCAACCTAATCGCGGCATTTGCACCTGCCTGAGAGTAGGCGTTGATGGCCGCACCTAGATTGGGTCAGAAACACGCATAAGTCATAGTAATCTTTAACCTACACATGTCTATGGCAGCTCTGTTTTCACTCCATCCAAGTTATACTCCACGAAACACTGATGGGGCTTACATGCAAGCTTATGGAATAACGACTGCCCAAAGTATCACATAAGTGACCATTTGCGTATATACAGTCCTTTAAAAAATAGCGACTGATGCATATAGGTAACTGCAATTTCTATCCCTTATGCTAGTATTTAATAAATTTACTACGCAACCCTATCAATGTCCCATATAAACAAACAGTCCTCAAAAGAATTTTTGTTATATATTTTTTTGTTGGACAACCATATATAAGACCGTTATTAATATAAGCTGCCTCAATCAAGCATCCAATTTAATTTGTTAATAGTGATCACAGTAACAATATCAATGCATATATTCTAACACGTCGCATTTCAAACCTTCAAATGGTCAAGCATCAGGGTCCTCATTGATATACTAATCTAAATTGGAGATCCCCCAGTGTCGATCCGCTTCCAAAAGTAGCTGAAGTGTCTCTAAGACATTATTATTCCCATATTGATCCATTTTATTATTTAATAAAGACAGCAAGGTACCTATTTGTCTTCATAAAATTGCCTTAAAATAGGCATTTGAAAATTCTTTTAAATTAGGCTCCACCTTCTAAAGTCAGCTTCTAATTGACTTAACACAAGGTGCACGAATGATAAACCAATTATCATCAAAATAAGTGGATGCTTAGAATCATGTTAGAAAATTACTTTCCAAGCGCAAATATCCATTGTTAATTAGCTTTTTTCTTTTTACAGACTATGTTTCCACAACCACACTATTCCCATGGATTACTAATGGTAATAATAATATATGTGTATTTTGATAGGATAATGCCTGTGTATAGTTTGCTCTACAAGTCTTTCATGCTTGAGTATACAGGAGGTTTATCTCTCTGTGTGACTGGTTGGGTAATAGAGCTTTGTGTATGGACATGTGAGGGTGTGTCCCTTACAGTGCGTATGATGGAAATAGTCAGGTGAGATGGGAGGTCCAGTCATCTGTGCACTGCAGCCACCTGCTAGATGGTAACAGAACCTACTTGTGCTGCGTTCTGGAGGAAGCCATGACCCATGTCTGTCAGTCAGCTTGACAGTAGTTGTGTTACATGAACAGGTGGTAGAAGATGAAAAAGTGTGGTCAGCTGCAAATGAAGATACCTAGTGCTTGCGCCCAGTAAGGCAGGCTCAAGGAGGAGCTTAATAATAATGGTCAGCGTGGCTGCAATTTATATACAGCACTTTCATGGAAAGTATCTGAAGATTATGCTGAATGTTTTCAACTTGCTAATGTCTACATTTATGTTCCCTCAGCATCAGCAAGCTACACCTGTGGAGGTCTACTGACAGATTATGGATCATTTTCTAGTCCTTTTTACCCCAGCTTTTACCCCAACAATGCCCAATGCATCTGGGAGATACAAGTCAAAAGCAATTATCTTATTGGGCTCAGTTTTTCTGATTTGCGGTGAGTGAGCGTTACACCCTCTCTAAAATACCAACTGCTGCCATGGCTATACCACTCTCTGAGACACTAACTCCTTGCTGGCACGAAGACTTTTGTCTTTCTAGTCTAGTTTTAAACAGATCAGCAGCTCCAACGTTAATGTATATTGCAAGGCTCTTCTGAACAAGCTAAAAATATTCTGCTATATGATAAGCCCTTAACATCTTATGTCAATGTAGATTCTCAACATACTAACACGTAAGCAATAAACAGCACATTTTAAACACATTTAAGCTAACATCAAATGCAGAAAAGATATGGACGCGTATGTCAATGGTGACAGAAAAACTAGTGCTCAATTAAAGCCACACGTATTTAAATGTATTTAAATTGCAGGCAAATGTGCTGCACATAATAATCTGGTATGGTAATGATTGCTGCACCCGATGCAGAGACAGGCATAAAGGATTTTGCAACTACCTTTTGGACCAATCTCTCTATGCCTGGGTCTGAGGTGGCTTAAACTGCTAGCGGATGGCCCCAGCAGGATTTTGATTGCATTGGAGGCAATCTTGACATCAAGAAAAGCACCTGATGCCATCAAAATACTGTTGGGGCCAGTGCCCCAACAGAAAGTCATTCCCTGGTGGTCTAGCGGCCTGATCCCATTACCCCCCGTCCCACTTAAAAAAAAAACTAACCTGGTGATCTAGTGACCCGATTCCACTACATCCCACCCCACTTTAGGAAAACTAACCTTGTGGTTGAGCAGCCCACGAACCCATGCCCCCACCCCATCCCATCTGGTGGTCTAGTGGCCCCAGAACCCCCTCCCGGTATCTTTCAAAGCGGGAGTGCCGCCAATGTGCTCCCGCTCTCAGTCCACCATTTTGGAAAATGGTGGTATCTGGGCCCACACGGTGCATCGTGGCAGTCTTACCTTGCCCAGTGCATCCCAGGATGCACCATGCATGGTAATTTGCACAACAACACTAATATTTTTGATTAAACATATCTGTAAAACCAGATCAATTTGTCCAAAGTCTTTCTTAAGAGACTTGTATAAGAGTGTTCATTAAGGAGGGACAATCATATTATATTGCAACCTGGTAGGCTAGCAATTTCCTCTTTTGGGGATACATTTTGGCATGATCCACATTTAAGAGCAGGTTTCTCTCTCATCATTCTGTCTTTTGGATTTTTTCTTTCTTTATGCTTTTCTTCCTCTAGGCTGCAAGTTTCATACCGTTGTCCCTCCTGCGTCAACACCCCTTTTGACTGCTTTGAGGGTGGGAGATTTTCAGATAGCTAATTTGCATGGCAAAATCTCTATTTAGAAACACAGAAAAATGATGGCAGAAAAAGACCACATGGCCTATCTAGTCTGCCCTTCCATATCAACCACTACAAAAGTCCCCCTTTTTCCTTTAGAGATCATCTGTGTTTGTCCCATGCTTCATTGAATTCAGATACTGTCCTCATCTCTACCACGGATCCACCACTCTTTCCGTAAAGAAATATTTCCACATATCACTCCTGAGTCTATCCCCTTTCACCCTCATCCCATGTCCCCTCATAGCAGAGTTTGCTTTCAATCAAAAGAGGCTGTCCTCCTGTGCATTTATGCCATGGAGGTATTTAAACGTCTCAATCATATCACCTCTGTCCCGCCTTTCCTCTAAGGGCTATAAAATTAAGATCCTTGAGTCTGTCCTCATATGCTTTATAATGAAGACCACTAACCATTTTAGTAGTCACCCTCTGTACCAAATCCAGACTGTTAATATCCTTTTGAAGGTGCAGTCTCCAGAACTGCACACAATACTCCAAATGAGGTCGCACCAAAGACTTATACAGTGGCACTATCACCTCCTTTCTTCTGCTGGCCATTCCTCTCCCTATTCACCCAAGCATCTGTCTAGCTTTTGCTGTCACCTTTTCTATCTGTTTAGCTACTTTAAGATCATCAGACATGATCATGCCTAGGGCCCACCCTTCTTTAGTGGACAAAAGTACTTCACCCTCTATACTATATCGCTTCCTTGGATTGCTGCAGCCCAAAAGCATGACCTTGCATTTTTTAATAAATCTCAGCTGCCAAACTCTAGACCATTCTTCAGACTTAGCTAGCTCCCTCTTCATGTTATCTACACCTTCCTGGGTGTCTACTCTATTGCAGATTTTGGCATCATCCACAAAAAGGCAAACCTTACTCGACAGCCCTTCCGCTATATCACTAACAAGATGTTAAAAAGAATCGGACCAAGGACCAATCCCTGGGGCACACCACTGGTAACCTCCTTCTCCTCAGAGTGAGCTCCATTTACCCGTATCCTTTGTTGCCTCCCACTCAATGAATTTCCAACTCAAGCAGTAACATTAGGGTCCATCCCAAGGGTGCTCAGTTTGTTTATAAGTCGCTTGTGAGGAACTGTGTCAAAGGCTTTACTGAAATCTAAATACACCACATTTAGGGATCTCCCTCGGCCCAGTTCCCTGGTAACCCAGTCAAAGAAATCAATCAGACTTGTCTGACAAGACCTGCCTCTGGTGAATCCATACTGCCTCAGATTCTGTAATCCGCTGGACTCCAGAAACCTCACTATTTTCTCTTTCAGCAGTGTTTCCAATAATTTACTTACCACCGGAATGAAACTAACAACCACATCCTTACTTCCACTTTTGTGTAAGGGGACCACATGAGCCTCTCTCCAGTCCTTTGGCACCACTCCCGACTCCAATGAGGCATTGAAAAGGTCAGTCAGTGGAGCTGCTAGAACGTCCCTAAGTTATCTCAGTATTCTAGGGTGTATCCCATCCGGTCCCATCTCTTTCTTTACTCTAAGTTTTGCTAGTTTCTCACGAACACAGTCCTCTGAAAATTGTTCAAGATGCTCCTCGCTTCTCTTCCTGTTTGGGGGTGTTTTCTGAGGTCTTGCTCCTGTTTCTTCATCTGTGAACACAGAACAGAAATTCTGCTTTGTCCTCATCAGCTTCTACATATTCCTCCCCTTCACCCTTAAGTCTGACAATACCACTTTTGCCCTTCCTCTTTTCACTAACATATCTGAAAAATGTCTTATCCCCCCATTTTATTGCATTGGCTATTTCCTCCTCTTTTTGAATCTTTGCTTTCCTGACTACTTTTCTAGCTTCTCTAAGTTTTTCCAAATATAGATGCCTGTCTTCCTCTCTCTGTGATCTCTTGTATTTCATGAAGACCTCCCTCTTTTTCTTCACCTTTTCACCTACTTCTTTTGAAAACTATAGCGGTCTCTTTTTCCTTTTACCTTTATTTGTCATTTTAACAAAAAGGTTGGTTGTCCTTAAATATCCCCTTTTTGTTTTGCCCACTGTTTTTCTACATCCTCCAGCTGTTCCCACCCCGCTAATGACTCCCTGAGGTATTGGCCCATCTTGCCAAAGTTAGTTTTCCTAATATCTAAGACCCTTGCTTTTGAATGTATTCTAACAGCCCTAGTCCTAATACTGAACCACACCATCTGGTGATCATTGGATGCAAAATGATCTCCCACTATAACATCAGAAACAATTTCACCATTGGTAAGAACCAAGTCCAGTATGACCCCTTCACGTGTGGTTTCTGTTACCAATTGCTGAATAGCTCTCCCTGTAGAGAATCCAGGATCTCCTTACTTCTAATGATACTGCAGCCGGAATGTATCAATCAACATCTGGCATATTGAAATCCCCTATCAATATCACTTTGCCTTTCCTAGCAATGCTTCATAAGTCTTCAATTAACTCTCCATCCACCTCTTCCTTCTGTGAGGGAGGTCTGCATATTACGCCAATGCAAATAGATTTCTCTTTCCCTCTTTCTAGTTTAACCCACAGTGCCTCCTCTCTCCCTTTTAAGCTCTGTAGTTCCAAAGCTTTAATATTATTTTTTACATATAGCGCCACTCCTCTTCCCATTCTTCCTACCCTGTCCTTTCTGAATAGAGTTTAGCCTGGTATAGTTACATCCCAGTCATGGTTTTCTTTGAACCACGTTTCTGTAACTGCCACTAAATCCAAGTCAGCCTCTCCCATTAAAGCTTCAACATCTGGGATCTTATTTCCCATGCCATGGGCATTTATACACACCGCTTTCCATATGTTGCCCCTTTTACCCATTTCCATAAAGGTATGTAATGTTTCACTTACCTGGGGGCTTTCTTCACCCATCCTCAACAAATCTGGTTTAAAGCCCTCTTCAATAGATTAGCTAGTCTACTACTGAAGACACGTCAACCTTTCTTGGATAGATGGATGCCATCTCTGTTCTTCAACCCTTGGAACAGCTTCCCTTGGTCGAGGAAACCAAATGCTCTTGATGACACCATCCAGGCAGCCATGCATTCGTCTCCAGGATGCGAGCTTCTCTGTCTTGGCCTTTACCCTCAACAAGGAGGATTGAAGAGAACATCACCTGCACCCCTATCTGCTTCACCCTCTGTCCCAGAACCATGAAGTCACTTTTGATACGCTCAGAGGGATACCTGGCAGTATCATTTGGGTCAACATGGATTAGCAGCATTGGGTAATAGTCAGTGGGCTTGATGACTCTTGGCAAACTCTCCATAAGATCTTGATGTTGGCACCAGGCAGACAGCATACCTCTCTGGACATTAAGTCTGGTTGGCAGATGGATGCCTCAGTACCCTTCAGAAGAGAATCACCAACCACCACTACCCTTCGCTTCCTTGTGGTCACTAATTCTGCAACTTTGGGGCAATTGAGCTCTGGTTCTTCCCTTTCCAGGGATGATTTCACCTCCTCCATTTCCAGGGATGCATAATGGTTCTTTAATTCTAGGGATGGAGAAGATAGACTGGTGATTCTGCAGTCCCTGGTGACTTGCATCCAACCTTCGTCATTCTGTAGGCACCCATATTTTCCTTTGCTAGAAATCTTGAATGTTGCAAGAAGCATCTCATCAATGTACTTCTCACTGCCTTCAATGCTCCTCAGCCTCACCACCTCCTCTCTGAGTTCCTCCACTTGTTTCCTGAGAACTTCAGCATGCAAGCATCCTGCACATGGAACCGGTCCTGCAACTGGCATTGGGACCTCTGTCTGGACAGAGGCAGAAGCTGTACTAGGGGCAACAGCTTTAGTGATATGATTTTTCCCAGCCATTGTTCAGTTCATGGAGCTTAAGTATCTGTTAAAGCAAGAGAGAGAGATCTACCAGCCAGTTTCCCAGCTGTCCTTTCAGAGAAAAAGCAGTTAAAGCTCTTTAAGTGTGTTCAAAATGTGCTTTGCCAAGTTCCTGTGTGTAGTTAATAGGGGAGATGCCCTATAAAGTAAGATTGCTCTATAGGGGTGGGTGGGAGTTGAGGGGGGTAGGGGTAGGGAGAGAACTAACATCTGATGAGGTGTCAGTAGCTTCAAAGAGCTGAAAAAAGATATTATAGCAGAGTTTTAAACTTACCCCACTAAAGAAAATGTTTCCCCTTTTAAACTAAAGCACCAAAAAGAATGTAACTTTGTTTTAAAAATGTACCAAAACTCTTTTAAGAGCTCCCAGACAGAGAGCTAGTAATTTAAAAAGCTACAAACTCTTAACTTTGCTTGAAATGTATAGCCCCTGTTAGGAATGCCTCAACAGTGCAGTGCTCTGAATCCTTTTATGCAGGCCTCAGCTGCTCTTAGTTCTTTCACAGGCTAGTCAGGCCCACTAACTCCTGATTAGGTGTCAGTAGCTTCAAAGAGCTGAGAAAGATACTAAAGCAGAGTTTTAAAACTACCCCACTAAACAAAATGTGTCCTCTTTTAAACTAAAGCACCAACAAGAATGCAACTTTGTTTTAAAAATGTACCAAAACCCTTTTAAGAGCTCCCAGACAGAGAGCCAGTACTTTAAAAAGCCACAAACTCTTACCTTTGCTTGAAATGTATAGCCCCTGTTAGGAATGACTTTGAAAATTGTCCTCTGTAAACACAAACAACCAAATGTCAAAAGAAATGTTTTAATATATACAAATTCTAATTTTGCCAAACCTTCAAAGTGTCCCTTTCATTTTCTGCTTCACAGGCTGGAGTATTCCAGCAACTGTGTATATGACTACATTGAAATCTACGATGGACCTCTCCAGCCATCATCTTCACGTCGTAGAATCTGCCAGATCTCTGGATCCTCATTTACCTCATCTTCGAACTTCATAACTGTTCTCTTCTTCAGTGACAGCAGTGTTTCAAATGTTGGATTCCAAGCTTACTTTCATTCTATCGCACCTCCCTCCAATAAAGCTGGTAATAGGGATCTTCCACTAATCAACAGTTCATTTAAATGAGTTAGCAGTTGTTGCAAGGGATGCATATCTTGAAGTGGAAGGTGAAGGGAAAGTTATGGAAAATATTGACTCACTAAAGCTACCACTGCAAGTAATTATCATTTGTATGGCGCTACAAGGCATACACAGCGCTGTACAGACACATGTAAGATGGTCCCTGCTCATCAGAGCTTACTATCAAGTTAAGACAGACAACACAATAGCTGAGGACAAAGATGTATCTAGGGGAATAGTAAGGAAACACATAAGAGACTAAGCAGGTCAGGATCCAAAAGCAGCTTAAAGAGGTGAGTTTTTAGCCTGGATTTCAAAAGGGCCAGAGATGAAGCCTGACACACAGGAAGTTTGTTCCAGGCATAAGGAGCAACAAGGTGGAAGGATCGAAGTCTGGAGTTAGCAGTAGAAGATAAGGGCACAGATAGAAGGGATCTGTCAGAAGAGCAGAGTTCCCGAGGTGGGGTGTAGGGAGAGATAAGAGAGGAAAAGTAGTGAGGAGCTGCAGAATGAATGCACTTATAGGTCAGTAAGAGAAGTTTGAATGGGATACAGAAATGAATAGGGAGCCAGTGAAGCAACTTTAGAAGAATGGTTATATGAGCATATCGAGGCTGGTGGAAGATTAGACATATAGCTGAGTTTTGAACATAGAAAGGAAGGGACAAATTTTGTCAATGTTATAGAGAAAGAAGCGACAGGGTTTAGCTGTCAGATGTGTGCAGAGAAAGAGAGAATAGAGTCAAAGATGACTTCATGGTTGCAAGTTGAGGGAATAGGGAGGAGTGTAGTATTATCCGCAGAAACAGAGAAGGAATGAAGGTGAGAGGTGGGTATAAGAGGGAAGATAAGGAGCTCAGTTTTGGCCATGTTCCATTTCAGGCAGCATTGTGACATCCAAGAAGCAATGTCAGATAAGCAGACAGAGATCCAGGTCTGGATTTCTGGAGAAATGTCAGGCACAGAAAGGTAGCTCAGAGAGTCACCAGCATAAAGATGGTACTGAAAGCCATGGGAGGAAATACGTGCACCAAGGGACTGAGTGTAGAAAGAGAAAAGGAGAGTTCCCAAGACGGGGTCCTGAGGTACACCAACTAAAAGTGGGATGGCGGTAGAGGAGGAACCATCAGAACAGATACTAAAAGCATAATGGGAGAGATAAGAAGAAAACCAGGACAGAACAGAGCCCCTAAATCTAAGCAAGGACAGAGTATGGAGAATCAATAGTGTCAAAGGCTGCAGAAGTCAAGAAGGATGAGAATCAAATAGAAGCCTTTGGATTTGGCAAGGAACAAGTCGCTGGGGACTAAAAGAGAATAATGATTGACATGTCTATATTGTCTATCATCCAAATAGAAGACAATGTTGCTCATGAAGATCACAAATAAAGCTCCTTGGTTCAATGACTTTTCATTAATTGAGTGTATGAAGCAATCTACAATCTATTGACACCATTAACTCATTCTAAAGTAATATAAGAAAGCAAAGAATGATGGTATAGGTTTCTTGCCTACTGGCTGCGACATATACTATTCACTGGGCAATAGTGTATGTTATATCCTGGAATGGGTAGTTATCATAGTTTAGTGTAAGAGTGGCTTGGAGCCATCACAAGATTTATTAACGCTTATCAGACTGAGGGACTTATATCTCTCGAGTGATCTTGTATATGAGCGGAGGTGGAAATGGAAAAGGCAAAAATAATAAATTCTATATAGGTGGAGTGTTTACCTTGGATATAACCTATATAATATCGTAACTTAACAGAGGCAGACAGACAACTGTCCTATTCAGTCTGCCCAGTATTAAATGCCCACACTGATATGGAGGGATTTGTCCATTTGAAAAAGGGAGAGAATGATTAAAGTATAAGAAACTATACCACAAGAATGGTCTTCCGTAGAAAACATAATACATAGATGTATGACGTCCACTTTTCTGTTATATCTAGAGACAGCTGGTAAGAGAACTTTTCATATTGAATGATGCATTAATTCTTTATCTTGTATCTGACTGAGAATAGTACTGACTAAAGCATTGTGAACCGTTAACTACTCATAGCATGTTCACCTGTAAGAGGTGTGCAACTTTTTCTCTGTATTCACACAGAATAGCCTCTCAGTGATGGTAGTGGATGCAAAAATCATATTTCAATTTGTAAAATCTTGGGTTAAGCAATGGCAGCCAATGTAGGGTAAGTCAGAGACCAAACAGAGTCTTGGCACTAAGTCAAAACGCTTACATAGCAGATGAGCCTGTTTCCACTTCCTGTATTCAATACCGTTCATGGCATTTTGGTGAACCAATAAGAAGCCTGCATGCCATAGTCTCTCATAAGCCAGGGGAAAGCAGGGTTCCTATCCTTGTGTTCTATATTGTCCATAAGATGGATTACGCTCTGTGGTGGTGTCTTCTCCTTGCATTTCAAGTTTCTTCCAGCACTTTCTTTTATCCTAGGGGGCTGGTAATGGTGTTAATCATCTGTAAATCTGTGGATAATAACACAGTGCACTTCTTCCCTTCTCTAGTTACACTCACATGCTCCACTGATGTTATGCAGGCTGCAGTAAACAGAGCCTACCTACAATCACTGGGTTACTCTACCTGGAGCTTGTCCTTGAATGACCCCAACTGTTACCCTCAAGTCACAGCAACCCATCTTAATTTTACCATCAGGTACGACAGCTGTGGCACAGTAAGAGAGGTAAGGAGTTTCATGCTTATGTAAATTGAGTACAAGACAACAGGAAGCGATGAAAGGGGCGATAGCAAGGCAGATTTCCACTCTTTTAGCATGATATGTTAGCAACAGACATTAATTTTTATGTCTGTCTTGGAGCAGCGGGATCTTCCTTTTCCTTTGCCCATGAAGTCCTTCTTTGTTTAGTGGGTACCGTATAGTGAGGGTTGAGCACCACTCCATATTGCTCCAGGTCAGCCTTAAACTCTTTGGATGTTGCACGTCATGTTTTCCCAAAAGTTCACATTAACCTTTGAAGACTCTTAGATTCATGTTCGTCTTCCCACCATGTCCTGGGAGGTTCTTGACAGTTAACATGAACAGAAAACTTTTTAATAACATTGCAAACTGTAGACACAGGAATCCCAAGGTCTTTGGAGGTGGCCTTGTACCCCTTTGAAGTTTGATGTTTGGTGACAATGGATTTTTCTGATGGTCTCAGGCAGCTCTCTTGTCTTCAACATTGTGAGAATAGAATAGGGAGTGAATGTGGCCATTTTAAACATTAGAGCCATCGTTCATTAGTTAATTCAAGTCATATGAGTACTGATGCACACAGATGTGTCTAATTTTATTGCAATGGGAATGTGGTTCTTCTGTTCAAACTGATTTGAATTGTTTATAAATACGCCAATAATCATGTCCTGGCAATCTCACCATTTTTATACTATTTCCTTGTTCTAATTGGTCTTGTTTTATTTGATTCTTTTATGTGTCAAATGTGTGGGCATTTATAGTCCAAAGCCATTTCACTGGCCATTTTTCTTTAGGAGATATTGAAAATTAAGTGGTTGAACTGCAAGGGTGCCAATAATGTTAAGTATTTCCTTTGTATGGAGTGGCTTGCTCAAGGTCACAAGGGGCATCAGTGGGATGTGAATCTTGGTTTCTCTGGTTCACAGTCCATTGCTCTAACTATTAGACTATGTGCAAAAAAAATATCAATTGTCCAAAATAGTAACTAAAATAGAGCATTACATATTGGGTGCCAACTTTATTGATGATGTTGCATTTTGTGATGTTTCTTCAGGTAGATGGTAGCACTATAGTCTATTCCAACACACTTCGGGCTTACCCACCCGTGAATCTCATCACGAGGCAAAAGAAATTGAATGTGGACATCCGCTGTCAGATTTTCCAGAATACCTCACTAGAAATCATGTACATCACCAATGATACAGTTGACATCCATGAAAAACAATATGGCCGATACAATGTGAGCCTCTCTTTCTACCACTCTGCAATGTTCATGAATCGTGTCTACGAATGGCCATATTATGCGGATCTGAATCAGAACTTATATGTCCAGGCCCAGCTGTACAGCTCAGATCGGAACCTAGTGCTATTCCTGGATACGTGTGTGGCATCTCCTTATGCCATGGACTTTGTAACCAGGACCTATTATTTAATAAGGAATGGGTAAGTTCATGTAGATGTATAAACGTATGGTGACAACGAATGATGTGAAAAAATATAGAGGATTTTTTTCCAGAAGTTGAAATATGGTGAGATAATAGAGATAAAAATATCTGATGATGATCTTTATTTCCTTCAGTGTGATAGTGGGAGATCGAAGAGATAAACTAGATAAGGCCTATCTTCCCTTCAGTATGACATAGAGAGAAAGAGATAAGCAATAGAAAGGATGTGAGTGTTCTTTATTCCCTTTACTGAGAAAGAAGGATAGAAATGCCTGGAGATAATCCTTATTCATCCCCATGATACAATACAATAGACGTGATAGAAATACCTAGAGTTAGTCTTTATCCTCTACACCTTGTCATCTAGGGATGTAAGAGTGATAGAAATGCCTTTAGTGGTCTTTATTCCCAGTGACCTTTGATACATTGAGAACAAAGGAGTGGAAATATTTGGGAATGGTCTTTGTTCTCTGCAGCATGGGACAGAAAGATGGGACAGAATCTTTACCTTCTCACCATCCACACGTTCACTTTATACTACACATTAATAAGATTGACTTGCAGGGACTTGTATTCTCACCTCTTGCTGCTGTCTGCTACCATCTGCTAGGCTAGTGTAAGCTGTGGCCCACCTTATCACGTTAGAGGCTGTGGGTATAAGTAAAGCTGCAAGTGAGACAAAAATTCAAATGCACCAGCAGGAGCACATGACGTGACCGAGAAAGGGGGAGGGTGGAAGCACAGAGAGACCACCAAGCGGGAAGGAAAGAATACAAAACACTAAATAAGAATGACAACAAGAAAGACATTAAAAATAAAAGAGGAAAACAGGAAAGAGAGGGAGTACAGGGAGTAAAGCAGGAGAGGGAGCAAGATCGCGTCTTGGGGGAAGACAGGCCCGTTCAAATAGATGGACCTCAGAACATCTGGAAGGAAAATGAGAAGCAAATGGAGCCCTATACTTGTTGTTCCCGGTGAAAACAGTAACTTTAAAGCAATGGGGGTTATTTTAGAAGCCCCATTCACAATTTACAGGTGTGGAGGAAGACACTTACATAAGTAAGTCACATCTATGTTTAAATAGCCATTTTAGAAAGGATCCAGTTTACTCATGGATATCCATATCACATTTAAGTTTAATGGGATGTGGGGGGTGGGGGGGGGGGGTGGAGGGAGGCAAGTTCTGGACATGTCCCAGTAGGGCAGAAATCTATTTGTTTAGTTCCCTTTCATATAGGGAATGTGCGTGTAAGGCAAAAATTGTCCAGATCTAGATTTACAAATTCTTCGTTTCAGACAGCCTTTACAGGTGGGAGTAAGGGGCATATTTCCCTTTATTCCCAGAGGTCAGTTTTCAAAAAGCTCGATATTTAATGGGCTGGCCTGTGACTGTTGCGCAACTCACATCATTTGGATATTCAATGTCAGTATTTGCATAGTGACTGCCGCTGAATTTACGAGCGCCATTATCCAGTTAAGTGCTTTTTCAGATTATAGGGGTTTTCAGTCGGCAGTTATCTGGATAGTAACAGAGGCCTGCTTTACATATGTCCAAGTTATCCAGATAAATGACAAGTGAAAATTGCCCCTATTCAGAAAAGTCGGCATTTCTCCAGATTGCAGTGGTAGTGCCCTCGCTCTCACAGAGAACACACCAGTATGAGCCGGATAATTCAAGGGCAGTCTGTAGAGATATTCAGTGACATGATCCAAAATGTACCACTGAAAATCAGAGCACTCCTATCTGGACAGCCTCCCTTTGGCCCTCCAGCAAGGGGATCAGAATACTGAGCACCCAACAATTGTTTTCTCCTGCAAATTAAAATGAGGTAAAAATAGAGGCCTCCAAAGGTGATGAAGAATGACTACATGTACGTTTGAAAATGCCAGCGCATACATGTGTAAATCACCAGCAATTTTTTGCACATATATATTTGTGAAATGTCTCCTGTTACTCATGAATATGACTTCCCATGTGTTCCTGCACTTTCTTCTGTCCATGGAGTGCGTTCTAGCAAGCCATATTTAGAGGCAGAGATACATCAGTCTCACATATGCCCTCTCTCTCTTCTATAGTTGACGTTGATTTTCACATCCCTCTCACAACATAGATGGCCTTACTAAGATTTGCCTTCAGGTGCCCTGCCATTAGTTTTTTTGTTCTGAAACAAGGCAGATAGACGTGTTGACATAGAAAACGTAACCCAACATTCCCCTTTATCTGGTTCCTCATCAGGAAGTGTATTAAATCCATGGCACACTTACTTCAAAGGAGGGGCATTATAAGTAGCTCTTTTATCTAGATCCTTTTTTATGGCGTGAAGCCTAGTTTCAGAAAACCCAATAGCTGATAAGCTTCTTCACTGCTAAGAAGCCATTTCCACATGAGGAAAAGATTATGAGGTCGCCTGGGGTCTGCCTACTCATACGTTAAAAAGTATTCATGCAATAGGGCCCTCAGCCACCCACTAATTCCTGCAGATGCTTAGAGTGAGGGTTTTAGCAATGGGCAGCAGTTCCTCTCCTCATGTAGAGTGTTCACCCACAGATTTCCTTACCACTACCACTCTCCAACAGCCTGGCTCCATGAGAACTTCTGGTTGCAACTGCTTTATGAGGAAAAAGTGTTCTATCTATTCCTAACATCATTTTAAGCTATTTTAGGAAATGAGATGGTGCTAAGATTTGCGCCAATTGGATTTTGCATAAATTTGTTTCATTTGTTTCAGATAACTGCATTCATCTTATACAATATGAGTTTTTGTAGCAGCAACAAGAAAAACAGAGAGGAAAGAAGAATATGTATTATTTTGGTAGTTTAAAACATTTGCAAAGAAAACAAAAGAAAATTAGCTCGTTTTCACTGTTTTTCATTCTCTGTTTTTTTCAGATGCATTAGGGACTCAACATATTACTCTTACGGCTCCCCGTCCTCCAACATCGTTCGATTCAGGTTTAACTCTTTCTCGTTTGTTGACCGCTATCCAGTGGTTTACCTACAGTGCAGGATGGTGATCTGCAGAGTCGGGGATTACTCTTCCCGCTGTTATCGGGGCTGCTTAAATAGACGGAAGAGAGACACCAGTTCTTACTTGAATGAGATGAGCGTTGTCGTTGGGCCTCTTCAGGTCAAAGATGCCAAAGTTGGCATCAAGCAAGATGTTTGAAGCCTTTCTGATTTCAATCATTATGTGCAAAGTGTACCAGCTCATACAGCATATCTTATAACTTATGCACCAATGTAAATGAATTGTAGATAGCTTCCCCCTGTTATACCCAAGTTACTACCCTGTTCATTGTAAATACAATGTGGCTTGATGCATTGTAGTAAGTTCTGTTTAATGTACACCGCTCTGATCTGAATAGCGCGGTATAGAAGAAATGTTAAATAAATAATAAATAAATAAATAAATATCACACAAGGGGAGCGCACCCCATAAACAGCATTGCTATGCTTCTGGGCTGGAAGGGGAACTCAATTTGGTCTCCATACCAGTGCAATCTATGGCTTCTCCACAAGACTGTCAAAAAATAGTGCTAATTTGTGCCAAATTTTGATGGTTGGTTTCAGAGACCTTAATGACAAATTTCTGCTTCCTCTTGAATCGTATTTTTAGTATTTCTTCTCGAAAAGGAAATGTGTATTTCTAGTTTGCACCTTACTGAAGCAGTGCTTCCTCTAGCATAATGCATACTATAACTGATACAATTACTACTACCACTGGAACTGCTACTACTACCACTAGCAATACTACTACTACTACTAATGATGCATTACTGCTGCTCTATTACTACTGTTTGTATTATGAGTACAGATGGTGCTTCTGCTGCTCCTACTACTAATAGTGCTGGTACTAATGCTGCCATTGCTACTTTTGCTACTGCTAATACTACTAGCAATAGTGATTTTAATTATATTACTCTAGCTACTACTGCTAGTAACGCTACCACATCTCCCTCTACTAAAAATGCTGCTAGTAGCACAGCTCTTACTATGAGTAATGTTGCTACCCGTACCACCAATGCTAATAGAACTGTTACTACAAATGCAACTACTACTATTAATATTTCTAGTTGCACTGTCAATACTACTACCAATAATAGTAGTAATAATGCAAATAATAATCACATTTATTAAATTAGGTGTTCGGGATATAATGATTTTGAGGAAAGACATTCTACTTCTGCAGTGCTCAAGTCAATCTGTTCTTGGAGGTTACACAATAAACAGCTAAAACAAGTAACCAGTTTGTGGGATTTTCATGTTTTTAACAAGTACAAATTACAGATTTTTGTGGTCTAGTCAGTCTGTTAGTTGACAAAATGGAGATCATTATGAAAAGAAGGCGGCTAAAGACAATCAACGATGTCATGCTGAAAAAATATACCTTCAATAAAGATGTGTCTGTGCAAGAAAGACTCAGTAAAGGGAACACATCACAGAAGAAGTGGTTTATTTGATATGGGCCACAGACGGACAGTCTACTCAGAGAATATATGGGTACCAAGGAGCCCAAAAAGCTACTAACCCAAGAACCAAAAGAAAGCAGGTAACAGAGTCAAGGGATCATAATGGTTGTATAGAACAGTGGGTTACATATGGCTTGGTATCGATCATAGGCTGTCAGTGCCAACAAATAGTTCTCTAAGGCACCCAGTACAAAAAAGAAATAGCATTGGGCAATGCAGCCACTGATGGAAATTCTTTTCTTCTCCACCAAGAAATCTCTCAACATTTTAGGAATAGTGACCGAGGTGTACCAGATCTCCATGAAGGAGAAGCTGCCCAGGAAGAAGTACATAGGGGAGTGCAGGTGGGGATCCACTCTAGTTATAACCACGATAGCAACATTACCACTAACAGTCAAGATATAGATTATTAGGCATACCAGGAAAAGAAAGAAGCCCAGCCCTCCACCGACGGGAAGTCCAATGAGCTGGAACTCAACTATGGTAGTGTGGATTCCTTTTCCCATGTCTCTGTGTTGCTTAATCTGAAAGAAAGAAATAAGATAAACATTTAAACGTAAATAAACAAGATAAACATTTTATAAAAAAATTTGATGTATATGTGTGTTCATGGTCCAGTTAGGGAAATGACTAACTACCTATACAAATGAGCTCGATGAAAATCTTTCTACAGAAATTTAGCTGGAACGTTTGGCCAAAAAGGTAGTCATAAGTGTGATATTCTTTATTCCCAAAACTAATTGATGCCTATCATTTTCACTGATTTCTAAATTAATAATCTGGTTTGCATGATTTTTCATGACCGCAGGCTACATGTGCACTTTGAGGTGGAATAAGCAGCACGTCCTCTTTGACATGGCATGACCTGAATCGGCTCTGTACATCCTGCCGGGCTGGCCCACCCCAGCTCCACCCTGCCCTGCCCCCTGATGGCTTTCCCCCATCCTGTTGCTCAGGATGTGCGGGGAGAGCTGGAGGGGGAATCAGGCCAGGACAGCTCACGGGGCTGCACGTCCTGCCGCGATGTGAAGCTCCTGCAACCTGCAACTCTGCATCGGGCCCATAACCTCTGTGGAACCTCTGCACCCCTGGTTATGAAAACATTTGAGAAACAGGATGTTTCTCCTTACTACTCACCACACAAGAAAAAAAGGAGTACTCAAATTCCGATGTCACTCTGGATCAGTGATGCAAACTCTTTACTCCAGCAGGAACCTCATGATGCAAGCCAATATCTTATGAAAAATACACACACATAGACACAGCACCTATTTAGCAGGCTTGCCTTTCTAAACTGTGCTAACTCCCAGAAGTCAAGCAGTAACAATCCTAACTATACAAAACAGCATTGCAAATATTGACTAGTGTCCTAAAACATCAATGCACCTACTATTGGGAGATGAAGGTTGGAAAGCAAAGAAACGTTTAACTGTCCTTGCAACTGTCCTTATCAAATTTGCAGATGACACAAAACTATTTAAAGTTGTTAAAACCCAAGAGGATTGTGGAAAATTGCAAGAGGATCTTGATAAATTGGAAGACTGGGCATCAAAATGGCAGATGAAATTTAATGTGGACAAGTGCAAAGTTATGCACCAAGGGAAGAACAACCCAAACTATGGTTACACGATGCAAGGTTCCACTTTAGGAACCACCACACAGGAAAAAGATTTAGGCGTCATTGTGGATAACATGTTAAAACCCTCGGTCCAGTGTGCAGCGGCGGCCAAGAGAGCAAATAGAATGCTAGGGGGCTTGTTTACAAAGCCGCGGTAGCGGTTTGCGATCGTAATCGGAGCCGCGGCCCCATTGATTTCAATGGGGCCGCGGTTGCGATCGCGATCGCGAACCACTACCGCGGCTTTGTAAACAAGCCCCGAGGTATCATAAGGAAAGGAATGGAAAATAAAACAAAAGATATTATAATGCCTCTATATCGTTCCATGGTGAGACCGCACCTTGAACATTGTGTGCAATTCTGGTCGCCGTATCTTAAAAAGGATATAGCGTTATTAGAAAAGGTTCAGAGAAGAGCCACCAAAATGGTAAAGGGGATGGAAGGATACTCCTATGAAGAAAGGCTAAAAAGGTTAGGGCTCTTTAATCTGGAAAAGAGACGGATGAGGGGAGATATGATAGAAGTCTATAAATTAATGAATGGAGTGGAACGGGTAAACGTAGATCGATTGTTTACCTTATCAGAATATAGAAAGACTAGGGGACATGCAATGAAGCTACAGGGTAAACTATTTAAGACTAATAAAAGAAAATATTTTTTCACTCAACGTGTAATCAAACTCTGGAATTTGTTACCGGAGGATGTAGTAAAGGCTGTTAGTGTAGCTGGGTTTAAAAAAGGTTTGGACAAGTTCCTGGAGGAAAAGTCCATAAACCATTATTAAGAAGGGACCCAGGATATCAATGCTTGACCCAGTACAAGCATTGTGGAACCTGTGTCCCTTGGGGAAACTGCTAGGTACGTATGACCTAGATTGGCCACTGTTGGAAACAGGATACTGGGCTTGATGGACCTTGGTCTGACCCAGTATGGCATATCTTATGTTCTTATGTTCTCCGCAATGAGCAGAATCTCTCACCACCATCACACATGCAGAACACAGAAAGACCATCAGTAAATCTTAAATGAGCAAAAACAAATGAGAAACAGCAAGACTAAGGGACCCCTTTTACTAAAGCCTGCTAAGGATATGCAGTTAATGCGCCAAACAAACACACATTAATTGCAAAGCCTCCATAGCAGCTGTTTGAGGGTATGACCAGAATAGTCCCAGCAGCTAAGACATGATGGACCAATCTAACGTACGCTTCACCAAGGCAGATTCACTTAACGACACCCATTGAGGCGTGATTAGGTGAACTCCACATTGCCACTGAGTAGAGACGATAGCCCTGGTGTTAGCGATACTGCGCTCTTCACGCCTTTACTCTGTCCCATTCCATGATCGCCAGTTAACATGTGTTTTAGCAAGCGGTGGTGGATGCTTACGCGTTAGTGTTCCTGACTGCCAGATGCTGCTAGTTAAAGCGCATGATAACCGGCTAATGGGTTTTAATAAAAGGGTCCCTAAGACTGAAGCAAGAAGTCCAAGAAACCTGACCCGAATGCAATGTAACACTAGGCAAAGAGAAAGAGAAATGAATTTCCATCCATATAGAACAAAATACAAAGCTAATCCGATCTGCACATCTCCCAAAGGGAAGAGAAAACATTTAAAACCTTGCACAAAAAAATGAGCAGGGAAAACTGTTTAATTCTAGAGAAAAGGAGAGAAACAACAGTTCAAGCAGAAAAATATGGGGGATCCTACCAACAGGCCAGCACGGTAATCCAACAGAAGAGAAAATGGACCAACACTGAATCACAGGAAATGCCCATTCTATATTTTATAATCTTATTTTACTGTTAGTTTTTAAATTTTTCTCACATCTTTTATAGCCTTTTGGAAAATGAACTAAGCCTGAGTACACTAAACTCCTACATTTAGGAGCATTATTGCAGGCAACGCGGACAGATGTAGGGTGGGGGAAACATGAGTTTAGCACTGATTTTCAGCACTAGTCACCCAAATTCTGTTCATAATTCTAAGAATGGCAGGCCTAAATCTGGACGCATACCACCCGATATTTAAATACCACAGCAGTCGGCCACAGCACTTAAATTTAATCCAGATATTCTGGGGCGCAATCTGGATAATGGTCGCTGAAACCGATTATTCAGAGGCAGCCGCTATTCGGATAAATGCCTATCCTATCTGGATAGGGACAATTTGCAGGCAAAGTTTTCCAGAGCGCAATGCAGGCCTGCTTTTCTAGTGGGTAAAACTATCCTGAAGTCAACTGATAATTGCCACTGTTCAGATAAGGTTAGCGCTTATTCAATTAGTGGCTATACTTCCCTAGTTCCATCCACAAACCGCTCCTGCACTTACTGGAGAATACTGGGGCAGTCGGTGAAGATATTCAGACACACTGTTCAGTTCGCGCCACTGACTCTTTCTCTCAGTGCCATTATCCAGAGAGCCCTCCATGGGCTATCCAGATAAGGATATTGAAAACTGACCCCATGACATTTAAGCTCCAAAAGTCAGGATCCTACATTTGGCTGAAACTAGGGTACAAATTTAGGGACCTAACTCAGTGTCCTAAATTTAGGAGCTCGGCGTATTATGAATATGGGCGCACAATATATTTTTTAAAAGGTCTGATTGTTGCCCCTTCCTTTCGCCTTCATTCCCGTAAGTGGATAAAAGTGTACACATTGCATGAGGCAGAGTTAGGCCAGGGGAGATTTCATATTGAAAGCTAAGCACACTTTTTCCTAGGAGTCCTTGCAGGTGGCAAAGTGCAGGGGTAGGAAAGTTCCTGTATCGTGAAAACTGCATCTTCACTCCAAACACTTAAGGAAATCCTATTACAATACAAAGAAAGGATAACACTGGTCAACATTGAAATCGTTACCGACTTTAAAAGGCCCTAATCTGTAGCATCTTGGTGAGCTGAATACGAATATAACATTAAAAAAATGTTTTTGGCTCTCGTTTTGAAGATATTGCATGTAGTTCATTTTTGATGTTTCACCGTGTAAATTTAACCAGCAGAACATCAACAACATCCCAAATAAGCCTTGAATGATGTAATATTGCATCACATTGCATAATACCAGCATGCACACATCATCCAGAGTTGATTGCATCATTTTCTGATGCAATGCAATACTACTGCCAGACGGCTGCTGAAGCCATCTGATGTCAGCAGTGTACTATATGCAGTCATAAAGGAAAGTAATCTGGTATTCTGTTCCGATATTGAAAGCCTCATGAATGCCTTAAAAATCACTCATGACCCACAAGATTGGAGACTATAGACTCTTCGAAACTGAGTCTGAAGGCTGTGCTTTTGAACAATGGAAACCATCTTCCCTTTATTCCAGTAGCGCATGCCGTCCACATGAAAGAGATGTGCAAAGTTCAACGACCCTATCAATGCCTGCATTTCAGCCACCGTCAACTTAGCAGAGACTAACACATTCGCCACTAAAAACCGCAACTTCACCACCTTCTCACTCAGCAAGCGAGCTACCATGGCCTCAGAATCCAACTCGACTCCTAAGAAGGTGATCCATGTCATCGGGCCCTCAGTCTTCCCTTTTGCCAATGGCACCCCCAATTCCGCAGCCAAAGTCACAAAACCGTCCAACAGTGCCCTACACTGCCCATCCTGCGCTGCACCCACAAACAAAAAATCATCCAGGTAATGCACCACATTAGCGCAACCTACTCTCAGCTCCACTGCCCACTGCAGAAAGGTACTAAATTTCTCAAAGTAGGCGCACAAAACCGCACAACCCATGGGCATGCATTTATCAAAATAAAATTCCCCCACAAATTGGAAACCCAACAAACGAAAGGCCGAGAGGTGCACCGGCAACAAGCGAAACATGGATTCAATATCCACCTTGGCCAACAATGCCCCTTGACCAGATTTCTTGACTAACTCCACTGCCTTGTCAAATGAGGTGTACTGCACCATATAATACTTGCGCGGGATGTGGTCATTAACTGATGCCCCTAACGGGAAGGACAGATTATGTATCAGCCAAAACTTCCCAGGCTCTTTCTTCGGAATGATGCCCAACGGGGACCTCACAAAATCCTGGAACGGTGGCTCTGCAAATGGACCTGCTATCCTCCCCATCGTCAACTCGACCGCCAACTTCTCCCACGCTACCGACTCAAAGCGCCACACCGATGGGGAGTTCTTTGCCATCGTGACCGCTACCACACCTTGATCCGGAATAACAAAACCCAACTGGAACCCCCATTGCAAAACGTCCCTTTCCCCTGCCCTTGGGTAGTGGCACAGCCATATGCTTAACACCCCCCGTCTGGATCTGCGAGGGAGCCAGTCCCCATGCCTCCCTACTGCTTGAGGGCCGACAAGGGGGCCAATTGGGCACTTTTTTAAATACATTTCGTTGCCGCATGTGCTCCACCACAGACTGAACAAACATGCCGAAACTTGCAGTCCGGGAACGGGCAGGAGGACCTATTGAACCTCCAGCACACGTCCCCAATCCCAATTGCAGCCTGCTTTGGCTGTGCTGGTGCCCCTCCCCCACGAAAGGAACTATTCACCCCTGCATTGGCTGCTGCCCCAGCCTTTCCTCCTCCCCCCCACCCCCACTGGCATTCACTCTGCCCGACATCTGCGTGAGCCACAAATTAATATCCTGCATGCCCATCAATATCTTGTTCCCCTCCTTTTTGTCACAAAATGTATTTCACAATTTAGCCATGACCACCCCTCATGGGTCTGTGATGCTTCCAAAATCGAGTCCACATATGCAAGCATCATCCACTGCTGCTCTGGATAGCGCTGACCCTAAACACTCGCCAAACGCAAGAAAGCTCGCACCTAATTCACCACATTCCTAGAGACCTTTCTCAGCCTCCTGGCCTTCTCATCCTCCTTGCACTTTTTCCTACTTTCCCAGGAACGCTTCCGACCTTCCAGCAAGCGGAAGATATCAATGTATCTCCGCTTCCAAATTTTCCTTCACAACTTCTTTGGCACCCCCTCCCACAACTCCGATAAAGTTGTAAACGTGGGAGTCCCGCCCCCCCCCCGACTTGCCCTCCGTCATCGTACTGCCCTGTCCATCAGTGTTAATGGAAGCCGAGGTGTCTAGCGAGGATTTTCAGCTTTATATGGATGCAGCAGAAGGTGTGGGTCTGGGAATATACTTTGGAGGGGCTTGGTGTGCCTGGCAGGATGCGGGATTGTTGAGTAATATCACTTTCTTGGAACTGTTTCCGATCTTAGTGGCGCTTGAGTTGTGGCCCAACAGGTTGAGCAATCAGAGGGGGGGTATGGTGGTGTGATAATGAAGTGGTAGTGAGTGTCATCAATCATTACACTCCGCGATGTGTGCAAGTAGCATCATTGATGAGAGATATGGTATTATCCTGTTTGCATTTGAATGTTGCGCTGAAGGCTCGCCATATTCCGGGACATACTAATTCCATTGCTGATGCTCTTTCCCGTTTACAGTTGGACCGGTTTCACAAGTAGGCCCCAGAGGCGGAGGTGGAGGGGCACGGGGTCCCTTGGAGATTATGGAGCTGTGGCCTGCGTACATGACAAATCTGCTACAGAGCTCGGTGGTGGAGCAGACATGAGATGCTTATCGCAGAGGTTGTGAGAAAGTGATGGAATTCTTGCGAGTGCAGGGGTGGCAGGGGTGGCAGGGGGAGCAGTGTCTGATCACGTGTTGGGGCAGTATGTAATTATGGCAAAAGGGCAGGGGGTGGCAAGGTCATCAGTGCGTGTGCATTTGGCAGGCTTTGCTTTTTTTGCGAGAGCAGTGGGATGGGGTTTCGCGGTGGGGGGGGGGGTCCTTGTGTGTAGGTTGCTGCAAGAGTGGGAGCACTTGAGGCCGACTCTGCGAGATCAGCGGCGGCCAATTACACATGATTTACTCTGCGGATTATGTGAGGGCTTAGCTGAGGTTGCAGAGTCGCCATATGAAGCCACACTCTTCAGGGCCGTATTCACTTTGGCCTTCTTCGGTGCATTTAGGGTGGGGGAATTGGTGGCAAATTCGAGGAAATCGGGTGTGGGGAATAGTTTACGGTGCCAGCACGTTCGGTTAGATGTTAGGCAGTTACGGGTACTCCTTTAAAGATCCAAAATGGACCAGCAAGGAAGGGGCTTATGGGTGGTCCTGCAGGAGATCAGGGGCCTCACATGCCCGGTGGTTGCAATGTGCGACTACTTATGCTGTCGCCCGTTGGCGGAGGGTGGGCTCTTTGTCCAAGGGTGTTGACCCGTTTCCAGGTGTCGGCAGTTTTGAGGATGGTGTTGTTTAGAATGGGCGAAGACTCAAGCCTTTTTTCGGTGCATTCTTTTCGCATCAGTGCAGTGACAAGTGCGGCCGGGGCGGGGCTGTCGGGTTTGCAGATTCAAATGTTAAGTAGATGGAGGTCCAGGGCTTTTTGGGGCTATGTTTGATTATGGGGGGGGGGAACGCATGCCGGTCACAGTGATATTTAAATGATCTTTTCTTTTACAGATGGGGGAAGGTGTGCGCGGGGATGTTGGATGCTGGGGCATTCCTTTGTGTTCTGGGCCAGCCAGCGAGCAGCAGTGCGGCCAATCGGGCGGCACTTGGGAATGGATCCTGCTGTGGTGTCAATTTCATGGCTGGGCGAGTGGGGTCTACGATGGATGCAGCTGATGCCTTTGCTACGACATCATGAGCACTTAAGGAAGCCGCCGTCATTTCTGCTGTTGCACTTAGGGGGTAACGATTTAGTTTCCTGGACATGCAAGCAGTTGATCAATGCGGCGAAGAGGGACTTTGCTGTGGTACCGGGGGGTGGTTTTGCTATGGTCAGACATTATTCCGAGGCCAGCGTGTTGGGGGCAGTGGCGTTGGTCTCGGGGGTTGACGAAGATTAATCGGCAGATTGGGAAATGGGTAGGTGAGCACTGCGGGCTTCAGGTGCAGCATGCATGGGCGGAGGTGGCGTGTACTGGCTTGTATAGGAGTGACGAGGTACATTTATCCCTGGTAGGGGTGGATTTACTCTTGAATGACTGGCAGGAAGCATTGGAACGAGTGGTGCAGGAAGACACTGACAGGTCGCAGCTTGAGCTTGGGGGGGGGAGGGGTGGCACAGGTGCATCAAGTGACCTGTGCCTGTGGTGGGATCCCGGAGGTTTCCGGGGTCCGGAGCCTTAGCCTACTTGGTGTGGGGGCAGGGTGCCCCCGACCAGGACAACCCCTAGCAGATTTTTGCTAGTGATATGGCGAAGTTGGGCAGGAGTGGTAGTAACTATGACGGTGGTTTGACCATGGCAGGGGCGGAGTGAGGTCACCTTGCTAATAGCATGGCTGGTGGGGTAACGCTCTGCTCGGGTTGGTTTGATGATTGTATGTTCAGAATGTTCAATATGTTATTTGGAAATAAAGTTGCGACCTGTTACTTCCAATAACCGTGTGTGTGAAGTTTGTGGGAATGAGGGGATGGCTTAGAGGAGGAAAAGGGTGAGTAGAAGGGAAGGGTGGAGCACCGGGTCCAGCTACCCGGTTAGTGGCTGGATTTCAAAAAAAAAGTTTGAGAAGTTGGTATGACCAAGGCCACATAAGTATTTCTGAAAACTGACCTCAATTAGAAAAAGATCTTCACATTGTAGCTTCTTTATTACTTACAAGGTGTTGCTCTTCATAGTTCTCAACCCTGATAAACTCAGAGGAAGAACCTTTGCTGTGTAATCAGCAGAAACGACTATGTAGACTCTTTCTCCATGACTGCTCTTAAAGATGCCCTAGGGTCTCAGCCTAAACAGGAATTTTAATTGACCCCATAGACATCCACCAATTAATTTGCTTTGGTTTCAATTTTCGATAGCAAAGGATTTTAAAGTATGTATTTGGAACACAGAGCATCAAAATTTCATAGCAAAAGTGCCCTCAAGGTTTCATAGAAACTTGTAAATTTTAAACAGTTTACATATAAACAATTTTATAACAGATCATCTAAATCTGAAGGTGGAAAAGGTGCCTATTTGTAGTTTCTTTTATAAAGACACCGAGAGGCCCTTTTACTAAAGTGGACTCAGCTGTTAATGTGTGTTTTTGTGCATGGTAGAGTAACTGCCTGTTCGGCCCTATGCTAACTGTGCGAGAGGTGCGGCCACACAGGTCGCAAATACCGAAGGAGTGCTAGTGTCATCACTAGACTTCTAGGAAGCTAGACGAGGGGGGTTTCCTGTACACAGCTGAGTGTGGGTGGGGGGAGGGGGGGAGAAATTTGCCAATTGCACAGGGTGCATTGCTAGCTTGGTACAATCCTTGCCACGGGGGCATGGCAATTACCGCCTGCTGATTCACGTGTTGCCACTTGCGCATTGGGGTGCTCAATAGGCAGGGTAGGAGAGGAGAGTGGGCATGGTGAGCACATTGTTGCTAGCATAGGAGACATCATTGCCATTGACATGGGTGCACCTAAAACCATCTCAATAGATAGCATTATGTGGACCAGTGGTAATAGGTCTATGTCTTAGGGTACTCATCTGCACGTTAAGTGTCGGGAACATGTCGGTCATGTCCCCAAGAGTTTTTATGGAGTCTTTGCACTAAACTCACATTCTGTTTTGCGCTAAACATTCATTAAATGCAAAAACTGAAGACAATCTAGTAAAAGAGCCACAGAGATGCTCGTGTGTCTATAAAAAAACTAGAAGACCTCCTGAAGGTATAGCTCTTAGGATTGTGGGTGCTGACATTTTTGTCTTCTAAGGAACAGGCCTAAATGTGAGTAAGCCCACTCTACAAATGCACACCAAGTTTATCGTTTATTTACTTGGCATACCGCACATCAAAGGCACAACATCTGTATGGTTTACAATAAAAAATAAAAGGGTGAAATCGCAACCCAGAACAAGGTATACTTTTAAGCATCACCTAATTTTTCTAGGGCCTTGAAAGCATGAAAATGATAATTTTAAATACAAATAAGGGTTTTTTTTAAAGTATCTCTAAACTGGAGTGCAACAACGACTGTGAGAAGGGCTAGATATTTGAGATGGGTACACACACCAGGGCAGGGGGACTGTTTGTGCACTTGATGCTGTCACCATTATGTCAATTTTGCTGGGTCTTGCTTCTCCGCTAATGACACCCTGCTTCTACGCAGCTGTATCTGTGAAAGCGGCAGTGCCAGACATCTCATCGAGGGAGGGGGGAGGGGCTCTACTTTGCCAAAGGTGCTGCTTTTTAGTCCCATGATAGTCCTGATTGCAAATGACTATTAAAACTATTATAATTATTATATGGAAGGAGACATGGTATAATTGTGGCTTTTCTTATCTTTGCCTCAGTTTTAGTCCTTTCATACTAAAATGTCCAAAAGAAGAGGCAGAAAATAAGAAGCACCAATCAAAATCTCATTGTATCAAATTCAAAATTTTCAAAATCAAAAAGGCTTTGGATGTTATTTTAGAAACCCTATTCATGCTTTAGACACCTGAAAATGTCCAAAGCACAGACATCCCCTGGAGTCGTTTTAGAAGCCGGTTTTGTGGATGACCTCAACATGTCCTCGTCCAAGTCAGAGTGGAAGCAAGTTGTAGGGGTGACAAGGTGTTCTCAAGAACTTGGATGTCCTTGCTCAATTTCAAAAACCTCTGGATGTCCCTAGTCGCATCAAAGGTTCTCCCTGCTTCAGCTTGAATAGGTATCTGAAATCTGCTTGTTTTGTCAGGCAAATGTATGATTATGGAAAAGAAAGTGCACTCATATCTCCTTTATTTTACAGCGTGACAGTGAACCCTGACGGGGATTGGGGGCTCATGTTGTCATTTTGCCATGCCACTGGACATTCCCATATGTGACTTTGCTTGGGAAGGATGTCCCCACCCCATGTATTCATAGCACGGATGTCTATATAGATGCAGGTGTGGGCATTCATGTCGGGGAAGTCTATGTCTCGGACATCTATGTCTCTAAAATCGGGCCAAAAGTTAGACATCTCCGGTGTTTTCTGCACATTCTGTCCTGACTGTCTGAGATCATTCTAAGACTCTCTCAAATTCCACTTTTTGGTGGTGGTGAGAATCAAGAAGGAATGTGACACATTCTATCTACCCTTTTGATGTCTAGGACATCTGAACCTTGCCCACTCACAATCTTAAATGACAGAGGTGTAAGGCAGGGGTCTCCAAATCCAGCCCTGGAAGGCCACAAACCAGTCAGGTTGGCAGGCTATCTCTAATGCATATATATATCATGCATATCATTAGGGATTTCCCGAAAACCTGCAGGTTTGCAGACCTCCAGGACCGGATTTGAGTAGCTCTGCAGTAAAGGGAACACATCACAGAAGAAGTGGTTTATTTGATATGGGCCACAGGCGGACAGTCTACTCAGAGAATATATGGGTACCAAGGAGCCCAAATTAAGTGTTCGGGATATAATGATTTTGAGGAAAGGTGTTCTATTTTTGTAGTGCTCATGTCAATCTGTCCTTGGAGATTACACAATAAAACAGCTAAAACAAGTAAGCAGTTTGTGGGACTTTCAAGTCTTTGACAAATAAAAATTGCAAATTTCTCTTGCCTAATCAATCACTTAATTGGCAACCTGGCTGTGAGTTGATATTGCCCTGTAGCTATATTGAAGTGCAACAAAAAAGCAGTTAATTTGCTGTAAAATAACTGAAAATCTCCTTTTCCGGTATAAATTACTCTCTTTACCTGGCAATAACCTAAACAAAATTACATTTTGATAATGCTCCCTGGAAGTAATGCTTCCTTTGGGTCACTGAGGAAACAACATAGTAACAGTGAATTTAAAGAATACAGCGTCAGTGAGACCCAAGGCTGTCAACATCGACTAGTACAATTCAAAAAAGGGATGGAGGCAGAAGGGGAAGTTGACAGAGTTAGTAAAAGGTTTTAATTTCAAGAGGCTTATGCATGATAATGGACAAGCAATCCAAGGAAACTAAGCAAGCAAGGAAACTAATATGGCAACCATGATGCTTTGTTCAAGAACATTCTAGAAAGAGAGAATGGCTTATAAGATTTTTTGAAAGATCACTGTACAAAACACAACTTGTCCTTTGTATCAGTCTTGCTAAGGGATCAGTCTCTGAAACTCATTGCATTTGCAGAAGAAGCATCTCATGAATTCAAAAAAGCATGGGACCAACACAGAGGATCTCTAAAGGTAGAAAGTGGACTGTTGTAGTTGTTGTTATGGAAGGACAGACTAGATGGGCCTTGTGGTCTTTTTCTGTCATCATGTTTCTATGTTTCTATGTTTCTAGTTTTTAACTTCAATTTTTCTGCTCAGGGCTTTTATTAAAGAATTTTTCACCTCCTTGTTTCTTAGGCTATAAATGATGGGGTTCATCAGGGGAGTAACCACCGCATAGAAAACAGATACTACTTTGTCAGAATTAAAGTTGGATTTTCCAGTAGGCCTCACATACATAAAGATAACTGATCCATAATATATAATGACTACAGTCAAATGGGAACCACAGGTGGAGAAAGCCTTCTGCCGACCTGATGCAGAAGGGATTCTCAGTATCGTGAAGAGGATAGTGGCATAGGAGACCATTATGAAAAGAAGGCAGCTAAAGACAATCGTCCATGCCATGATTAAAAAATATATCTTCAACAAAGATGTGTCTGTACAAGAGAGACTCAGTAAGGGGAACACATCACAGAAGAAGTGGTTTATTTGATATGGGCCACAGAAGGACAGTCTACTCAGGGAATAGATGGGTAAGAAGGAGCCCAGGAAGCTACCAACCCAAGAACCAAAAGAAAGCAGGTAACAGAGCCGAGGGATCATAATGGTTGTATAGCGCAGTGGGTTACATATGGCTAGGTATCGATCATAGGCCATCACTGCCAACAAATAGTTCTCTAGGGCACCCAGTACAAAAAAGAAATAGCATTGGGCAATGCAGCCACTGATGGAAATTCTTTTCTTCTCCACCAAGAAATCTCTCAACATTTTAGGAATAGTGACCGAGGTGTACCAGATCTCCATGAAGGAGAAGCTGCCCAGGAAGAAGTACATAGGGGAGTGCAGGTGGGGGTCCACTCTAGTTATAACCACGATAGCAACATTACCACTAACAGTCAAGATGTAGATTATTAGGAATACCAGGAAAAGAAGGAAGCCCAGCCCTCCACCGACCGGGAATCCAATGAGCTGGAACTCAACTATGGCGGTGAGGTTACCTCTTCCCATATCTCTGTGTTGCATAATCTGAGAGAAATAAACAAGATAAGCATTTTTTCAAAAGATCTGATATATTTGTGTGCCCACAAAAATAAAACTAACATATCTTTGGTCCATCGATGGAAACAATTAACTACTTATATAAATGAGTTTCAAGAAAATCTTTTTACAGAAATGTAGCAAGAGATTATGGCCAAAATGGTAGCCATATCCTACTAAAGTTTAATTATTTTTATTCCCAGAACGAATCAGTAGCAACATGTTTGCCCATCATTTTCACTGATTTCTAAATTAATGATCTGCTTTGCATGATTTTGCACGAGTGCAGGCTATTTGTGAAATTTTAATGTTTGTGAAAGGGTAACATGCAATGTGATTTCTCAAAAGGGAGCTTCACATTTGCTTTGTTTTTCCTGTCTTTGTCATGCATGTCTTTGACTTTGGTGCATCAGCTTCTGTAATTTTATTGATTATCACTTTAAGGTACATGAGTTTACCATAGACAGATATTTGGCTAATAGTGGTGTGAAGAGAAAAAGTGAAAGACAGAGATAATGAAAAGGAAAGGAGAGACAAGAGGCAATAGAGAAATAACCGAAGGGTAAGAGAGAAAGAGAGCTAAAAGAACAGGTGGAAAGACAGACAAGAAAAGAGGAAATACAGAAAGAAAACAAATGAGTAGTGAAAGTCAAGAAGGTATATTTATGTGAAAACAAAATGGAGAGAGACAGAAAGTGAAAAAAATGAAAAATGGAATGTTTATAGAACAAAAAAATTTACTAACAGAAGGGTGCACACCTTACAGAAAGGAAATAAAAGAATGAGAAGGTGTCTAATAAAACATCAATTATATTTAATCAATATCCACTACTTTCAATGCCACCATCAATGTGTCCAAACAATATGTCTTTCAATAAATCTTATATAAAAATATTATGTTTTTTTTTTCTATTTTTCTGTTTCTTTTATATTCTTATATTCATAGGCTCAAAATGTTCAGCCTTAAGAATAGCTGATTTTATTGACTCTTAGTCTAATAAGTTACCTCTTCCCAACAATGTCCCAAAAGTGTAGCAAGCAATTATCTGCATCAAATAAAAGGGCAAAGGTACTTATCTCTCCACTTTCGCCACACAGCCGACTTTACTGAGTGAAACTACTTCACGAATGGCTGTCGCCAGGGCTGGCCTGTCCACTAGTTGGGCTAGATGGCCACCTAAGGTGGCAGATCTCTGTGGGCGGAAGGTCATGTGCTTCAGCACACATGGCCTGCTGCTCCCCCCGTGCACCAAGTCTCACTGCCTCCCCCCCCCCCCCCCCGTGCACCATTCTGTCCTTCCACCCTCCTGTGCTGAACCACGCCACGCTGCAGGCCATTTGCTTCAGCACACGTGGCCTGCTGCATCTGAAGCCCCAAAGTTATGTCAGAGAGAGTTCAGCGTGGGAGTGGCATGGCTAGGCATCTACCTAGGGTGGCAGAAACCCTTGGGCTGGTCCTGGCTGTTGCGTGTCTTCTGCAAAAATCCCCTAAGGCTAGCATTTCAGCACTCCCATGCCTTTGTCAAAGGGCCAAACTCCAAAATAGTCTTCTGAATTTAATCACTGGGAACACACACAAAAAACCTGTTATATTAACGTTCTTGTGTAAGCATGATAGCAGCCAAACCTGCCACCCACTTCTTAGAGAATCTTTACCCGCTTCACTCTCTTCACCCACGAGGGCACTCTCATGCATGTGCACATATAAAGCGTAGACTTTTTTATTTTATTGTAAACCATTTTAATGCTTTGGCCAAAGCGGTATATAAAATGGAGAAATAAAGATAAAGATAAAGAACATAACAAAATGATTGGCGGGCAAATAGCTGCCAAAAAAACTAATTCAAAGCACTGAAAAGTCAATTTCAGGATTTAATCCTCCTGGGGCCAAAAATGCAAGACATACAATACTTTGGGCAGCCCTTCTATAAATGTATTTGAAATGTAGTGGGATGATAGTTCTATACTTTAGAAGGATGGCAGTCTTGTTACTTGCTCATCCTCTTCTAGCCCCCAAAACTTCCCTCCCCCACCCCTATGAGTTTTAATCTGGCTAATAAGATGACTATCCTCTAAAGTCCCTGGCCAGTTTCAGTCCTCCAGTAAAACTATTATTAGAATGGATTTGATAACATCAATCAATATATTCCTTTTTATTATAACCCGACTTAAGCCACATGAGAAAAGGCAAGATATAAAAACATCAATAAATTTAAATTATAATAAATATGGCAGTGAAATTTGGGATCTATCCTAATCCTCAAACTACATAGAATTAGATGTGGAGCCCAATTCAGGTAGGGAGACATCCAGGCCATCCAGACATCCCTGAGGAAGACGGGCCCGTTTGGACCCAATTCTGGACCGCGGGAACAAAATGTTCTCGTAGCACACAAAATCGGGCCTGTGGATGGCCTAACCTGCCCCTGCTGCCTATGGGGATGTCTTCCCTGCAGATGCCCTGAGTCCCGCAGCTTCGACCCACCTTTTTCCTGCCACCTGACCTATGGCTGGCCTGCTGGAACCTGGGTCGGGCAGCAGGGACCACCCCACATCCGGCCCTGGGGGCGGGGATCCCTGGGCCCGATCGCTGGATTTGTGCTGCTTATTCCACCTTTGAGGTCAAATAAGCAGCACGTCCACTTTGACCTGGCCCGCCCCTGTTCCACCCCAGTCCAACCAGCTCTCCCCATCCTGATGCTCAGGACATACAGAGTGAGCCAGAGGGGGAATTGGGCCCAGATGACCTATGGAGCTGCATGTCCCGCTGGGATGTGCAACCCTGCAACCTGTGTCCCAGAATTGAGCCCATAATCTCTGCAGAACCTCTGCGCTCCCAGTTATGAAAACCTATCAGAAATAGGATGTTTCCCCTTACTACTGACCATTCAAAAAAATAAAAGGAGTATTCAAATTCTGATGTCACTCTGGAATAGTGATGGAAACTCTTTCATCCAGCTGGAACCTGCTAGTGCAAGCCAATACCCTATGAAAAGTGCACACAGATACACACAGCACCTGGTGCAAATTCCCAGAAGTCAAACAGCAACAATCCTAACCATACAAAAAAAACACTGCAAATACTGTACAGTGTCCTAAAACATCAGTACACCTCCTATTGGGAGATGCAGATTGCAAATGAACGTAACTGCTAGTAGAATCTCACTTCCATCACACATGCAGAACACAGAAAGACCATCAGTAAATACAAAATTTGCAACCACAAATGAGAAGCAGTCAGACCTTAACCCCTTTTACTAAAGCCTGTTAAAGATTTGCAATTAGCATACTAAACAAATGCACATTAATTGCAAAGCCGCCTAGATAGCTGCTGAGGGTGTGACCAGTAGCTGCAACAACTAATCCCTAATGGGTCCATCTAACCTATGCTCCACCAAGGTGAGTTCACTTAATGACTCCCATAGCTGATTTCTTTGGTGAACTCGTGTTAAGAGACATGCTGCTATTGAGTGGGGGCAAAAGCCTTGACATTAGCGATAATATGCTTTACACGCCCACACTCAGCCCATTCCTTATCCCAACCTGCGATTGCTGATTAAGATGCATTTTGGCATGCAGTGGCGAGCTTGTTCATGAGTTGGTGTTAGTGCCAGTTGACGTGCGATAAAGAGCTTTAGCAAAAGGGGTCCCTAAAACTCAAGTGGAAGGTCCAAGGAGCCTGAGCTGCATGCTGTGCGCCACTCGACAAAGCGAAAACAGAAATGGATTTCCGTCTATACTGAGCAAAATACAATACTATCTGATGTGCACATCTCCCAAAGCAAAGAGAGAAAATGTAAAACTTTCAAAAAATGACCAGGAAAAACTGTTTGATTCTGGGGAAAAGGGGAGAAAAAACAGCTGTAGCAGAAAAATATGCGGGATCCTACCACCAGGACAGAAGACTAATCCGACAGAAGAGAACACTGAGCAGCACTAAATTATAGGAAATGTCCCTGCTATACTCTATCATCTTATTTTACTGTTCGTTTTAAATTTTTTTCTCACATCGTTTATAGCCTTTTTGAAAATGTACCAAGACTGAATGCAAAAATGTCAGTTCAAAATTTCACTAAATTCTTAAATTTAGGAGCATAGAACACAAGGGCAGTTTTAGGGAGAAGGAAAATGGAGTCACCTAAATTATGCTCATAAATCTAAGCAAAGGAATGTCAGGCCTAAATTTGGGAGCATACCGCACGATATTAAAAAGAGCCGATATTTACATTCTGCAGCAGTGGGCCATGGCACTTAAATTTTATCCAGATATTCTGTGGCACGATTCAGATAGTGGTCGCTGAATCTGACTATTCTGATATATGCCTACCTTATCTCGATAGTGGCGCTTTTCAGGCAAACTTATCCAGATAGTAATTTAGTCCTGCCTTTCTAGTAGGCCCAGTTATCTGTATAAGGTAGGCTGAAAATCGCCACCATCCAGATAAGGTTGCCACTTCTTCAGTTTGTGACCACACTGCCCGAGCTCCAGCCACAGACCTCGTCTGCATTAACTGCATTATGTAAGGGCAATCGGTGGAGATATATCCGGATGATGCGGCTGAATATCTCTCTCGGTGCCATTATCCAGAGAGCCCCCAAGGGCTATCCATAGAAGGACTTTGAAAACTGGCCCTATAATCTTTAAATTCCTAAATGCAGGTGAATTATCAGAAGAAATTGTAGGCTTCTAAGTCTGGCCGAAAATAGAGGATGCATTTAGACGCCTTAGGGTCCTAAATTAAGAGCTGGGCATTTTATGAATATGGGCCAACACATTTTTTCATAAAAAGGGTCAGATTATTGTCCCCTCCCTTTCCCCTTCACCCCCGTATGTGGGTAATGTGTACGTGCCGCATGAAAAGTGAAGAGGGTTAGGTCAGGGGAGCGAAGAACGGATGTTCTGTGCCCTTCTCCTCCACTGCTATCTCCAAACTTTGATTTTTCCACCTTGCTGCTCCTTATGCCTGGAACAAACTACACGAGTCAGTGCGTCAGACTTCATCTCTGGCCCTTTTCAAAGCCAGGCTGAAAACTCACCTCTTCACGGCTGCTTTTGCATCCTGATCCGCGCAGTCTCCTTCTCTCCAATTAGGTGTTTCCTTACCATTCCCCTAGACATGCCCTAGTCTCCAGATGTTGTGTTGTCAGTCTTAACTAGATCGTAAGCTCTGATGAGCAGGGACCATCTCTTACATGGCTCTTACAGTGCTGCATACTCCTTGTAGCACTATACAAATGATCAGTAGATTTCTTTTTGAAAGCTCAGCGCGCACTTTCCTAGGAGTCCATGCAGATTCAAGGTTCACAGGTGGGAAAGGTCCTGCAGTATGAACATTGCATTCTCACGTACTACAATGCGACGAAAGGAGAATCACAGATCTTAATGACATGTCATCCAGAAAACAGGGAAATTCTTGAAAAAATGTCCACATTACTATTGGGGAAGGAATTACTGATAGAAATAGTCCCCGTTCTGCCATTTCCACCTTTTGGCAACCAACCAACCTGAAACAAAAGCCTACAAGGCATAAATGTCTAACGGAATCTCAAATGGAAGACACCAGTGATGCAATTTATGGTAGCATCTACTACAGGACCAATAAGTACTCACATGAGGAAGATATTCAAAATAAATGGTTCACATTGGATTGTGTTTATGAATGTAAGGTAGATGATTCAAGGGAAAATTGTGAGGAAGGATGCTGCCTCAGTGAACAGGCCTAGACCTAAGGACACATATCAACTTTCATAATATATCATAAAATTACTGAAAAAACAGAATGATGGCCAGGCAGCCCAGTAAGTGAACATGTCTAAAAGGAAGATCACTCCCTTAATGAGCTTGCAATCAGTTTACTTAAAGGTAATTTCAAGAGTACACAAGAACAGAAAAAAATATATAATTAGGATGATCAAACACTTTGAAACTAACACAGAAACTCATTGGAGCCTGTATTATCAAATATAGGCTCTTTCATCTGTAAGACGTCACTGTTTCATCATATCTGCCCCCCTTCCCCCCACTGCCTCACTTTTATTGAGCTGTAATGGTATAGGCAAGAAACCAAAGATTAGGATTACTCTATACTGTTTAAATTCAAGGTAAATGCACTGTTTCTTCAGTAACTTGATCAAGAGACGGTTAATTTTCATAAGCTTGTCGCATATTAAGTTAGTCCAATAAGATGGTGTGAATGTTTGTTTGTTGACCCGTATGTCCACATATTTAAGTTGACTAACACAACAGTCAGCGTGCTTTGCACAAAATTAATAGAAGAGAGATGGTAAGCTTACATTCTGATGGTCATCACATGAATTCTAATGGATATCTCTTTTTTTTAAACTATGCATCTTTTCAGTACTGTGATCCATTTAAGGTGCCTATGAGAAGCACCAAATAAGGTTACATGGATAACATTTCAATTCACCTTTATATCCACTATCCCTATGGTGCCACTCAATTTTCACATTTAATGGACAAAAGTTTCTTCTTAAATGGAGAACATTCTGGCTACTCAACACCTCAAGTCAGGTACCTCCCTTTTAACAGACACCTGTGGCGGTTTAGTGATTTAAAAAGCCAAAGTGATCCATAAGTGGGCAGGATTAAAAAAAAAAAAAAAACAAGTTAAAGAAGTATGAGACCCGTGTTACAAAATGCAATGCAATGTGTGCCTTTGAGTCAGTGCTGACTCCTAGTGACCCAACAGCTCCTGGGTTTTCTTGGCAGTGTGGCCGGAAATGGTTTGCCCGGACTTTCTTATAAGGAGTCCTAGTGGGAATAAACCCTGATCTATTGGGTACCAAGCCAGTGCACTAGGCTGCTCTAAATAAAAAGAGAAGCAAAACTGAAAATACGGTAATACCTTTTTATTGAACTAACAATACATTTGTAGACTAGCTTTCAACTGTAGAACCTTCTTCCTCAGGTTAGGACAGTATGCGCAACAGTTGTTGATACCAAAATATATACAGAACTCAATGCAGTTAAGTAGTTAGCAACGACCAATACTGCATAAGTGTTTCTGAAAACTGAACTACTTACTTACTTACTTGCTTTTCATTTCTGTAGACCCACTTAGACTTAAAGGAAGAAAGACTACCATATAGCCTCTCTCTCTATGATTAATGTTGGAACTTTGCTCTCCCAATGGATCATAATAGGTGCCCCAGAGTCTCGACCTAACGGGTTCTTTAATTGACCTCATAGGCATTCATCAATTTGTTTGCATTGTTTTCATTTTTGATAGCATGAACATTAAACTATGTGCTTAAAACGCAGAGCATCGACATTTAATAGCAAGAGAGCAGGACTGTACCGAGCCAGAATCGCGCGCTGTGTGACTTGCACATTGGACACGCACCGCCGACCCCCCTCAGCCCCATACTTCTGTCCAGCCGCTTCCTGCTCTTGCCCTGCTGTTGCCACCCTCTGTTTTCTCTACGGTGGTGCCGGCAGCAGTGCAAGAGCAGGCAGCAGCTGGATTGGCGGGGGGGGCACTCGATGTGCAAGTCGCCAGCAGCAGCAGAGCAGAGCAGACCTAACTTTAAGCAGATCTGATCCCTACCGGTTATTTATTTATTTATTTATTTAGACAGTTTTGTATACCGCCTTATCCTTCAATCAAAGCGGTCACAACACAATTGGGGGATACATTTAACACGCAGGGATATGAGACACATACACTAATACAGGGAACATGGGCAATGGAGGGTTAAGTGGCTTGCCCAAGACCACAAGGAGCATCTGTGGGACTAGAAACCCCAGTCCTTCCGGCCCAAGGTTGCTGTCCTCTAGTTATGAGGTCGCATCAGAGGAGAGAGGGACCAGACCTGCAGAAAGACCCGCGCAAAGGCTTAGGGGGATGCATTTTGGCTACCTGCTGTTGCCCTGCCGCTGCTGAGAAAAGAAAAAGTGGTGACGGCAGGGCAACAGCAGGCAGCCAAAATGCACCCCCTAAGCCTTTGCGCCCTGTGCAGCTGCGCCGCTCGCACAGGGCTCGGCGCGGTACTGTAAGAGCGCCTTCAGAATTCTATAGAAATCCGTAAATTTGAAGCAATCTACAAATAAAGGCGGGGGAAGGGAGTGAGGATAATTAGCGGTGGCAGCTAGCCACTGCTACTGAAACTTAAAAATGGATATTCAATGCCGGGGTCATATCCGGCCCCGGCATTAAATATCCAGGTTGGCAGGATAGTGGAAAGCGAACCACGTAGCGATGCCTGGTTATCTTCTGCAATAGGTTAGACCAGCCTTTGCTGCGCCTTTCTTTCGCCAGTTTGCTATAACCAGGCCACGGCTCAATATCTCCACTGCCCGGTTATGGCCGGGTGCAACCCCTGGAATGGGCGATGCTAACTGGTTTGGATCAAGGCATGCAGTGGTGGAACCCGAGGATATTCAGCGTCACTAGCTTTGAATATTCCTGATGAGGGATTAACACGGTTACTATATCTAGGGAAAAACATAACCACACAATACGCGTAGTTTTGAAATTGCAAAACTATATGGGTTGTTCCACCCCTCCCCCCCCCCATTCTGCTCCAACCCCACTCCAAGGAATATGACCACCCAATATGGGCAAAAAGACATGCACTGTGGAATAAGGTAATTCCGTTTACCTATCTCCCCATTTGTTTCCAAATGCAGTTCAATCTTCTGTTTCTCTCACATCAACACATTCACTTTGCAGCAACTCATGACATCTCCTCTCTTCTCTCACCTTACTCCCTTCATGTGAACTCAATGCACTGAGCAAGTCACTTTTAAGTTTGTCTTTCTCTTTTCCATCACTAATCTCCTATTCTGTGCTTTCTATCTCGCCGCATTGCCAGGGCTGGCCTGTCCGCTAGGCGAGCTAGTCAGCCGCCTAGGGCAGTCAGCCCAGGTAGATAGCGGCACACATGGGTGGCCGCACCACCCCTTCCTCCAGCTGCTGCCGATTCTGCTTGGGGGGAGGAGGGCAGCAGCAGTATTTCCAAAAGTAGTGGCAAAAAGCCACCGTTCTTGGAAAAACTGCCACTGCCTGCCTCCCCTTCCCTAGGAGGAATCAGTGGTGGCAGCTGGCGGGAGCGCAGCAGCTGGGGGGGGGGGCTGTGTCAACAGGGGGTGGGGGAGCAGCAGCTGGAGAGGCAGTGAGGTTGGAGTTTCTGCCTAGGGTGACAGAAACCCTTGGGCCGGCCCTGTGCATTGTACATGAGTCAGTTTGACATGCTCTGTGTGTGGCCATATTCAGATCTAGGATAAAAATGCTTCACTTTGAAGATGATTAACTCTGGCTCTCCCTGATGTTAGCCATAGCTTCTTATATATCTTGTATGCATAAAAAAAAACAAAAACTGCTAAATAAATACATGTATAACTAAATTGACTAAGGTTAATGCAAGCCATTTCATTGGCTCTTTATCTGTTTCCGTATCCAATTCAAACTTCTCCTACTGACCTATAAGTGCACTCGATCTGCTGCTCCTCACTACCTTTCCTCCCTTATCTCTCCCTACACCCCTCCTCGGAAACTCCACTTTTCTGCTGGATTGTTTCTATCTGTGCCCTTCTCTTCTACTGCCAACTCCAGACTTCGACCCTTCTACCTTGCTGCTCTTTATGCCTAGAACAAATTACCTGAGTCAATACCACTCTGACCTTTGTGAAAAGTGGTATATAAGTAAAGACAAATAAATAAATACGTCAGGCTTCATCTCTGGCCCTTTTCAAATCCGTGCTGAAAATTCACCTCTTCGAGGGCACTTTTGGATCTTCCTCTGCCTAGTTTCCTATGTGTTTCCTTATTCTACTAGATGTAACCTTGTTCTCAGCTGTTCTACTGTCTGTCTTGACTAGATTATAAGTTCCGATGAGCAGGGACCGACTCTTACACGTGTCTGTACAGAGCTGCATACGCCTTATAGTGCTATACAAATGATCAGTAGTAGTAGTAGTTAAGTAAAGTTAATGCGTATTAAATGCTGCAATGGCCCATAGAAATGAATGGACAGTGGCAGCACATAGCACACATTAACCTTTAGTAAATATGGCCTCTAAGTGTTTCTTGACTAAATTGTGGACTTCCAGTAGTGCTATAGATATGATCAGAACTAGCAGTAGTAAGATGACCAAATACTCTTTCTTTTGACCTAGTTTTCTTGTTAACAGCTAATCCTGGTACATACCCAAGACCTGCACCTATAGGTGTTAACCTTTATTAATTAGATTGCACTATATTCACGTGCTGTAATATGAAATGATTAATTGTGCAATTGCACAATCCCTGCCAAGAACTGTTTCGAGCAGTGATCATGACTATTTTTCATTGGGTGCTACCTTGACCAACAACCTTCAGTGTGGGAGTCAGGACCTCTGCTGAACAAACTATATGGTTTCCAAGGCAATGGATCATTGGGGAGGGGGTTTTCTACAATGCTTAGGCTGCCCTGGCAATACACATGCACTCAAAGTGGCGTGTGTAACTGTTCCACTACATCCTCTCTCTTCTTCAGACCATTTCTTGCATTTTTTCTGTCCCCATCATGCGTCTCTCACCATGCCCTCATCCTCCAAAAATGTCTTTCTACCAAACTGATCTCTGCACACATTCTTTTTTTCAACTACACACTCTTCCCCAAACCTCATCTCAACCACTTTGAATCTACTGCTACTACTAATCGGCATCCGTCATACTGTCCCCATCCCTATCCCCAGCTCCTCAAAATGTTAACCCCCGAAGTCATGTATAAAGGATTATTGAAACATGACCAGTAGTATGAACAGGAAAAGGCCAACCCCCAATTTTTCTCTAATCTACAGCTTTTCCCATCTGAAACTCTTCACTCAAAAAGCTTAGACTTCAACTGGGTACATATCTAGCAATCTCTTCTTGTAGATACTGCATACTGAACCTTAAAAATGAAAACCAGCATTTTAAACCACAAACAAGATTCTATATGTAATCAATGTATTTGTTTTAATAATGGTATTACATGATCCCTTGGGTATAGGCCTCCCACTATCCTAGCTATCGTGTTTTGTAACAACTTTTGATAGTCTATAGGTCAAGCACAAAATGTAGGTTTTTGCCTTCACCAAGTGATGCCATTGCAAATTGTTCACTTTACTGTGCCTTAAAGCACATATGAGGCACATTTTGAACAGGACTTGGAGAATGGAGCTGAGATGTTGAGGTGAGGCCATGCTGCGATATCCTTTTAGAAATGGCTCTGCTAGACGTGGAGCTGCTTCTCAGATATTTATTTATTTATTTAACAATTTTTATATACCGTCTTTCTACAAATCAAGACGGTTTACATATAACATTTTGTGGCAGTATGTTGCAACTGTTTACATGGAACAAATTAACAGATATATAGGATGAACTGCAGGAACACACATGGATCGATATCTGCATGCAACGTGAGGAGTCATTTTGCAAATTTATTTGTGGCAATCATTAAAGGAGGAAACCCATCAGCTTACACATGGAAATTTTCCACTTACACTGCACGCCTGCCATTTTGCAAATGTACTAGAATCCTTAAATATTAAACCCCCCTGAAATCAATATAATAACCAAAACCAAAAAATTCCAGGAAAAAACAAAAAAAAAAACCTAAAGCAAAACCCTGGTGCAATAAAAGGAATTGCCACAGTGGTACCTGGACTGAATTCCCGGTACTTTGTTGCCATATTCCGACAAAAAAAGTATTTTGCACCAGGGTTTTGCTTTAGGGGTTTTTTTTGTTTTTTCCTGGAATTTTTTGGTTTTGATTTTGCAAATGTAGGCATGTAGCTGATGCTAATTAACTACAGAGGACATTATCTTGAAATTATTTTAGCTTGGAATGAGGGATTAAGGAGATAATCGAAGTTCTGCACGTCTTCTTTGTAACTTGTTCCTTGTTCCCTGTAAACCGCTTTGATTTTGGATAAAACTGTAAAAAAAGAACACATAAATAAATAACCGCCTTAATTCCTCTTGAGAAGGACTGGCCAAAATACATACTTTTTACCTACTCGTGCAAGGGAGTAGTTGTACATTTGGACCAGGAGAATTTTGGACTAACATGTGCATTCCCTATATAAAATGGGGAATGCAGCCATAGATTTGTTCCCACCTATTTCTATAGGATAATGCCTGTGTATAGATTGCTCTGCAGGTCTTTCATACTTGAGTATTTTGGGAGGTCTGTCTCTCTTTATGGCTTTATATAGAGGACTGCACATGACTGTATGGGTAATACTGTACATATCATTAGAAACGCACATGTGGGTGTATACAGTACCTTTCTGTAGGGACATGCGGGATTGTATCCCTTACAGTGTCTATGATGGCAATATTCAGGCAGAAGCACCCATCACACCACGTCAGAAGCATCCACCCACGTCATCTTTGCAGAGCACCCCCCACTAGATAGTAAAAGATCATGCTTAATCGGGGTTCTGGAGGGAACCATGACCCGTGTTTCTCAGCCAGCATGACTGTAAGCTATGTCACATGAAACAGATGGTAGAGGGTGATAATACGAGGTAAGAAATCTGAGTAGCTGCAACTGAAGATACCTAGTGCTTGAGCCCAGTAAGTTAGACTCTTAAGCAGGCTAAAAGCAGGAGGACTTTATTAATAGCAGTCGGAGTGACTGCATTTACTGTATATGCAGTAATTTAATGGGAAGTATCTGAGGATTATGCTGAATGTTTTCACTTATTCTGATGTCCACATTTATATTTCCTCAGCATCAGCAAGCTACACTTCTGGGGGTCTACTGACAGATTTTGGATCATTTTCTAGTCTCTTTTACGCCAACAATTCCCAATGTATCTGGGAGATACAAGTCAGAAATAATAATATTATTCAGCTCAGTTTTTCTGATTTGAGGTGAGTGAGGCTTTTAGAGTGTTAGACCCTCCCTAAAATACCAACGATGGATATACCACTCTCTGAGACACTGACTCCTTGCTGGGACTAAGACGTTTTCTTAAACAGATCAGCAGCCCTGGTTCATGCAAGCCACACGACACCTTCATTTATTCATAGATATCACTCTAGGGAACCTAAGTAACAATTTGAATGTATTTTTTAAGATTATTCTGAACATGCAAAAAATACCGTACTATACGATAAGGCCTTAATGTTAATGTAGAACCTCAACATACTAATTTTTTATTTATGCAATTTTATTTTATTTATGTTATTTCAAAATTTTACATCCAATTAACATTGAATGAAAGGCAATGAAAGAAAAAACATCACAAAGGAAACAAAATCATACCCATATCAAATAAAGTACAATAGACCACAATTAAACCCACATTTGGAGCAAGGAGAAAATAAAAAACAAAACAAAACAGGAAAATTAATTCAAATCTGTTGACAGTGACTCTAGAATAGCATCGTCAGCCAGTTAACTAGCAGACCCTTCCGGGAGCATCACCTGAACAGAAGATGCTTCTCTAGTGGAGGAGTGGCCTAGTGGTTGGGGCAAGGTACTTAAGGTCAGGGGTTCAAATCCTACTAGAGGACAGCAACCTTGGGCCGGAAGGACTGGGGTTCCTAGTCCCACAGGTGCTCCTTGTGGTCTTGGCAAGCCACTTAACCCTCCATAGCCCATGTTCCCTGTAAAATAGTTATCTCCAAGTTATAATGCCCTGTTCAATGTAATTTCAGTTTGTTCAATGTAAACCACACTGATGCAGAATAGCACAGTATATAAGAGAATGTAAATAAATAAATAAAACACTGTTGAAACTGATCAGGCTCAAAAAAGACATAGGGGGATTATTCTGAGACACAAATAGTGGAGAAGAGGCAGCCCGGGGGTGGAGAGTGGGCAGCCGCCGGCCCTGGACATATAGGGTTGATTCTAATGTCAGTCCTGTATGTCCAGGTCTGGCAAAATGGCCAAGGAAGTTATTCCACCTCCGAGGTGGAATAACTTCTCTGGACGTTGTTTATTTTACAAGTCAAGGCGAGGAAGAGGCTGGGGGGGGGGGGGCCAGGGTTTCTTCCCCGCAGTCTGACCCTGGCCTTAGGAGGCCAGATCAGGGGTCGGGTTGTGGGAGAAAAAACCTTAATTGCTGGCAGCCAGCATCGTAGCATTTAAATGGAGCTGTGGTGACATGGCAACAGGACGCCAGGGCGCCGCGGCTTGTCAGACGGCTGCCTCGGTGAGAATCTTCACAGTCTTGGCAAGTGCATATATCTATATGATTTGCAAGGGATTGTGGGCAATGCAGTTCATTCACACCAGACACAGCTGCTGACAATAATTTAGTTGTGCTCAAGTGTTAAAGCCAATAAGATATTTATTTATGGGGTTATTTCTCCCAACACAGATATGCTTGGTAGCACATAAATCAGGTTACTTGCTTTCAGTGTTTAACTGGGAAAAACAAAGTCAAAATCAGGAAAACATTCAAACTTGTCAGGCATTAGCTAATGTTTTCTTAGCATATATCAAGCAACAAACGAAAAGCCACAAAGAAAGAAAAAAAACTGTTCTTTTCAGGTTAACTTCTGATAACTTCCCACATAGATTCAGAAGTGATTCTCTCCTAGCTCACAAGCAATTAGGTAAGGCTTAATTGCTAGCAGTTATCCAGCTGAAACCCCTTAGCTGGCTTGCTTTCTACTGTGTGGGTCAAATCTTGCTTCAGGAGCTTTTCTGAGTAGAATAAAGAACAAGTTTTGTATTTCTTTGTGATGGTTGCTGTACTTTATACAGAAAGTTACCAAAGGAGTTTAGACAGAGAACAGTCCATATAAACACATTCTTCATCTGCTATTATTCCCCCTTCTTCAACAAGCATGGGTTCAATATCATGGATTGGCACAGATGAATCTCTCAATGGAGCACTTTCAGGAGAATACTTGTTTCCCTGCTGTCTTTCAAGGTTATAGCTAGGGCATAGATCAGTGTTCATACCTGAGCTTCCATTGCTGTTAGAGTTCCTCTCTATATAGCCTGGCCAGTATGTAGTCCAGTTCTTATGTCCAGCCTTCCAATCCAGATCCCTGGACACTGGATCTCTCTTCACATACCTTCTGGCACAGGTCTTAGGGTCCCTTCCACGTGCAGCCGTCTCCCTCACAGGTAGCGTCTGGAGATTCCTAGCTCTGCAGCACCATTCCTCTGGCTTTCCCCAGTCCAATGGTGTATGCTGGCCCTTGGAATACCTCCCAGTATACGTACTGCTTTGGACTCTTCTAGACCTCTCAAAGGCTTTTCTCCTCTTTCTTCCAGAGGGTTTCTTTTTCTCTCTGTCCGTCCGGTTTGGCTTCTGCCTCTGATGATCCTTCAGATGAAACTGATGATCAAGCTCAAGCTGATTCTCAGGATACTGAGGACAATTCTCTGTAGAATAAACTCTACTCTTATTTTGCTTAGATGAGTGCTCCTCCCTAACACAGCGCAGCAGTGCTGAATCAGGCCCTGCCCTTTGAGATGAGTGCTTAGAGATTACCTCATAGCCCTCCTGATTGAACACACGTTTCCCCACTTCAGCTCCTCTAATGGCTGTTGGAAACCTGGTGCATTCTGGGACTGGTAGTCTTTTATGGGAAAATTCTGTTTTCTTATTTCTACCAGAACTGACAGGTTGCTTGTTCAGAGTCACTTCACCTTTCCTATAGCTCCTTCCTGAGCTATGATAAGCTTCCTTATCACAGGCTCCATTTAACTCTTTGATCAATTGATAAGTCTGGTATGTGCTTAAATGGTTAGCTCACTGAATAGTTTCTTTCTGCCTGACAGATTTATTAATTCATCAAGTGATATGTTGATTGGTTGATTATAGGTTATCTTTTGTTCATTCACATTTAAGGTTGATTAAGGAATCTGATTAATTTATTCACCGTTGATTGTTAATGAATTGTGTTTAGTGTTTTTTATAATCTAAGCTCATAACGAGATCGTAGATTCCTTGTTTTGTTTTACATGTTTATACATTGCTAGATTCCCCCCTTCCCTTCCCCCTCCATCATCAATTTACTTGAAGACATGCTGCTGTTCGATATCAACAATTAACACATACATAACAATCAATGCTTACAGAACAGGGATCTAAATCAGCCTATTTATTTATTTACATTCTCTTATATACCACGCTATTCTGCATCAGTGCGGTTTACATTGAACAAACTGAAATTACATTGAACAGGGCATTATAACTTGGAGATAACTATTTTACAGGGAACATGGGCTATGGAGGGTTAAGTGGCTTGCCCAAGACCACAAGGAGCACCTGTGGGACTAGAAACCCCAGTCCTTCCAGCCCAAGGTTGCTGTCCTCTAGTGGGATTTGAACCCCCGACCTTCCGGCCTGAAGTACCTTGCCCCAACCACTAGGCCACTCCTCCACTCTATATTTTTTATAGCAAACATGCTGGGAAAGTTGGTGTGTTATCATTAAAATATTTGAACATAATCTAATCTCAGAGTCCATATGTAAAGGGTGAGATTATAAATATAGAGATCTTGAAGAGGGTAATTTTAAAACAGGGTGCCTAGGTTTAGAGACAGAGAAGGTGCCTATTTTAAACTATCTTAGAAAGACACATGGTGGCCCTTTTATTAAAGTGCATTGTGCAGTCAGCATGAGTTTTGGCGCGAGTTCAGCATTGTGTTGAAGCCCATGGTAGCCAACAGCGTGGACCAAAAAGGTTAGTGCAGACTGACCTCCATCTTAACAATACATCACACACTGGTAGTAAAGGGATGGCTGGGGGTATAGTGAGCAATTAGCATAATTAACGTGGATTCACCTAATGCCACCTCAATAGGGGGCGTTCAGTGCACTCATGGTATTAGTGCATGACGCCAAGACATTTTAGAGTACCGCTCCATGTGGTAACCGCTGGGAATATGCTGGCCACACCCTCAGCAGGTAGATCACAATGGTTGCAATTACCGTGTATTAGTTTTAGCGCTAAACATGCCCTAGTTTCTAAATCCTAGAGCACCATAGACACTGCATAGGCTCCGGTGCTGAATATTGATTTAATTATCAATTTCTTTGTGTTGGAATCCAATTGGGACAAGAACAGAAACCTCCATTGCAGAAATAGAGATTATGGTTTTCACTAAGAAATGTCTCTTGCACCATTCAGACCAGATGACAGAAATTCCTGTTTCAGACAGGTGACTCATTCAATTAGAGTCTTGTTAAACCTTATAAATGGAAGATTAAATTCCAGATTCTATTTTATATTTTGGGGGGATTCAGGTCAGTAGGTATTTTGCAAGGAAGACTGAGAAAGAGAAAAGTGCTTGTCTAATGAAATTCTGTTTCTGACTTTCTCACTTCTGGTTCATTAAGAGTCAATATTTAAACTTCACAGTCCACTGTGTTTTGAAACACCAGCTGTGGTATTTAAATTAAATCTAGTTATTCAGTGCAAGTATACAGATAGGGGAAAATTGTATAAGGTGCATCTACATTTATGCACCACAGGGGAAAAGCGGAGGAAGCCACAGCTACACCTGAGGAATGTTTAATAGGGAAATTTTTTGTGCATGCTAAATTGAGATGAAGGAAAATTTTAGAAAGGTTAACATAAGAACATAAGATATGCCATACTGGGTCAGACCAAGGTCCATCAAGCTCAATATCCTGTTTCCAACAGTGGCCAATCTAGGTCATAAGTACTGTCATGATGTGGGTATCAATAAAGACGCAAACTTGAAAAGAAACCCTGTTTCTCAGAGAAATCTAGATGTGCAATTACCTCAAGGCACAGCTAGAGGGGGCAGGAGTGATCATACAGGAGCTAATGAGCCTAAGAGAGCTAATGACTTGCACCTGGGAATGAGCCCGGGAGTTTCAAAGGAAAGATTCCTTTATAAGCAGAAGCTGAATGCTAGCAAAAGAAGAACACCTCTACTAAGAGGAACATCTCTACTGAGAGGAACACCTCTATTGAGAGGAACAGCTCCAGAGGAAGGGCAGAACTGGAACCAGATCCAGAAAGGAGGAACACCTCTATTGAGAGGAACACCTCAAACAAGAGGACAGAAGAGAGGAAAAGCTCCGATAGAAGGAACAGCTCTGAGGGAAGGAGCAGCTCTAAGAGAAGGAGAAGGACTTGGAGAAAGAATCCTACCTGAGCAAGCCCAAAGGAACAGAGTTCACAAAGGTGGAGTTCAGAAGGGCCAGGCTAAGCGAGCAGCTGTTCAGAGGGAGTCTGCTGGAGAAAGCACTAAGGCTAGAGAGTGTGCCACTCCCTGTTCCCACAACGTTCCTGATTCAAAAGCAGAGAGATGTATCCAGAGAACCAGAGAGATAGGTTTGGAGGAAAGCCTGCAGTCTCTGGGAAATACTATTCAAGTTTTACCAGGCACCAAAGGAAAAGCAGTTTCTGACAAAGCTAAGTTCTTATTGAAGCATAAAGTTGAATCCATACCAGGTTTTACCAAGCTGCCAGAAAGCACAGCCCTGCCTAGAGCCTGTCGGCAGAGAACCTGTTGCAGGAGAAACGTTTCTGGGAGAGAAAGCTCCACGGATTCAAACCACAGAGGCTCCAGGTATGAAAGCTTTATTCATGATACTGAATGCTTAACTCCTAGAGGCACTGCTAAAACAAATACTCAGTTTGTAAGAAAGAAGAAACCAGGGTGGTTTCAGAAAATTCCCAGAGAACTTAAAACACAGTCTTATTGGAGGCAAGAGCCTAGAGACACTTCACGTATACCTGTAGCAGACAGGGACAGTGACTACTCTGATGATGAATGTAGTGGAGCAGAATCCATGGAAATTGAATATATAAATGCTGTTCCCATTCCTCAACCAGAAGAGATGGATTGTGGTTTGTGCATGGCCACGAGCCTAGAATCTGTAGCCACTGTATAACTGAGAAGAAGTTTGTTTAATTCTTATTGTGTTGGAATGAAGTGAATTCCTCTGATTAACCCCTGCACTAATTGTGGAGTTTAACAATTAGTCAGCTTGTTAATACTGGTACCTTTTGAAACAAAGGACATTCTTTTGATTTCTCGATGTCTTATTTGAACCCTTGCACAGACGGGGAATAAAGCCTTGTTTCCCCTACACTTGGTTTGATTATTGAGCTCTCATAGGAAGCTGGAAATAAGTAAGACCATTCGCCATTCGTGGACCTTACATTTCATCACGCTCCCTAAAATAATTTATATCGTGAAGTATGCCCATACTTCGAATGGTCACCAGGGGATGCCCTCACGACAGTACATAGCAGTTTCCCCAAAAGATTCCACAATGCTTATATTGGGGCAAGCAGTGGATTTCCCGGGTTCCCTTTAATAATGGTTTATGGACCTTACCTCCAGGAACTTATCCAAACCTTTTTTAAACCCAGCTACACTAATAGCTTTTACTACATCCTCCAGTAACAAATTCCAGAATTTGATTACACGTGAGTGAAAAAATATTTTCTCTTATTAATCTTAAATAGGTTACTCTGTAGCTTCATTGCATGTCCCCTAGTCTTTTTATATTCTGATGACATAAATAATCGATCTACATTTACCCATTCCACTCCATTCATTAATTTATAGACCTCTATCATATCTCCCCTCAGTCGTCTCTTTTCCAGGTTGAAGAGCCCTAACCTTTTTAGCCTCTCTTCATAGGGGTATCCTTCCATCCCCTTTACCATTTTGGTGGCTCTTCTCTGTACCTTTTCTAATAATGCTATATCCTTTTAAGATACGGTGACCAGAATTGTACACAGTATTCAAGGTGCAGTTGCACCATGGAACGATACAGAGGCATTATAAAATCTTTTGTTTTATTTTCCATTCCTTTCCTTTCCTTATGATACTTAGCATTCTATTTGCTCTCTTGGCCGCCACTGCACACTGGGCAGAGGGTTTTAACATGTTATCTATGATGACACCTAAATCTTTTTCCTGGGTGGTGGTTCCCAATGTAGAACCTTGCATCATGTAACCATAGTTTGGGTTGTTCTTTCCTAGATGCATAACTTTGCACTTGTCCACATTAAATTTCATCTGCCAATTGGATACCCAGTCTTCCAATTTATCAAGATCCTCTTGCAATTTTCCACAATCCTCTTGGGTTTTAACAACTTTAAATAGTTTTGTGTCATCTGCAAATTTGATAACCTCACTCGTTATTCCCTTTTCCAGGTCATTTATGAATATCTCAAAAAGCAGCGGACCCAGCATAGATCCCTGGGGTACTCCACTATTCACCTTTTTCCATTGGTAAAATAGGCCATTTAGCCCTACCCTCTGCTTTCTATCTTTTAACCAGTTTCTGATCCACAATAGTATATTGCCTCCTATCCCATGACTTTCTAGTTTTGTCAAAAGTCTCTGATGAGGGACTTTGCCAAAGGCTTTCTGAAAGTCCAGATACACCAAATCAACTGACTCACCTTTTTCCACCTGTTTATTCACACCTTCAAAAAAACATAACAGATTAGTAAGACAAGATCTTCCTTGTCTAAAGCCATGTTGGCTGTCTCCCATTAAGCCATGATTATCTACATGTTGAGTAATTTTGTTCTTTATGATGGTTTCTACCATTTTTCCCAGTACTGACGTCAGGCTCACCGGCAGGTAGTTTCCCCGATCACCCCTGGAACCCTTTTTAAAAATTGGTGTTACATTGGAGATCCTCCAATCTTCAGGTATTACAGATGATTTTAATGATAGTTCACAGATTACTAATAGCAGGTCTGCAATCTCATATTTCAGTTCTTTCAACACCTTGGATGTATACCATCTGGTCCAGATGATTTGCTACTCTTCAGTTTATCAAAAAGTTGTAATACATCTTCCCGGTGTATCAATATTTCTTTCAATTCTTCCGTAGTATCACCTTTAAATACCACTTCAGTCATGGGTAACATCCCTACATCTTCCTCAGTAAAGACCAAAGCAAAGAATCCATTCAGTCTCTCCACTATAGCCTTGTCCCCTCTTACTGCCCCTTTTACCCCACTATCATCTAACGGTCCAACTGGCTCTCTCACAGGTTTTTTGCTACACATGTACTTGAAAAAGTCTTTATTACATGTTTTTGCTTTCACTGCAAGTTTCTTCTCAAATTCTCTCTTTACCTGTCTTACCTCTTTACCTTGCATTTAATTTGGCAGTGCTTGTGCTGTTTCCCATTTTCATCATTTGGCTCTTTTTTCCATTTCCTGAAAGACACTCTTTTGGCAACAACAGCCTCTCTGACCACACCTTTAAACCATGCTGGCAGTTTTTTGGACTTCCTTCCACCTTTCTTAAAACGTGGAATACATCTGATCTGGGCTTCCAAGATGGCATTTTTTAAACAACACCCATACTTGATGTAAATATCAAACTGTTGCAGCTGTTCCTCTTAGTTTTTTCTTAACTATTTTTCTTATTTTATCATAGTCTCCCTTTTGAAAGTTAAAAGGTAGTACTGTGGATTTCCTTGCCGTCCTTCCTCCATTTATTAAATCAAATGCAATCATGCTATGATCACTGTTGCTAAGAGGCCCCAACACCCTTATCTCTTGCACCAGATCTTGTGTTCCACTAAGGACTAAGTCCATCATGGCTTCCCCTCTTGTCAGTTCGTGAACCAGCTGCTTTAAGAAGCAGTCATTTATTTCATCTAGAAACTTTATCTCCGTAGCATGCCCTGCTGTGACAGTCACCCAGTTGATACTGGGGCTATTGAACTCACCCATTATTATTACTATGTAACTTTTGTTAGCTTCCCTGGTTTCTTTGAGCATTTCATCATCCATTTGTTCATTCTGTCTGGGCGGTCAGTAGTACACCCCCACTGCCATCACCTTCCTCTTTTTACTTTGAATTTCAATCCATAGAGATTCTGCAGTGTATTTTATTTCCTACAGAAGTTTAATCCTGTGTGACTCAATGCCTTCTCTAACATAGAGTACAGCCCTTCCACCAATTTGATCTACTCTAACATTACAATATAATTTGTACCTAGGTATCATAGTGTCGCACTGGTTGTCCTCCTTCTACCGGGTCTCTGAGACACCAATCATATCTAACCTCTTATTTAGTACTATTTACTATAACTCTCCCATTTTATTTTTTAGACTTCTAGCATTTATATACAAGCATTTTAGAGGTGGTATTTCATTCATATTAATCTGGTTATCAGTTTGCAGGGGTAATTTGGAATCTTTAAGCTCTGTCTGCTCTGTACTTAAGGGTATTTGGATTACTTTTGTCTTTATTGGAACCCCTCTGTCGATATGCCCTAACTTCAGTCTTTTGCTAGTATTATTTATGGATACATTGTTCTGAACCATGCACTCTTGGATGACTGTTGGCGTTTCCCTATTATCTAATTTAAAAGCTGCTCTATCTCCTTTTTAAAGGTCAATGCGAGCAGCCTGTTTCCATTCTGGTTAAGGTGGAGCCAATCCCTTCAGAAAAGCCCCTCCTTTCCCCAGAATGTTCCCCAGTTCCTAGCAAATCCAAAACCCTCTTCTTTGCACCATCGTCTCATCCACGCATTGAGACTCTTTTGGGTCCTGTGTGTGGAACAGGAAGAGGAAGCATTTCTGAGAATGCTACCCTAGAATTTCTGGATTTCAAACTCCCAAGCCTAAATTTGGCCTCCCAAACCTCCCAACCACACTTTCCTATATCATTGGTACCAACATGTACCAAGACAGCAGACTCCTCCCAAGCACCATCTAATACCTTGTCTTGGTAGTACGTGAGGTTCACTACTTTTGCACCAGGCAGACATGTTACCAGGTGATTCTCATGTGCACCAGTCACCCAGCTATCTACATGCCTAATGATCGAATCACCAATTATAACGGTCATCCTAACCCTTCCTTCATGGGCATACGGCCCTGGAGAAACCTCCTCGGTGCAAGAGGGTTTTGCATCACCTGGAAGACAGGTCCTAGCTACAGGATCACTTCCTGCCACACCAGGGCGATGCTCTCCTGTCACGTGAACTTTCTCCCCCATGGCAACAGGGATGCTGCCAGAGTGGAGGTGGGACTTTAGTACTACATCCCTGTAGGTCTTGTCTATATACATCTTTGTCTTCCTTATGTCCTCCAAGTCTGTTACTCTAGCCTCCAGAGATAGGACTCATTCTCTGAGAGGAAAGAGCTCCATGCACCTAGTGCACACATAAAACTCATCAACTGGGAGAAAATCATACATGTGACACTCAGTGCAAAAGACTAGAAAGCACACATCTCACTGCTGGACTGCTGTCTGCATCTTAGTTGTAAGGTTTTGTTTAGATATTAATGTTTAATTACTTAGGTTTGCTGGGGATACTTATACTAATACAACTATACCTTATATGTTAAATGGACTTTGTTCTACTCAAGAATAATTAATCTCAGGTCCTTAATAAATGTATTCCTGATGAGGATAACCAGCCTCACCTGAAAGTGATTATGGGCACCTCCCACATTTAATAGATTTAAGAGCCTATAAAATTAAGATTATACCTGTGGTGGGTGGGAGTCAGGGTGAGAGGGAGGGAAAATGACTTAAAAGCTGGCTTGGTACACAGTGCTCTGACCTGTGCTTCTAAGGTTAAGCCTTACCAATTTCCTGGGTGATTCACACAGCCCTTGATTTGATAGAGGGGGCTTTTCAGATTGCCCCTTTGATCTGTCACTTGCCTTTAATATACATTTAAGACAACTTCACAGATCTTTTGCCTCCTAACTGGAAGGTCTCTTTGAAAAGCTCACTAGAAACAAGTTTATTCTTTGTACTCAGAGACTATTTATTCTACTTGCATGCTAAGCTATACTCTGATTTGGTTTAAATGAAAAGCTCTCTGGTAATACAAAGACATGTCTGACTCAGCAAACACACTGAATTCTAAAATACACAGACTTATCTGCTTTAACCCAAAGATTACCCTTTTACCCAAGATTTAGACTATATGCCAGAAGATAAATACTTATAAATGCAGATCTATTTCCAGTTGTAGCAGTCTCTCTGGTTAGTCCTTCAAAAACATATATGAGTGGGGTTTTATCCCAAGGCTGAAGTAGGGTCTTCAATCTTCTGCAATTTTAACCACATTAATCATATTGTAACCTCTCATATACCTTCCAAGCCCATAATTTTCTGAAATTCCTTCTTTCAGTCTATGCATAATAGAAATTGTCTATTGATAAACTTCTCTGTAAATCTGTACTGAGCTTTTTCTCTATTCTGATGCTACTATTAAATTACTTGCAGTTATGGAAATGTTAGAAAATATCTCTGCAAGGAGGTGACTTACTTCATTCATAGTCTTGTTCCAGCATAACAGTGTATCTCAATCCAGGCCCATCGACATCTCTCTGTCACTTCTAATGAGAACCTTCTTCTATCAGTACAATCTACTGTAGATACATTGGAGTATGATCCATCCCACCTCCCCTTCAACCTATCATATTTGATTATGTTTTAGGAGGGTTTTTTAGAAACCCTATTTGTGTACTGTACATCTGAAAATGAGCATGGACATCCTTTCTGAAATACCACTTCATATGTGTTATTACCCCTCCCCCACTCCAAACACTTTTCATTGTTCACAGTGTGATAGCGATCTTCTGTGGTCTGCTGGATTAAGGAACTCAAAATATCAGGAACATTAGCAAATATTAAAGAGAGCAAGACAGTGATGAGATTCTGTCATATTTTCTTTGCTTAGATATACACAGAAAACTTTGAAACTCATGATCAGTAGCAGCTCAACAAGCCGTTACCCTCGGCACAAGCCTTTTTGGGAAAATCAGAGTTCAATTGAGAATATAAACAAATGGGGCAATATTTAAACTCTCTAGCAAAATGTCAGCTGAGATATTTAAGTAAAATCTGGATATTCAGCACTTGCATCTGTATAGGGAACAGACCTGTCTATCCCTTGGCCTCCGCCTGTGCCTTGTGATTCAAAGCATGATCACACTTGTCAGACGGCTGCCTAGGGTGAGAACTTACACAATCTTGACGATGCATATATTCATATGATTCTTGCAAGGTATTGTGGGTATTGTAGTTCATTCACTCCCAAACACAGCTGATGACAATAATTGAGTTGTGAAACCAAGTGGTAAGGCCAATAAAATACTTCTTTTATTGATGGGGTTTAATTCACCCAGCACATGTATGCTTGATAGCAATATAAATGTGGTTACTTGCTTGCAGTGTTTAAATGGATAACAAAAAGTCACAAAGCAAAATCAGAAAACAACCTTCAGCTTGTCAGGCAATTAGCTAATGTTTTCTTAGCAAATAATTACCAAATACAAAGGCACAAAGAAAAGAATAAACTTTGCTGGTTAGGTTAACTTCTGCTTATTTTCCACGCAGATCTCAGCAGTGATTCTCCCTTGCTCACACACACAATCAGGTGCAGCTTTAATTACTATCAATTGACCAGCTGTAAGCCTTTAGCTGGCTGGCTGCTACTGTGTGAACCCAAATCCTGCTTTAAGAGCTGTTTGCAGTGGAAATAAAAAACACAGTTAGGTTTCTTTGTGATGGCTGATGTGTTTTCTCACAGAAAGCTAGCAATAGCATTTAGATAGAGAACACTCCATGTAAACTGTACTTTCATCTGCTGTATCTCCCCCTTCATCAATCAGCATAGGGTCACTATCATACATTGGCACAGACGAGTCTTTCATTAAGGCACTATCATGAGAATGCTTATTCCCTTGCTGCCATTCTCTATTATAGATAGGGTCTGGATCAGTGTTCATACCTGAGCCTCTCCTGCCATCATAATTCCTCTCTGTAAAGCCTGGCCAGTATGTAATCCAATTCTGATGTCCAGCCTTCCAATCTTGATCCCTGGACACTGGATCTCCTCTCACATACCTTCTGGCCTTGGTCTGAAAGTCCCTTCCACGTGCAGTCTTCTCTCTTCCAGGTAGCCACTGGTGATTCCTATCTCTGCCATTCCATTCCTCTGGCTGAATCCAGTCCAATGGACCCTGCTGGCACTTGGAATACCTCCCAGTATGGGTACTGCCTTGGACTCTCCCAGACCATCCAATGGGCTTTCCTCTCTTCCTTCCAGAGAGTTTCCTTCTTTCTCTATCCGCTTGACTTGGCTTCTGTTTCTCCAGGTGATTCTGGGGCTTGTAGCCGTTGCTGAAGCTCTCCCTCAAGCTCTTTCTGTAGCTTTTGCTGAAGCTGTTCTTGAAACTGTTATCTGAAGAATAAGCTCTATTCTTATTCTTTCCTAATGTGTGCTGCTCCCTAACACAGCGCACCTGTGTTGAATCAGGCCCTGCCCTTTGAGATGAGTGCTTAGGGATTACCTCATAGCTCTCTTGATTGCACACACATTTTCTCACTTCAGCCCCTCTCATGGCTGCTGGAAACCTGGTGCATTCTGGGACTGGTAGTCTTTTATATGAAAACTCTGTTTTCTTGCTTCTACCAGAACTGACAGGTTGCTTGTTCAGAGTCACATCATCTTTTCTATAGCTCCTACCTGAGCTATGATAAGCTTCCTTATCACACACTGCACTGCCTCCCATCTTCAGGAATGTTGGAGGACTCCTGTGCAGCATCAAGCTGCTTAGTAGGAACATTGCTAAGGACATCTTATTTTACTATCCTAAGTTATGTGGATAGTTATCGAAATAGTGGTTATTCTCCAATCTTCAGGAACTACAGATGATTTTAATTATAGTTCACAGATTACTAATAGTAGGTCTGCAATCTCATATTTCAGTTTTTTCAACATCCATAAAGGTATACCATTTGGTCCAGGTGATTTGCTACTCTTCAGTTTATCAAATAGCTGTAATACATCTTCCCGGTTTATTGATATTTCTTTCAATTCTTCTGATACATCACCTTTAAATACCATTTCAGGAATGGTTAACTTCCCTACATCATCTTCAGTAAAGACTGAAGCAAAGAATTCATTCAGTCTCTCCGCTATGTCCTTGTCCTCCCTTAGCACTCCTTTTATCCCTCTGTCATCTAATAGTCCAACTGATGTTCTCACAGGTCTTTTGCTACAAATATAGTTGAAAAAGTGTTTATTGTGTGTTTTTGCTTCCACGGCAAGTTTATTTTCAAATTATTTTAAAACTCACAATGAATCCAGTTTTCTCCTGAACAAACATGGCTATAAAGAATCTATACTATTTATTTTAAGGTTAATTTCTCATTCCTTGTAGATGTCATATTAATTTATCCCTCTGGGAATACTCGAATGAAAAATCAAAACAAAACTAATGACTCCTCCTGTGAATGGATCTCTATGGATACAGCACTTAAAAGTAAATAAAAGACTGCAAGAGCATTATTTTCAATCACTGTTTGATACTAGAGTTGATACACTCCAGTCATATCAACTATACTCGCTCTTCAAGCAACATGAGGATATCAAAGTAACAAAGGTTATTTGCTCACTAATGAATAACCTGAACCAACCCACTGCTCATCAGTGAGAGTGTCCACTATTTTCTTTGATTTGATGACATCTGTCAATAAAAGAATTATTGTTGTAAGTTATATGGGGATTATCTATTCAAAGATAATGAGGGATGTGTCCAAGTAGGATTTTAAATGCATAAAGTTGTGAGCACAAGTCACTGGGATGAATAGGAACTATCACTAATCCATCTGATCAGCCTGGTACCTGGTCTCAAGCAAGAGCTGGGTAAATAGATCTTATTGGCTAAATGTTTGCAAGCTTAGATAGAATACGGATGCATACAGTAGAATAAGGAGCTATGTGTAAATTTATCATGCAGACTTTTATGGGTGCAGAATTAATTTCACTGTGTAGAGAAGATTGCATATCCATAAAATGAGTGCCTCAGGGACATTTGGGAAAGGTATAAAATTTAAACATGCAAAGGTACATTTTAGAGAAGGATTGACACGTAGCGGTCACAGCATTTACAGTTCTGCCGGTATTTTGAAGAGATCTCTATAAACATGGAGTCTTTTCTAAAATGCTTTATTTTGACTGTAGCCCTCTAATACTTGCTTAGAATATTGCCCTGTTAATCTGCTCTTTTTAGCATACCCAATAAGCAGATTAACAGAGCAATGTTGTAAGCAAGCATCAGAGGGCTACAATCAAAATAAAGCAAGTATATTAAGTTCGTAGTCTACATAGTCATGTCGTCGATGAGCCTTTTTAAAATATGAATAAGGAGGTGTATGGCCAATATGTGAAGCCAGGGTCATTTTACAAACCTACATGTTGGAAAAATCAACCGTGATAACTTGGCACCTCCTACATTTATGTGCTGCCACTTATACGTGGAGGATGGGATTTTGAAACTCCCACATGCAAATGCCTTCACTTTAATGCATAGTTTGCCCACTTTGCAAGCTCGCACATGCAAAGGTTGCCAATTTCACGAGGCCCTTATTTTTATCTACGTTATATTGGAATGAGAAATAAACTTGGGGAGGATTGAGGAACCCCCTTTATCCCTCCTGTGAAAGCCTGACTAAAACACAGAGGTTTTAAAAACCTACATATGACAGGAAGCAAGTGTAAATCCAGACATGCACAATCTGAAATAGGGAATACACATATAGATTTTTGACATGACATCGCCACTGGCAAGTCCCCTAAGGACATCCACATGTAAACTGGACTCTTTCTAAAATAGTCATTTACACACAGGTGCTACTTACATGGTATATATGTCGGATTATAAATGTGTAAATAGTGCATAGGCTTCTAAAGTAACCTCCATAACAGAACTTTTCCAAATGTTATACATTTCCAAGTGGCATAAAGGAACATTTTACAAAGGACAGACAAGCGCAATCTGGAACATCAAAGTCAAAACGTCGGAAAAAAAAGCAGGAATATACAGTATAGGCTTAGAACTATTTCAGAAAGGTGGATGTACCCGATATGGACCCCTATAGAGAAGTTTACATAGACATCCCCAGAATAGCATCTCAAAACAGGTTAAAGTGGTGGCTTAGGAGCAGTGTGGTCAGCATTCAAATCCAAGTGTGGGCCTTTGTGATCTTAGGCTAGTCACTTAATTCTGGATGTTTTAAGGCCACAACAAGCACCATTCAGAAGCAGGTCTAAACATGAACAAGCATGCAGACCTTTCTGAAATCGAACAGGAACGTTTAAGTTATTTGCATCTCTCCAAACATGCCTCAACCATGGCCCCCGCCTACTTTAACATCCCCACCCGAGAGATGTCTCTAGACATCATTTGTAAAATGGCTCGGGAGATGTCTCCATGATTTCAACATCCACATGCATGTTTTCAGACGTCCAAATCATGACTAAGACTTTTAAAATTACCCCCATATTGTTTACCAGGGTTATCTGGCTCCCAAGTTCAAATGGGCAAAGTTATGTGTATGTCTCTTAGAGACAGAGTAATCTAATTTTCAATATTAGCTTGCGGGTTTGCACTGAGCTTGAAAAACGAAGGTATTTTGTGTTATCCTATATATACACCGCTCAATCTGCAGTTGCCTGCACTTTTAATACATATAAAAAGTCATTTGAATATTCAGTTGGGTGTTTGATGGAATGCCTAGATACATTTATCTAAGCAATTCTGCCTGTACCTGAACAATGAAGCTTAATCCTTATGGTAGAAATGATAGATATTATGTCTGTGCTTCTCATAGTCTATCTAGATTTCTTCTGTAGTATAGTCTTATATTATTGTTGTTGTTAAGTGCCATTGAGTCGGTGCCGACTCACGTGACCCTCTGGATAGTTGTCCTAAACTGTGTTCGGTCTTCAGTCAGGCGGCTCATTGTTGACAGACTGGCATCCATAGCTGCTGTTATGGTATTGATCCATCTCATTGCTGGTTTTCCTCTTTTGTGTTGACCTTCTACCTTGCCAAGCATGTTGTTTTTCTCTAATGACATGTCTTTCTCTAATGCGGAAATATTTCTTTACGGAAAGAGTAGTGGATCCGTGGAATAGTCTCCCAGTGGAGGTGGTAGAGATGAGCACAGTAACTGAATTCAAAAAAGCATGGGACAAACACAGAGGATCTCTAAAGGTAAAAAGGGGACTGTTGTAGTTGTTGACATGGAAGGACAGACTAGATAGGCCATGTGGTCTTCTATGTTTCTATGATCTCTTTCTTTGCATGATATGTCCAAAGAATGAAAGTTGAAATCTTGTTATCTGAGCTTCTAAAGAAAGCTAAGGTTTTATCCCCTCTAGAACTGATTTTTTCTTCAGGAAGTCCATGGTATATATAGTATTCATCACCCGCACCATAATTCAAGGGCATCAATTTTCTTCCTGTCTACCTTTCTCACTGTCCAACTTTTGCTCCATATGATGTTATTGAAAATACCATGGCTTGAACAAGTCAAATCTTTGTATGGAGAGAGACATCTTATTAGGACCCTAGAAAGCTGCAAAATATCCAACTTCACGATTATATGGCAACTCAACAGCTATCCCTTGAATTGTAATCTGACTCATTTTGGGTAAAGGTTCCAACATTTCCTTATGTTCTTCTTCCAGGAAGGCAAAAGCATTCCGAAGATGGAAACAGAAAACCAAACAGTGACTGAATTTATTCTGCGGGGATTTCCAGGCAACCAGCGCATGCGAATCATGCTCTTTCTATTCTTTCTTGTTATCTACATTTTAACTCTAGCTGGAAACTTTATCATCACTGTGGTGATCTTTTGTGACCGTCGCCTTCACAAACCCATGTACTTTTTCATCGGTAACTTCTCCATTGCAGAGATATGGTACACTACGTCCACTGTCCCTAAACTGCTATCAGTCTTATTGAATGAACGAGAGGTCATATCCTTTGCAGGCTGCTTCCTCCAATTCTACTTCTTTTTCTCCCTGGGGGCTACTGAATGTCTTATCTTAACCACCATGGGTTATGACCGATACTTAGCAATCTGTAATCCACTCCGTTATCCCACAATCATGAACTGCAGAGTTTACATCAACCTTGCTGCATTCTGTTGGGTAACTGGATTTACAATTAATTTGGTACCCATAGGTTTGATTGCAAACTTATCATTTTGTGGGCCTAATGTGATAAACCATTTCTTCTGTGATCCTAGTCCTTTGATGGAATTATCTTGCTCCAGGTCCCACACTATTGAAATTATCTGTTATACTTATACTTCCATACTGATCCTTTCTACATTTCTGTTAGTTATAGTGTCTTATATGTTCATCTTATTAGCAATCCTAAGGATCCCTTCCACCACAGGACGCCAAAAAGCCTTTTCCACTTGTGCCTCTCACCTCACTGTAGTAATAATATTTTATGCTTCTATTATCTTCATGTATGTGAGACCCACAGCAAAATACCCTTTTGATTTGGACAAAGTGATAGGTGTATTCTATGCTATTTTAATACCACTACTAAATCCTTTCATCTACAGTTTGCGAAACAAAGAAGTGATAACAGCTCTGAAGAAGATAGTATGGAAAAGGATCAGTATCCAAAATGTTTCTCAGTGAATCGATCTGCATGATGATTAATAGATTAGCTGACTGATTTATTGGGTCATTAGCTATATAGTTGATTGTTAGCTGGCGGGGGTTTGGTTTATAGGTTTTCTGGTTGCTTGGTATTCTAAGTGGTTGATTCAAAGTTGTGTTCGATGAATGCAAGAATGGATGGAATGATATTTTTCCCTATATTATGTCTTGGTTTACCTGTTCAATGACAACTTGAGTTGTTGCTTACATTCTTGAGTATTTGTAGGCATCGTTTTATACTTACCCACATTAGCAAAAAGTATGCATGTGCTATGCTGGATCTTCAATGCTAGAATGCACAAGTATTTTTGCTTTTGGAAACTACCCCTGGAAGACTATTAACATCCATTTACCCTTGCTGTTTGATGAACATTGTTTTTCTACATTAGAATTTTTAAAAGTACATGTAAGTGAAAATCTTTCCCTGGCTCCACCCCTTTGAACTCTTCTGCTAACCATAGGGAAAAGCATGTGCATACAAGCTTTGTAGGCATGCTTTATCCTGATATTGGGTGAGAAATTTCATTAAAAAAAAACATTTCTGCAACATAATTTCTTTAGTGATGAATATAACTTTGAAAATTACCTCAGTAAGTATGGATGGAGTTTTGGTAGGAAAGTAGATTACTTGGATGCAAAAGTGAATAGTTTATCTCTGAATGGCTTCTCTCATGGTTGGTTGGATTTTGATTTGTGTAAAACGATGCTTTCTTGTTTGTTTGGGAGGATGGTTTCATGGATGATTATTGTTTAGGTAGTAGTAGACTGAATGGTTGATTGGTCATCCAGATCTTTGATTAGTTGATAAGTCAGATATATGGTTGTGAGTTTGGTTGATTGAATAGTTAGTGGTCTGCCTTACTGATTTATTAATTCAATAATAGATTGGTTAGCTATAGGTTATCTTTTGTTCACTCAATTTTTAAGCTAATTCATAGATCTTATTAATCATATGAATGACTATAAAATAAATTAATTGATCAATAACTGCTTAATTTGTTAATGAAGGGGAAGATTATTACTAGATAAGTCTTTCAAAGTGCAACTTATAAAAATAATTTAAAGCTAGAAGAAAACAACAAATGAATATTGCAGCTGTGTTACAAATTTGCCCCCCCCAAAGGAAAGGAAAGGAAAGCCTTTTCTTTGAAGTTCAAGGTCAGTTAAATTGAGGTACAACAGGTATCTCCCTATACCCATAGGGCTTACAGACTAAGGGGGGAGGGGGGTATTCAGAGGCATTTACATGGTGTGCAGACCTGAAAACCAAGTAAATGCTGGTCATTGGAATATTCACTGGCACTAACCCAGTTAGTGCCAGTGAATATTGTTGGTTTGGGTTGCTAAATGCCCCAAAGCTAGATGCTTAGCGTCGGGCATTCTGGGAGTGGAGTGGGTTCGGCACTGGGGTTTAACTGGGCGATGGACTGTTGAATGGCTGTCCTAACTTTAAGCGGTTCTGCACTCCAGCCACTGACCAGATTGCAACCCAGATATTCAATTCTGGAGCTTTGATACGGCCTCGACATTGAATAACCGTGGCAACGGCCAACCACTTGAAGTGTGTTGGCTGCCAGCACTGAAAATTCCCCCCTACGTTTGAACCAGAGGCAATGTAGGGTTAAGTGATGCGGCCATGCTCACATGGAGCAGCAGTGGTTTTCCTGGTTCTCAACTCACTGGTCTAATCAATAGGTTACTCCTCAGTTATAAAATGTAAAAAGACAATAGATAATGATGCCGACCAAGAAGCCTATTTGACAGGCTGAAAACATACAGTATTGGCGCCACCCTGGAGAGGAGCAGTTTGTAATAGACATGAGATAAAGGAAACTCCAGACTGTACAGCGATTGATACACTCCAGAGGGAGGCGTATGCCAAAACATTGATTTCAGGCATGATATAAGTACAGAGATATAGTATTAGTGAGTCAGTAAGAAGCTGCATGTCACTGGAGTCTGGCACAACAAATCAACAATTTAGGTCTAAGATTAAAAGATAATAAAATGAAATTGTTTTGAGAGACAAATGAAGAAAATGAATTCCATAAGTAGCTGAAACAAGTACAATACTGGCTGTTTGTAATGCCGCTTTTGTACTGACAATATAGGTCTAAAAAAAAGAGAAAGTATTTAAGTCTATGGGTCTCCTGGGGATGTAATTATGATTAATAAATCGATTGTAGAATATAAAAATACCTCCCACAAAACACTATATGTCCACCACAGGGAAGGTCTTTATAGGTAAATCACTCTCACTCACTATGAAAAGGTATGTGATAGATAAATATGCATGGGAGAGATTTGCATACAATGGAGGCAATGAATGCAGACCTCTGTCATGCATATTGTTTGTGGTTATCCTGAAAACCCGACTGGCTAGCTGTGTCACGAGGACTGGGCTGAGAACTCCAGCCTTAAATATATAAATATAATATGATTCTTTTAACAAATTTCATCTTTCTTTTTTTTGATATACATTTTCTGTTCTATTTACTTTCAAGTTCTGTATGTCTCAAATTATTTAAAAATTATAAAACAAATTGTACATAAAAAAATTAAAATTATAACATTACATATTAAAGAAAGGACAATATCTCATTGGGGAGTGTGTATGTGATTTTTGATTTAGAAAAGATGAACCAGAGTATGACTTCAGTAGACCTGATAGAGAAACCAAACTTTCCGTTTGTTTTTGTATCCTGCCCTCTACCACATAAGGACCCACAGCACCTTACAAGATCACATCAAAATTACAAAAACATAGGATTTATTTATGTTCAGCTCACATTTTTCATTTAGTAGTTCAAGGCGAGTTACATTCAGGTATGTGGGTATTTCCTTTTTCTCAGAGGACTGAAAATCTAAGTATAATATCACAGGTAGGTGCTTGGTTAATTGCTTGAATGCTTTGCTGTTTTGAATGTGCTGAGTCAGACAGTCACAGTAGGATGAAGATTATTTTTAACAAGTGAGTGGGCAATGGGGTGGCCATCTCATGGAGCATATCAAAAGTAAAGCAATAAAGTTATTACACTATGAGATAAATAGCTATTCAACATAATCCAGGGACGGCTCTACCATTAGGCAGAGTGAGGCGTCAGTTTTGTAGGTGGCAAAAAATGCCTCTTGAACACCCCAACGGCAGCTGCCTTACTCTGCCTTCTGTTTTTAAAAAAATATTCTGGCTGCTGCTATTGCTACCGCCACTTCTTTGGGTCTGTGGCAGCCGTGGCTTGACCTCCCCTCCTTCTCACCGCCGGCTGCCACTGATACAGACCAATTAGTAGCAGTTGCGGTAACAGAAAAGTATGCCAAAAAACAAACAAACTACCAAACCACAACCCAAAACAAATGCGTGGGATCTTCACAACTCCTTCTGCAACCACTGACACAGAGGTTGAGAGGGGCCTCAGCGGTATACTAGAGGTGCGCTAAAATGTTAGAAGGGGAGATGTTGAACATAGATGGGGAGGGGGAGAGAAGCATGGAGGGCAGATACTGGACATGAGATGGAGTAAGGGGCAGATGCTGTCCATAAGATGATGGGATAGAGGGCAGATGGTGGCCACAGGATGGAGATGGCGGAGAACAGGTGGAGGATATGGAACAGGGTAGAGAGCAGATGCTGAATGGTGGTGGAGGGGTGAGTATGGAGTTAGAGGAAAGATGCTGGCCATGGGAGAAGCATAGATGGGAATGGGAGGGTAGATGCTGGCCATGGATTGGGGTGGGGAAAAAATGTTTGCCACAGAAAAGGGGTGGGGGAGGTGGAGGATAGATGGTGGATAGGGGTAGAAGGCAGATGCTGGATGTTAGCAAGGACCATGGAGGTGGAGATTGATGTCAAATGCTGGACACAGAATGGGGTAGGAGACAGATGCTGGCCATGAGGTGAGGGGGCAGAAGACAAATGGTGGCAATAGGGTGGGGTGGTAGAGGACAGATGGTAGACATGGGGGACATAGGGGGATAGAAAGCAGATGCTGAGCATGGGAGAAGAAATGGGAGATGCTGGACATGGGGCAGAGTTAGGAGACAGAGTAAATTCTGGGCATAGGGCAGAAATGGGGAGAGAAGGCAGATGCAGGGCATGGGAGGATGGAGGGCAGATACAGGGCATGGAGCGGTGATAGGAAAGAAAAGGTAGATGCTGGGCATGAAGGGGAGACAGGCGAGATGCTGGACAGGGAAGGAAGAGAGAGAGAGAGAAGAGAGAAGCTGGACATGGGGAGGGAAAGAGGAGAGATGCTGGGCACAGGAAGAGGGGGAGCGAGAGGAGAGATGCTGGGCACAGGAAGAGGGGGAAATAGAGGAGAGATGCTGGGCAAAGGAAGAGGGGGAAATAGAGGAGAGCTGCTGGGCACAGGAAGAGGGGGAGAGAGAGAAGAGATGCTGGGCACAGGAAGAGGGGGAAATAGAGGAGAGATGCTGGGCACAGGAAGAGGGGGAGAGAGAGGAGAGATGCTGGGCACAGGAAGAGGGGGAGAGAGAGGAGAGATGCTGGGCAAAGGAAGAGGGGGAGAGAGAGGAGAGATGCTGGGCACAGGAAGAGGGGGAGAGAGAGGAGAGATGCTGGGCACAGGAAGAGAGGGAAATAGAGGAGAGATGCTGGGCACAGGAAGAGGGGGAGCGAGAGGAGAGATGCTGGGCACAGGAAGAGGGGGAGAGAGAGGAGAGATGCTGGGCACAGGAAGAGGGGGAGCGAGAGGAGAGATGCTGGGCACAGGAAGAGGGGGAGCGAGAGAGGAGAGATGCTGGGCACAGGAAGAGGGTAGAGAGAGGAGAGATGCTGGGCACAGGAAGAGGGGGTGAGAGAGGAGAGATGCTGGGCACAGGAAGAGGGGGAGAGAGAGGAGAGATGCTGGGCACAGGAAGAGGGGGAGAGAGAGGAGAGATGCTGGGCACAGGAAGAGGGGGAGAGAGAGGAGAGATGCTGGGCACAGGAAGAGGGGAGCAAGAGGAGAGATGCTGTGCACAGGAAGAGGGGGAGAGAGAGGAGAGATGCTGGGCACAGGAAGAGGGGGAGAGAGAGAGGAGAGATGCTGGGCACAGGAAGAGGGGGAGAGAGAGGAGAGATGCTGGGCACAGGAAGAGGGGGAGAGAGAGGAGAGATGCTGGGCACAGGAAGAGGGGGAGAGAGAGGAGAGATGCTGGGCACAGGAAGAGGGGGGAGAGAGAGGAGAGATGCTGGGCACAGGAAGAGGGGGAGAGAGAGGGAGAGTTGCTGGGCCCAGGAAGAGGGGGAGAGAGAGGAGAGATGCTGGGCACAGGAAGAGGGGGAGAGAGAGGAGAGATGCTGGGCACAGGAAGAGGGGGAGAGAGAGGAGAGATGCTGGGCACAGGAAGAGGGGGAGAGAGAGGAGAGATGCTGGGCACAGGAAGAGGGGAGATAGAGGAGAGATGCTGGGCACAGGAAGAGGGGAGAGAGAGGAGAGATGCTGGGCACAGGAAGAGGGGGAGAGAGAGGAGAGAGATGCTGGGCACAGGAAGAGGGGGAGAGAGAGGAGAGATGCTGGGCACAGGAAGAGGGGGGAGAGAGAGGAGAGATGCTGGGCACAGGAAGAGGGGGAGAGAGAGGAGAGATGCTGGGCACAGGAAGAGGGGGAGAGAGAGGAGAGATGCTGGGCACAGGAAGAGGGGAGAGAGGAGAGATGCTGGGCACAGGAAGAGGGGGAGAGAGAGGAGAGATGCTGGGCACAGGAAGAGGGGGAGAGAGAGGAGAGATGCTGGGCACAGGAAGAGGGGAGCGAGAGGAGAGATGCTGGGCACAGGAAGAGGGGGAGAGAGAGGAGAGATGCTGGGCACAGGAAGAGGAGAGAGAGGAGAGATGTTGGGCACAGGAAGAGGGGGAGAGAGAGGAGAGATGCTGGGCACAGGAAGAGGGGGAGAGCGAGAGGAGAGATGCTGGGCACAGGAAGAGGGGGAGCGAGAGGAGAGATGCTGGGCACAGGAAGAGGGGGAGCGAGAGGAGAGATGCTGGGCACAGGAAGAGGGGGAGAGAGAGGAGAGATGCTGGGCACAGGAAGAGGGGAGAGAGAGGAGAGATGCTGGGCACCGGAAGAGGGGAGAGAGGAGAGGAGAGTTGCTGGGCACAGGAAGAGGGGGAGAGAGAGGAGAGATGCTGGGCACAGGAAGAGGGGGAGAGAGGAGAGGAGAGATGCTGGGCACAGGAAGAGGGGGAGCGAGAGAGGAGAGATGCTGGGCACAGGAAGAGGGGGAGCGAGAGGAGAGATGCTGGGCACAGGAAGAGGGGGGAGCGAGAGGAGAGATGCTGGGCACAGGAAGAGATGCTGGGCACAGGAAGAGGGGAGAGAGAGGAGAGATGCTGGGCACAGGAAGAGGGGGAGAGAGAGGAGAGATGCTGGGCACAGGAAGAGGGGGAGCGAGAGGAGAGATGCTGGGCACAGGAAGAGGGGGAGCGAGAGGAGAGATGGTGGAGATAGGGAGGGAGAGAAAGGAGGAAATACTAGATGGGTCGGAAAGGGAGGAAAATGGGAAATGCTGGACATGGGGTGTGAAGAGAAGCAGAAGGGAGAGCTGGACACAGGAGAAGGGAAATAAAGAGGGATATATTGGACATGGGGAGGAAAAGGGAGAGAAGCGGAATGGTGAATACAATGGGGTGAGGAAAAGGGAATGAGATGCTGGAGGAGGAGTGAGAGAGGGAAGACATTGAATAGGGGATGAGGAAGGGCGACAGATGCTGGACATGGGAGGAAGAGAGAAAAGTGAGAGTTAAAGACTGGAGAGTAAGAGGATGGTGAAGGGGCAGAGATGGGGAAGGAGTGAGCTGTGTTAACAGATGAAAAGTGGTAGATGCAGTAACAAGAAGGAGGACTGAGGACTGGATAGTACAAAGGAAGAGTAAAATCTGAGTTGATAGAGAAAAAAATGGAAGATAGCTGAAAGGAAAAGATAAATGCCAGAGATGTAAGGATGTAAAAAAGAAGATAGACGTGGCAGATGAGCCATAGACCCTAGAAAATGAGTTAAGAGAAGACAGAGGAAATCAGAAAGCAGAGATTGAGATCAACATAATTAGAGAATAAAATGTCTAGTCAACAAAGGTAGAAAAATGAATTTTATTTTCATTGGAATATGTCAGTCTTTGGAATTTACATGTTTTATCTTTTTATTTTGCACAGTACATGGGGTGCATACATCTCTTTCTATTTCCCTATTGGTGTACTGTATGAAGGAATGTAGCCAAGGGTGGGCCTGGTGGGCCGTGGCCCCTCATTTTGGCATGAGCCCTACTGAATCACTGGGAGTAGAACAGTTGAATGAAAGGATAACTGAAGGTGGTGTCAACAATTGCACTGCTTTGTTCCCACCCATATTAAACACAGGCCCCACCAAAATCAGTCCTGGCTACGCCAGTAATGCAGAGTCTGATTTCTTGGGATTTTAGTTTAATTTTTGTTTATATATGTCTATTTTCAGTGCGGTACTTTTTTCCTTACTTGAGGAGGATCTATTTTCTGAGTGTGTAACCAAGAGCGGGTATTCTGTTAGCATGGAGTTTCTATGTCAGGATTGGTAGTAATCCAGCTTGTTTGGTTTTCTGAATATGTTTATGGATGTTCTATGGCCCACTGCAATATTTACAGTGCTCCTCTTTTCTGGATAGGCCCCTTGTGTGAGTTTATGAAGTTGATGCTGTTATCGTATGGTAGATTATTTTTGTATGGTCTTGTATTACTTCACAATATGCCCAGTACTGGTGAGGGTTTATATTGCTGTTACTGAGATGACACTAGAATCAGAAATTACTTTTGATATGTTGTGTTCTCATTGAAATGTCCTATTTCTGCTCTGCACCTATTGTTCAGAGAAGGATTTCTTTGGATGCAAAATATTATGTTAAAAAAGCGAGAACCGCAGCACAGTTTAAAGCATCAACATAAAATTAGTTATAATACTTTTATTTTGATGTTATAAACTGTGCTGTGGTCTTTGCATTTTCTTTTTGCTCCTTGGTATGTGATCACCTTGTCTCCTTTGTCTTTTGTAGAATATATATTTACATTAAATACCATGGCGGCCCAGCATTCAGTGTCAGGAGTCAATATGTTTTATATTAGATTCCCAGGCTATAGAATTAAACTGCTACAATTTTACTGAAAATACACATCATTGCAAAGTTAAAAAAAAAAATAGACTGCAAAAATGTTGTCTTCTTTATTGTTGGAGCAACCACCTGACCGGTGTCATGAGTGAGGGGGACCCCTGTTCCCTGATTCGAGTTCTGAGGAGGCTCCTCCATTTTGGCTGCTGGGGGGGTAGAGGTGCCATCTCATCTCTTGCTTCAGACTGCAGATTGTCTTGAGCTGCCCCTGCATTTATCTATTTTTCAGATGCTCATCTAGTACAGATCAAAATAAAAAGTAATTTAATTATGCATTTGTTTGCTTATGTATTTATTTTGAGGCATTTTCACTAACATAGGCTACCCGCGTAATGTAAGGGGAGCTAAAAATCCCGAACCATCCTTGTTGCAGACATCTGAGTGGGGCTTGGGATGGATGAGGGTGTTCCTGCTGTTACCTGCACTGGTGTCAGGTGTGCTCAGTGGGTGGCATTAGTTGCACCTGCAGCTGGTATACCACAGTGATGCAAGGACAGATGTACCTACCCTCCATGCTAGTAATGTGGCCCACACGTGTTACTGGCATACGGCTTAGTAAATACGCCCCTTTATGCTTATAATCCTCCAGTGCTGTCTGAAGAACTATCTTGGGCAGATTACAAACTGCAACACACTATAATTTTGCTCTGCTCTGGAAGAACCCGGTACACTTTAGGGGGATCATTGTAGAAGCAATATTTGTGCTTTGGACGCCCGAAAACAGGCTTAGAGATGTCTCTAGAGCCATTTTAGAAGGAAACTCTGGGAACATGTGAATCTGAACAGGGCATGGTTAGGACATTTTCAGGGAGCTGGATGTCCCCTCCCCTAATCACAGAAATCTTATGTACAGCCAGCATCATGTCTAACCCTAGAACTGCTCCAAGGCACAAATAGTAACGAACATGCATCTGAACAGCGTTCTTGTTTTAGCTGAAAAGCATCCAGGGGTTGTAGAGAAAAATGCGCTCATTCATCTCCAGTACTCATCACATCAACAACAGCAACAGGTGGATTTGAACCCTATCTGCCCTGTTCTTAATCAACTACTCTAACCATTAGGCTATCTTAGAGGTCAGGGCTCTAGAATACTATTCTAGGGATGTCTTGGTAGATGCCACCGTGGATGCTGATATCGCACACGTACAAGTTTGGTGAAATCACATCTGCACCTGGATGTTCCTGCATATTTTTCAGACATTCTGGCTTAGATATCCCAGATTGCACTTGGATAGATCTTCTAAAATTCCTCTATAGACAACTGAATGAAAAAACTATTCTCTAGAACCTGCCAGATTACATTAGATTCAATGTTAAGTCTTTATAGAATTGAGTGTACATCTCATGTAGTATTTTGGATTGATTGGGATCAGTCACCAGATCTTTGAAGCTTACTGTCTTTATGGGATGTTATGAACCAGACAAACAATTGTGATAATCTCTTATGGAATCCACTATTTTATGATGCTCGCTCTATTTCCCTAAAGTAGACACGCATCCTGAATCATGCCCATGTCGCAACTTTAGTTTCAATGTTTTTTCTGAACCAGTTCTGTGTTAGTGATTCATTTGTATTTTTTATTGATAATTTAAATGAATGTTTTAATACATTTAGAGCTCGATTCCCTAAAGGGCATGTCTGGGACTCTGGATGGCTCCAAGCAGATGTTCCAGTGGGTACAGGATCGGGCCCTGAGACGGCCTGGTGTGCTACAGCATGCCCTTGGGGACATCCTCCTCGCAGGCCCCTCTGACTCTCATGGTGCCAAACCTCTATTTCCCCACCACCCAACCCAAGGCTGGGCAGCAGGGCCAGGATCAGGCAGAGGGGATCTACCTGCCCCTGGCCCCTGGTCTCTTGAGGGGGTTCTGGCCCTGATCACCCGGTCAAAGCTGTTTTTTCCATCTTCAAGGTGGAATAAGCAGCATGTTCCCCCTGACCCCGCAGGACATACAAGGCCGTGACTTGAATCGGCCCAGTACATCCTGCTGCCTTGGCCCGCCTCTGCTCTGCCCTCACTCCATCCGTTCCTGCACACCACCGGCTTTCCCAGTGCTGCTGCTCTGGCCGTGAGGGAAATGTCAGAGGGGGAATACTGGAGGATAGCTTGCGGTGCCCCAGAAGTCGCCTTTCAGAATAGAGCCCTTAATACATTTATTCATATATTTTTTGTCACTGGGAACATTTATAATTTTGCTCATGCTATATAGTAACGGAGAATGTGATGGCAGATATAGGCGTAAGTGCCCATTCAGTTTGCCATGTAATCTGGCTAGGGTTGTAACTGCTGCTCCATACAGCTTACTCTGTATCTTCTTTTGGGGTTGTGTTACTGCATGCAGGGCATGCCCCCTCCTCCATGTCTTTTTTTTAGAAGTAGAAGGTCATTATCTTGCTTTTTTGAGCTGAAGCGTCCAATGCTTCTTTTCCATGCTCTTGCCATTTAGAGGTTCTCTGTGTATATCCCAGGCCTTGTATAATAACAGCACTTTTTGTCTTCACTATCTCCTCGTGGAGGGTATTCCAAGCATCTACCACCTTTTCCATGAAGAAATATTTCCTGACATTGCTTCTGAATCTACTTCCTTGAAATGTCATATCATTTCCGCTAGTTCTACAGCTTCCCTTCCTCTGGAAGAGGTTTGTTCATTCATCAATATCTTTCAAATACATTTGGAACACTCCGAAAAGTGGAAACAAAGAAAAATAATGGCGGATAACGACCACACAGCCTTTTCCAGTCTATACTTCCATACCAGCTGCTAAGTGGAGGAGTAGCCTAATGGTTAAGAACACTGGCTTGGGAACCCAGTAGACCAGGGTTTGCTTCCCACTAGCACTCCTTGTGGCCATGGGCAAGTCACTTAATCCTCCATTGCCTCAGAAAAATCCAAGTTATCACTGTCCCTGTTTAATGTACATTACCAAGTTTAAGTTTCAATGTAAACCACTTTGATTGAAATGATAAAGCAATATATAAAACCTGTTAAATAAATGCATTTTACAGTCCCTTTCTTTCTCTTAGAGATCCTCCATGTTTGTCCCATTCCTTCTTGAATTCAGATATAGTACTTGTCTCTACCATCTCCAACTGAAGACTATCCTATGCATCTGCCACTCTTTCTATAAAGAACTATTTCTTCAAATTACCCCTAAATCTATTTCCTTTCACCTTCGTCTATGGCCCCTCATTGCAGAGGGTTTTTTTTCCAACTGAAATAGGCTCTTCTGTGCATTTATGCCACAGAGGTATTTAAACTTCTCTATCACATTTTCACTCTCCTGCCTTTCTCCATAATATACATATTGAGATATTTAAGTCTGTCCCCATTTGCCTATGACCAAGAGCACTGAACATTTTAGAAGCCACCCTCTGCACTGACCTGTTTATATCCTTTTAAAGGTGTGGTCTACAGAATTGCATGCAACACTTCAAATGACGTCTCACCAAAGACTTATACAGAGACACTATCACCTCCTTCTTCCTGTTGGCCTTTCTTCTCCCTATACACTCACGCATCTTTCTGGCTTTCATTGTCACCTTTTCTACCTGCTTAGCTACCTTAAGATCATCAGAAACAATCACCCCTATAACTTTGTATTTTACAATTGCAACTACTTTTTGTCTTCTCTGTACTCAACTTGGTATGCCTCTCCTTTTGGTTGTGAGGTCTAGTACAACATTTTTGAATAACCTTTGTGCTGGACTAGTTTAACATATCACAATCAAACCTTCCATTGATTTCAGAACTTGAATTCCCTGTTTGAACTTTAGATTGTCCAAAAGTTAAAAAGACTCTGATAAAAACCGCTCATGAAAGAGGAACGATTGCAAACCACAGTTCAGAAGGAACTCCCAATATAATTGTGTAGAATTTAATGCACATATGTTTCCATACAACAAAATTACCCATTTTTTAAAGAATTTTCTTTCACCACATTCTTGAGTTCTTTGGCAGGCTCTTGTGAACATTTTCAGATTTTATTAGTTCTGCACTTTCTGCCAAGATTTTAATTTTCAGCCAAGCCACTAATATCTTTGAATAATGTGAGGTCATGTGTGTCTATGAGACAGTCTTAAAACATGTATCTTCTTGTTCTTATGCTAAAATTTCCTGAAACTGGTTGCAGATCTGCCTAATATTTGCATTTTCATTTGCAAATGTGTTTTTAAACATTGTCTATCCTTAGGTTTTCTAACGGATTTAAAGACTGAGTGGCGAGAAGAAACAGATGCTGGCTTGGCCTGAAGGTTTTCATTTTCAAGGTCATGAACTGAATTTTGCCTTTGGAAGTCTTTCAGCTGAGTCACAAAATCACTGTAAAACAGACGATGTAGATAGAGTTCTAAAATATGCTGACATAATATGGATACTCCAACGTGACAGCCTTCACCCACATACCCTATATATCCATCCACTCCATCCATTTAATAATGCTTATATGCAAAAACTCTTGAAATAAAGAGTCTCTACCTTTATTGAACTGAAGGACCAACATGGTATTAAAATTAATATACAGTGATTAATGGATATAGCAAAATATGAATTATACAGATGTGATTGTAGGTTAGAAAAAATGGTCTTGGACCAGTTGTATGAAACCACTTCCATCTCATCTAGTCATATCCAACATGACATTTCTTGACTACATCTATTTACCACCACCCATGATAAATTTATATGGAGAAATCATTGTCCATCATAAACCTGGAATCCTGATGTTAGCCATACAACTCACATAAATAATCAAATCACTGAAACAATGACCCTCCCACTAGTCCTGTGATAGCAAGGACAGGTCTTGCTCCATAGTCTATTTGTTGTTTCTATGCTGTTGAGTTTCCGGTGTTTCCATACTGATTTATTTAACCTTTGTGAGATTGGGTCTCTGGGAAAATGCTTAGTACTGTACATTAGAAACTTATCTTTCATTTTGCCACAATGCTTTCTGGGAACTTTCCAAATTCCTGTGAATTAACAGTTTTGTATAGGTCGCCTAGACAACAGGACAGCTAAGCTAAGGTACCCAGAAATCCTCCACCTCTGTGTTTACCATTGGAGGTGTTGCAGCCGTATCACAGTCTCAATCACTAGGTGCAGTCAAGTTTTGCAGAACTTCCAGGGCACTTTAATTATCCTCATGACAGAAATAGTGATATTGATGAACCACCTTGTAGGAAGATTGGAAGAGGATTCTCATTAAAGCTTAGAGGCAACGCTGCATCGAACCTTGACATGCATAGTTTTCTGAGCACTTTACAAAACTTGCAATACGCAGAAAATTTCATTACATATGAAAACATGGGGAATACATCTGTTGTCTCCAATGTGTGCAGGGGGAACAATTATTTTACAAAACAAGACACTGAAAAATGAATGATATCACTCTTGGCTTTGAACATGGAAGTGCCAGCATTTATACATCAAAACATTTGACCTGTATACAAAACAAAATATTTAAATACCAAATTGCATTGCTGCCATTAGGTTTACACACTACTGAACTATTGTTAGTTGTGGTGAATATTAATCATTTTGAGGAAGCCCGGAGAACTGGTGAAACCATTGGCTGTGGTTAATGCAGCAGAGCAGTTGTGAGAGCGCAGGCGACCTGGGGCCCTTGGAGGCTTTATACTCATGGCGACAGATACTTGGAACCAGATTCCATATAAGCCGACTAGCAAACGCAGAAACATTTAAAGTGAATACGGGCACGATTCTGACCCGATTTCGAAGACACAGGTATAGATGCGGCCCTGTTTCTGGCAGCAGGAAGGTAGACGTGTCTGGCGTGATACTCCCAACATGATATTCAGCAGACTCATGCGTGTATCCAGTGTGAGACCCGCACACATATACAGGAATGGGCCATAGAGTAAAGCAGTAGGCAATAGTAGGAGATATAGGTAAACAGTGGTCAGGTTTTGGACGTGCCCGTGCTCACGGTATTCTATGAAGTTACATGTCTGTGATTATGCCTGTCTCCGTACTGGCCACCTCTCTGCTGTTTAAATCTGCATCTCCTAAGCTGCTGTGCTCACTGACAATAGTGTGCTGATGCATACATGACATAAATACTGATGATAAATGCATGCTGACCATATCCTATCCCACTACATGCCCAGAACAGTGTTAGGTAATCCTAGCATACTCTAAGATACTATAAGAGAAAATAAATATGAACAGGTATGACAGAACATACCTTGCATCAAATGGTACTTGGCATCATAAAAGGTTTCAGTGAGTCTTGCATTGGTCAGCTGAACATACAATCTTAAAAACGCTCAGGATGGACCATCATCATTTGCACAAAAACCAACACTAACATAGCAAATCCCCAAGGGATGCATAATATTGCATAATCTGGGGATTGTTAGCACAATATCAGTCATGTCTCCCAGTGCCTAGCCCTCCTTCCTGATTTGCAGATCAGCACACCAGATCCTCCTGTGCAACCTTCAAACCACACAAACACACACACACACACACACACTCTTTCTCATCTGCTGTCACAAAAGACATAATTCTGGGAAACAGATTCTCAGCACCCATAGACATAAGTTGGTATACTATAAAAGCAAGGAGTGGCAGAACTACAAATCTGATCCCCCTTTCTCACCCAAAAACAATCATGTTACAGACTCACTCACACTTCTAACATCAACATTCCCATTTTACATAACATAGGAATTGTCAGGGTCCCCCAGATTAGCTTCTTCAGCACAAACTGCAACTGTCAGCATAGCCACCATAATCACTATTGCTCGTCTTAAAATGTCTTTAGGGGTAATTATTAATGCCCTTTAGCTTACAAGATTCTCTCACCCCTTATTTCTGTTCATTATAAATGCATCTAGCTGTTTTTCAGACTTCAGTCAGCAGTACGAAGCAGGCTTGTCACAACCTCTATATAAGCACAGCAGAAAAAATGTCTAAGTACTGGCCTTATACCATGTTTCTGGAAGGAACAATGAGCACGTCTTTGGGAAACACAAAAAAACATACACGGACCTTTCCTGAATATGCTTTCTATGTCTCTGTGGCAAACCACGCTATTTCCTGCCCCTCCCAGGTACATTCTGACATCGCCGTGCAAGCGAGATAAACGTCCTGGGCACAAATTCCTGAGTTTCCTGATGGATCTGTTAGTGACGATGTTGACTGAACAATTGATTGAATGATTCATTTCTATAAAGATTGCTGTACTTTCAGACCTTATATTGACTCAAATTCTTTGTCCTATTTTAGATAATCAAAACTTAAAAAATAATTTTGGAGGTCAATCAAGAAGGCTTGCAGAGCATTGGCAAGTGTAAGTAGAAGCATTTGCAAACCGTAAATGCCATCTGCATATTAATAACAATTTTAGGGAAGCCGCTGCTTGCGTAGAACCGCAGTGCACAGGGTTTGGGAAGGGGCATGTTTTGGGTGTGCTGTGAGAAGGACTGAGAAGCGCACATGTATTTCTCAGTTCTGCAATGGCAAAAAATATCTAGAGTTTGGTCCATTAATCTGCTTTGGGATACCTGTTAAATGCCAACTGACCGCTCATTTGGACATGGGATAACTAAGGAAGCAATTGTGCTTACCTATCTGTTATTTAAATACACCTCAAAAATCACAAAATTTAGGTTTTGTAGCTCAGCTTCTTAATTTTATCTTTCTGGTTGTCCATTTTTGAAAGATAAGATAATTGTGTAGTTTGCAAAATTAGCACCTCAATGGATAAATATAATTACACTCCAACCAGGGCCAAAAATGTCTGAAACATATACATGAAGGGTGGAATGCAGAGTCCCTAATAGCAGGGTCAGATTTCCAGGGAAGCCCTGGATGGGGGCAGGAAGGGATGGCAACAGGGAGGAGAATGGGCGGGGTGGAGGGTGCACCCGTCAGGGCCCTGTACGTTTGGGCTGGATGAAATGGTTGGGTTACATATTCTACCTCAAGGGTAGAATAAGTCACCCCAAGTGTGGCAATCTGCGGTGGCGGACTCCCCGGAAAGGTAGGTAAGGCACAGGAGATTCCCGCATCCTAACCCCTGCCTCGGCAGCTCCATTTGGAGGTTAGGCAGTGGGGAAAGCAAACTATTCTGGATCCGGGGGTAAGCGTGGCTACTTCATGGCATCCTGGTGCCATGGCGACAGGACGCCACGGCACAAGGCTCCTTGCAGGAGCTGTCGCAGGGTGGAAGGGGAGGGAGCAGGGTGTTCAAAGGGGCCTGAATTAGGGCACCTCCTGCCCTTCGAAGCCCTTTGCACCCGATTCTGATCCCATGGGGTAATCTAGCTCCTGCAGGATAAGAATCAGCTGCAAATCCAGCCCATCCAGATTTTGGATGCTAATCTGGAAGGGTCAGACGGGCCCCTTTCTGCATGAGGCTTCATATAACTAACAACATGCTTTTGCCCTGTTTTTCTTCAAGGAAGTAAAATTTCAAACTCAGAGGTGTAATGGGGTGAAAAGAATGGATGGATAAGTTGATCCTGATGAGGCTGAGTGAGGTGCTAACTATGCAACTCAATGATCAATATTTCACTCAGATTATTGATCTATTTCATAATCTAATGGGCAAATTAATTGGTGGAATAGACTAACAAGAATTGTATAAGTCAGTCTAATTTAAGAAATCTTGGTGACTATTCTTACTGTACACTATTTTCCTCAAACCCCTTATCACCTCTTTGTTTCGTAAACTATAGATGAGTGGATTGAGCAGAGGTACTAAAATAGCATAAAATACACCTACCACTTTGTCCAGATCAAATTGGTATTTTGCTTTGGATCTCACATACATAAAAATAATGGCTGCATAAAATATTATTACCACGGTGAGGTGAGAAGCACAGGTAGAAAAGGCTTTCTGACGACCTGAGGTAGAAGGGATCTTTAGTATAGCTATTATAATGTAAACATAAGACAGCATGGTGAATAAGAAAGCTGAAAGGATTAATATGGAAGTATAGGTGTAACAAATGATTTCAGTGGTGTGTGACGGGGAGCAGGATAATTCAAGCAAAGGTCCAGCATCACAAAAAAAATGGTTTATTTCGTTGGGTCCACAGAAATGTAAGTTAGCTATCAAACTTATGGGTAATAAATAAATTGTAAATCCAGTTGCCCAACATGACGCAGCTAAGTTCGTACAAACACGGCTGTTCATTATTGTAGAATAACGTAATGGATTACAGATGGCTACATACCGGTCATATCCCATGGCCGTCAAGACCAAACATTCTGTAGCTCCAAGGGAGAAAAAAAAGTACAGTTGAACGAAACAGGCAGTGAATGAAATCATGTTCTTCTCAGTCATGAAGCCAAATAACATTTTAGGGATGGTGGCTGTGGTATACCATACCTCTAGAAAGGAGAAGTTACCTATGAAGAGATACATGGGTTTGTGAAGATGACGGTTGTGTAGTATTATTAAGATAATGATGACATTTCCAGACAGAGTTAAAATGTAGATAATAAGGAAGAATAAAAACAGCAATAGGTGCAGGCGCCAGTGACCTGGAAATCCCAGCAATATAAAAGTCACTGTCGTTTGATTTTCCGCTTCCATTCTCATGAGGCTTTATCCATACTGTGGGAAGATTCATTCATATAAAAAAGAGTGATGTTAGAACTTGCTGATGTAGCCTTATTCTAAATGTGTGAACCATAGACTGTTCTATAGTTCTACTAGCTTCCTTGGCACAAACAAAAACTGAACTCTGAGCTTATAGTAATATATTGCAGTGTTTCTCAAGATAGTCCTGTTCTACTGCTTCGGTTTTCAGGATGTCCACAATTAATATGCACAACATAGATTTGCATGCAATGTAAGCAGTGCATATAAATTTATTTCAACTAATATCACTCTTAATTAACGTTATGTCATACACTCAAAGTTACATAGAAACTGGCAAACCAAAAGGTTTTTTTAGGACCATCAGAATGGAAACTACTCGGAACAATTTTTCAATAAAGCTCAACATATGTCGCCCCATAAATCCTCATTGGTTCAATCTTTTATCTTATTTTTATACTGCTCAAGTATCAGAATCATTTCATTCTCTACATGTAATAGGCACTTATCTTTATATGTTGTGTCCAGAAAAATTATCCATACATGAATCCATGTTAAAGTTAAAGTTATGTTTCGAAAGACCAATAAAATCAGCTTTCTTCATCAGTGAATACTCCAAGAGTGGAAGTGGATAAAAGCACGCTGAAATCTGGATGCTGATCAAGAGGAACATTCCCTGATTGAGACAACTGATTTTGTTTGTATTTCGAGAAAAAATGTTTTCAATCTACATATAATCAAACTCTGGAATTCATTGTCGGAGAATGTAGTAAAAACTGTTAGAGTAGTTGCATTTAAAAGAAGTTTAGACAAGTTCCTGAAGGAAAAGTCCATAAACTATTATTAAATTGGACTTGGAAAATCCACTGACTGCCTTTTGGGAACCTGACAGGTACTTGTGACATGGATTTGCCTCTGTTGGAAACAGGATACTTGGCTTGATAGACCTTCTGTCTGACCCAGTATGGCATTTCTTATATTCTTATTTATTTATTTAATTAAAAGGATTTCTATACTACTTTATCTTGGAATCAAAGCAGTGTACACATCAAACAAATTACGAGGCTGTGTGCGTTGGAGTGGGCATGCAGTGATTGAGTCGACAGTGTATGTGTGTGTGTAATGTATCAATGATTTCAAGATGAGCTAGATACACTGTGAGCTATGTACAGGGAACTGTATACAAATAGAAGGGGGGAGGCTGAAGGGGTCTGGAAGAGAGGTGAGCAGGCTGGGAGGCTGTTTTGTCAGGTCACGTGATGTCCTTATAGTGTTCTATGAAGAGAGTTGTTTTGAGCATCTGAAGTCTTTGAGGTCTACTGTTGATCTCAGTTGCATAAGTTGATCTCTTATGTTCTAAGTAGTTGCGACAGACAATATGAACAATATTCTTCCTCCAGCAGTGACCCTATCTTTAAATCTAGCCTTTATGTATTAAAATTTTCTACAGTATTTGCACTTGAAGACATAAGCTTCTTTAAGTTGTTCTCAGATCTCTGAATGCATCGAATAGAAGGAATAGTGCATTGTCTATCTCCTTGCTAAACAGAGGACTATTCACCTTCTTTTATGTCAACCTTGTCGATCGCATGTCAATATCTACTTCCGAAATAGATTTCAGCATACATGTCAGGTTATGTATAAACCTTTAGGTCTCACCTTCATAGGCATTCATGTTCAGGATATATAGTACTTTTTTTACCACTCTAAATCATCTGTTGTCCTTAGATACCTTCACAAAAACTATCTTTTAAGGCTCAGCCTTCCTTAAATCTCAACCTGGTCTTCGTATAGTTCACTTTGGGTCAGTGTTTCATACTGAACCACCCGGTATTATGATTTCTAGTCCCTAAATTTTCCCTTACCATGAGATCCGTGACACTGTCTCCATCTGTCAATATAATTCCCCTCATATGGAATCCTCCACTAGTTTTATTATAAATGTATTTTATAAGGATCCAGTGCTTCTTTCCTCCTAGCTGTTGTTGCAGCAGGTAAGCCCCAGTTCACGTTTAATAGGTTGAAGTCACTTACAAGTTGAAGCTCCCATTCTATGTCATCCTGATGATGTCTCTTACCTTTTCTGAATTTACCGCCTTCCTCTGTTCCTGATGCCTGTGTAATACAGTGAAACCTCGACTTACGAATGAATCAACTTACGAGTTTTCCGAGATACAAGCTGTCGCTCAGTCGATTTTTTGCTTTATGATGCGAGCTGCGATCTGAGTTACGAGCTAGCGAGCAAGCTTACGCCACCCGCCATCAGCGAGCGTTCAGTTCACGTGGTTATCTTTGTAGCACCTGCACATCTTTTAGATGGTTTTTTGCTTTCTCTCAACTTTTCACGTTGCGTATTGAATAAAAACTTCAAGCGATAGAGCATGGGGAAATTTGATTTGATATACGAGCAAATTGAGTTACGAGCTCGGTCACAAAACAAATTAAACTCGTAAGTCATGGTATTACTGTATTCACAAGCAAATACTGCGTACATGGAAAACCATAGTAATTAAGCTTCTCCCAGCTGTCCCTTCATTTCAGTGGCTACTAATGTTTTCCTAACATGAACAGCTACTCTTCCCCAATTTCCTCCATGCTGACTCTTCTGTGGTAATTATTTAAACTTGGATGATCACATTCTAGTCCTGGTTTAAGTTATACAAAGTCTTAGTGATTGCAGCAATATTTCAGTCTACTTCTGCCACTAAACCCTACAGATCTGAGATTTTATTGATAATGGTTGGAAACTTTTCATACATAACCCTACAAGATGGAGCTCAATCTCTCTCTTTTTTAGGTTTCATTTTCCTCTTATTTTGTTTTATAAGCTATACTGGCAGCTATATTCCCATCTACATTTGTTTGCAGTCTTCTTTATGTTGCTTTTTGGATTATTTTGTTTACCATTGCTATTCTTCAGAGTAGGAGCTCCAAATGGTTTTGTCTTGCATATACCAGGACAAAAGTGGTCATTCGTACATCATGTGATGTTGGATGGGAGCACAATCTCTCAAATGTATTGCCAGAACTATTCTTAATATTAGCTTTGTATTAAAGAAAGCTTTCTTGAAGTTCATAAGGTATACTACAGACAAATAACACCAGTATGGTGCATTCAATGCTTAGTAAGCGAACAACTTTCAAAAGAGAAAATATAAGGCTAATTAGTAATACTTCTTGACTCACCAAAGTTCACTGAAATAGTGTCATTTTTCTTGAATTATATGCCATTTGTTTAACGCGGAGCCTAAGTTCTGTTCTGTGCTTCACGGTGGAGAAAAACATGGAATGACATTTGAAGCAACCAAAATGCGGTGCTGATACATGATTATTTCTAAGTAACTTTGGCTTGGTACATTTGCATTAAATTGTTCTTGTGGATGCTTCCTAAGATCCCCTGTTGAATTTATTAAGTCTCTCTAGAAAGTCCTCCGGGGCAGTTTTCCTCTTGTTTGCTTCTAATGAAGACCTCAGTGTCTAGCCCAAATAATGAAATGATATTGAAAATAAGATGATTTATTTCCAACAATTAAGTTTACATTACCCAGGGAATGTATCTAGTTAAGAATATACTTATTAAGAATATCAGGAATAGGATTTATGTGTTGTTAAGGTAAAGGGCTGTTAGGATCTAATCTTATCTATGTCAGAATTTATTAATGTGACCTTGAGCAGATTCCTGTAGTGTCATTGTGCTCAGTGGTGCTCATATTTTTAGTGTACATCACATTGACATTAGTGCATTAAAGATGTTTAGTGGGTATTAAGGTAATTCATTTTAATCTTAAAATAATTACTCAGTACTGTTTCAGTAGCATTCTCTACGAACTGTGAGATCTATGTGCAAAAATTGAAATATATTTTTTCAAAGTTGTTCAAAAATGCTGCAGTGTTATTGCCCAGCATATTCTCTGATATTTTGCATATAGTCCAAATTGCACATCACCGAGAATCTCGAGATTCATGTTATAAAAAAAATATTGTGCACCAAAAACATGGTAAAAGCACCACAAAGGATAATTGTATACAAAGAAAGTGGCAGCTACTACAGTACCAACAGATAAAGAAGGGGGATATCTCACTGTCTCACCCCCCCCCCCTGTAAGGAATGTGACGCTATAAGAGGAATAAAGCCAGGGCAGGATAAACAGCTAATTCTGGGGCGGTATAAATAGGGAGAGCCAGTGGAAGTCAGCATAAATGACTAGGTGACAAAGTGAAGAAGTGTGTCAAGGAGCATGATATAGCAGCATATCTGATCAGTATTGAACCGAACAGCGCATACTGTGATGGAGAGGTGTCTGGGCAGCCATTTCACCATCGTTAGGCAAGAAGCCGCCACAGCAAGTATCAACAGAATCTCCCACAGCAGTAGCAACCAACCAGAACAGTCAGTGCCCACATCACATCGGGTTCCGACAACAGTGACCAGGCCAATAATGTGGGCTCCACCACACCAGGATCGGGCAGCCGCAGGAGCAGTGGGGGTGCCTCTGCCATAGAGCCCAATGGCGCAAAGATAAGCAGCAGGAAGGCCCCGATGTCTTTCAAGGCTTGACTGGTAATGTGGAAGCAGCTGATAGAGTCAGCAGAGCAGCCAGAGGATTGAAAGACTACTTGCACCCAAAAAGGAGCCAGCAACATATGCCAGACCTCAAGTTTGGAAACAGTGGTTCCTTAAGTGGCACACGGTGAAGGACTCGGTGTGTGAGGTGGGCTGCAGTGGCACCTCATGTGGCAGTGGAGGATGCAATATCAGATTGTGAGGACAGCGGTGGAAAAACAAGCTAGTGGTTGACCATTAGTCCTCCCTTCCCCGGTAGCATCAGGTGGTAGTCAGTGGATAGAAGTGGCAGGCAGAAGGGAGATGGCTGGACAAGCTGACCAGAGGGGCAAACAGACTGGCAACAAGAGAAGGAGACCAGACCAAGAAGGAGAAAAGAGGGGGAACCCTTCAAGCAGGGGGAGCATGTAGAGCACTGTAGGAAAAAAAGGCCCCATAACAAGGAGAAAAAAACCAGTAAGAAAACGGCTCAGGAAGAGTTAACAGGAGAGAAGTGACAACCCAAGAAAAGCCAACTACCAGAAAAGATGAACCAGGTAAAGGCACCAACAGCAGTCCATCGGGTGAAATGCCTATATGACCTTCTGGCTGAACTGCAACAGCAGAAGGCCAGCACAAACAATAGTGGACAGCAGGCTACTGCCTATAGCCAGATCACTGGGGATAGTGGACAAGGACCAGCACTGAGGCAACTAGGTGAGTATTGTGAAACATCTGAAGAGCAAGCTTGCATATTCAAACACTCAGAAGGCATCTCAAGGGTGTCCCTGGCAGCTACATAGGTATGCTGTACCCAGCCAGCCAGAGAGAGCAACAATGGCAGCAGACTATTACAAGTGTTGGCTATGATTGAGAAACTCCTAAAAATTAAGGGCAAGCAGGGGAGTTGATTGAATGAGCAGTTAGCAACAGCAAGCAAGGATAATGGCTAGCCCAGGGGTTGTAGGAGGGTCCAACAGCAAAAAGGGGGGTAATGGTACCTTGTCAAAGCCAGCTGAATATATTTGTGCAACAAGTAATAGATAGCCATCTCCCCCTAGCAGTTAAGGAAAAAAGATAAAAGAATAAATACACTGACATTTTTTCACAGCTGCAGAAAGAGGAAAGGCATTGTGACTTTTCAAGCTTCCAGGGAAAATGCAAACTGAAGGAAAAGAGAGTCAAGAACTTAAACAAGAATATTGCTACATGATGTGCAGCCTTTAGGATAATGTCCAGCATAGTGGGTGAAAAGGCACCAGAGACCTGTTTAAATATCAGGATTTCATTTTATAAGCTTATAGAACATATTGCGCTAACGCTTACCAAGACTATAATTGTTACTACTACTACTACTGAGCATTTGCAGTGCTGCACAGACATGTAAGAGACAGTCCCTGCTCATCAGTTCTTACAATCTAGTCAAGACAGACAACACAGTAGGTGTAGACATGGATAAAACAAGGGGGAATGGTAAGGAAACATAAAAGAGATCAGGTGAGCCAAGACCTGAAAGCGGATCATGGTCACCAGTAGTAGTTTGAACTGTGATAGGAAGGAAGTTGATTTGTGTATAGTCACAATGACAAGAGACAGCAAGAAAGACCAAGACACCGGGAGCTACGTGAGTAAGCAGAGAGGCAGAAAGGAACAAGAGGATATGTAAACAGGTTTAGGCCATTTGGGGATCTCCAGAGAGGGAGGTTCAGGTTGTTCAGTAGTGACTTTTGTAGATTTCAGAGCCATTACAAATTAAGCATGCGAGAGGGACAAGTCCTGAGAGCCATCCGAAGTTCAAGTACCTGAAAGGAGGGAGTGATCCAAGGACACAGATTCTAAGGTGGCATGCACAGTTTGCTAACAACATCACCAATCAACATTAAGCAGCTAGAAGAAAATGTATAGGGTTACCCAGCAGCGGAAGCAGCATCGTTGCTAGAAGGATTACAGGAAGGCTTTGTTATACCCTATGAAGTGTACAAGGGGAAAGGACAGCAGACAGCCTAAAATCCACACTAGACAACCCAACAATAGTGGGGAACAAGATAGATAAAGGAAGAGTATTGGGTAGGGTGGCAGGGCCATTCAAGAAAAAGCCATTTAATGATTTGATTATTTCCCTGCTCAGTCTGGTTCCTAAGAAAAAAACGGGCGTTCTGCCTTATTCCTCACTTATCCTTCCATAAGAGTGGGGCAGTGACTGACTTTTTAGATAAAGATTTTCTGCTCTTCCTTGGACCAGACTTAGGAAAGGATAAGATGATATGGGAAGGGAGTCTAGTTGGCAAAAACAGTTGCAGAATCGGCATTCTGGCTCAACGTGATTCACCCATCTTCTTTCCCCTTGCTGGGTTTCAAGTTTAAAAGGTACTATTACTATGACAAATGTTTGCCATGGGGTGCTCGGTGTCATGTTCATTCTTTGAAAGCTTGAGTACATTCCTTCAGTGGACCGTGCTGAGGGCATTTGAGGAAGGTAGAATCATTCACTATCTGAATGACTTCCTGACCATGGGCGCCAGCAAAGGAGAGTGTAGGGAGGTGCTGGGGGCATTCCAAGATAAGGCAAAGGAGCCGGGGATCCTGCTAGCAGAGAAGAAAACAAAAGTCCTTCCTGCAAACATTATCCTCCCGTGAATCAAGGTTGACACAGTCCAAATGGTCACAAGGCTCCCAGCATCCAAGCTGGGCACCTTAAAAGAGTTAGTAGGTAACACATTGAGGGCAAGGAAAGTAATACTAGGACAGATGCAAGTTTTAATAGGGCATGTGAACTTTGGTGCGGAGTAGTGATGATGGGCCAGGCATTCACTAGGGGGGTCATTCTAGAACACGAATAAGGGGTTTGTACATGTGGCAGGAATGTTTATGTGCCAAAAACATCCCAGACTGTATTCCAAAACACTGCTGACGCACATCCACGGCGCTAGCATGGGGATCTCGGAACGTGGGTGATCGACGGCTGAATGGTCAGCCGCAAAGACATAGAGAGCATATTCAGGAAAGGCTCGTGTATGTATTGTTTCCCTGAAACGTCCACGATATTCCTGCTGAAACATGGTATAAGGCTAGGACTTAAAAAAAATTCTGCTCTTCTCTGCAATGCGTCCCATATTGAAGAATGGTTCTAACAAGTATGTCATGAATTGATGTGACTGCACTCAGGAAAAACCACAAGATGTAGTCTTAAGGTACAGGGAACAGAGGTGAGGGAATGTTATAAGGTATAGACATTAATAAACACCCTTAAAAGAAATATTAAAAAGAGAAATAAGTGGTTATTCAGGCTATGCACTAATGTGCTAAAGGAGCCAATCTATGGGACCCTAACAATTCCCATGTACATAAAAATGGGACTGTAGATGCAGGGATATTATGGGTGTGAGCAGGAAAAGGATTCCTTTTTGAATGAGAAATGGAGATCATATTTGTAGTCCTGGTACCACATGCAATTGTTATGTTATAGCTGTTATGTATAGGTTCAGGACATCTTTTTGGCAGAATCATGTTTTTGTGAAAGTGAGATCGTGAGGGGTACATGGGAGAATCTGGTGTGCTCATCTGCAATTCAGGGGGAATATGAAAGTCTGGCCAGTACCTGGATTGTATGGCTGACCACAGCATCACCAGGTGCCAGTCCGATGGGGCAGTCAAACTCAGAGAGGGTACACCATAGCTAAATGTCAAAACATATCCCTGTCAATGGGACCGTCAGAATAAGGACACTCATCCGTGAAAACAGCACTAATGCATGCCCATAATGCACATTTTATGGGACCAATGGTGTTGCTGTTGAACATGTATTAGTGCTGCTTGCACTGCTGAATCCCCATATTCTGAGGGTCCCTATTATCAACAGGGATATGTTTTGACATTGAGCCGTAGGAACCTATGCTGTTTCCTTCTGGATCATTTTACAAAGGGTACTCAAATAAGTGTGATAAGGCAGCCATACATCTGCTGGAACTGGGAGATAGAACTGATATAGTGATAACATCCCCCAGATTGTCTCATGAAGCCTACATCCCTACCCAGGCCAATGAGAGCTGCGAGAGTGATAATATATCTGGAGTCTGGCTGCTTGGTGTGACGGCACAGGGATCTCCCCTCCCATGCCCACACAGGCCTGACCAGGGGAGCAGTGCCACAAATCTGGCTGCGGGAAGGCAGACAGGGATGCCCCACAGGTAGCAGATTTATACAGACTGACATATGCCACAATGAGACAGGTGAAGCTACTGTGAGAAATGCCAGTACCCAGATAGATGAGCCTCAGATGCCATGGCCAGAAGGCCCTACTAGGACCACTACTGATCAGTTGTATAGCACTACAAGGCATACGCAGCGCAGCACAGACATATGTAAAAGATAGTCCCTGCTCAGCGGAGCTTACATACTAGTCAGATCCCATCTCTATCCCCATCCATAGTGGCATGTGGTCCAACCATGTATTGTCAGCAGTCCTACAGCTGCGAACCGCATGCACTAGATCCTTGCTCGCCTTAAAATAGTCAATACACTTGTAAGAGTCGTGCACCCCCCAATAGAAAGTAGAGTCATGCTTCCCAAGATGATTCATCTTCCATATATCAATCAAATCAAACATTTTTAATCAAGCTCTCAGAGCCTTCCATTCAGAGGCCTGAATAGAGCCCCCCTCCTTAGAAGTGTCTACCATGGGGTTCAGATCCAAATTAAAATCACTGCCCACCACCAGTTGCCCTTCTACAAAGCCACCCAACATTTGTGCCAAGTGGTCAAAGAAGGGGCCCTGACCCACATTAGGTGAAATCAAACACGCCAAGGTGAGTTTAGAGCCCCCCACCTCCAATTTCAAAAATAAAAAATGCCCCTCCTTGTCCCTGCAGACCTCCACCACCTTCAATTGTAAATCTGTGGACATCAATATTGGTGATGAAGAAGAAGAGGGGTAACATGATTGAAATGAGAGGCGTGAGTTAGAAGACGAATAGCAGTATTTTGAACATGCTGAAGACGAGACAGTTGGGATTGGGGCAGACCAGCTAGGGAAACATTACAGTAATCGAGATGAGACATCACAAGGGAAAGAAGGAGAGTAGCCAGAGTGGAAGAAGAAAGGAAAGGGCGGACAGCTCGGAGCTGCCTAAGGGAGAAAAAAGAACGCTGAATGATCGAGGAGATGTGCGCCTTGAAAGAGAGGGAAGAATCAAGGGTAACGCCCAGATAACGGAGTGAAGAAACAAGAGGAATAGGCTGTGAGGAAAGGGAAGGGGCACAAGTGGGGGAGGGACTCCCAAGCGTGAACCAAATAGCGAAAGATTTAGCGGGATTCACGTGGAGGAAATTGGAAGAAAACCAAGAAGCGACAGCAGTGAGACAATGATTAAGAGGGGTAATGTCAGGGAAGAGAGAGTCTGTGTGACATAAGAGAAAAATATCGTCTGCGTAATAATATGCAGAGATGCCGAACTGTTGGATTAAAAGGGCAAGAGGGGCTAAGAAGACATTAAAAAGAAGGGGAGCGAGGACAGAACCTTGGGGAACCCCACAAGTGAGGGGAGTGGGGGCAGAGGAGGAGGACCTGGTGACTACAGAAAAAGAACGACAGGAAAGAAAAGAATGAAACCATCGGAGAACCACACCAGAAAGACCTGCTTCCCGAAGGCGAGTGAGGAGAGTACGGTGATCCACTAAGTCGAAAGCTGCAGAAATATCATGGGAGACAGCTAAGGTAAAGAGACCACGATCGTGAGCAGTGTGAAGTTCATTAAGGAGAGAAAGAAGGACAGTTTCAGTGCTGTGTCCGGGACGAAACCCTGATTGTCGGGGGTGGAGAGTGAAGGAAGCTTCAAGGTGAGAGGAAAGTTGAATAAAGACCAGTTTCTCAAGAAATTTAGAGAGAAAGGAAAGGTTGGAGATGGGGCGCCAACTAGAAAGAACAGAAGGATCGGAAGAATGGGACTTTAGTATAGGACGAACGACAGCGTGTTTCCAACTGGAGGGAAAGATGCCAGAGGACAAACTGGAATTGAACAGGGAGAGAATGTAGGGAGAAAGAGCAAGTGAGGGTTCCAGGAGCCAATGGGATGGAATGAGATCAGCCGAGCAAGTAGTTTTACGAATGGAGAAGAAGGTTTTCTTAAGAATGCTGGGGGTTATTGTCTCAAAGGACGACCAGGAGTGGGATAACGCAGGGGTGGAGCGAGATGGGGAAGGGAAAGGAGGGGGGGAAGACATAACAGGGGGAGAAAGGGGAGGGGGACATGAAGGGAAGGACTGACGGAGGCTGTCGACCTTGGCAACAAAAAAGGAAGCGAGAGAGGAAGGGTCAGGAAGGGAGGATGCAGGAAGAGGGGAGGGGGGAGGGGGAAGAAGCGGAGTGAGACGCAGTGAGGGAATGCAAGATGGAGTACAATTGGTGTGAGGAATTTGAAGAGGAAGAGATGAGATTAGAATAATAATCACGTTTTGCGGCAAAGAGGAGAGAGCGGTAGTGGCGATGGCAAAGGTGAAAACCTGACAGGTTAGTGGGGGAGGGATGCCTCTGCCAGAGGCGCTCAGCCCGACGGAGGTGCCTGCGGTGTAGAAGGAGACTGGGGTGGAACCAAGGATGGCGTGGGTGACGGCGGGGGCAGGGACGGGGGTGAAAAGGAGCAATAGCGTCCAGGGCAGTTGAGAGTGAGGAGTGCCAGCAGTGAGCCTGGGCATCAACGGAAAGTGACTCAAAATCTGCAGGGAACAGAGCGGTGGGGGATGGGAATTGGAGAAGTGTGTCTGCGGTGATCTTACGAATGAATAGTGGTGCAGAACTGGGATTTGGGGTATGAATCGAGGCTAATGGGGGGGGGGGGCAGGGACAGAAAAAAGAAGACAGTAATCGTCAGACCAGGGAAGAGGGAAGGTGGTTTGAAGGGTTGTTTCTAAGTAAACAAAAGAGTAAGGGTGCAAAGTGCTTATTAGTAGATATAGTTATACAGTGGATATAGTTATACACAGTTGTACACAGTTTTAAACAAATTGAAAGCTGTGGATGAGCAATAAAGCAAGTGCCTTATTAGTAAATATAGTTGTTCAGTAGATACAGTTATACACAGTTGTACATAGTTATGAACAAATTGAACGTTGTGGAGGAGAATTAAGGACATTGATATAGATTAATACAATTAGTTGAAACAGCTTACAGTTTTGAGAAGAGGAAGGCTCTTGTTATTAGAATATCAGCATTGCTGCTTGGAGGATCACGATGTTTGCTGTGTTGATATTCACTGGTTCAGGATCACAAGGATTGAGTGCCGGCTCCGGCTACCGGTCCCCGCCTAAGGGCCACGCCAAAGGGCCCTCGGGCGAGGCCCTCAGGTGCGGGCGCGCACGATGGCACTGCCTATTTAAAAAGCAGGCTGGAGCTCTGATTGGGCAGCAGGTCTGATGGCTGTTAGCTGCTTCAGCTATGCAGATGGAATCACAGATCCCCAGAGGGGACAGGAGCTGGAGAGAGTCTCTGTCACAGAGCCTGATGGTGCTTCTTATTTAAAAAGCAAGCTGGAGCTCTGATTGGGCAGCAGGTCTGATGGCTGTTAGCTGCTTCAGCTATGCAGATGGAATCACAGATCCCCAGAGGGGACAGGAGCTGGAGAGAGTCTCTGTCACAGAGCCTGATGGTGCTTCTTATTTAAAAAGCAGGCTGGAGCTCTGATTGGGCAGCAGGTCTGATGGTTGTTATGTGCCTGCCATACTAGGGAGAGACGGCTCGGGGGTGTCAGGTTGGTGATCTAGCAACTACTGGCTAGGGTAGACCTGGTAAATGTAGGTGGATTGTGTTATGCCAGCAGACTGGGGACAGGCAACTCAGGTATGGTGTACCCAGTTTGGACTCCTGGGTGTATATATGTTTCAGACAACGTGTGGACACACCCTGCAATGCCTTACTAGGGGCTGCAGTAAAGGGTGTTCATTTAGCTGGGTTTACAAACTGTTTGGGATGCATCGTGGGGAAGGTCTGTAGACCCTTGTTAGAGTGGTCCCCAGATGTGCACTGATTGCCCTATTACAGGCACAGTGGTACCTGTGTGACCTTTGGGGTACCTGCTGGGTAATGTCCCCTGGATGGGACACTGTGGAACACAGACTACTGGGCATGTTTGACCTTGGTCAGATGCTGTCTTGCTGATTTCAAGTTTCTGTGTTCCTATGTGCCACCTAGGAGACAGCCTAGTCCACCCTGTGCCTCAGCTGCCCCCACTGAATGTCCCGCCTGCAGTCCCCTATGCCCCATTTGCACGATCAACATAGTGGCCTTTCATACTTGGGCACTATGCGGTTGCTGCAAATGGAGCACTACTATCACCTTCCTTGGGCTCCCTGCCTGTGCTGTACATTGCTGACACTGAAATGGTTTCTCTCTCCTGCAAATGTGCATCCACCGCCAGGTTTTCACTGGCGGTAATGTCCCGGTGTTAATGTTGCAGTGTTAGTGTAGCAGGGGTCTCTCCACGCCCACTCTCCGCCCATTGACCCCTTCTCTTCGCCTTCTCTCCACCCTCTGGGACAGATACCACTGCTGGTAATGTTAACACGTATTAACGTTACATCTGGTAACATTACCACACGTTAATGTTACATTTGGTGACATTAACGTGCGGTAATGTTACCACTGCTATGTTACCGCACCTTAGTAAACATGCCCCTCAATGATCTTAAGTATGGGGAAATCTTTTTTGTAATTTAGTATTTTTGGAGATTTCTATTTTGTAAGGTCAATTGTCTGTTGTGTTTTACAGAGGTATTTAAACATCTCTATCAGATTTTCACTCTCCCACCTTACTCCATAATATAAATATTGATATATTTACTGTAAGTCTGTCCCCTTTTGTCTTTGACCAAGACCACTGACCAGTTTGATAGCCACCTTCTGCACCGACCTGTTTATATCATTTTGAAGGTGAAGCCTCCAGAATTGCAGACAACACTCCAAATGAGGTCTCAGCAAAGACTTATATAGAGACACTATCACCTCCTTCTTCCTGCTGGCCATTCCTCTCCCTATATGTCCAAGCATCTTTCTGGCTTTCGCCGTCATCTTTTCTACCTGCTTAGCTAACTTAAGATCATCAAAAGCAATCACCCCCATAGCTTTGTTTGTATTTTACAATTGCAAACACTTGTTGCCTTTTTCTGTACTCAACCTGGTATGTCTTTCCTTTTGTTTATGAGCTCTAGTACAACATTTTTGGATAACCCCCTTTGTGCTGGACCAGTTTAGCATATCACAATCAAACCTTCCACTGATTTCAGAGCTTAAATTCCCTTTTTGAACTTTAGATTGTCCAAAAGTTAAAAAGGCCCTCATAAACCCCTATATAAAACAGAAGTTTCAAACCACATTTCAGAAGGATCTCCCAATATAACTGTGTAGGGCCTGATATTGAAAAGTATTTACACGGTTTACATTCTGTATGTGCCTCCTAGAGGGAGGAGTGACCTAGTGGTTGGGACAATTTACCTCAGGCCAGAGTGCCAGGGGATAATAATGTTTAATGTTTAATTTCTTGATATACCGCTCAGGCCAAAGCATCAGAGCGGTTTACAATACAATGTAAATTTTAAGAAAATACGAAAAGAATGCCATATATGAGATAGGACAGAGTGAGAGATACAGTGATAGATAAAAGAATAGAAGAGACAAGAAGGAAGGAGAACAGCAGGGACAGCAAACTCAGGCCGGAGGGACTGGGGTCTTTAGTAATATAGGCGCTCCTTGTGGCCTTGGGCAAGCCACTTAATGCTCCGTTGCCTCAGGTACACATGTAGACTGTGAGCCCGTTGGGGACAAGGGAATATATATACAGCACCTGCTTGCATATGGGCAGAATATAAATGCCTTAATAGAACAGAATACACTGTAGCAGCGAATAGCCATCTCAGAAAAATATTAGGCCTGTAGAATTTAGTGCACTGATGTTTCCATAAAACAAATTACCCATTTTTTGAAAAAAGTTATTTCACTAAATTTCCGAGTTCTTTGGCAGGCTCATGTGAACATTTTCAGATTGTGTTCATTGTGCGCGTTCTGCCAAAATTTAAATTTTGTCACTAATATCTTAAAATATAATGAAGTCATCATGTCTATGAGACGGTCTTAAAAAATATCTTCTACTTCTTATGGGAAATTTCCAAAACTGGTTGCAGATCTGCCTAATTTTTGCATTTTAATTTGTAAATGTGTTTTTAAACATTATCTATCCTTATGTCTTCTAACGGGTTTAAAGACTGAGTGGTGAGAAAAAACAGATGCTGGCTTGGCATAAAGGTTTTCATTTTCAAGGTCATGAACTGAATTTTGCCTTTGGAAATCTTTCAGCTGAGTCAAACAATCACTGTAAAACAGATGATATAGATAGAATTCTAAAATATGCTGACATAATATAGATACTCACATGTGACAACCTCCACCCACATACCCTATATATCCATCCACTCCATAATGCTTATATGCCGAAGATCTAGAAATAAAGAGTCTGTACCTTTATTGTACTGAAGGAACAACACGGCATTAAAATTACTCTACAGTGATTAATGGGTATAGTAAATATGAATTATATAAATGTGATTGTAAGTTAGAAAAAATGGCCTTGGACCAATTGTATGAAACCCACTTCCATCTCATCTAGTCATATCCAACATGACTTTTCTTGAACACATCTCTTTACCACCACCCATGATAAATTTATATGTAGAAATCATTGTCCATCGTAATACTGGAAACCTCATTTTTGCCACACAGCTCACTGTTTCACACAAATAATCCAATTACTGAAACAATGACCATCCCATCGATCTTTAGACCTAATAAAGGGAGAGAGGACAGCTCTTGCTCCATAGTCTATCCATTTATTTTATGCTGCCGAATTTTCAGTGTTCCATACTCTCTTATTTAACCTTTGTGAGATTGTGTCTATGGGAAAATGCTTAGTACTATACATTAGAGCCTTATCTTTCAATGCTTTCTAGTAACTTATCAAATTCCTGTAAATTAACTCAGTTTTGCATAGGTCGCCTCGGCAGACAAAAGGACAGCCAAGCGATGTTCCCTCTAAGGAACCCAGAAACCCTCCACCTGTTTTATCTTCTGAGGCGGTGCAGCAATATCACCGTCTCCATCACTAGGTGCAGTCAAGTGTTGCAGAACTCCCAGAGCACTTTAATTACCCTCATGACAGAAATGAACCACCTTGTAGGAAGGTTGGAAGAGGACTCTCATTAAAGCTTAGAGGCAAAGCTGCATTGAAGTGCGGCATGCACAGTTTTCTGAGCACATTACAAAACTTACAGTAAGCAGAGCCTTCCATTACATATGAGGACATGGGAAATACATCTGTTGTCTCCAACGTGTGCATGGGAAACAATTATTTTACAAAACAAGACACTGAAAAATGAAAGACACCACTCTTGGCTTTGAACATGGAAGTGCCAGCACTTACCCATAAATGTCCGATTTTACAAACTATACAATTATTGTCTCTTTTAAAAATGGGTTTCCAGAAAGAGAAAATTAAGGAGCTGAGCTACAAAACTAAAATGTTGTTATTTGTGAGGTGCTTTTAAATACCAGAGATATAAGCACAATTGCTTCTTCAGCTCCTCTTACAAATTTCAGGCCCAAATAAGTGGTTAGCTGGCATTAAACACGTGTCCCAAAGCAGGCTCATAGGCCAAACTCTAGATTTTTTTAAAAAGTATGCATGTATTGCCTTTGCGGAAATTAGAAATCCATGTTCACTTCTCAGTCCCGCCCATAGCAGACCCAAAACATGCCTCTTCCCAAACTCTGTGCACTGCAGTTCTATTAAGTAAGTATTCGCTTCCCTAAAATCGCAATTTATATGCATAGGGCATTTATGCAGATGCTACTACTGACATTTGCAAATGCTCTGCAAGCCTTCTAATTGATCTCCAAAATTATTTTTTTAACAATTTATTATCTAGAATAGGAATATTCTGTGGCAATATCCACATAGGAGACTCCATGAATGTATGGGATGAGCAGAGCTATCTGGAGAAGTGCTGACACTAACCAAGTTAGTGTGATTTTCATCTGGCATTTATCTTGACTGCTTTTGAGGCCTGCTTTCCATGAGGTCTAAGTTGCCCAAGTAAGTGCTGACTGAAAATTGCACTAATCAAATAAAGTCGTCACTTGTCTGGATGGCGTTGATGCTGCCCTCGCTCCACCCACAGACTGCTCCTGCGGTAACCGGACTATGCTGGTGTGATCCGCGGAGACCGAAGCACAGTCCCAATAATGCTGCTGAACTTCCCACTGGCTCTCCGGCTAAGAGTTCTGAATATTAGCCTCACTGTAATAATCAGCTACATAATTAAATAATCAATGAATCAAATCACAAAAAAAATAAGTGAGCAATAGATAAACAATTTATCAATAAATTAATCAGTCAAACCAACCACTACCTAGCAAACAAAGTTACAGTATATAAATTCAAACAAACAATTAATGAACACACATAATATCCTTCACATCCAGCCAGGCTACCAAGGCATCATTTAAGCATTATGTACGTCCATTTGAATGCACCAAAATGAAGGTTAATTTTTAAAAAGGTTAAGGTGATAAGGAGCAATTTAATACATTCTTGACTAGATTTCTGGAGCTCATAGTCCCACAAGTCAGAGCAGAACCTTTGAATCAATCATTCACTGATATGTTTATCCGTCAAAGCATGCAACTAACCAATGGCAGATTGTTACATATAATTCATACCGTAAAGAAAGAAATCAACCATCAAGCAACCAAATTACTAAGATGTAATTCTAACAACAATCACCCATCAATCCATCCTTTTAGGAAACCTACCTAGCCACTCACCCACTCATCCAAAGACCTATGAATTAAATGTACATCAGAGACCTATGAGTTAAATGTACATAGAACTTAAATTATATCCCATTTCACCAATGAATGGTCCAGCAAACTAACCAACTAATCTGTCCGCACATATTCATCCAGCCATTTAGAGACCTAAGTGACTAACAACATAATGTCACCCTGTTTTTCTTCAAGAAGGTGAAACTCAGAGTTGTAATGGGGGGAAAAGAACAGTTGGATAAGTGAATCCTGATGAGGCTGAGTGAGATATTAACTATGCAACCCAATGATCAATATATCAGTCAAATTATTGATCTAATTCAAAAAACTAATGGGCAAATTAATTGGTCAAATGGACTAACAAAAATTGTATTAATCAGTCTAATTTAAGAAATCTTGGCGACTATTCTTACTGTACACTATTTTCCTCAAACCCCTTATCACCTCTTTGTTTCGTAAACTATAGATGAGTGGATTGAGCAGAGGTACTAAAATAGCATAAAATACACCAACCACTTTGTCCAGATCAAATTGGTATTTTGCTTTGGATCTCACATACATAAAAATAATGGCTGCATAAAATATTATTACCACGGTGAGGTGAGAAGCACAGGTAGAAAAGGCTTTCTGACGACCTGAGGTAGAAGGGATCTTTAGTATAGCTATTATAATGTAAACATAAGACAGCATGGTGAATAAGAAAGCTGAAAGGATTAATATGGAAGTATAAGTGTAACAAATGATTTCAGTGGTGTGTGACGGGGAGCAGGATAATTCAAGCAAAGGACCAGCATCACAAAAAAAATGGTTTATTTCGTTGGGTCCACAAAAATGTAAGTTAGCTATCAAACTTATGGGAAATAGATAAATTGTAAATCCAGTTGCCCAACATGACACAATCAAGTTCGTACAAACACGGCTGTTCATTATTGTAGAATAACGTAATGGATTACAGATGGCTACATACCGGTCATATCCCATGGCCGTTAAGACCAGCGATTCTGTAGCTCCAAGGGAGAAAAAAAAGTAGAGTTGAACAAAGCAGGCAGTGAATGAAATCATGTTCTTCTCAGTCATGAAGCCAAATAACATTTTAGGGATGGTGGCTGTGGTATACCATACCTCTAGAAAGGAGAAGTTGCCTATGAAGAGATACATGGGTTTGTGAAGGTGATGGTTACATAGTATAACTAAGATAATGATGACATTTCCAGACAGAGTTAAAATGTAGATAATAAGGAAGAATAAAAACAGCAATAGGTGCAGGCGCCAGTGGCCTGGAAATCCCAGCAATATAAAATTCACTGTTTGATTTTCTGCTTCCATCCTCATGAGGCTTTATCCATACTGCGGGAAGATACGTGCATATAAAAAAAGAGTGATGTTAGAACTTGCTGACGTAGCCTTATTCTAAATGTGTGAACTGTAGACTGTTCTATAGTTATTCTAGCTTCCTTGGCACAAACAAAAACTGAACTTTGAGCTTATAGTAATATATTGCACTGTAACCGAGGCAGCTCGGACCCGGTGATCCCCTTGTTCCCAACCCCTCCTACTCCCCCTCCCGAACACACAACCTCCCCTTGCACCCTCCTCCCTAAACCGTCCCCCCAGCCTCACCAGCCCCTTCCAGAGCCAACCCTTTTCCACAAAATACAACTGACTCAATTTTGGGAATCAACTGGTCGCAGCTTTATTAACTTGCATAACATTCCAGAACACTTCTGTTACAACATAATCTTCTTAATAAACCAGCATGCGAAACAAGCCTTCACCAGCCGTGTTATTAACAAGGTAACCTCGTTCCACTTCCGCCACGGCTGGGCTAGCGGCAAGCTTCCGTCCCCCCCTTTCCCCGACCTCGCCATATTATTAGCAAAAGCCGGCCAAGGGGTTATCTGGGTTGGGGGAACTGACCCCGCCCCAATTATAGTTTACGGCTCCGGACCCCGGGAACCTCTGGGATCCCGCCCACCCCACCAGCTGCGACACCACCTAATCTACCCACCGCCCACACCCATAAAGGGCGGGAGGGTGGGAAGCCAGTGACACGCCGCCTCCTCCTCCTTCACTGCCGAGGCGCCGAAGACTGTCCGCCCGCTCGCCGCACACAACTGGCCCGGACACCTCACCCCCCATTGGCCCACCCCGCCCTGCTGTCATTCACCAGGGAGCCAATGGGTTTAAAAGATGCCCCTCTGCCTGAGCCAATGACGCTGCTGGCCGCGCGCAGTGTCCCCGCACCGGTCTGCGCGCCCGGTTACTAGTAACCGTCAGGGACCCTGCCCCGCGGCCTTGTAATTTCTCAAGATAGTACTGCTCTAATCCTAGCCAGTCTGGTTTCAGGGTGTCCACGATGAATATGCATGATATAGATGTGCATGCAATAAAGGCAGTGCATATAAATTTATCTCAGCTCATAACACTGTTAATTCTTTTTAACATTCTGCTATACACTCAAAGCTACATACAAACTGGCCTCCCAAAAAGATTTTTTAAGACCATCAGAATGGGAACTACTCCCCATAAATCCTCATTTATCCACTTGTTTATCTTATCTTCATACTGCTCTAATCATGAGAATCAGTTCATTCTCTTTATGTAATAGGCACTAATCTTTATATCTTGTGTACAGAGCAATTCTCCCAACATGAATCCATATTTCAGAAGACCAATAAAATCAGCTTTCTGCATAATAAATAATAAAAGCATGCTAAAATTTGGATGCTGATTAATAGAAATATTCTCTGATTCAGACAGCTGATTTTGTTGGTATTTCAAGAAAATATTTTTTCTTTCAATGTGTAATCAAACTCTGGAATTCATTAGTAAAAGCCGTTAGTGTAGATGGGTTTTACAGATGTTTGACAAGTTCCTGGAGGAAAAGTCCATAAACCATTATTAAATTGGACTGCCTTTTGGGAACCTGACAGGTAATTGTGACCTGGATTTGCCACTAGTGGAAGCAGGTTATTTGGCTTGATGAACCTTCTGTCTAACTCATGGTATTTTGTATGTTTTTATGTAATGACGCCTCCAAAGCTGAGGTTCTCAAGCCAGTCTTCAGGAGACACCAAGCTAGTCAGATTTTCAAGATAACTACAATGAAAATTCATGAGAGAGATTTTCATACAATGGAGGCAATGTATGGAAACTAGCTAGGTGTATCCTGAGAACAACTGCTCCAATGTCTAGGTCTGGATGAGCAGTTAGCTAACGTGTGTGACTTGATGCAGCTATAAATACTGACCGGTAAAGTTTATGAAGTTTGTGTATATTATCAGGCCTCCAAAGATGACCTCTTTAATCTCTTTTAGTTTGGCTAGTTTGCTCTTTAAGTTGCCCTAAAAAGTCCTACTTTTCACTTCACACCTGATTGCTGTGAAAATATGGGTTGACTTGCATTGAAAATCGGAGTCATACACCATACTGCAAGTTGATTGTATATTATATTTCATATCCAACCTCCAGTTGATAACAATAGATGAGTCCTAGAAAAGGTGTTCCTAGAATTCACCATTGTATACCACCAGTCATTAGCGTAAATAACTAGTCTGAAATTGCTTTACTTTGTTAGAGTTTTTCCCTTTATATTTGTAACATCAGTCTCCAATATTTTAACAGACCAATTCCATTTTACCTGTTTTCTTATGGCTGCTTGAATTTTATTAATATGTACTTTGATTGAACACTAGCTTGCATTTCAGGATGTAGTAAAAGCTGTTTGTGTTGCTGGATTCAAAACCTTTTTGGATGAGTACCTGGAGGAAAAGTCCATAAAGAGAACTATCATAATGGGAAGGACACGGGCAAGGTCCCGGTGGACGCCGGTAACCTGGGGATCGGCCCGGGTCCGGCGTCCTGCTGTGGGGCTGGGGGGGGGGTACGTCATGGGCCCACACGGAGGACGTGCTGGACGCAGCGGCGTCTTTTAAAATCATTGGCTCCGCAAGCACGAGGAGCGGAGCCAATGAAACGGCCCTGCACGCCCGAGGCTTTAAAAAGGGGGGGGGAGTGGCGGCTCCCTCCTTTTCAGCGTCGGGCGTGCAGAGGGACAGCTTCCCTCCCCTTGGTTATATGGAGGAGGTGAGGGCGGTTTGGGGTGTCGCAGCTGGGGGGCAAGGCGGGATCCCGGAGGTCTCCGGGGTCCGGAGCCTTTAGGTCATACTTGGGCGGGGGTGGGGGTGCCCCCGACCCGGATAAGCCCTGCTGGCCTTTGCTAGTCACATGGCGAGGTCGGGGAAAGGGCGGTAGCAAGTTGGCCGGTGCCAGGACACGGCCGAAGCAGAGGCAAGGTCACCTTGCTAGTCATATGGCGGGTGAGGTTTGGCTCCGCTTTTGGGGATTGTTAAGATTGTTATGTTTTGGAATGTTGATTGTTTATGAATATAATAAAGCTGCGACCAGTTGGTTCTTCCACGTTAAGAAGGCTATGAGTGATTTGTAAAGGGGTGGAAAAAGGTGGGGGGGGGGAGGGGGAGGGGGGCAGTAAAGATGTTTTGCGCAGGAGGGATAGGATGCCGGGTCCAATCTACCAAGGTTACCATGGACGATCACATAAACACCTGGAGCTCCTTCAGTTCAATCAACGGAAGACAAATAGAAAACACCATTACATCCCTGAACACAACCTCCCCCCTCGATCCCTGCCCCGCTTCATGGATAAAGGCAAACAAAAAAAACCTCAGCGGAACAATCACTAAATTCACAAAAGAAATACTCCACCAAGGAATCATGCACACAAGCCTAAAAAATCCTCCATTCTCCCCACACTGAAAAAAACGAACCCTAAACACATCAGACCCAGCATACAGACGTATTGCAAACCTACCCTTCACAGCATAATTCATAGAAAAAACAGTCCAGTACAAACTACAAGAACGCATTACTAGACAAAATCTCCTAGATGCCCAGCAACATGGCTTCCGACCACAACATGGAATGGAAACTTTATTAATCACATTAATAAACACACTCACACAAGGAATTCAGCGGATCAACCAAGGTTATCTATTAATCTCCCTAGACATTTCATCGACCTTCGACATCGTGATTCACCAAATATTGCTACAATGCCTCCGCACAACTGGAATACAGGGAACCATCCACAAATGGTTCACATCCTACCTCACCAAAGATATCAGAAGATAAGGATTGGAAACAACTTTTCAACCCCATACAAGCAAACCCAAGGGGTGCCACAGGGATTCACCCTCTCCACTGTGCTCCTCAACCTATACTTCCAACCACTCTGCAGAACTATAAGGAAACACAAAGTAAACCTACACATCTATGCTGACGACATTATGATTTATGGACCAATCGACACTCGCCAACCCAAAATAACAGCCCACCAAGAATGCTTCACCGAGGTAAAAAATGGCTAACAGAAAACAACTTACAAATAAACTATAACAAGACAGAGGTCCTCTATATAACAAGAGACAATGCATTTGACCCACCCCCCACAATAACGCTGAACAACATCACATACCCCATCTGGACTACTGCAATGCCATCTTACAAGGACTACCGCATTCCACAATTCTACTGCTTCAGACAGCCTTCCACTCCACAGCAAGAATCCTGCAAGCAGCAATGAGAAAAGAACATATCATCCCGATACTCAGATAGGTTCACTGGCTCCCCCTGCAAAGCTGCATAACATACAAAACCATCGTGCTAACACACAAAGCAATTCATTTGGATCCCCCCACACACCTACAATCACTCATACAGCCCTCACAACCACACAGAGCCAGATGGGCCTCGACAAGGAACATCCTCAGCATCCCCCACTCCAAAACCGTCAAATCAATAGATATGCAAAAGAGCCTTCCAACTCTATGCACACTCCATTTGGAACAGCTTCCCGGATCAGCTCAGGAACATCAAGAACCTCAAAACCTTCCTCAAAAACTTAAAGACACATCTCTTTACTAAATATTTCCATTGCAGTAAATAACCCCCCTCCGGAAGAACAATGGGCACCCACAAATCGCTAATTGTTGTATATAGAAAGAAACCTGTATGTAGTTAAGAGCCAATATTCTTGGTTTGCATGTTGTAAATAGTTAATGCAAAATTGTTTCAATGTAAATTACATCTTCAGTTCTATGTAAACCACCTTGACTCCGAGAAAGGCAGTATATAAATACAGCTAAATAAATAAATAAAGCCTTATTAAAGTGGATCATGGAAATTCACTGCTTACCCTTGGGACAAGCAGCATAATATGTGCATACTTTTGGAAATCCGACAGGTTTATGTATTTATTTTTATTTAACTAGGCTTATAGACCACTTTTCTATCAGTCAAAGTGATGTACATTCAGGTACTATATATATATTTTTTCCTTGTCCCCGAACGGCTCACAATCTATGTTTTTGTACCTGAGGCAACGGAGGGTTAAGTGGCTTGCACAAGGCCACATAGAGATCTGGAATAGCCACTGTTGGAAACAGGATACTGGGTTTGATAGACCCTTGGTCTGACCCAGTACGGCATATCTTATGTTCTTGGTATATTTATATTTAATATATTTTTAAAAATCTCAGCAAAAATTTAAAGAAAAAAGTTTACTAATCCTGCTAAATCAAGACAACGTTAATATTTATTTTTGTTCACTTTTAATGGAAGTTTCAAGGATAAATCACATGAATTGGAAATAAGAGTCTGCGACCCACTACTTCAGAAATTGGTTAGATCTGTCTTGCACTCCCTTAGGAAGAACTCCATCTAGCTGCAGTGTTATAGAAAGAAGTTGAGCCCCCCCCCCACCCAGCTTTTTGGCAATATGTGTTATTGATGCTACTCAATAATTTACCACCAGTCAGGTTTTCTGTATTGCAACAATGACTATGCATGAGATCAATCTGTGTACTCTAGATCTGCAATATATGCAGATCTATCTCATGTTCATAACAATCCTGAAAACCTGGCTAGCTAGGTGTACCTAAAGGACAGGTTTGGGAAACACTACAGTACATCACCACATACAACAGCATCGCACATATTCAGGCAATTATTCAGTTACCTTCTAAAACTGTGTCATTAATTATAAGAATAGAACATGCTATCATTCAACTACCCTACTGAAAAACTGTGACTGAGAATTTTATCAAAACATCAATTAATGAGTTTCTCCAGATATTGCAAGTAATTCCCAAAATGATCAGTTCCAGTATCGATGAGGATCTGTTGCATATTGCATTCGTTAGGCAAGCCCAGAGCAAGAGTTGCTTTTGACATCTCTCGTCCTTTTCAACCTTGCCTGCTCACAGATTGACTGACAAGGGAGATGTGGTGCCCAACATTCATGCAAAGTTGCGCAGCAGCCCTCTGCCTGCTCTGCTGCTGGGAAGGAGGCAGGGGAAGGTGCTACAACATCATGGGGCTTGTTTACAAAGCTGCGGTAGCGGTTCGCGATCATTATCGGAGCCGCGACCCCATTGATTTCAATGGGGCTGCGGCTCCGATAATGACCGCAAACCGCTACCGCGGCTTTGTAAACAAGCCCCCATGTTTTTAACCTGTTCCTTGCAACTAAAAAGTCATATCATAGCAAGCTCCCCCCTCCCCACCAGAAGCAGCACCAGCAGAATATTCCCTTGCAGTTTCACTGGAATGTTGGTGGTGTCCCTCTTGGATTGGTGCCCATGGATGTTGACCAGATTGCCCATTTTTTTCTGATAGCTGTACTGCTGGATGATACGAATGTGTATACAGTAGTCGCTCTGTTGATAATGAAGACAACGAAACTGGGAAGTACAGCATTGTTCATCATTTTTATTCCCAGGGATGCTAGCTAGAATCTTAAATGTTCCCCAGCATGTTTTGCCCAAGTATTTGCTTGCACACCCTGGGCAAAGTGACACTATTTTAGAAATAAGCAAGCACTGGAGTGTAGACTTCTCCCACATCTACCCAACAATTAGGCAATCCCTAAAGCATCAACTTCTGAGGGCCAGCAAAAGAGGGCATCAATCAAATGAAGACATGTAGACAAACTCAAAGAACCATAAGTGCCTACTATCACCTGCAGGGGGCGTGAGCGCACACATGCATACACAGCAAGACGGAATACTTGAAAGTACAGTATGCAGTTTGTTCTGAGAGTGTTGATGGGATGTTCATGATTGTTGATTTTAATTATCAAAATCTTGAGGGGGGATAAGGCTGAAGGTTCACCTAGGATGAACACTATCCTTCCACCAGCCCTGACCATCTTTTTAAAATCTAGCCCTATATTTATTAAATCTGTCTACAGTATTTGCATTTGAAGATATATTTAAATGTTTACAGATCTCTGAATAGTGCATTGTCTATCTCCTTGCAATGCAGAGGACTATTCGCCTTCTTTTATGTCACCTTTGTCTATCCCACATCAATATCTACTTCCTAAATTGTTTCTACCATACATTTCAGGCTGTCTATAAACCTTTAAGTCCCACCTTCATAGGCATTCATGATCTGGATTTATAGTACTTTCTTGGGGTATGCCAAACCATGCTCACTCTAAATCATGTGCTGTCCTTAGATCCCTACACAAATATTATCTTTTTAAGCTGAGCCTTTCTTAAACCTCAAACTGGTCTTAGTATAGTTCACTTCGGGTCAGTGTTTCATACTGAACCATACAGTATTATGATTCCTAGACCCTAAATTTTCCCTTATTATGAGATCTGTGACATTGTCTCCATCTGTCAATATAGCTCTCCTAATATGGAATCCTCCACGTTGTATTATGAATGTCTTTTATAAGGATTCAGAGTTTTTTCCTCCTAGCTGATGTTGCAGCAAGAAAGCCCCAGTTCATGTCTAGTAGACTGAAGTCATCTACAAGTTGGAGCTCCCATTCTATGTCATTCTGATTGTGTCTCTTACCTTTTCTGAATTTGCCATCTTGCACTCTTCCTGATATCAGTGTAATATTCACGTGCAGATACCTCTTACAGGGAAAACCATACTATTGAAGCTTCTCCCAGCTGTCCCTTCATTTCAGTGGCTACTAATGTTTTCCTAACATGAACAGCTACTCTTCCCCAATTTCCCACATGCTGACTCTTCTGTGGTAATTTTAACTTGAATGATCACATCCCAGTCCTGGTTTAAGTTATACAAAGTCTTAGTGATTGCAGCAATATCTAAGTCCACTTCTGCCACTATACCCTACAGATCTGAGATTTTATTGATAAGGCTTGGAAAATTTTCATACATAACCCTACAAGATGGAGCTCAATCTCTCTCTTTTTTTGGGTTTCATTTTCCTCTTATTTTCTTCTATAAGCTATACTGGTAGCTATATTCCCATCTACATTTGTTTGCAGTCTTCTTATAAGAACATAAGATATGCCATACTGGGTCAGACCAAGGTCCATCAAGCCCAGTATTCTGTTTCCAACAGTGGCCAATCTAGGTCATATGTACCTAGCAGTTTCCTCAAGAGACACAAGTTCCACAATGCTTGTACTGGATTTCTTTATGTGGCTTTCTGGATTAGTTTGTTTACAATTGCTATTCTTCAGAGTAGGGGCTCCAAATGGTTTTGTCTTGCATATACCAGAACAAAAGTGGTAATTCGTACATCATGTGATGTTGGATGGGAGCACAATCTCTCAAATTATTGCCAGAACTATTCTTAATATGTGTTTTGAACCAACAAAAGCTTCCTTGAAGCTTGTAAGCTGTACTGCAGGCAAATAACACCAGTATGGCCCATTCAATGCTTAGCAGGCGAGCAACGTTCAAAGGAGAAAATATAAGGCTAATTGGTAAGAAATCGGGACTCACCACTCTTCATTAAAATAGTGTCATTTTTCTTGAATTATATGCCATTTGTTTAATAGAGAGCCTAAGGGTTGTTCTATGCTTCAGGATGGAATGACATTTGAAGCAGCCATAATGCGGTGCTGATACATGATTATGTCTAAGTAACTTTGGCTTGGTGCATTTGTATTAAATAGTTCTTGTGGATGCTTTCTAAGATCCCCTGTTGAATTTATTAAGTCTCTCTAAGAAGTCTTCCGGGGGCAGTTTTCCTCTTGTTTACATCTAATGAAGACCTAAGCGTCTATCCCAAATGATGAAATGATATTGAAAATAATAAGTTTATTTATTTCCGACAATTAAGTTTACATTACCCAGGGAATATAATCTAGTTAAGAATATACTTGTGTTAGAATATCAGGAATAGGAATTATGTGTTATTAAGGTAGAGGGCTGTTAGGATCTAATCCTATCTTTATCATAAAATATTAATGTGTCCTTGAGCAGGTTACTGTAGCGTCATTGTGCTCAAAGGCACTAATGTGTTTACTGTGCATTAAGTTGACATTAGTGCATTAATGATGTTTAGTGGGTATTATAATACTTAAATTTAATTTAAAATAATTACTCATCAGCGGTGATTAGATTACTTAGTTCTGCTTCAATAGCATTCTCTACATGCTGTGAGATCCATGTGCAAAAATTTCAAATATTTTTTCAAAAGGAGCCAAAAAATACACAAAGATATTAAAAAAAGACTGAAATGTTATTGACCAGCACATTCTTTGATAAGTTGCACATAGTCCAAATTGTAAACCACCGAGATGTTTTGCCTTCATCCAGAGCAGCAGCTGCAACAGCAAGCATCAACAGGATTTCCAAGAACAGGAGTGATACACCAGGTCATCCAGTGGCCACATAACATCAGGCTTTGACAGAGGTGACCAGGCCAATAGTGTGGGCTGGGCCATCATTCAGCTCTGCCAAACCAGGATCGGGCAGCCACAGCAGGAGTGGGGGTGCCTCTGTGATCAGAGCCCAATGGCACAACGTTAAGCAGCAATCCACTGAAGGAATACCCAAGTGTTTTTCAAGGCCTAGCTGGCAGTGCCGAAGCAGCCGAAGAAGTCAGCAGAGCAGCCATAGGACTGAAAGAGGACGTGCACCTGAGAAGGAGCCAGCATCGTGTGACAAAACTCAAGTTTGGAAACAGCGGTTTCCTAAGTGGCACATGGTGAAGGACTCAGTAGATGAGGAGGGCGACTGTGGCACAGCCAGGTAGGGCAGGGCTTTCGGCAGCTCCGGTCACCTGATTTAGCAGCGTAGGATGCAATAGCAGGTGATGAGGACAGCAGTAGCAAAACAAGCCAGTAGTTGATCATTAGTCCTCACCCGCAAATACCATCAGATGGTAGAAGAGGGCCAGAAGGGATGCAAGTGGGTGGCCAGCATAAGAACATAAGATATGCCATACTGGTCAGACCAAGGTCCATCAAGCCCAGTGTCCTGTTTCCAATCCTGGTCACAAGTACCTGGCAGGTTCCCAAAAAGGTACATAGGTTCCTCAATGATTGTCCTGGGGGTAAGCAGTGGATTTTCTGGGTCCTGTTTAATAATGTTTTATGGGCCATTCCTCCAGGAAATTGTCCAAACCTTTGTTAAACCCAGCTACACTAACAACTTTTACTACATCATCTGGTAATGAATTCCAGAGTTTGATTACTCATGGAATGAAAACATATTTTCTTTTATTACATGGGTTACATTATAGCTTCATTGTGTGTTCCCTAGTCTTTCTACTTTGATGGTAGCATGCCTTTATGTTCGGCATTTTGAGGAAGATGTGGCAAGGCAGTCTGAACTTTGGCCAGAGGTGGCCATATGGCCACAATTTATAGATGACATATTTTACATATGGCAGGGGACAGAGACAATGTTGCAGAAGTTTTTTTCTTGGTTAAATGAAGTACATGAACATTTGTCTAGAATATTCAGGTGTAAACTTTAAAAATGTTCATTTTTTAGATTTGGTTTTTACTCAATTTAATGGGTTTCTGTAGACCACCTTGTATGTAAGCCAACGGACCGGAATAGTCTTCTTAATTATAATAGCTATCAACCTTGGCACCTGCGGAATAACATCCCAAAGGGGCAGTTTCTAAGGTTGAAGCGAGTCTGTTCCATGTAGCAAGATTTTTGCATTCAAGCGTCTATCATGCAACAGTGATTTAAACAGAAAAATGACCTCTCATCAGTGATTAAACAAGCTATATTGTTTTTGACCACTGAGGATGTACCCTTTAAAGGACAAATATGTGTGCTTCCATATTCCTCAGAGGTGTTTTGGGTAAACACTGGTATATATTATAGATACACCCAGTCTTTAATCAGGGTTTGTGTTTTGCATTTAGCAGGGGTCATAATCCAAGAGATAGGATGATAAAAACTCACCCTAGGTCCCCTCCTGTGGAGGATGCTAGGGGTCATGTTATGTGCGGTTGTTCTGTGGTTTGCCAGTATATGATAGAGATCTCAGTTTTTGACCACCCTTCTTTACAGCATCCATATAGGTTACGTCACCATATATCATGTGTTAGTGAGGGTGTCATTTATATCATATTATCTCCATGCAACAAGATATATATAGGTCAAATGTCACACAGATTTAAGACCAGGATTATTGAGCATCTCTCGGCCATCAGGAAAGGAGTACTTACGGAACCCCTTGTGGAACATTGGCAGTCAATGGGCCATGTGGTGCAAGATCTTTGGTGTTGTGTCATAGATCAAGTTATAGTGATGGGTGGTGGGAATTTATTGTTGCGTTTATTGCAACGAGAACAAGCTTTGATTTATCACTGGCAGGCATTTGGTCCCAGTGGTCTCAATGGGCCATTGGAATGTCAATGGTTTTATTGGGCAAAGGAATAGGGAACTGCATTCTTATCCTGTTTTTATCTTGTTCAAGTTAAGCAGTGGCAGGGGATCTGAATTTCTGTAACATGAGGAGGAAATAAACAAAGTTGTGATTAGTTGTTTGGATGAGTAGTAGTGATTTTTGATTGGGTGGATTTTATGAATGGGAGTGTTAGGAGTGGCTGTTATGTGAGAGTAGTAGTTTTTGATTGGTTTTGTTATGAATGGATGACATAGTAGTCAAGAGTGCTTTGTGATTGATTAGGAGGTATGAATGTAGTTTGTTGATTGGGGTAGATTGTGGAAGGAGTTTCTTCTCCCAGTTTTAAAACTGAGATGGGGAGTCAGCTGTTTAAATATGGCCTCAGCTGCTCTCAGTACATTCACAGGCTAATCAGACCCAGTAACTCCTGATTAGGTGTCAGCAGTTCCCAAGAGCTGGGAAAGTTACAAAAGCAGAATTTTAAACCCACCCTACTCGGAGTGGAGGAGTGGCCTAGTGGTTGGGGCAAGGTACTTCAGGCCAGACGGTCAGGGGTTCAAATCCCACTAGAGGACAGCAAACTTGGGCTGGAAGGACTGGGGTTTCTAGTCCCACAGGTGCTCCTTGTGGTCTTGGGGAAGCCATTTAACCCTCCATAGCCCATGTTCCCTGTAAAATATTTATCTCCAAGTTATAATGCCCTGTTCAATGTAATTTCAGTTTGTTCAATGTAAACTGCACTGATGCAGAATAGTGCAGTATATAAGAGAATGTAAATAAGATAAATAATTAAAGAACTTGCAACAAAAGGAAACCAGCCTTTAGAATAATGCCCAGTATAGTGGGTGTAAAGGCAAAAGAGAAGTGTATTATTTGTGAAGCTTATAGAATATATGGGGCTAATGCATGGCTAGGCTATAATGAAATGTTTTACAGGAACATGGTCATTAATAGTAGTCTGTGAAAAGAAATAAATTTATTTCTGGATAGTCACAATGACACAAGACAACAAAAAGGGCCAGGATACCGGGAGCTACGTGGGTATGCAGGGAGGAAGAACAAACAAGAGAATATGTGAAAAGGTTTAGACCATTTGGGGACCTCCAAAGAGGGAGGTTCAGGTTGTTCAGTAGTGACTTTTGTAGATTTCAGAACCATTGCAAATTCAAGCATGCAAGAGGGACAAGTCCTGAGAGCCATCCGAAGTTCAAGTACCTGAAAGGAGGGAGTGATCCAAGGACACAGATTCTAAGGTGGCATGCACAGTTTGCTAACAACATCACCAATCAACATTAAGCAGCTAGAAGAAAATGTATAGGGTTACCCAGCAGCGGAAGCAGCATCGTTGCTAGAAGGATTACAGGAAGGCTTTGTTATACCCTATGAAGTGTACAAGGGGAAAGGACAGCAGACAGCCTAAAATCCACACTAGACAACCCAACAATAGTGGGGAACAAGATATATAAAGGAAGAGTATTGGGTACGGTGGCAGGGCCATTCAAGAAAAAGCCATTTGCATTAGATTTTTTCCTCGCTTAGCCTGTTTCCTAAGAAAAAAAACAGGAGTTCTGCCTTATTCATCACTTATCCTTCCCTGAGGGTGGGGCAGTGACTAACTTTTTTAGCTAAAGATTTTCTGTTCTCCATTGGACCAGGCTTAGGAAAGGATAAGATGATATGGGAAGGGAGCCTGGTTGGCAAAAACAGATAAAGAATCAGCATCCCGACTCAACCTGTTTCACCCATCTCCTTTCCACTTGTTAGGTTTCAGGTTTAAAAGGTACTATTACTATGACAAATGTTTGCCATGGGGTGCTCGGTGTCATATTCGTTCTTTGAAAGATTGAGTACATTCCTACAGTGAACTGTGATGAGGGCAGTTGGGGAAGGCAGGATCATTCATTATGAGGGTCGTTCTAAAAGGTTTAGTCATGGTTTGGACATCTGCAGACATTCAAGTGGACGTCAAAATCATGGACATGTCTCTGTAACCTTTTCCCAAATGCTGTTCGTAGACGGTCCAGTACAGGGACATTCAAGTAGGCAGAGGTTGTCTGGGGAGGAGCGATGGACTTACACGTCCCTGTTCGATCGCAGAAGCAGCAGAGCCATCTGCAGGCAGGTTCATGTTTATTCCTGCCCCAGGCACGACTAGGTATCAGAATGGGTAGAAACCCCAGTCCTTCCAGCCCAAGGTTGCTGTCCTCTAGCACTAGGCCACTCCTCCCTCTTTTGCCTTTTTCTAATGAAGAGCTCAGGAGCTTGGAAGAGTGCATGGCTCTGGTTAATTAGGAGGTTCTGTAAATAGTAAGATGTCTTTTTCCCTGGTCAGTTTGTAGCCATGGAGATACGGTAAAATGTTTTTTCTTTTATACAGATCCTGCCCTTGATGTTTAGGGTTGCAAACCTGAAAATTCCTCCCAAGTGAGAATGATAGAAGCAATTTGGTTTCCCCCCTTTTTTTTTTCACTTTTATGGCAGTTTTTATTATTGAGTCTCATTCAAAACTTTCCTCACAAATGCATTCTCGCCATATTTTTGCATATCCATTCACTATGATATAATTTAATTTTTTGCTCATCTTTTTAATTTCATTTTTAATGTTATTTTCTTACATCTAAGTTTTAATTGGTGTTTTATTTACTATTGTTTTCTTTTTGTCACACAAGCTTTCATTAATTTTAATTTATCACACCTTTTATAAACATATGTCTACGTCATTTATTATTCTGTATTTTAGTGTAGGCTATCTAGATGAGAGAGTTTTTGCTGTGATTTATTGCTTGATTAATCCAATGTTAAATCCTCTAATTTATAGCTTAAGAAGCAAAGAGGTGAAGGGAGCCATAAGGAAAAGAATGTGGGGAAAATGTCGTCAGTCTTCAGATTGTGATTAATTGTAATCTAAAATACGTGCACGTTGACCAGCTGTGTTTGAGGTGCTGAGGTGGATGATGAGTTATTCCTTCGTGTACTGGGCCAGGAGCCAGCGTCCCAGTGCAAACTTTGGGCACTCATCTTAGACTGGCGCCTGAAGGAGTCTGGTTGGAGTGGCTGGGGTAAAGAGGAATGTTATAGTGCCAGTTGCTGCTGGTGTTGCGGCATCATGCCAGTCATCGCTGACGCCAGTGGGATTGGTTATACACCTGGGAGGAAATAATCTCTCAGGCTGGACTTGCAAGCAGCTTATTAATGCTGTGCAATGGGACTTTACTGTCATACAGGATTTATGGCTGGGCGTTATCATTAGGTGGTCTGATATCATTCCCCAGCCTTCGTGCCAGTCACAGCAGTGATGGTCACTGGGGCTAGTTAAAGTGAATTGACAGATAGAGTGGTGGGTATTGCAGCATGAAGACTTCCACGTTATGAACCCTTGGGTTGATGTGGGTTGTGTGGGTTTGTATCGCCCAGATGGGGTCCACCTTTCCCCGGTGGACAAGATCTGCTATTGAACGACTGTCGGATGGGTTGCAGCTTTATTAGTTGGGGGGTGGTGCAAGGATAGTTACCCTACCTTTTGTCAATGGATAGGCGCTGAGCCAATGGACACTGTGGCAGCGGGGCCTAATGGCTGGTGTGAAGGAATAAGGGAGCTTAGCTCTTGGGGGGGGGGGGAGATCTCAGTGGGGATCTTTGCCTGGATCGGGGGGAAAAAGGTGGCCTGCTTTTGCTAATAATATGGTGAGGCTGGCAGTCGGGGTAGGGGAAAGGATGATGCTCTACTTTTCTAATAGCATGGCTGGTAATGACATCATCCGAAAAGGGGGTTATGGTTGTTAAGGTTATATGAATGAGTTATGCAGACTTGGGATGGCTAAAGTTGATATTATGTTAATAAAGCTGTGATCCTGTTTGTTCACATTGTGTTGTGTTGTAATTTATGGGAAGGAAAAGGGGGAAAAATTGAGGGGGGGGGAAGGTCGAAGGGGAAAAAAGGTGGGGACGCTTGATGGCCTGGAATCCGGGCTACCCTGGTCACTGCTATGCTTCAGTTTAATTCTAAGGATTGCATTGTGAACATTAGGAATCTTATCATTATGCAAAATGAAAAACATTTATCTAACAAGGTCACTACAAAGATCATTAGCATTAATTACTATCCAGGGACAAGCAGCATAAAAAATTGCCTCCAGCCTTTCAAGTAGAAGGTCAAATGAAATGAAGATTAGCAGCAGATGGAGTGGGATAGGAATACTGCCTACAGTGAGATCATTAGGGAGGGAGGGAGGGGCGGGAGTATAGATTAGGATGAGATACAGAAGGTAGATAAAAGCAAGGAAGAAGACGAGAATGATATTGAGAAGATCAAGCAAACATGTCTGTGAAAGTGCTACTTATGAGCGTATTAAGCAAAAAGAAAGCTTAGCAGTACTGTGGTTATAGCTTCAACCTGTACTGTGGTCTTTCTATCCTTCTGTTAATTAGAGGTGACTGAAGCAACAAGCTCCATGTCATAAAAGGGAAAGATAAACTACTTCTCGTTTCCAGTGAACTCACCACAACCCAGATTCATCCTTTTTTAAAATTTATTATATATTATTTTGTTGAGCTCCAACTGAAATTCGTCCTGTCTTGCTATAGAAATCAGAATTGTCTAAATCAAAGGTAAACATACCCTACTCCTCCTAGAGTGCAATTTTCTGTCTCTGATCTTTTAATTCCTTTTCCTTCTGATTTTAAGATTCAGAATTTTGATGCAAATTCTCTTAAAAGTTTCCTGCCTAACTGTGCTAGTGGAGATGTCTCAATAATTAAGCAGCTCATTACATAACTTATATCTGTTTGACAGCATTTGTTTGGAAGTTCAAGTTTGGTATCTATTAACTTAGAATTAACTACAAGCTTTATTTGAGCAACTGGATTTTAAAAAAAGAATCAGAGTGATGTCCAGCAAGACTTGCAATTTAGCGAGTCAAGGCTACGGGAATAGAATTTGATCTGGGAATCATAACTTCATTATGGGCTAACCCAATCATTTGGATATTATTTTGATTAAATCTGAAATGTATTCTCTTCTAAAATGTTTTTTTTTTTTGCTTTGATTAGTATTATTTTCCACAGAGTTCTAGTTATTTAGAAGCAACAAATGCTATATTTCCATTTAAGTCTTATCGACCAAGAGCACCGACTGGCACATTTGAGATGCCACTTTAGGGGAAGTTAAATAGGATGTATTCCATTTTATTGTGTATTTTGCATAAGCTGTTGTACAAAGAAAGCACAAAAGAGGGGGGACAACCCTTACCAAGAAAAGTCCATGACTAAAAGAAAAAGAGGAAGGGGTTAAAAAAGCCGCAGAGCAAATAAATAACCACTAGGCAAATTAATTAAACCCGACACGGCCATGCTTCGGCACAATCTGTCTTCATCAGGGGCAGTGAACCCAATCCAAAATATATATAGTACCTAATCACAAAGTTTGCAGTAAATATTGCTGTGCGGTCTGTGGATAATAGATACTCAACTTCCTGTTGCACATGCATCTGAACTACTGAAACATGAATATGTTTCAGTAAAAGAGCTGAAGACTCGCAGTGCAATATGGAATAATAAAAGAAAACCCTAGATGGAGCAATGGTGAAGGATAGATTGAGGCCACTGGATTTCCTGCAGGTTAACAGCCATCATGAGGACCTTGCTAAGGGACCGAGCAGTAAAAGATAACAAAACCTCGCTGAGATCTATCATCTTTTTTTTAGCAGAAACCAGTGTGCCAAGGTAGCTTTGTGTGCCCATTTCCCCATGATTCTGGATTAATGAGTTACTTTATGTTAATATCGCATCAGATTATTTTATTAATTCAGAATTTTAATTTTAATGTTAAAAAATTCTTCTATACCATTGATCTTGAGATTCTCAGCGGTGTACAATTTTACTACGATGTTATTATGCAAAGAGGACTATACACAACATGTTAAAGAATGTGCTAGGCACTAAAATATGAGCATTTGTGTAACATCTCAATGTTTTTTCCATTGTTTTTCATGTATGTGCCCTCTTTGAAAAAATATTTCAGATTTTTGCACATTGATATCACAGTATGAACAGAATGCTATTGAAGCTGTATTGAATAGTTTTACCCTCATTGATGGGCAGTGGTTAAAAGGCAAATGGGATAAAGCAATTTCTTCAACTATAAAGAGGTAAATTAATTATAGTATAAGGTATCAGAGCTACATGCTTCTGAATAAATGATAACAGATAAAAAGGTGCAAGGCTGTGACCTGAATGGTATTTTATTCTTAGTGCTGTGATATTAATGTGACTAGCACAAAACTTTGGGACTGAGTCTTCAATATGTTATAGACATGGAACCTAGGGGCAATAGTTAAAAATATTTAGCATAATGTACAGCAGTTGCTGGATGAAAGATTGAAGATCTGCTTGTAAAGTATTTGAATAATAACTATAATAGCATGATTAGTAAATAACTTTAAACTTGAAGGTAATAGCCAAGAATCTTCTCAAATAAGTTCAAAGAGATCTAAAAGCACATGCTGCATGCTAACCCCAGTCTGCATTAACATAAGAACATAACATAAGATATGCCATCCTGGGTCAGACCAATGTCCATCAAGCCCAGCACTCTGTTTCCAACAGTGGCCAATCTAGGTCATACGTACCTAGCAGTTTCCCCAAAAGACACAGGCTCCACAATGCTTGTATTGGGTCAAGCATTGATATCCTGGGTCCCTTTTTAATAATGGTTAATGGACCTTTCCTCCAGGAACTTGTCCAAACCTTTTTTAAACCCAACTACACTAACAGCTTTTACTACATCCTCCGGTAACAAATTCCAGAGTTTTTGATTATACGTTGAGTGAAAAAATATTTTCTCTTATTTGTCTTAAATAGTTTACCCTGTAGCTTCATTGCATGTCCCCTAGTCTTTCTATAATCTGATAATGTAAACAATCGAGTCACGTTTACCGTTCATTAATTTATAGACTTCTATCATATCTCCCCTCGGCCATCTCTTTTCCAGGTTAAAGAGTCCTAACCTTTTTAGCCTTTTTTCATAGGAGTATCCTTCTCTCCCCTTTACCATTTTGGTGGCTCTTCTCTGAACCTTTTCTAATAACGCTATATCCTTTTTAAGATACAGCGACCAGAATTGCACACAATATTCAAGGTGCAGTCACACCATGGAACAATACAGAGGCATTATAATATCATTTGTTTTATTTTCCATTCCTTTCCTTAATTAATTAACCAAGGGTATGAAAATATTTAGGACCGGATAATCCAAAGGATTTATCTGTATAGTGGTCAGCGCTTTAAGGATACTTTTCCTATTCATTAGTTTTCACAGCATTATCCATACGGTGCTGACGCATACAGTAGTGAGGATGGACCTGGTGACCCCTGAATTCTTCTGCCTGTGAGTTAAGCTGCCGAGTTCAAGATTCCACCAAACTATTTCAGAATTGCTCTACCACCGAGATGGGGTGGAATTGTTAGTTCTGGGTTTGTTTTCTGTGAAATATTAAATATTTCTATTTAATTTTGTATCTCCTCTCTTTTAGAAAATTCATATGGCATATTGTATAGAATAATAGGAGTAGGGGGAAAATGAAGTTACTCTCTATCCCACTTGTATAATGAAGTCAGTTGAACCTGTCAATATGACAAGTGGCATCACCCCAAACAAAGGGCAAAGAAAGAAGGATAGAAATTTTGGGGGTCAGAATCATATAATAATATATAGAAACAGAAACAGAAACATGACCATCTTCCCAATTAACATGATATAGCGGTGTATAGCAGAATTTGTAAAAAAAATGTTCATTTAATAATATGAATGAGTCTGATTTTTGCAAGTTGTGATGTAAGAATAATCAAAATAATGGTGTGCCTGGACCTTTGAGACCACAAAAGTCTCTTCTTCAGATGTTGTCTTGAAAGCTTGTCCACTCAAAGCCAATCCTAGAGCAATCTTAGAAAACATGTTCTCTCTGTGCATTTTAGGGACTACAGCAAAGGCATGACACTGGAAAATAAAACCCTCGTGACTGGATTTATCCTCTTGGGATTCTCCGACCTGTCACTGCAGCTTCAGCAATTCCTTTTTGTGGTTCTCTTTCTCTTCTACATCTTCGCCGTTTTGGGAAATCTGCTCGTCTTTACCATCCTTACAGTAGACTCCGTCCTCCACACACCCATGTACTTCTTCCTCAGGAATTTGTCCTTCTTAGAAATCTGTTTTACAACAGTTACAATCCCAAAAACATTGGCGAATCTCTTGGCTGAGGACAGAAGTATCTCATTTCTTGGATGCGCCTTGCAGATGTATTTTTTCTTTTTTTTTGGAAGTGAGGAATGTGTGCTTCTTGGTATCATGGCCTATGACCGCTATGTGGCAATCTGTAACCCCTTGCGTTACTCCACCATTATGAGCAATAAAAGGTGTGTCCATATGGCTGTGGGTTCCTGGATTATGTGCATTGTCTTGCAGTTTGGACAGATCACCTTCATATTAAGTTTACCATTCTGTAAATCGAAGGTAATCCGTCACTTCTTCTGTGACATTACACCTGTACTAAGGTTGTCTTGTACTGACATCTATTTGAATGACATAGTCCGGATGGCAGCCTCTGTGATTTTCTTACTCATACCATTCACGATTATCCTTTCTTCTTACATTTACATTATCTCCACAGTGCTGAGGATGAATTCCAAAGATAGTAGAAATAAGGCTTTCTCAACTTGTGCCTCTCACCTCACTGCTGTTACCTTGTTCTATGGGACTACCATGCTTGTCTATTTACAACCAAGTGTAGGCTATGTAGATGAGAGAGTTTTTGCTGTGATTTATTGCTTGATTAATCCAATGTTAAATCCTCTTATTTATAGCTTAAGAAGCAAAGAGGTGAAGGGGGCCATAAGGAAAAGAATGTGGGGAAAATGTCGCCAGTCTTCAGATTGTGATTAATTGTAATCTAAAATACATGCACGTTGACCAGCTGTGTTTGGGGTGCTGCAGAAATATTGCAGTTTCAATCATGAGTTGAAGGCAAGCTCAACGTTCTTGGGGATCTTCATGCTCCTTGTGATTGAAACTATAATATTGATGCACCACTCCTGGGTGGAAGAGTCTCATACTGCTTAGAGAGTATTGTTGTGCAATCAATTGAAACAACATGTGAAATGTGAATGACTTTTCCCATGCTATTTAGTATCTTTTTTTTTTAAGCACAAAATGACAGAAATATTTTTCCCAATGTTTTAATTAGTTCCACTATTTTGCAATAATACTGTATATACTGTTGCTCAATAGTGCACATTTTTTCTCAATAATACAAAATGTTGACCAGTAGGTGCACTATTCTTTAATAGTGCACACTATGGGGTATGTTTACTAAGCAGTCTTAACGTGCGCCCGGCAATGTTATCAGGCGATAAGGTACCTTATCGCCCAATGAAGGCGCGTTACTGGGCGCTAAGGTACCTTAGTTTGCGATAACGCGTACAGTGGCGCAAATGATCGCTGAGGGTGGAGAAAGGCTCTCAGAGGGCAGAGGAAAGCTCCCCAGGGGCAGAGAGAGGGGATCAGTGGGCAGAGAGTGGGAGGGGAGAGGCTCCCTGCACACTAATGCTGTGAAATCCGAGGCTGAAAACTAACGCCAGTGAAACCCTGGCGTTAGAGCTGATGCATCATGGGTACTGGTGGGGTTACCCTATCCTGGCACTCAGAGCAGACAGTTTGTGCAGTGACCTGCAGTCCTTCTGTACCCAGCCATTGCTGTGACATACACCACGGAGGTATAGCCTACTGGTTAATGCAATGCCATTCTCGGCAGTGTTCATGGGTTCAATTCCTCATTGTTCCCTCCTCTCATGCATGTCTTACTCAAATAGCGTGCATGCCTGTAACAGTCATATTTTTGCAGATCTGTGCTGCCAGCCCATAATACCCTCGCCACAACTGACAACATTCCCTCAGTCCGTCTATCTGCGCCTATCAGCTGTGTAGAGTCCTGTCTGCCTATGCAGGCTGCCACCCCATGTCCTGCACTGCTACCCTTTCCTGCATTGCACCTCATCATGCTTGCCTCGCCTGTGCCTGATCTGCATGACACCACCACTCCTCTGTCCACCCATCATTGTAACTATCCTGCCACCTCCGCCTCCACTGGGGGACACGTATTCCCATTGTCTGCCACCAGCTGTCTTTCCGGTACTTTACATTGCCAACACCCTGTGCTGTGGTACAGTTGCCCCCACCATGTTTGTCATCAGTACTGGCAGCCACATGGGATGCCCGCAGATATGGCAGGTCCAGCGACTCCCAGTTCTCCCTCCTTCACTCACCTGTTCATTGCCTTTCCTGAGTGCTCTATCTAGTGTTAGGCCTACATATGTCTCTGTTCCTCACAGGTCATGCATGTCATCCTGCGGCACCTTGCAGCCCTTGGGGCACACTAACCTAGGGCACCGTAACCTTTTTAGGCCACCTTAACCTATGGTTCCATAGCCCAGGGTGCCTTCTACGGTGCCTTGTCCAGGGGTGCCTAATACGGCGCTTAGCCTAAGGAGCCCTATAGGGTGCCTTATGAGGCACCTTATAAGGCACTTTATAATGCACCTTACAAGGCGCCTCGTAAGGCGCCTTGTAACGCGTGTTAGTCTAAGGCACCTTGTAACGCGCGTTAGTCTAAGGCGCCTTGTAACGTGCGTTAGCTGATAAGGCTTGCTGTAACGATGCACTGCCCACGCCTTAATATGGGCATCTGTACCTTTACCGCGGAACCTATCGCGGGTGACATTACCGCAGTTTAGTAAACATACCCCTGAATTCATTGCTCTTTTTCTGTATGAAACAATAAGGGGGATAATAATTTGTGATGATTAATGAAATGGTACCATTTTACCAAGGGGCATTTTTGCTAAGTAAGGCTGACAGTTAACCCGGCTATCTGAAACTGGGTCCCATTGAATAACATTTCCAAAATACCACAGCTCTCAGACAGAATAACTTGCTAAAGTAGGCATGCACATTGAACGCTCGTCATTGCCATGACTTCCAAAGGTCGTCCAGGCACTTGTCAAAACATGAGAACAAGCAGTCAAATGATTTGTTTGCAACTGCTTTCAATATTATGATATTACAGCTAAAGACTGACTGTTGGGAATCATTTATTTATGATGTTTGCATAAAAATGATTTTAACCTTCCTCCCCATTCTTAGCATCTCACCATCAGCAATGACCCATTAGTGAACAGGTGCTATAATTTCTGTGTCACGAAACATCACAACCTGCATAGCCCTCTCCTTCAGTTTCCATCTCACAAAGCATCAGACCATTTGTACCTTGCATCACTATGGCCACTGGCATTTTTTTGAAATGACTTACATTTTCATACAACCATAGAGGACTGGCATTCATATCTTGGATTCAACATTTCCTTCCTTGCCACCAAGTTTGCACCTCTTTTTTTAAATTGGACTGGCGTGATATAACTGTATCTACCCTTTCTGGACTGTGATTTCAATTTTTTTCAGCTTGAATTCTCAAAGTTTTGTCCATTAGACAGATACCTAGGTGCAAAGTTTCAAAGACAAAGTCTGAATGGGAATTGAGAGGTAAAGTTTGTGTACATGAACAGGACAGATTTCCAACTAGGATTAGATGTTTGAAAGTCTATCTGAAAATTAGGCAGGATACCCGGATACTGGGTGAAGTGATGTATAGACACTCACCTCTGTGCATCAACATACAGCTCTGGGACACTGACACGTAGGCACCAAATTGGAGTTAGACAGCTAACTTGTTCATATTTTCTCATCTGTGTATGCATTAACTTAGTCCAATACAAGGATATTACTTTATTTTCCTTTTTATTGTCCTTTTTTATTTAACTATGTTAGGAATTGCAGTGTGGCCTCGCTTTCAAAGGCAGTTAAAAGCTGTCCACATTGCTGTAAACTCCTTGGATGCTTTTTACCCTCAGTGTTCACAGCAATCATCAAAGCAAAAATCTATCTGGTAGTTTTGCTTTGATTATTACCCCTGGGAAAGACACGGGCAGAAAGCTGTGCCCGCTTTTTCTGTGGGTTCTTCTTTTTCGGACAATTCTGCGTGCGTCATTATGAACATTCAAAACTATGCATGTTGTAGCCTCCCCCCTACCCCGATGCAGACTTTCACATAAGAATGTTCTCATACACATGCAAGCAATGGAACCTCACTGGAAATGAATACCAGAGGATTGCAAGTTTCTTCCTTTAGTAATTTTCGTACTTTTCTCTCCATTCTGTAGCTATGATGTTTTACCTGAGCAAAAGGTAGACAGAAAAGCAGATGTGCACATAGGTCATCATACACACACACACACACACACACACACACACACACACACACACAAGGTCTCTGTCACCCCCCGGGCCATGCTTTCTTTGCTGATTTCCCAGCACACTACCTGCCCCATGAAGAACTCCATTGATCAGCAGCGTCCAGAGGGCATTCTGCATGGCCCCCATGATGTGGAGAAGTCTTGCCCAACAATGGAAAAGACACTCTACACCTTGTATTTATAGTCGGCATGAGGGTGTGCCCTTTCATTTTGTGTTCTATTAATGTACCAGGAAAGAGCAGAAAGATTTTTTTTCATTGGACACCCTTCAAACATATATTGAAGAAAACATAAATCATAACACTTCCTGGAAGGGATTACTGAAGATTTGGTTTTTAGACCCAGTTAAGTGATTTTTCTCATGTTTACTTCATCAATAAACTTTCACATATCCAGGTGCTTACTTCAATACTAATTTCATAGTACCAGTGTTGAAATGGTCATAGTTATCAGTGTTCAAATGTGGATCCTAATTGCTCAGAAGTCGCAGTTTTGATGACCTTAATAGATTTATCTAAACAACATAGTTCCAAGGTTTGCCATACTTTTCTGATGAATGAATCTCATCAAAAACTAGGTGATCTTTCATTGACTCATATTCTCCTGGCATTATTGGATTTAACAATATTTGACTTAGTACCACACATTGATAAAATGGTTGTACTGTTACTTAGCTTGTATCTTTTCCATATTTGATTTTATTGTGTATTAGAAATTGGTTTGTTTGTCTTTTAAACATGGCTTTCTCTGAATTGATTATAGAGGTTTCCGTTCCAAGCAACTAGTCCGTGAATTGTGTGGAGAGGGAGAAGGTCTTGAAATACCAAGAAATATAGTCGGAAACCAAAATAATGCGTGGTATAGAAAAATTTCCCATTGTGTTGGAAGGCACAGGCCTGATTAAGAGGACTTTCCAGTCATATCTTGAGAAGTTGCCCATACATGTCACATCTTACAAACTCCAGAAGGAGGTTCTCTTTGGCACAATGCAAGTAGTACGTCAAGGGTTAGCTGTAAATTCGAGAAACTGAGATCATACTCCACATGCCCTTGCTAAGGAGTGAGGTTCATGACTTCATTTGGAGAAACTGTGCCCTGACACTATGGGTAAGGGTTGATAAGGAGAAGGGTGGTAGTTATTGCTCTGGATGTAGAGAATAAAGAGAAGGAACGTTGCTAAGAAATCTAAGACAGTGGCTGGTTGATGGGCATAAATCACAAAGCAAACATGAAGCTGAAACAAAACTCATCCACTCAAAATGAAATAGAAAAAAAAGAGTAATTTTGAAACATTTTTGAAAGAGGAACTTCCCAATTATGAAACTTTATTTAAGAACCACTAAAGCATTTACATTAGCAAGAGAGTCCCAGGTTTCTTGCCTTTCCTACAGCAGGACTTTGGAGTTGGCAGATTAGTGTAATGGGCCAGAGCATTCATTAAGGCATTCATCCATAGGAATGATCTCAGTTTTTAGTTTGGATTCTAAAAGGATCCAGGGATCTTGATTTGGGGTTCTGAGTCAGTTGAAATGTGTTGATACACTTGGCTTGCCCATTGTAACATTTTAATTCCCTCACTCAACTTCGAGTTGGGTTTATCTACAAGGGAAGAAACCCTGGTTTAACTATTCTGACTGAACCAAGACCTGCAGCAGTGGGCAAGGAGTTTGAAGACTGTGTTTCTGAATTGTAAGGACATCCCAGCCATTAATTCATTTGTGGGACACCCAGAACCACCCTGAGACTACAGATATGGGAAGGAGTAGGAAAATTAGTATATCCTACAGATCCACTCAAGTGGAAGAGAATTAAAGAGCCTGGATGGAAGGAGGAATCCAATAAAATTCAAGGTCAGACATCCTATAGTAGCATGGAGGAAGTTCTAGGGCCAAGGACTTGGGTATCCTGCTTCCAACAGTGGCCAATCTAGGTCACAAGTACCTAGCAGTTTCCCCAAAAGACACAGGTTTCACAATGCTTGTATTGGGTCAAGCAGTGATATCCCAGGTCCCTTTTAATAATGGTTTATGGATCTTTCCTCCAGGAACTTGTCCAAAGCTTTTTTAAACTCAGCTACACTAACAGCTTTTACTTTATCCTCCGATAACAAATTCCAGAGTTTGATTACACATTGAGTGAAAAACATTGTCTCTTATTAGTATTAAATAGGTTACCCTGTAGCTTCATTGCATGTCCCCTAGTCTTTCTATATTCTGATGATGTAAGCAATTGATCTACGTTTATCCATTCTACTCCATTCATTTATTTATAGACCTCTATCATATTTTCCCACAGCCGTCTTTTTTCCAGCTTGAAGAGCTCTAACCTTTTTAGCCTCTCTTCATAGGGGTATCCTTCCATCCCCTTTACCATTTTGGTGGCTCTTCTCTGTACCTTTTCTAATAACGCTATATCCTTTTTAAGATATGGCGACCAGAATTGCACACAATATTCAAGGTGCGGTCGCACCATGGATACAATACGATAACTGTGGTGCTTTCATTCTGAGACAAATCATTTGGAACCTAAGAGCTTGTCTTATGTGCCTCAAGTCAGCTGCCATGCATAAAGAATTGATTCTACTAAGGGAAGAACAAGCTGCAATGAAACACACCTCGTCTAGGATACAAACCAAACAAAGTCCACCACCGCTCCCACAAAGAATCAAGCATCCCAGGAGCAAATGGATCACAGTGGACTCGGGTACAGTGTGGCCTGTAATGCAGAGACACCCTATACATCAAAGAGATATCCCTGCATAATGCCTTCTCTGCTTTGGTTAATGAGGATGCCCAATCCATGGAAACTGAAGGGCCCTTAAATAAGACAGTCAATACCCAATCTCCTGCAAAAGCACCAAATACGAAGAAAAACTCACCAAACAGAAAACTGCTACTACTTGGAGATTCCATCATCAAAGGCACCAACTTGGGAACACAGTTCAAAGGAGAGAAGATAGTCAAATGCCTCCCAGGCTCTTCAGCCAGCAGGAATACAAACCAAATTGCTGTATTTAGCACAGAAAGTGAGCACTCCAAAATTGATGTTGTCATCCATCTGGGTACAAATGACCCAGCTAGGAATAGTGCCTCTGCAGTTCAAAGGGACTTCCAGACTCTGGGAGAGAAACTCAAGCCCATTGTTAACACTGTAGTATTCTCAGAAGTTCTACCTGTTCATGGTAAGGGGGCAGAAAGGCTGCATCGCATAAACAGCTTTAATACATGCTTCCAGACCTGGTGCAAATGAGAAGGATTCAGATTTATTGGCGACTGGGGAAAAGAGATGGACCAACAAGAGACTATACTGTGCTGATGGACTACATCTCTCTGTCGCAGGGAAAAGAATCCTAAGTGAAAAATTCAGGCAGTATGTGGATATGCATTTAAACTAGAAAAAGGAAGTGACGGATGGGGAAGGACAAGTTCAGGACGTCACTCCCGGCAAAAGCAGAACATCATCAGAAACAGCCACACTTTTAAACCACACATCAACGACAAGTGGGAAGAAGTGGGCAGAACAAAAATCAATGCAAAATCTGATTTTAGCCTGGATTTGAACAAGGCCACAGATAAAGCCTGATGTACTGAAGAGTAGCAAATCACCTGGGCCGGATGGTATACATCCAAGGGTGTTGAAAGAACTGAAATACGAGATTGCAGACCTGCTATTAGTAATCTGTGAACTATCATTAAAATCATCTATAATACCTGAAGATTGGAAGATCGCCAATGTAACACCAATTTTTAAAAAAGATTCCAGGGGTGATCTGGGAAACTACAGACCGGTGAGCCTGACATCAGTACTGGGAAAAATGGTAGAAACCATCATAAAGAATAAAATTACTCAGCATGTAGATAGTCATGACCTAATGGGAGACAGCCAACATGGCTTTAGACAAGGAAGATCTTGTCTTACTAGTCTGTTATGTTTTTTTGAAGGAGTGAATAATCAGGTGGACAAAGGTGAGTCAGTTGATATTGTGTATCTGGACTTTCAGAAAGCCTTTGACAAGGTCCCTCATGAGAGACTTTTGGCAAAACTAAAGAGTCATGGGATAGGAGGCAGTGTACTATTGTGGTTCAGGAACTGGTTAAAAGATAGAAAGCAGAGGGTAGGGCTAAATGGCCAATTTTCCCAATGGAGAAAGGTGAATAGTGGTGTACCCCAGGGATCTGTGCTAGGTCCACTGCTTTTTGACATATTTTATTTATTTATTTATTTATTACATTCTCTTATATACCATGCTATTTTGCATCAGTGTGGTTTACATTGAACAAACTGAAATTACATTGAACAGGGCATTATAACTTGGAGATAACTATTTTACAGGGAACATGGGCTATGGAGGGTTAAGTGGCTTGCCCAAGACCACAAGGAGCACCTGTGGGACTAGAAACCCCAGTCCTTCCGGCCCAAGGTTGCTGCCTCTAGTGGGATTTGAACCCCTGACCTTCCGGCCTGAAGTACCTTGCCCCAACCACTAGGCCACTCCTCCACTCCATATTCATAAATGACCTGGAAAGTGGAATAGCGAGTGAGGTTATCAAATTTGCAGATGACACAAAACTATTTAAAGTTGTTAAAACCCAAGAGGATTGTGGAAAATTGCAAGAGGATCTTGATCAATTGGAAGACTGGGCATCAAAATGGCAGATGAAATTTAATGTGGACAAGTGCAAGGTTATGCACCTAGGGAAGAACAACCCAAACTATGGTTACACGATGCAAGGTTCCACATTAGGAACCACCACCCAGGAAAAAGATTTAGGCGTCATTGTGGATACCATGTTAAAACCCTCGGCCCAGTGTGCAGCGGCGGCCAAGAGAGCAAATAGAATGCTAGGTATGATAAGGAAAGGAATGGAAAATAAAACAAAAGATATTATAATGCCTCTATATCGTTCCATGGTGAGACCGCACCTTGAATATTGTGTGCAATTCTGGTCGCCGTATCTTAAAAAGGATATAGCGATTTTAGAAAAGGTTCAGAGAAGAGCCACCAAAATGGTAAAGGGGATGGATGGATACTCCTATGAAGAAAGGCTAAAAAGGTTAGGGCTCTTTAACCTGGAAAAGAGACGGCTGAGGGGAGATATGATAGAAGTCTATAAATTAATGAATGGAGTGGAACGGGTAAATGTAGATCGATTGTTTAGCTTATCAGAATATAGAAAGACTATGTTCCCTCTAATTTTCTGTAGGCTGTGTGCGCATAAAATATCAGCTGTGTGCAGCTTTTGAAGGAAGGTTCAATTTTTGTGCGCAACATAACGACACTCGGAGTTATATACTTTAAAATTTGACTGCACGTCAGAATACAGTATGTACACCACATTGATTTTAATCAAATTAAATGAAAATAGACGATTACTAAATGAAGCGGGAAATTTCTAGTAATTACAAACATAATTTTTAAATTTTAAGACATCTGTGTTGTTTTCTATCAGAATCAGAGCTATAATTTTTGTGCGCGCTGTTGTAAAGTATGTGCGCTCACTCGGCAACGATCGTTAACATTACATAACGCGCGTTATGTAACGTTACCGCAGTTTAGTAAACATACCCCTTAGTGGTGTATTCAGAAAGGAAGGGACACATTTTGCCAGTGTTATAGAGGAATAAGTGACAGATTTTAGCTGTTGGATATGTGTGGAGAAGGAGAGGGAGGAGTAAAAGGTAACCCCAATATTGCAAGCCAAGGAAACCGGGAGGAGTAGAGTGTAAGCCACTGAAATACAGAAGAGAGGAAGGGGGGAAGTGGGTTTGGGAGGAAAGATAAGAAGCTCAGTTTTGGACATGTTCAATTTCAGATGGTGGTGAGACATCCAGGCACTTTTGTCAGCTAAGGAGGTGATTATCTGGTTCTATATTCCCGGAGAAATTTCAGGTGCAGAGGAGTAGATTTGAGAGTCATCAGCATAGAGATAATACTGAAAAACATGAGAGGAGTTGAGTGCACCAAGTGACGTAGTTTAGAGAGAGGAAAGTAGAGGTCCCAAGTCAGAATCCTGGGGTACACTGACTGAAAGTGGGAAAGCAGTAGAGGATGATCCACCAGAACAAACTCTAAAAGTGTGGTGGGAGAAACAGAAGGAAAATCAGGACAAAACAGAACCCCTAAATCCAAGCAAGGACAGAGTATCAAGGAGAAGGTGGTGATCAACAGTGTCAAAAGCAGCAGAAAGATCAAGAAGGATGAGTATTGAGTGAAGGCCCTTGGATTTGGTGAGCCAGTAATTGAAGACTTTGGCAAGAGTCATCTCAGTAGAATATAGAGGATGAAAGCCTGCCTGCATTAGATCCAGAAGTGATTGAGAGGAGATAAAGTCAAGAAAGTGGCGGTGAACTGCACATTCAAGTAGTTTAGAAATAAAGGGGAAGAGAGAGAGATAGGTTGATAATAAGGCAGGTAGGATCAAGGGATGGTTTATTGAGGAGAGATGCAATCACAGCATGCTTGAAAGCTGCAGGAGCAGTTGCGGTAGAAAGCAATAGGCTGAAGCTATGACAGATGGAAGGGACAACAGTGGAAGAGATAGGGTTTAGTAGAAGAGTGGGGATGGGATCAGAGGAGCAGATAGTAATTTTAGAGGAGGAGAGAAGATGTGTGTTTTTTTCCTCAGTGATCTTAGAAAAGGAGGAAAGGGTAACAGAGGTTGAGGGAAGGATTAGGGAATAAGGAGGTTTAAGGGGGGGATGGAGATGAACCTGAGGGGAAATAAAGAGTAATCTTGTGGACTTTGTCATGGAAGTAGTCAATCGCAGTCTGGGCAGAAAGGAAAGGAGGAGTTTGATGCAGAGGCACTTTGAGAGAGTTGAGAGTTGTAAAGAGACAGTGAGGGTCAGAGGCAAGAGAGTTAGATGGACTTGCTTGGCAAGTGTTATGGTAGATTGGAAAGAGGCTAGCATGAATTTGAAATATAGAAAGTATGATTTCAGCTGCTTTGCAGGCTTTAGGTTTTACTCTGAGACACCTAGCAAGCTAAAGGGCCTATTTAACAAAGGTATGTTGGTTGTTGATTTGATGTTTAATGTTTTATGGCAGGTTATCTGAAATTCTATTTGTTAAGATAGTATATTATGCTACAAATTCCTAGATTTTTCACTGTAGTACTTGCATAGTTTAAAACTGTTAAACTTGTCTAAGATAAGGCATCACAGTGAACATTCACTCTAATAAAAGTGTGCAGGTGAAAACAAAATCATTTTATTTAGGTTTCTTAAAATATTTCCCATTTTAGAGCAATGTAGTCAATAGTGCGCTGTGTGCTTAATGTGTATTTTAGCATGTGGAAACTGTCATCATGGGCCGCAATAACTGTTAGCAAGCAGGCATGACAGTTACCTACTACTGCTAATCATTTCTATAGCACTACAGGGCGTATGTAGCCCTGTACAGAGACACCCATGCGCTAATTCTAGTAGTAACCACAAATCATGCAAATGGTGTGAGGAACGGGCAGATTGGAGCAGAGAGTGGATGTGGGGAGTACAATGTAGTTAGCATGTGTAAATCACCACAGGCTGGCAATGTTGCAATTAAGGCAGGGGGCATTTAATGGTACCTCGATGGGGCACATGAAGTGCATCCATGTCAATCACGAATGCCGCTGATGTGCATTAAATGACCTGTCAATACGAGCATTGCCCCTATGTTAAATAAGCTACAGGGACTTTGCACCTACCGTGTATTAGTTTTAGCACTAAATACATCGTAAGTGCAAAATCCTACTGCAATTTTTTAGAAGGACTACATCATGTGCACTTGCCTCTAATACCGAACCTATTGGTAAATAACTGTGTGCTATGAGCAAAAATGTGCACTAATGTACCAGTGTACAATGGTGCAACTCTTAGAAACACTGGGAAAATGTTCTTTGTCAATATGTGTTAAAAGTGATTCAAAATGACATGGGAAAAGTCATTCACATTTTCCATGTTGCTTCAAATGAATAAGTATTTGTATTCTCTAAGCTGTGTGAGACTCTGTGATCCACGTTTCCTACCATCAGGGTGCTACATCGATATCACGCTTTCACTCACAATGGGTATGTAGGTCCCCATGAACTCCTGGAGAATTTGCCTTCAACTCATGATTGACACTACAATATTTCTGAATCACCCCAAAAACAGATGGCGGACTGGCATGCATTTTAGAGGGAACATTGAGCACAACCAGAAGAGAGAGAACATTTTCTCCACATTCTTTTCCTTATGCCTCCCTTTACCTCTTTACTTCTCAAGCTGTAAATAAGAGGATTTAACATTGGGTTAATTGAGCAAAAAATCACAGCAATAACTCTCTCATCTACATAGCCTACACTTGGTTGTAAATAGACAAGCATGGAAGTCCCATAGCATAAGGTAACAGCAGTGAGATGAGAGGCACAAGTTGAGAACGCCTTACTTCTCCCATCTTTGGAATTCATCCTCAGCACGACGCAGATAATGTAAACGTAAGAGGAGAGAATAACCAGGAAAGGTATGAGCAAGAAAAGCACAGAGGCTGTCAGCCGGACTATGTCATTCAAATAAATGTCAGTACAAGACAACCTCAATACAGGCATAATATCACAGAAGAAGTGATGGATTACCTTAGACTTACAGAAGGGTAAACTTATTATGAATGTGACTTGTCCAAATTGTAGGACAGAAGTCATTATCCAGGAACCCACAGCCATAAGAACACATCTTTTATTGTTCATAATGATGGGGTACCGCAAGGGGTTACAGATTGCCACATAGCGGTCATAGGCCATGATACCAAAAAGCACACATTCTTCACTTCCAAAGAAAAGGAAGAAATACATTTGCAAAGCACATCCCATGAATGAGATGTTTCTGTCCTCAGACAAGAGATTTGCCAATGTTCTTGGGACTGTAACTGTTGTGAAACAGATCTCTGAAAAGGACAAATTCCTGAGGAAGAAGTACATGGGGGTGTGGAGGCCTGGGTCTACTGTAAGGATGGTAAAGACGAGCAGGTTTCCCATCACAGAGAGGATGTAAAGGAGAAGAAAGAGCACGAAAAGGAATCTCTGAAACTGTGGTGACAAGTCCGAAAATCCCAAGAGGATAAATCCATTCACAAAGGTTTGATTTTCCAGTGTCATTTCTTCGCCATAGACCCTGAAGTGGACAGAAAGACCACAGATTACTAACATGTTTTCTAAGGTTGGGTTGGTTCTGAATTGTTAGATTAGCCCCGGATTCTTTGCAAGTTAACCCAACTTTTACTGGACCAACTTGCCCACGTAAGCTTTTGAGACCACATATAAAGAAGGGACATTTGTGGTCTCAGAAGTCTAAGCACTCCATTATTTTTAGTTATTCTTATATCACAACTTGCAAAAATGCATGGGCCTGATATTCAAAAACATTTGCATGGTTTACAGACGTGTAAACCATGCAGACCCTGCTTAGAGGAATATTCTGCGGCATTGACATGGTTAGTGTTGCAGAATATCCGTGGGTTCCACCGCTACATGCCCCAATCATAACCGTGTAGCATGGGGGAGTGCGTCGTAGGCATTCTGAGGTGGAGCTGAGGCAGCGCCCATTGCTAACTGGGCGGCAGCGATATTGAATCACTGCCCGGTTAGCGACCTGCGGGCAAAGATAGGTGCAGGCAAAGCTGGCCTATCTTCACCTGTGCGGGCTAACTGGGCAGCAGCTCAATATCACTGCTGCCCAGTGTGATAGGGATTAAAACGATTTGCTAGGATCAGCAAGGAATATTGAACTTTTGAACCAGCCTGCATGTGAGGAATCACGCTGAGCCCTTTATACCAGAATTGTTTACTAGCCCGAAGATCAAAGACTGGAGAATGAGTGTCCAGTAATTACTGTTTACTAGCCTGGAGATCAAAAGTGTAGAACCAGAATTGTTGTTTTCAGACTCAGAGATCAAACGTTTGTTATATTAAATAGGTTAATAATTATATATATATGGTTATCTGATCTTAACAATAGCCAAATTAACCTGAAACACCCAGTTAGCTTCCGCCTCAAGCGGCAGACCGGTGGCCAGATCTAATCAATGTTTTTATTATACTGCGGGATCAGAATCATCATTTCTTCTGCGTGTCCGGTTCAGACCAGACGCACAGAGGGGATGGACATGCGTGACAGAATCGGGCCCTAGTTTACAAACTGATCATCCATCTTTCGCCCAGCAACTGCTGTAAATTATGCTAAATACTTTCATCTGTCTACTGCCCCAAGATTCCATATCTCCCACATATCAAGACTCAGTCACAACACTTGCTGTTATAAATGGGATTTTATTCTTAGTACTGTTTTAAACTTGCTACCTTGTAACTGTTATCAATTATTCGGAGCCATTTACCACTGCAAAAGTTAAGATAGTAACACATTTTTCACCCCATCCCCCAAAAAACACATTCCGCTGACTACCTTATACTGTAATGAATTTATCTCTTGATATTTGAACAAGTTATTCGTGGCCATTCACCGATTGATCTCTTCTCATCAATACTCAATACTACTTCAATAGCATTGACTTCATACTCTGAGATGTGTTCAAAAATGTAAAACATTTTACCTGCACTCAGCACAAGTACTGTAGGAGCAAATATCACTACTTTAATGGGTGGTCTTAGTTGTTTCTTCATCCGTTTACCACACAAAAGCACAGGCTGTACCTCCCCCCCTGCAGGTAGTATGCAGCCCCCACTTGTAATGCAGTTTATCTGAAGTGTGGGGTGGGGGAGGGAGAGTTGAGGGGGAGAGGAAAGGACACCTTATTTTCAGGTTTAAGAAACAAGGCATGGAGGAGGCAAAAGGAGTTATTAACCTGTTCCCCTGCACGCCCATCCCATGACAACAATATCACTTCCAAGCAGATACACCAACAGAGAAATAGGAATATTGAAGCATTTCCTCCACACTGGGCAAAATATAAAGATAATGGATGTAAATTCTAAAAACTGCATTTTTTCTACACCCTCTGTCACCATTTATGGAATCAGGGACAGAAGACTGCCAAACAGGTGGGAATTAGGGACACAACTCTAAAATTGAGGACAATCTCTGAATATTGGGGACATCTGGTAATATTCTCCATTGAGATGTGAAAAAATGCTGAAATATTAGCTCTTAGCACATTCTTTAACATATTGTACAAAGTCCACTTTGCACAAAATTTTAGAAAGTGTACACCACTGAGAAAAAAATTTTAACATTAAATTGCAATTCTGAATTAATAGGATGCTCTGATGCAATATACATTCGATACACTGACACCGCACACACTTTATTCCTCGCTCACATAACCTCATTTATGCACACGTAACACTCCGCCTAAGGTTTACCCTGCATCTCCTGTAAATAGTTCCTTGTACATAGTTCGATCAGTTTGCCTGTATACATTGTGTTAGATGTAAATTCTTCACGGTTTGTGCCAAAATGTTCAATGTAAAATGTATAGGACAGCTTCACAAATAAAAATAAATAAATAAAATATTGCATAAATCCAGAATCATAGGAAAATTGGTACAAAAGATATCTTGGCATACTGGTTTCTTCTTAAAAGGTGATACACTTCAGCGAGGTATAGTTATCTTTTACTGTGCGGTCCCTTAGCAAGGTTCCTCATGCAGGATTGTGGAAAAAGTACAAGAGAAGAAGGTTGTTAATCTGTTATAACGTTCTTGCATGCTCCCTCAATCTCCTTGTTACATGCTGTTCTACATTTAATAAGTTCAATGTAGCCTTACATGCCCCATTGTTCAATGTAAACCATTTTTGATTGGTAGAAAAACGGAATATTAAAACCAGTTAAATAAATAAATAATAATAATACTTAAATTAAAATCTCCCTTTCTGAGACTTTTTATAATCAGAACAGTTGAGATTTAAGCAGAATAGCCAAAGCCACCCCTAATTAATAGAAGGATAGAAAGACCACAATGCAGTTTGAAGCTCTAAATGCATGAAAGCTAAGCTTTCTTCCTCGCTTAATAGATTTGCAAATAGCACCTTCACAGATCTGTTTTTATGATCTTCTCTATATCATTGTTGTCTTCTTCCTTGCTTTTATCTACCTTCTGCATCTGTCCTCCTGTCCCTCCCTCCCTAATGACCTCACCATAGGCAGCATTCCTATCCCACTGCAACTTTCTGCTGTTAAGCTCTAATTGATTATACCTTAAGAGGCTTCTTGTCCCCAGATATTAATTGATGCCAATAATCTTTTCATTTTGTATAATAATCTGATTCTTAATGCTCACAGTGAATTCCTTAGAGGTAGACTGAAGCACAGTGGTTAAGGCAATAGGGTATAAATCTAATAATTTATAGCATGAGCTGTGGGGAATCTTTTAAATTCTTTGTTTTTACATTGAGGGGCAATTAAAATTTATTTTATTTATTTATTTATTTGAAAGCCTTATATACCGCATTTTCAAAGATCAAGGGAGTTTACATTTTACATTACTTAATATAACTTTCCAGAGAACATGGTTTAAATATAACATAATTAAGCATAATAAAAACAATAACATGTGAACGTCCCGCTGTTAAATTAACATAAACTAAACAGCATGTTGGGATTTAAATGGGCTTAGATGGGATAGGGAGGGGAAGGGACAGGACAGGGGTTAAATTAACTTAAAATAAGCATAAGAACATAAGATATGCCATACTGGGTCAGACCAAGGTCCAACGAGCCCAGTATCCTGTTTCCAACAGTGGCCAATCTAGGTCATATGTACCTAGCAGTTTCCCCAAAAGACACAGGTTCCACAATGCTTGTACTGGCTCAAGCAGTGATATTTATTTATTTATTTATTTATTTATTTATGCTTTTCTTCTATACCGCTTTTTCCCAAGATCAAAGGCGGTTTACAATTAACATAATGAACATGGTTTTACATGGAACATCGTATTTTTTCAAACTATGTACAATTAACTTTTCATGAACAATAACATGGAACATATAATTATACAAATGCTGTAATTATTTACATTAGTCAAATATTTACATTAGTCAAATATTAATCGTGGTGTTTAAGGGTTGTTTTTTCCTAAGTGTGTTGAGGTTTGTGACTTTTTGATCTGTGGTTAAGGAGGATTTTTATGGAGGTGTGGTGAGGGGGATGGGGGGGGTTCATTAAGATTTATAAAGTGTTCTTTAAACAGATATGTTTTTAGTTCTTTCCGGAATGTCTGGAGATCCTTTATTTTGTGGAGGCTTAGTGGGAGTTTATTCCATAGGGTAGGGGCTGCATATGTGAATGCTCTTGAGCTTGTGGATTTTTTGTTTTTCGAATGGATTTTTTTATGTCTAGTGAGTGGGTTACGTTTTGTCTGCGGGTTCTATGTTCTTTTGGAGCATGTATTAGAGTGGTTAGATGTGAGGGTGATATGCCGTTGATAAGTTTAAATGTGGTTAAGAGTATTTTATATGATATTCTACTATTTATGGGAAGCCAGTGTAGTTCAGCGAGGATGGGAGTTATGTGGTCAGTGAGGCGGGCTTTTGCTGTTACTCGAGCACAGATATTTTGAGCTCGTTGAAGTAAGTTGGTATTTGTGAGAGGGAGGCCGATAAGTAGACTATTACAATAGTCGAAGTGTGGAGTGATGAGTGTGCTGATAACAGATCTGAAGTCACGTGTGTCTAGTATTGGTCGTAGGTGTTGAATGGTCTTAAGTTTATAGAATATGGTTTTCACGGTTTGTTTTATGTGAGGGAGCATACTAAGTGCGTGATCTATTATGATGCCTAGGTATTTTACTTCCTTTTTGATTGGGATTATTGTGTCGTTAATTGTTACTGTTTCAGGGAGAGTAGTATCTGGTTTTCTTGTTACGAACATTGCTTCAGTTTTTTTTAGGTTGATGCTGAGGTTATTATTTTCTAGCCAGGTATTGCTTCGCTGATGCAGTCTAGTAAGTTCTGGTAGGTGGGATTATTTGTGTTTATTGGTTGAGTGAGCATGATATCATCTGCGTATATGTAGTGGTTGATTTTATGTTTTTTAAATATATTTGTGATGGGTTGAAGATACAAGTTGAAAAGGAGGGCCGATAGGGCCGAGCCCTGTGGAATACCTTGTCCTTGTATGAATGGCTCAGAGGTGTCTTGGCCTAATTTAACGTGTATCGATCGGTTTGTGATGTATGATATAAACCATTGTAGAATTGTTCCTCCTATTCCTAGGCTTAGGAGTCTGTTAATGAGTGTGTTGTGGTGGACATTGTCAAAGGCACCAGCTATATCAATGAATATGAGGATGTAACCTTGGTTGCATGTGTCAGTGCCTTTTATGAGGTCATCCATGAGTGTTATTAGCAAAGTTTCGACTCCGTGTGATGGGCGGAAGCCGAATTGGTGTGAGTCAATTGGTGTGATATCCTGGGTCACTTCTTAATAATGGTTTATGGACCTTTCCTCCAGGAACTTGTCCAAACCTCTTTTAAACTCAGCTACACTAACAGCTTTTACTACATCCTCTGGTAACAAATTCCAGAGTTTGATTACACGTTGAGTGAAAAAATATTTTCTCTTATTAGTCTTAAATAGTTTACCCTGTAGCTTCATTGCATGTCCCCTAGTCTTTCTATATTCTGATAAGGTAAACAATCGATCTACGTTTACCCGTTCCACTCCGTTCATTAATTTATAGATTGCATGTTGGGACTTAAGTGGGCTCAAATGAGATAGTGAGGGGGAGGGACAAGACTAGGCAGGTAGTATATTAGGTAGTCAAAAGGTTCCAGAGTATAGTTCTCAGTTCATGTAGGTTATATGGGTGGTTAAGTTATATTTCTAAAATGTTCTTTAAACAGGTAGATTTTCAGTAGATTTTGGAAGTCTGTAAGATCAGTAGTAGCTATAATAGTTCCAGGCAGTGTGTTCCATATCCTAGACGCATAAAGGGAAAATGCATGGGAACAGGTGGTTCGGTTGAACTTTGTGAGGTCTGAGGAAAGTGCAAGTAGATGTTGTGCGGGGGTTCTTCTGTGCCGATTATTAGGTGGTTTCCTATAAATTGTAATGTAGGTGGTAAGAGGATAGTTTGTGATAGGTTTTGAGTGTTGTTATAATAGTTTTGTATTTTATGCGGCCCTCATAAGTAAAGTCTGTGGCTACTTTTTACCTACAGATTTTACATCAGTTTTCAAAAGGAAAATTGACTTGGGAAAAAAAAAAGCAAATTGAGAAATTGCTTATTCCATGTAAACTTGCTATTACTGTAACTGTTCCATTCTCCGAAACTGCGTTATTTTAAATTATGGAATAAATCTTGACTGGGTTTCTCAAGGGCTTAGTGATCCTGTCCACTGCTTGTTACTATAGCTGAAAGAGGCTGTGCTTGTAAGGAGAGGGATTACTCTATGCTGAGTCTTTATGAAGAGACCAGGAGCTACCTAGATATCTGCAGACACACATGTGCTCCCTTTCCCCTTTGGACTCCCTATAGCTTAACATTTTGCTAGACTTCCTAAGTGTGCTTGCTCTGACTCTTTAGTTTATTGCTATTTATTTTATTCTGTGAGTTTTGTGTATGTTTTTATTTATTTATTTTTGTGTATTTGTAGTTTGCTCTTTTTTATTTATTTATTTGTTTGTAAATTTTTCTATACCGCCCCTTCCAGAGATCAGCGGCAGTTTACAGAGAGCATCAAGATAACAATAATGATGACATTGAACATTTTTGAAACATAATAACTATTCACAATGAACAATAATAACTATTCACAATAAATAGTAACAAAGTAACTATTTACAGTGAGCAGGAAACAGCAAACATATATCAACTATTTTTAGGAATCTGGGCTGCTGTCCTACCTATTGCTTTCTGCTTACATTCAAGGTCTTTACTGAATCTGCTAGTTCTCTGTGCATGTTTATCTTTTCTCTTGCTCTCTAAAATGAAAATTTACCCTTGTCACCATTACTAAACTTGGCAGATTCCTTCTGATCTACAGGCTTTTTAAGTTCCTCCCTCCATCCCCTTACCTCCCCACCCATAGTCTGAATTTCATATATAGCCTTCTTCTAGCTCATTAGCAGCATTATTCCCAGTGTACTCCATCCCACTGTGACTTCATGTTCTGTCTTACCATATCATGTTATATCATATCATATCTACTCACATCTATATTTCCTCTTCCCTATAAAGCCCCATGGCTCCCCTCTACTTTTCCTTTTGATACTAATTCTCCATTGTCTTTTCATTTCATTCATACAATTTACAACTCCAAGTCCATATCATCAACTCCCTACTTTCTTCACCAGTCATATTGTCCTCTACCCTATCATCTGCTCTTGAGCTTCAACATTTTCTTCCTCTCATTCACCCATCTTCACTATCTGAGAGCACCTTACCCTCATCTCGGTCATTCAGTACCTCCTCTTCTCTTCCTCATATTCTCCTTCTCCTTCTTCTCCTGCTCTCATCTGAGATAACAATCCCAATTCTGGTCTCCCTAGGCATCCATCATATGCCCTGCGTAGATCCAACTGCAACCCCTCTAATCATATTCATATCCCTCTCCGTCATCCCTTTTCTGTTCCTTTCTCATGCATGTCAACTCTGCCACCAACAGACTTACCAACATTCATGACCTCTTTATCTCCAATGTTCTGCATCTTCTTGCTTTAACTGAGACTTGACTTTTTCCTGAATACTCTGCTCCAGTTGCTCTCCTTTGTCATGGAGGCTAACTTCTCTCCCATACAACCCACCCAATTAACCACAGTGGTGGTGTTGGGTTGCTATTCTCTCCTTCCTGTCAGTTTCAATCTCTTCTTCCACCTCAATCTCACTTCTTTCCTACTTTTGAAGTCCATGCCATCTGCTTATTTACTCCACTACCTCTCTGGGTAGCTTTCATTTATCGACTCTCTGACAAGTTCACCTTTTCTTTTCTAACTGATTTTGACTCCTGGCCTTCCCTTTTTTTTTTGAACCATCTTCCCCTTCCCTCATTCTTGGAGATTTTAATACTCATGTTGATGACCCTGCTGACTCTTATACCCTATGCATCAGCATCATCATCTCCTAGACCATGTCTTTTTCTCCAGCTGCTTATCCTCAAACTTCTCCACCTCAGTTCTACCCCTGTCTAATCATCATCTGCTAACTGTAACTCTTACCCACACTCCACCTCAGTCTCAACTAATCTCCACTAACATATTTAGGAATACTGAGGCTGTTGACCCTTCAGTTCTCTTTACTGCACTTTTCATCTCCTCTCTCAGCTGCTATGCTGTCTGAGCTTGTTGATGAGACAGTCTCTTCCTGTAACACTATACTCTATTCTGCCTCAGATGCTCTTCCTCTTCCCATTCCATGCTTTGTGAGGCATACAGCTGACAGACCTCTAAAGTATACTTCCTATATATCCATACCCGCTCAGTTGAATGCCTTTGGCTTAAATCAGAGGTTCCAAACTCCAGTCCTGGAGGGCCAAACACCATTCAGGTTTTCAGGCTGTCTCTAATAAATATGCATGAGATTCATTTGCATGCACTGCCCCCATTATATTCAAATGTATCTCATGCATATTCATTAGGGACAGCCTGAAAACCTGAATGGTGTTTGGCACTCCAGGACTGGAGTTGGGAACCTTTGGCTTAAATCCAATGCCCATGCTGACTTCATATGCCTCAGATTCATGATAAACTCCTTCCAGTCTACCATAGCACTCACCTAGCAAGAGTACTATATCTATTTGACATACTATCTTACCTCTGACTCTCGCCATCTCTATCCATTGCTCAACTCTCTCCTCAAAGTTCATCCACCTCCTATCCTCCTTTGATTCCTGCCCAGACTTTGGTCAGTTAGTCCATGACAAGGTTCACTAGTTTAATCTTGAGTATCCCACTGAGTCACCTCCATCTCTACTAGACAAATTAGGTGGTCCCATAGGGCAGCAACATCTGGAGGGAGGAACAGCAAAAAGCTCTAACAGTCAAAGTAAACTCAAAGAAACATCAGTGCAGAAAGAATGGGACATTTTCAAATAGTCCATTTACCCTTGCAAGTGGCTTTTTGAAATCTCCCTCATTATGTATTGTGACTCCTCTCCCAGTCCCTTTTAGGCATCCGCCTAGGGCCTTGAGGATTAAGTTGACTTCTAGCACAATAACAGTCTGCAGTCGAGTAATTAAGGCAAAATAAGAATAGGGCTTTATTTCCCCTCCCCTAAGGATCTCCTTTTATACAACAAAAACCAGGAACAAAAACAGCTTCTTCAAAGAAAAATATATTATTTTCCTTTGGTATTTTTTACAGAGCTTCTGCCCACTTGTTTAGCACAATGATTCAATATCATCAGAGAAACATAACATACAGTCCATTGGTGTGGGTTCAAGGTTACAGCTATTATTTTCCCACTGCATTAGTTCACAATCCTCGGGGTTGCAGGTGGGTTAAAATCCTCATAGCTGTTTTCATTGTAAAACCCTCTCTGTGAGGCACTGGTCAGCTTATCAGGAAACTGCTCTAGGCAAGCAGGGTTTTGAATACCAGGTATTGTGGCAGTTTCCCTCTGGCTTTCCTTTTCTCCCCAGTAATGTGGAATTACGTCAAAACTCCCAGCATTTACTTTACTTCTTATGCCATGCCCTGGACCTCCAGACAAAACAGAGTTCTTAGCTTTTTCTCTCTTAAAGCTAGGTTCCCACCTTCTCTCTGTTGTCCTGGTTCCTCTCTCTGGGCTACGGACAGCTCCTTCCCAGGACCTCCAGCTACCAGCAGTCTGAGCAGTGCTATGGCCACGTTCCTGAAAAGTTTTTCCCCGGCTGCTTCCTGCTACCGGACCACACCTACTGCTTCCTTGATTGAGCAGGCTTCCTTCTGTGTGACGTCTGCTCTCAGCCTGGTTGCTCACTCCTCCCAGGTCACTGCCCCCTCTGGCCTCTCCTGGATTTTCCCAGCAGCTTTTATCCTCATGTCCTTTGCATGCTGCCTGTGCTTTCACGGACAGGTGATCCTGATTAGTTTTTAAACTTCCTGCTACATCAGGACTAGTGTGTGGTAAACTTATTATTTTCTCTTTTGCCTCCTGTGAGCTGAGTGTGTTTGCTGCCTATCAGACTCCAAGGTAAATTCCTCTTTTTCACCTATTATCATGGGCTCTACACCAGCTACTGTATCACATATCCCCCCCTTAAGATATTACGGGCTGGGGAACAGCCGTTCTCACAGCCCGGAATCCGAGACAAGGCGTCCGCATTGAGATGTAATCTGCCCGCCCTGTGCTGTACTATAAAATTAAATGCCTGCAGGGCCAAGTGCCAGCGTGTAAGGCGGGGGTTATGGTTCCTCATAGTGCCTAACCACTTCAGAGGTGCGTGATCAGTTATTAGCACAAAGTGACGGCCCGTGAGATAGAATCTAAGCGCCTCGACTGCCCACTTAATGGCCCATCACTCATTTTCTATTGTTGAGTAGTTGTCCTCTGCCTGGGACAACTTCCTACTCATATACATGACCGGGTGTTCTGTACCCTCAAACTCCTGGGCGAGAACTGCTCCCAATCCGGATTCTGAGGCATCAGTTTGGAGGATGAAAGGCTTCCTGAAATCCACCCCATATAGCACCGGGGCCTGGCATAGTTTTTCCTTCAACAATGCAAATGTCCTCTCCGCCTCTGGTGTCCACTTTATATTATTAGGAGCATTTTTCCTTAACATACTGGTCAGGACAGCGCTCTCCTCTGCGAATTGGGGTATGAACCGGCGGTAATATCCTATAAGGCCTAAGAAACTTCGGAGTTGTTTCTTATTTACTGGTCTCTGGAAGTTCTGTAAACTTTTCACCTTGCTAAGCAAAGGCTGGACCATTCCCTTCCCGACCATATGCCCCAAATACTTAACTTCTGTTCCGGCGAACAGACATTTCCTCGGGTTTAGGGTCAATCCTGCCCATCTCATGGCCCTCAAGATGGCCTCCACCCTGGGCAGATGTTGTGCCCAGCTGGTACTATGAATGACAATATCATCCATGTATGCCACTGCGTAAGCTTGGTGGGGTCGTAAGACCTGGTCGACCAGCCTCTGGCATGTCGCCGCTGCCCCATGTAACCCAAATGGCATCCGTCAAAATTGGAATAACCCGAGTGGAGTACTAAAGGCAGTTTTGGGTCTGGACGCCAGGGTTAACGGTATCTCCCAGTACCCTTTGGTCATATCTAGCCTGTCCTAGCCGGTCTAGCAACTCCTCGATCCGAGGCATGGGATAGGCATCGAAAAGTGAGATGGCGTTTACTTGCCTAAAGTCGATGCAGAAGCACAGTCTTCCATCGGGCTTGGGTACCAGGACTACTGGGCTACACCACGGACTCTTCAAATCTTCTATTATGCCCATGTTTAGCATCTCCTGCACCTGGGATATCACTTCCCTCTTCCGGGCCTCTGGTAGGCGGTAAGGCCTTTGCTGCACCACTTTCCCGGGAGGGGTAAGAATTTCGTGCGCCACTAAACTGGTCTCCCCCGGCATCAGCGTTAGGACATCTGGGAACCTCGCAAGCAACTGGACCAACTGATGTTTTTGTTGTAGCGACAACTCTGGGCCTATTTTAGGCGTGGGTTTTCTTTATAGTCTATGATTTGTGGGCCTAGATCATCCTCCACCTTCTCCTCAGATGTTGCGGTCAGACCCTTCACCTCCTTTTGCCCGGTGGAGCCAAATCCACCCCCTCCCCTGCTGGTAGGAGTTAATAGTGGCACCTCTTCCAACACTGGAAACCCAACCCTTTCGCAAATGAGCTGTGCCACCCTATCCCCCACTTTAACTTTAAAATCCTGGTCACCAAAATTAAAAAGTAAAATTCTGACTACTCCCCTATAGTCTGGGTCTATAACCCCTGCCCCGACATCAATGAAGTACTTGGAGGCTAGCCCCGAACGAGGGGCTATCCATCCATAGCAACCCGTAGGCAGTTCTATTTGCAACACTGTGTCTATCAAGGCTTTTCCTCTCCTGGGCACTACCTCTTCAACCGCAATGAAGAGATCATACCCCGCAGCCGCGGCTGTAGCCCTCTGCGGGCTCCGTGCGTTAGGGGACATTTTGCAGAACTTTAGAACAAAACCCGCCTTACTGGATAGTTCCGCTTTCACTGGCTCCTTTGTATCCGGGCCTGTCTTTCTGGTTTTTGCAAACAGTGGCTTTGGAACTAGTGTCACCATAGCCTCCCCTTTTGGCTTACCCTCTTGTTCTGAGCGTTTCCCGGTCTCCACCCTCGTGGGAAGCTCTCCTAGACCCATCTCTGCCAGCCTATCCTCCTCGACTGGGGGTTCTCCTTCCCGTTCTAGAGGCTCCGAATCTCCCTCCGGGAGTTCAAGCTGTGCTGCTGCTACTTGGGCTGGGGACCCAGCAGAGGTCATACCTCTTTTTATGTGTATGCCTTCCCTTATCCCTTTATCAAATGGTGGCCAGTCCCTACCTAGCACAACATCAAAGGGTAATTTGGGGACTAGGGCAACTAAAACTTCCTTTCGCGTTCCTAACCCTTTTATTACCAGGCTATAGAGAGGATAACGGGTAGTTGCTCCATGTATACAGCGTATCTTGGCTACTCCTTCTGGTTGGCTTGGTGTGGACACATTGCTGGCTTGTAGGGTTCGCCAGAACTTTCTCGAGACCATACTTTGGTCCGTGCCCGAGTCAAGCAATGCTTGAGCTAGCACACCTTGCACTTCAACATTTATACGGAATCCTTCTTGCATACATTTTCTGTCACTGATCAGTGCTGTTTTCCAGACACAATCCTTTTTTCTATGACCCAGTTTACCGCACTTAAAGCATTTTATCAGTGCGTTTTTAACCTCTTTCTTAGGCAAACACTCAGTTACATTTGGAACATACAGCCTAGGCTCCTTAATTACTTTACCAAAATTTGCCACACCAAACATGCTACCAGCGCCTCCCTGTGGTTTACTGGCCAACTCAGCCTCCATAAACCGTTCCGTGAGGTGAGCTGCTTCGGTTGAGGTTTGGCAGTTTTGCAAAGTTAAGAAGGACCTCACTTCAGCAGGAACTGCCTCTGAAAATTGTTCCAACACAATTGTATCAATAATACTCTCAAGGGTCTTCCCTTCTGGAGTGAGCCATTTCCATACCAGGCTATGCACCCTCTGGCACAGTGCCTTAGGTGTTTCACCTGGTTGGAGCTTGGTGGTTCTCAGCATACGTCTGTAAACCATAGGCGTCAAGCCCAGCCTATCCCGTATGGCCTTTTTAACTTCTTCATAGTCGGTTGCCAGAACAGCGGGCATGGCCTTGTAAGCCTTCTCCCGTTAGGGAGGTGGCCAGCCTAATTTCCCATTGCTCGCTCGGCAAACCTGCATTGTGGGCTACCCTTTCAAAAGCCTCCACAAAGTCATCTATGTTATCGGCCTCAGATAACTGTCCAAAAGACAATATCCAACAGTTCTGTGGGCCTACCCCACAGTAATGTTCTTTTGGTGTTTTCTCCATTGTCCGGTCTGCCAGAAAAGCTTGTAACAACTCTGTCAGGGGCTTCTGCTGGGCCTGTAAGGCTGCCGTGGCTTGCTCTTGGCTCAGCTGTGCCAGCTCCCTCTGTTTCTCGAATTGTAGGCTCATCCACCGAAGCACTTCTTGGGGATCCATCTCCATGCTTGCACACTACAACAAACAAACAGACAACAAACACCAAGTGTGGCACTACTACTATTTTTTGTGCCTAGTCTCTCTTCCTTTTTACCACTCCTTCTCACTGGAATCCCCCACCGCCTGTGCCCAAATACTCATTACCTGAGCCAGGTGGAGATTCGCGCTCTGAGAAGGTATTTTTCTTTTCCACCAGTTCTGGAACCTTCTGGGCGTGCCCAGCCGTGATACTTGTCCTGTTCTTCCGCAACGTCACTCTGCTGGGTTCCTGCTGTATAATCTCCAGGAATAATCCGAAAAACTACTCCATTTGTGACTCCTCTCCCAGTCCCTTTTAGGCATCCGCCTAGGGCCTTGAGGATCAAGTTGACTTCTAGCACAATAACAGTCTGCAGTCGAGTAATTAAGGCAAAATAAGAATAGGGCTTTATTTCCCTTCCCCTAAGGATCTCCTTTTATACAACAAAAACCAGGAACAAAAACAGCTTCTTCAACGAAAAATATATTATTTTCCTTTGGTATTTTTTACAGAGCTTCTGCCCACTTGTTTAGCACAATGATTCAATATTATCAGAGAAACATAACGTACAGTCCATTGGTGTGGGTTCAAGGTTACAGATATTATTTTCCCACTGCATTAGTTCACAATCCTCCGGGGCTGCAGGTGGGTTAAAATCCTCATAGCTGTTTTCATTGTAAAACTCTCTCTGTGAGGCACTGGTCAGCTTATCAGGAAACTGCTCTAGGCAAGCAGGGTTTTGAATACCTGGTATTGTGGCAGTTTCCCTCTGGCTTTCCTTTTCTCCCCAGTAATGTGGAAAAACGTCAAAACTCCCAGCATTTACTTTACTTCTTATGCCATGCCCTGGACCTCCAGACAAAACAGAGTTCTTAGCTTTTTCTCTCTTAAAGCTAGGTTCCCACCTTCTCTCTGTTGTCCTGGTTCCTCTCTCTGGGCTACGGACAGCTCCTTCCCGGGACCTCCAGCTACCAACAGTCTGAGCAGTGCTATGGCCATGTTCCTGAGAAGTTTTTCCCCGGCTGCTTCCTGCTACCGGACTACACCTACTGCATCCTTGATTGAGCAGGCTTCCTTCTGTGTGACGTCTGCTCTCAGCCTGGTTGCTCACTCCTCCCAGGTCGCTGCCCCCACTGGCCTCTCCTGGATTTACCCAGCAGCTTTTATCCTCATGTCCTTTGCACGCTGCCTGTGCTTTCATGGACAGGTGATCCTGATTAGCTTTTAACCTTCCTGCTACGTCAGGACTAGTGTGTGGTAAACTTATTCTATTGCTCTTTTGCCTCTTGTGAGCTGAGTGTGTTTGCTGCCTATCAGACTCCAAGGTAAATTCCTCTTTTTCACCTATTATCATGGGTTCTACACCAGCTACTGTATCACAGTATATATTGACAAAGCAAAGCTTAATATTTAAAAAGATGATATCCAAATCTGCATTTTATAGGATTGTTCTGAGATGTATGGCATTTAGATGATTCCAATTGAATTTAATATGAATCTCTGAGGGGGGTGGGGGTGAGGGGTCTCAAAGATAATTGCTAGGGGAGGCAAGGCTGAAGTTCCTTCTAGGGTCCCTAATACCCTTGTATCATTTTTGGGACATAGGAAAGTGAGAAAGCTACACTCTACCAGGAGAGGAGCTGAAAGGAGATCAGAGTTCCACAAAAATTAAAAATTGAAATGAGTCCATGTTTAGAACAGGTTGTCTTCTATGTTCATAAGGATCCTAAAACAGCCATGTCATAGAACATATTTGGGGACAGTTGGAATATGCAAGGCTTGACCCAAGGAGGAAGCTGGCCCCCTATCTCATCTACAGTAAAGGGACAGTGCTGCATTCGCCTTGTAGCACTATAGAAATTAGTAGTAGTAGTAGAAGGGCACCAGCATTTCATTTATTAATATTTATTTTCTGTCTATCATCAATTTTTAAGCAGATACCATCCGATTGTTCCCTCTTCTATGACCTGTGTCTGCTGGTGGAGGGACACGGCCCACTTATCTGGACTGGTTTAGCAGGACAATATGGAAACAGTGTTTGAAATCTTCATAGGATTATTAATAGTGCATTTTTGGCTATTTTACCCTTCAGTTCTTAGTGCTCTATTGTACTACATAAACCATTTTGAATGGTATGGTATATAAAAAACGTTTTTAAACAAAACAAGTGGCCACACCATACTGTCTATTAATGTCTCACAACTCACGGAAATGAGCTAAGAACAAAACAATTGGTAAGGTTCAGACTTCGGTTCAGCCTTGTCTCTGCAGGACTTGACTCTTTTTTCAGTATAGATACAATGTCACTTATAATATGGACCTATTGCTTAGAAATATATTTTCCTCATCTAGATAAGGACACATCCGTTTTTCAAATGTTCAGATGTATGTCAGCGTGTTTCCTCTATCAACTACTTCTCTCTCCTTCTCTTTCTCTCACTGGGGTATGTTTATAAAAAGAGTGCTATTCGTGTGTGGTTGGGCTGTGAAACCAGCACAAGGGCCCACATCAAATTCAGAGGGTATGCGTGCCCATCCCTTGCCATTGATAAGTTGCAAATGTGTGGCACTGTGGTAAACTTAATGCCACTCGCTGAGGTAGCATTAAATGCAGCCATGCTATTAATAGTCACAGTGAGTTCATGTCAATCATAAGAACATAAGAACATAAGATATGCCATACTGGGTCAGACCAAGGTCCATCAAGCCCAGTATTCTGTTTCCAACAGTGGCCAATCTAGGTCATATGTACCTAGCAGTTTCCCCAAGAGACACAAGTTCCACGCCCATGCTACCTGCAATACACCATCAAAACCCATGTTCCTCCCCTAACCTGCCCGGACTCCACCCATTCATTCACTCGCCTGTTAGCCTGGAACATTTAGCATGGCGTGCTTACTGCTGTCGCCTGAACCACCCATTAGCGGTTAGCGTGGTTTGGCAAACATGCCCCACTCTCTCTATTTCTCATTTGCCATCTATGTCTTTTCAGTGTTGCTAGTACCCAGTAAAACTTTTCTTTCTGCATTTTAAGGGGACTGGTGAGAGCAGCTGAGCTTGGGGAAAAGCAACCTGAAAGGAGATTCTGCTTTTGTGGGCCAACATCTCTCCTTTTCCCACAAATAAAACATTGCTGACATGATTTTTCACAGTCACCATACTTAGAGGTCAAATTAACCCTTGCAATGACAACAATGATGCTGAGAATCATGCCAGAGCCCTAGGTCCTGACTGTTTCCATATTAATATGAAATGTCTTCACCATGTACATTGAGAACAGTAGAGCAAGATGTCAAGAGCCTCTCAAATATGTAATTGCTTTGACTGAGAAGACACTTTGATGATATGAACATGGGGCTTTTTACTAAAGCTAACTGGTTAATACACATTTTAGTATATGGGAACAGTCAGTGGAAACTGCTAACAAGCAGGCATGACAGCAATGTACATTAACTGTAGAGTGTACTAAGGGGTAAAAAATGGCCAGATTAGAGGCGGAGTGTAGCTATAGAGAGCACATTGCAGTTAGAGTAGTGGTGCTTACCTGCACTACCTGTAAATAGGGCTGTGTATAGCATGACATGCGGTAGCAAGGGGCTTTTAAAATAGCAGGCAAACAACAGTTTAGGGCCAAACAAAACTGCTTTATTGTTCTTCAGCAACACAGCCATCATTCCCCCAATCTCTTCCCCTCACAGGCTGGTTCTCAGTACCCTTTCCAGACCCAGAAAGTAAAGGCAGAATTCACTTCAGCCCAAAGTTCAGACAATCATGTGGGCTTCCGTGTTTGTGAGTATGGTTCCCAGTTCCTACCTCACAGCCGGACTCCTCACTCAGCCCTGCTTGCAAGGAGCTTCTCTCTCCATGTGCACCTCCCCTCCGTTGTGCACACAGAAGGCTTCTAAATCCCTCTGTCTGAGTCACGCCCTCCCAGCCCTGAGTTCTGAGCTTTCAACTCTTTTAAGGTGGGCTGCTGATAATCCCTTTGGAGAGGGATGGGTAACTTCCAATGTACCTTCTTACAATGACATATAGCACAGCGGCACATAACGATACCTCTGTTGCATTTAACCATCTGGTCTGTTTTGTCATCAATTGTGCATTAAGTACAACACCCAAATGAGCTCTGTGAGTAAGAATTTGTGAAATGGGTAAGGTTGATGCAGGTGAGAAGTTAAAAGAGATAGAGGACAAACTCAGGGCGGATTTTTTATACTTTAACAGCATGAGTTTGATTGGCAAGGGGATAGGGAAAACAGTAAACAAAATGAAAGAATAAACAGAATATAACTTTTTATTCCTTTACAAAATGAAGCAAATCAAAACTGACATTTCTAATTTCATTTTAAATGAAAGCACAGCCCTGAAGAATAAACAGAGAAATATATAGACATGATGGCAGGTAAAGACCATACGGCCTATCCAGTCTGTCCTTCCGTACCAACTACTAAGCTGTATAGTCCCTTTTTCTCCATTAGAGCTCTTCTGTGTTTGCCCCGTGTTGTTGTTGTTGTCGTTAAGTGCCGTTGAATTAATGTCAACTCATGGCGACCCTCTAGATAGCTGTTCTACACTGTGTTTGATCATCGATCAGGCAGCTCATTGTTGATAGAGTGGCATCCATAGTTGCTTTAGAAATCTTCTGTGTTTGCCCCTTGCAGTTTTTGTCTCTACTACCTCTATTGGAAGGCTCTTCCACGTATCCTCCAATAAACTTCCTTCTAGAAGACAGAAGGAGTATGGAGTTGATGAGGGAGATGGACTTCAACAGGAATGCTTGCTTGTCACATTTCTGGGACAAATAGAAATGTGGGGGGGGGGGGGGGGGGGAAAATAGGGCCTAGGAACCACCAGGGACATTATTGCAAATTCCAAAGAACTCCAAAGTTAAGAACGTAGAATACCAACACAAATTATATAACAAAATCCTAAAAGCAGTAAATTAAAAATTAAATACAACAAGGCAATAAAAAATAGACTAAACATTATTTGAAAGCTGGATTAAAAAGACAGGATTTTCTAAAGGAAACATAATTAAGCTATAAATGCATCTGTCCTGGAAAAACATTGCATTATCAAGGCCCCATCCAGGAAAGAAAGACCAATGTGGTCTCAAAGTATCACACTGCTTATTTGTCCAATAAACAGTATCACTGCCTGCAAAGAAATTGCTTTTTCCTCCAAATTCTTCTCCTCATGGCCTCTTTCACCTCTTTGCTTCTCAGGCTGTAGATCAGTGGGTTTAGTGGTGGGATAATGAAACAGTAAAACATTGCAAAAATTCTATCATCTGAAGTGCTTGTTGCTGGTTGCAAATAAGCAATCAAAGCAGTCCCAAAAAATAAGATAACAGCAATGAGGTGAGAGGCACACGTTGAGAACGCCTTGCTTCTTCTTTCTCTGGATTTCATCCTCAGCACTGTAGAGATAATGTAAATGTAAGAGGAAAGAATGACCAGAAATGGTATGAGTATAAAAACCACAGCACCTGCTAGCTGGACTATGTCATTTAAATACGTGTCTGTACAAGACAACCTCAATACGGCTGGAATATCACAGAAGAAGTGATGGATTAACTTAGACCTACAGAAAGGCAAACTGAATATAAAAGAGATCTGTCCAGTCTGCAAGACACTGCACATAATCCAGGAACCCGCAGCCATATGGACACACCTTGTATTGCTCATGATGGTAGAGTAACGCAAGGGGTTACATATTGCGACATAGCGATCATAGGCCATAATACCAAGAAGCATGCATTCCTCGCTGCCAAATAAAAAAGAGAAATACATTTGCAAGGCGCATCCCAGAAATGAGATGCTTCTGTCCTCAAACAAGAGATTTGCCAATGTTTTGGGGATTGTTACCGTTGTGAAACAGATCTCTAAGAAGGATAAATTTCTAAGGAAGAAGTACATGGGGGTGTGAAGAATTGGGTCCACTGTGAGGATGGACAGGACAAGTAGGTTTCCCATCACAGCGAGGATGTAAAAGAGAAGCAACAGCCCAAAAAGGTTTTGCTGCACCTGCAGAGACAGGTCCGAAAATCCCAGGAGGTAGAATGCCGACATGATGGTTTGATTTTCCAGTACCATTCCTTCACTGGATTATCTGAAATGGACATAGAGAACCCAGTTTGCTGATGCATTTTCAAGATTGCTATAGCATAGGGCTCTTTGCTGGTTGTGGAGTGTTTGAGAGCGGCCACTTTGCCAATGCAGTTTGAGTAAGACTTCAGTTATGAGCATACCCTCAGTTCCCCCTTGAGGTTGTGTAGCTATCAAGATCTTTTGGTTTTCTTTGATTGCTGTTACTCTTTGCCACCTCTCAGAAATTGTACTGTACGCAACCACTTAGTGCTCCTGATGGTTGTATCAGATCTGTAAGAAAATCATTTGAACGTCTGAAAGCAATGGAGATTTTTTAGACATGATGAAACACAGAATTCTTAGCTATACTTAAATGTTACAGGCTCTGAGTCTATATAGCAAAGCAGGTACAGTATATATTTCCCTTGTGCCTGAAGGGCTTACAAACTATGTTTTGGACATGAGGTATTGGAGGGTTAAGTGGTTTGCCCAAGGCCATAAGGAGTGCCTGTGGGAAAAGAAACCCTAGTCCCTCCTGCCTGAGGTTGTTATCCTCCAATGGGAATTGAATTCCCAGCCCGCTAGCCTGTAACAAGTTGCTCCAACCACTAGACCACTCCTCCCTCTGATCCTCTAATATCTTTTTCTATTGTATACAATTGAGTTTCAGTGGAATTGTGTTTATATCAACCAGTTCCTCAGCACTGTAAATTGTACACCTTTTAATAAACCAGCTAATCAATAGGTTTTCAGAAAGGCATCTCTGATGGATGGAATTTCCTGACTCAAACGTTCAGCATAATTTCCTTTTGTATTCTTACCTTGCGACTTGCAAAAAATCTCATTGCTCTAATTACTAACACATATTGAAACTTTACAAAACATTTTGTTGGACAGTGTATATATCATATTAAATGGAAAGGTGGTGATATCTGTGTTTTTATTACTACATCTGTGGCTCTGAATATTTTCATCTTGCCTTTTTTGTGCTCTAAGGCTGAGAATTATCTAAAATATGCTATCTGTTTTATCGACAGGTTCAAATGACTTCACTGTACAGGGCAGTTGAGAGTGGTTTAACCAAATGCCACAAGCATAGCTCCAACATTGATCCTGATCCCACCAGTTTTGTTGTGTGCATCCCCCGCCTATCCGGCCGGTCAAAATTGGGATGTGCTCCAGTTGCACCCAATTTTAATCCCATGGGGGCTAGACGTGCCCGCAGGATCAGAATCCAATCTACCAGCCTAGACGTAAAGGCCATGCCCCGATACCGGCCATCCAGATGACCAACAACTCCCCTTCTAGCCCAGCCTGGCTCCTGCAGTGGTGACAAGGTGTCCTGTTGCCATGCTACTATAGTTCCATGCCCTCCCGCCCACAAACAGAGCTCCCCGCACAGCTCAGATCTATGTGTGTGTGGGGGGGGGGGGGGCTCTGTTTCCAGAATAAAGGCCAGGTGTTTTTTCACAAAATGCAAGCCTACTGTACACTACCTAGGGGTCACCCTAGACCATAAGAACATAAGATATGCCATACTGGGTCAGACCAAGGTCCATCAAGCCCAGTATTCTGTTTCCAACAGTGGCCAATCTAGGTCATACGTACCTAGCAGTTTCCCCAAGGGACACAGGTTCCACAATGCTTGTATTGGTTCAAGCATTGATATCCTGGGTCCCTTCTTAATAATGGTTTATGGACCTTTCCTCCAGGAACTTGTCCAAACCTTTTTTAAACCCAGCTACACTAACAGCCTTTACTACATCTTCCGGTTACAAATTTCAGAGTTTGATTACACGTTGAGTGAAAAAATATTTTCTTTTATTAGTCTTAAATAGTTTACCCTGTAGCTTCATTGCATGTCCCCTAGTCTTTCTATATTCTGATAAGGTAAACAATCGATCTACGTTTACCCGTTCCACTCCGTTCATATAATGGAGGCAGTGTATGCAAATCTCTCTCATACATATTCATTGTGGTTATCCTGAAAACCCGACTGGCTAGGTGGGTCCCGAGGACAGGGTTGAGAACCCCTGCCCTAGACCAACAGCTAGACATGAAAGCCCATATAAGCAACATGGTCAGAGTAGTTTACCACAAAATACGGACACTCTGACACCTATGACATCTGCTTGAGCCAGACGACTTCCAAACAATCTATCAGGCCCTTGCAATCACTCACTTTGATTATGCCAATGCAATTCTGCAAGGACTTCTGAAGAACACGCTGAACCCACTTCAGCTTGCAATGAACGCAGCTGCCAGAATATTGCACGGAGCCTCTAGGAGGGATCACATAACCCCAATCTTGAAACACCTCCATTGGCTGCCGGTCCACTGCAGACTCTACTTCAAAATACTATTGATGACCTTCAAAGCCATCAACAAGTGCTCCTCCACCTCCCTCACAGACCTCGTCCACTCCACCCCCCCCCCCAACAGAGCCAGGAGGTCATTCGTGGCCAACACTCTGATAATCCCAAATGCAATAACGAAATGCTCGCAAGCAACAAGAAACAGAGCCTTTGTATTCTAGGCACCCACATGCCGGAACACCCTCCCACCCACCATCCGAGCCAGCACTGACCTCGCCCAATTTAGGAAGTCACTGAAGCACCATCTCTTCCTCCAGCACTACTCCCATATTAATGACATATCACAACCAGCCAGACTCAACCACCAGGACACCACCCCTAGCACACCCACATCACACGATTGCAGCTCCACCCTTTAGCTCAATGATACACCCTGTATATCGAATGTGTATATAGTTATCTAATACTGCAAATGGATGCCAATGTGAACAGACACCAATGTGTATATAGCCACCTAATATTGCATATAGTCACCAAGCAATAATGTACATCTGTGATCTAGATGAAAAACCTTTCTATAGTTATACAACCTGTAAATAGCTGCCAGCCTATCCGGTCACCTGCGACCTGATTGCTTAGCCTGCACATAGTTACCTTCGTTAATCTCAAGTTGTAACACCTGTTCATTGTAAGTCCAGGGTAGGTTCTACCTACACTGTACAAATTTTGTTGACTGTAAACCGCACTGATTCTACAGAGCACGGTATAGAAGAGACATTAAATAAATAAATAAATAAAATGTTTTTAAATGCATGCCTTGAATGCACACCAAGCTTTACTTGCATTATTTGGAGAGTATACATAATTTTCACCAATTTTGTTTTATTTAGCTCATGCCTTTTCCAGACGAGGTTCAAGGTGAGATACATTCAGTAATTACACAGGTACACTACCAAAAAACTGCCTCCAGTTTTGCAACTGATTCCTATAGATTTTGGGGTGCTGAATCCAGGAAAAATAGCCAAAATGTTCCATCACGTCACGTTTTCTTGCAAAATTAGATTTCTTACCCATATAAGGAATGTTCACATAATTTCTTTTTAGCCGACTGCAGTTTATTTTCTTGGCCCAAAATAGAGGTTGTAATGGTTAACTAACTAGAAACACTCCCTCATGATATTTTAGAGTGTTTTGTATTCATTTTATACATTAACAGGACAATTGGGAGGCGGGGGGCTAAATCCAGTACTCGCGCTGGCGCATGTTCTTTCCTGTTCGCCTCGCCTCGTTCGCTCGCTCAAACACGGTGGTTGCGACATGAACGTTCCTGTCAAATTTCAGTTTCTTGCAAGTTATATTTATTTATTTTATTTATTTAAAGTCTCTTTTATACCGCGCTATTCAGCATCAGTGCGGTTTACAATAAACAACGAACATACACATTTCCAATAGTACTTTGTGTTTACATATGAACAGGAGAATCAACTTGGCTAACAGGGTAACTATATACAATAACAATATATACAAGTTCATTATTACCTTTTGTTTGCTCAGTCGTAATCCAGCTTTATTACGAAGTGGTTCACTACAGTTGTAGTTTGCAGTGCTGTGTATTTGTGATGGCTCACAGAGCCAGAGGTTGCGTCAACTCTCCAGACAGTTTTTGTTTTATTTGTGGGGAATATACCATGAAAAAGCGGCAGAGGAACATTTCTGCATTTATTAAAAAAGTATATTTCGCCTATTTCGGTTTGAAGTTAGGCGATCAAGACAAACCGTGGGCTCCTCACAAAGTGTGCAAGACATGTGAGGATGATCTACGCTTATGGATGAAAGGTAAAAAACAAGCATTTCGTTTCGGAATACCTATGATGTGGCGTGAACAAAGAGACCACAGCAGTGACTGCTATTTTTGCTCTTGCATTGTGAAGGGATACAACTTAAAAAATAAGAACGTAATAAGTTACCCCAACCTTCCCTCAGCAATTAGGCCTATGCCTCATAGCAAGGAAGTACCTGTGCCTGAACCACCAAAATCTTTGGATCATATTTGTGTGGACGGTTCTGATCATGATGAGACTCATCAGATGGCTTTTCCCGATGAGTCCAGTACTTCCGAGTTTGAAACTGAACCAGATCCGAAACCTGAACTTTTCTCTCAAGCTGAATTGAATGATTTAGTCCGGGATTTAGGACTCCCAAAAGATGCTGCCCAACTGCTAGGTTCTCGGCTTAAACAGAAAAATCTATTGTCACCAGGAACAACTTTTTATTGGTACCGCAACCGCGAGACACAATTTTTGAAGTATTTCAGCAAAGAGGAAGATTTGGTATTTTGCAACGATATATACGGAGTGATGGAAAAGTTTAAACTCAAGTATGATCCTGCTGAATGGCGGCTGTTCATTGATTCGTCAAAAGACAGCATAAAAGGTGTTCTTCTTCATAATGGCAACACATTCGCTTCAGTTCCTATTGCTCACTCTGTTATTCTCCAAGAAAAATACGAGAATTTGGCCCTGATTCTTCAGAAGATTCGTTATGATGAGCATAAGTGGATGATTTGTGGAGACTTTAAAATTCTATCCATGCTATTAGGGCAGCAATCCGGTTTCACCAAATATCCCTGCTTCCTTTGCTTGTGGGATAGCCGGGCCCGCGACCTACACTGGGGGAAAAAAGACTGGCCAATTCGGGAGTATTTGAGACCCGGTGAGAAAAATGTTCTTCATGAGAGCTTGGTACCTCGTGATAAAATTCTATTACCACCTCTCCACATTAAGTTGGGTCTCATTAAGCAATTCATCAAGTCCCTTCCAAAAGATGGTGAGTGCTTTCGATACCTTTGCTCAAAGTTCCCCCGACTTTCTGAAGCAAAGCTAAAGGAAGGAGTGTTTGTTGGCCCTGATATAAGGAAACTCATTTCAGATGGAGCATTCGCTGAAACGATGTCTGAGAAGGAAAAGAAGCCTGGGATTCCTTCAAGGATGTTGTTCTCAAATTCTTGGGGAACAGGCGGGATGAGAACTATAAGGATATTGTTGCCAGGATGCTCAATGCCTTCAAAGAACAAGGCTGTAACATGAGCCTGAAAGTCCATTTCTTGCACTCCCATGTGAACTACTTTCCCGAAAACTTGGGGGCGTACAGTGAAGAACAAGGTGAAAGGTTTCACCAGGACATCAAGGACGCAGAGAGAAGGTACCAAGGAAGATGGAACACCACTATGATGGCTGATTTCTGCTGGTTGCTGCTGCGAGAAACCCCAGATGAAAAATACGCCAAGCAGCGCACCAAGAGAAGCATTCGGGGGAAGAAGAAACGGGCCCACCAGGAGATTGATTGACCCAAGAATGACTTTAAAATCTAAACTGTGTTGACAAATATCGTGTTTTTACTAAACTTTGAAATAAAAATTTGCTAGTTATTACCACAGTGTCGGATCTCATTTATTAGAATTTTATTTTCACACCATCGGGTGTTTGTCTTCATGTATTGCAATGGTGCGGTTTGCGTTTTCTATTCTTACATACATACCTGTACAACATTTTTTGCACATTTCTTTGCTTTGCTTTGTGTCTAACCTCGCTCTTATATGCTCAATCTTTGTGCACATGTATGTGGCTGTTTTAAGTGCAGACAATTTTGCTACCATCACAGTGTGTTTTGTTGACATCACTCTATTCTTATGTGCTGCCTTGTTACAATTTTCTTTATTCTTATTTGAATAACTACTAAACAATTAGTATAAAGAATTCATCCAAGAAACTTTTATCTCGATCACACTCAATCTGAAACGTTTACCTCAAACTGCTAACCCAATGTAGCAAAAAATCTGTACGTGATGGAGCAAATTGGTTACCAGATTTGGATTCAGCGCACCAAAAAACGTAAAAATCAATCGAAACATTAGAGGCAGTTTAAAAAAAATTTTTTTAGTGTACCTGTGTTATTTGCTGTCTCCCCAGAGGGCTTACAATCTAAATGTGTACCTAAGTCAATGGAGAATTACATGGCTTGCCTCAGGCCACAAGGAGTGTAAGTGAGATTTGAACCCTGCTCTTTCCAGTTCCAGGTTGTTGCCCTAACCCCTAAGGCTACTCTTTCACATAGAAACATAGAAACATAGAAAAATGACGACAGAAAAAGACCACATGGCCTATCTAGTTTGTCCCTCCATATCAACAACTACAACAGTCCCCTTTTTTCCTTTAGAGATCCTCTGTGTTTGTCCCATGCATTTTTGAATTCAGATACTGTCCTCATCTCTACCACCTCCACTGGGAGACTATTCCACAGATCCAAAACTCTTTCTGTAAAGAAATATTTCCGCATATCACTCCTGAATCTATCCCCTTTCAACCTCAACCCATGTCCCCTCGTAGCAGAACTTGCTTTCAATCGAAAGAGGCTCTCCCCTTGTATTTAAACATCTCAGTCATATCACCTCTATTTTGCCTTTCCTCTAAGGTGTACGTATTAAGATCCTAAAGTCTGTCCTCATATGCTTTATAATGAAGACCACTAACCATTTTAGTAGCCACCCTCTGTACTGACTCCGTCCTTTTTATATCCTTTTGAAGGTGCGGTCTCCAGAATTGTACACAATACTCCAAATGAGGTCGCACCAAAGACTTATACTCTACTCTCCGTTGCCTGCACCCCTCCGGCCCAGCCACTGCTCTCCCGATCGGGGAGGAGCACGCCGGAGCAACGCGGCTCCTCCAGCCTGCTGCTCTACCCAATCGGGGCAGAGCAGCCAACGTTTAAAGGAAGCTCCGGCAGGAGCACAGGCCTCTCCGTTGCCTGCACCCCTCCGGCCCAGCCACTGCTCTCCCGATCGGGGAGGAGCACGCCGGAGCAACGCGGCTCCTCCAGCCTGCTGCTCTACCCAATCAGGGCAGAGCAGCCAACGTTTAAAGGAAGCTCCGGCAGGAGCACAGGCCTCTCCGTTGCCTGCACCCCTCCGGCCCAGCCACTGCTCTCCCGATCGGGGAGGAGCACGCCGGAGCAACGCGGCTCCTCCAGCCTGCTGCTCTACCCAATCGGGGCAGAGCAGCCAACGTTTAAAGGAAGCTCCGGCAGGAGCACAGGCCTCTCCGTTGCCTGCACCCCTCCGGCCCAGCCACTGCTCTCCCGATCGGGGAGGAGCACGCCGGAGCAACGCGGCTCCTCCAGCCTGCTGCTCTACCCAATCGGGGCAGAGCAGCCAACGTTTAAAGGAAGCTCCGGCAGGAGCACAGGCCTCTCCGTTGCCTGCACCCCTCCGGCCCAGCCACTGCTCTCCCGATCGGGGAGGAGCACGCCGGAGCAACGCGGCTCCTCCAGCCTGCTGCTCTACCCAATCGGGGCAGAGCAGCCAACGTTTAAAGGAAGCTCCGGCAGGAGCACAGGCCTCTCCGTTGCCTGCACCCCTCCGGCCCAGCCACTGCTCTCCCGATCGGGGAGGAGCACGCCGGAGCAACGCGGCTCCTCCAGCCTGCTGCTCTACCCAATCGGGGCAGAGCAGCCAACGTTTAAAAGAAGCGCCGGCAGGCGTGCCCGCGCCTGGCGGGCCCGCGCCTGAGGGCCTCGACAGAGGGCCCTTTGGTGTGGCCCTTAGGCGGGGACCGCGAGAAGGGGCACCAGAAAAACCCCTGCCATCATCAGCAGCTCTCCGGCAGCAGGATAACAACACCAGCCATATTCGCAAAATCGAAGCTGCCTGCACAGACGTTTAAGCCCTGCACATCTCCCCGGAGGGAGCGTGCTATCAGCCAACTTGGGCCACCGCAGACGTTCCAGCCTGCTCCTCCTGCCCAAACGCGGCAGCTCAGCCCGTTTAAAAGAAGAACGTTGAAGGGCGGACCTGCGCCTCGCAGACCCGCGCCTGAGGGCATCGCCGGAGGGCCCTTTGGCGTGGCCCTTAGGCAGTGGCACACACGTGAGCACCAAGACCACATTTACACATCGGCATCACTTCAGCAGATCAGCAGCTTGAGCTCCCCTCGGTCGAGCTCGCCCCCTCTCAACAGCCCTATCTCTCCTCAAACGTTCTACTGCCAGCACAGCCTTCCTCACCACCAGAGCAACAGAGCGTAAGAACTGGATACAAGACGAATAACTCAGAGGACCTAAGGTACAAACTAGCCGACACATGGTGCCTACCTATCTGAATTACTATACCTCATTGCTATACCTGAATTGCTACACGTCATTGCTACACTGTATTGTTGCACTATATTGCTACCCCTCATCGCTACACCTTAATTGCTATACTGCATTGCCACACTATATTGCTGCACTACTAAACTGCTACACCTCATTGCTACACTGTATTGATACATTATATTGCTGCACTGTATTGCTATACCGAATTGCTATACTGCATTGCCACACTATATTGCTGCACTACTAAACTGCTATACCTCATTGCTACACTGTATTGATACATTATATTGCTGCACTGTATTGCTATACCGAATTGCTATACTGCATTGCCACACTATATTGCTGCACTACTAAACTGCTATACCTCATTGCTACACTGTATTGATACATTATATTGCTGCACTGTATTGCTATACCGAATTGATATACCTCATTGCCACACTGTATTGACACATTATATTGCTGCACTGTATTGCTATACCGAATTGATATACCTCATTACCACACTATATTGCTATACTATATTGCTACACTGTACTGCTCTACTGAATCACTACTTTGAAGTGCTAAACACCTCCACTAACACAACACAGCACTAGAAAAACACATGCAACATCACAAAACACCAGTAACCTAGAAACGTCTCATTCCGGAAACATAAATGGCTTACCCATTACTTACTTTTGCCCTACTCTATACACTGGTCAGCACACTCTATGAATCAGTTGTATTGGCAGATGGATGCAACCCCATCCAACTACTAAAGAGTGCAAACGGTAAAACATACAACAACCAATACCACCGGCAGTCAAACCCTTCACACAGAAGACTGTCACACTTAATATATATAGCCATAGAGACCTCAAACTCCACAAAACATAAAAACACAAAGCATCAACAAGAACTAAGGTGCGCCCTTATCAACGCACGTTCGGTCCGTAATAAATGGCCGGTAATCACTGACCTAATCACTATGCACAATCTAGACATGCTAATGGTCACAGAAACATGGATCTCTGAATCCGACAATGTCATATTAAATCACCTTACACCACCTAACTTTTCGATCTATACCTGTAATAGGGAAAACAAAAGAGGAGGAGGTGTACTGATCCTTGCAAAAACATTGTTACAATACCGGACTAGCCTTACCAAGAGCACGCAACTCCTGAACACACTAACCATCACCAACAAATACAATACTATTAACCTCATTTACAGAACCCCAGGAATTGGATCAGATGAGCTCTCAGACATCATTGACCTAGCATGTAATCCAGAAGACTCCTCCAAACCTAACTGGCTACTAGGAGACCTTAATCTCGCTTCCACTCAACCCACCCTAGCCAAAGCCTTCCTCGAAGCAATGGCTGACCTCAACTACAAGCAGGCTATAACTGATCCCACCCACCAAGGAGGAAACCCCCTTGACCTAATATTCATCCCACATACCGTCATGAGTACATCAAACCAATTTGACCTTACTATCTCACCAGTCCCCTGGTCAGACCACAATCTAATAACATTCCATTTACCAATGCAACACTCTACGAGCCACCGCCCCAGTGCAACGGAAACATCAGGAACCACACGATTCAAGCAACTCAACAGGGAAACAATCGTTAGTGACGTTCTCCCAAAGCTTGATCAACCAGCAACCAACCTGAATGACATGATGTCCAACTGGAACGAGACCCTCTCCCATTACGCTCAACAACCTGCCAACAACAAAAAAACCACATCGGACAGAGGAGACACCAAGAAACACGCCGCCCCATGGTTTTCCCCGGAACTACGAGCGTCCCTACTCCGACTCAGAAAACTCGAAAGGAAATGGAGAGCGACTAGAAATACCTCAGACCAAGCCATCTATCAACAATATCTGAAGACCCATCGCGAATCAACGTGGGCCAAAAGGAAACAATTCCATGCAGAAATTCTCAGCCGCTCACTAAATAAGCCAAGAGACCTTTTCCAGCTGGTGAAATCCCTTACCAACCAACCTTCCCCTCCTCAACAAGAAGGTATTCAGCCACAAGCATATGCGAATTACATCCAATCAAAATCAATAAAGGTAACTACAATGGCATCATCACCTCATCTTAACCATACCACAAATCCCAAAACCACTCTTTCCCAGTCCACACTCACCAAACTCTCACCGCCATCAACAAAGACCATTGAAGAAGTAATTGCATCAATCAACGCCACGACCGCACCAACCGACCCCTGCCCAGCGCACTGGATCAAGACAATGCGCACGGAGTTCAGCCCTATCATAGCCAACATCACCAAGCTGTCATTTGAAACAGGAGTTTTCCCAGATGCGCTCAAGCACACATCCATCCGCCCACTACTAAAAAACAATCAACTTGACCCAAAGAAAGAGGAATCTTACAGACCAATCTCCAGTATCCCTTTTCTGGCTAAGATCCTAGAGAGAATAACCCTTAGACAGATCCAGCAGCATGTTGACTCCTCCTCACCACTGGATCCCTCTCAACATGGATTCAGAGAAGCACATGGTATCGAAACCCTACTGACAGCATTAACCAGTTCACTGATCAATGGAATTGACAGTATAAAGAATGGCTTCGCACTAATCTTCCTTGATATATCAGCAGCGTTTGACTCCGTAGACCACCTGCAGCTTCTCACCCGGCTACATGAGAAGGGAATCCGAGATCAAGCGTGGGACTGGTGTAAATCCTACCTCGAAGGCAGATGTCAACAAGTCCGGATTCAAAGCACCACCTCCGAACCTTTCCAACAGCACCAAGGTGTACCCCAAGGATCCTCCCTCTCCGCGTTGCTCTTTAACATCTATATGCAACCAATCTGTGACATTGCCCGTTCATTTGGCATATCGTGTCTTATGTATGCCGATGATGTCCTGCTATTCACACCCATTGTCATCAATTGTCCCGACTATACAGTGCTAGTTGACTGCTTCAACACAATAACTGACTGGCTACTCACTCAGAACCTCCGGATAAACTTCAAAAAAACGGAAGTACTAATGATCACAAGGAATAAAGCCTTCTCTCCGCCACCAACACTCAAAGTCAGAGACGCGGAACTTCCAATCAAATCCAACATACGATATCTCGGGGTAATTCTTGACCAACAACTCAACTTCAAGGAACATATCAAACGCACTGTCAAGACCATCTATTTCAAGATAAAAACCCTACGGCATCTTAGGCCCATGATGGAATCCGCGGATTTCCGCACCATCTTCCAGGCACTAGTCACACCGCACTTCGACTATGCCAACATAGTTCTACATGGCCTTCCAAAGAGCTCCCTCAAACCATTACAGCTAGCCATGAATGCGGCAGCCCGTGTGCTCTACGGAACCTCAAGGGTCGACCACATCTCCCCCATTCTAAAGGAACTACACTGGCTTCCCATAAGCAGTAGAATCCTGTACAAAACCCTCCTCATTACCTTCAAGGCCTTCAACATGATAGCTCCCCCATCCATTTCCGACCTCATAACGCGTTCTCCAGACAACAGATCCAGGAGACCCCAGGCTGCCAACATGCTACTTATACCAATTGAATCCACAAAACTCAACCAGATCACCACCAATAGGGCTTTCAGGAACTATGCCCCCGTATGCTGGAACAAACTCCCCCCACACATTAGAGCTATTAGAGACCTTATTCAATTTAGAAAAGCCCTCAAACACCACCTTTTTCTCTTACATTATAGCCATCCCGATACCCCATTACCTCCCACACACCCCCACTATATCATACAGCCGCTACATGATGTAAAACACTGTAATCATACCTAATATGTAATACAATCGATTTGTACATAGTTTCCTAAGTTTGCTATAAACTTGAATGTAAATAGTTCCCCAAGTTCTCCTCCATGTTAACTCCCCGTTTTATGTAAACGACGGCCAATGTATCTGGTCAAGTGTTCTATTGTTTTGATGTAAACCGCGCTGATGACAAATAGCGCGGTATATAAGAAATGTTAAATAAATAAATAAATAAATTATACAGAGGCACTATCACCTCCTTTTTCTGCTAGCCATTCCTCTCTGTATGCACCCAAGCATCCTTCTAGCTTTTGCTGTCGCCTTTTCTACCTGTTTATCTACTTTAAGATCATCAGACACAACCACCCTTTTAAGAGCTCTCAGGCAGAGAGCTTCTATTCAAGAGCCAAATAGTATTACCTTGTTTTCAGTGGAGACCCTTTTATGAATGGCAGTGCTTACAAGACAATGTAGACCTATATACAGCTTTTAGCTGCCTATGCAAGATAATTAAGAACACTAACACCTGATGAGGTCAGTGACTTCAAAGGCTTGCTTATCCCTTTGAATTTGAAGGCTAGAGGTGAAAAAAGCAGAAAAATAGCTTTACCAATGAGCACAAAAATTTCCCTTTCACAATCTAACAGAAAAAGAATTAGCTATTAGAAATGAAAAACAAAACCCCTTTAATAGCTCTCATACAAAGAGCCTGTATTCAAGAGTCATGCAGGATTACCTTACTTGCAATGGAGACACTTTTAGGAATGGGTATTTGCAGTTAAAGTTTGAGCTATGGTTAACTCTATTCTAATTTATTCCATGTTTTAAGCACTCCTCATAGCCAGACATACCACATTCCCTGGCTTAGAAGTGAGATCCATTATTGTCATGGCATGTGCAAAACGAATCCAACTGGAACAATTTCCCCCATACATTGACTGGACACTTAATGAATGGCCAACTAAGTGTTGCAATATTGCAAATGAATAGATCTCATTTAAGTGAAGGACTGCTTTCAATAAGAAAAATTTCCTTCATAAGGCAGGAACAACTGATGGGATTTACATCATAGATCTAAGAAAAATTATGATGCAAAGTTAAAACAGGCAGCAGATTCCATTTCAACTCTGAGTCTGAAAGTATAATCACTGGGGAACACTTGACAAATTTGAGATGAATCAGAAAATCCAGATTTCTACCCAAGGCCAGGTTAGAGACGACTCAGAAATTTTGATAAATTTATGAGGAAGAATGGATGCATCAGAGGTGGAATCCAGATTGCAGTTGATAGACCCATTATAAATTCTTATGACATAGTAAATGAAATTGAAACTGTTATGGTTTTGGCAAATTTGGGCTCTTATATTTACTCTGCTTTCCCAATAAGAGAGCAATCTTCAAAGCATTTTAGCTGTGTTAAACAGCTGAGAAGAGTCCAACATCTATGTGACCAAAAGTACATTATTCCGCAATGTAAGGTCTTTCAGTCACATTGAAAGGTGGTATTCCGAGGGGTGTTTTTAGGTCAGGAGAAAGAGTGTCTATGTAGCTGATATTTTCAGTTCTTTCTGCATGCTTTTCCAGCAAAAATCTACCCACAGAAAAATATAATGTGAATGGCCATCTATAAGTGTACCCATAGTAATTATGCACATTTATTTTGTGAAAAAATTGTTGCAGGGCCCATTGGTAAAACATTACTCATACTCATACAGTTTGTTCACAGTTGAAAATTCAAAAGTTTTCCACTAAATTCATTACCATTCCTCTTTCATGAGTCCATATCTCAATATATACCATTCTTTCTAATATATGAATATTGCACCATTCTACATTTTCTGTTCTCTCCTTCCTATAATTTCAGAACTGGAAACAGTTGCAGTCAAATATCTGCAGTGTTTTATTAATGCTATTTATCTTTTTATATGTATTACAAATGAGATATATCCATGCAAATTAGTGTCATTTAAAGGACATCTGAAGTATTTTGTTCTCACTAATAGTAACCTGAAGAAGGCAACATGGATGAGATGCTTACCAGATGGGGCAAGAAGAGACTGTGATCTCGAAAACTGGTCTCACATCAGTTTTCATGAAATTGTATTTCGCTAGTGGTTCACAGTATGAAAATACAGTAAGCCTATGAACTCAATAAAATATTCTGTAAAAATGAATTTTGTACCTGTGATTGAATACCCTTCATCATCCTTTTGTTCAAAGACAAAACAATCACAAGTCATGAAAGAAAGATTCTCAAAATTTCTTGTACTACCACCACTCCTTTTGTTGATCCAATAAAATATATCGCAGCTTACAAAGATTCTTCATGTTAATGAGAACAGATTAATGTATATATATTGCTTTTTTTTAACAAATGGAAATGATATTCTTATGTGTCACTGCATAAAAATAGAGGAAATTCAGTTTGGATAATTGCCAGCATTGCAATTACCTGTTTTCACTTCATATTCCCAGGATGCTAATTCAGTACTGGAGATATTTTGTTTTTAATTATTTTTATTGATAATATTTGCTATCAAAAATTCTGAGTAAAAATATATGTACATATCTATAGATATATATACAACAGGGTCATTATTCTTGATGATATGTTTTACAGACATGCATCCCTCCACTCATGGGCTAGTGACTTGTATAATTGATTTCATTTTACATTGCTACAGCTGGGAACATCACACCTTCTTGACCAAAACAACATAAAGATAATGGACCCCAACTCTTAAAGGGGCCCTTGCCTAAAAACATTACCTCCCATCCCCTGCTACCCCATTGGCATAACACCCTATATATAAGCACCTTTGGAATTAGACATCCCAAAAAAACTCTTTATTGGAAGGAGAACCCTCTTTGAAAGTAGACCTCTCAAAACTCTTATTGGAAGCATACCCCACCATCCTTCCAACCCTCCTTCCCCACCTAGGAGGGTTTCTCAGGTGCTAGTGGGTGGCTACCAGTGATCCCCAGTTGCTCCTGCTTCATCTGCACCTGGGTTCAAAATCATTCTCTAACCAGCCAAATAATTCTGAATATTTTACTTCAGGTTAGAGTGAAGAAAAACCTTGAATTTACAAATAAAGCATGTAAAGTCAAACTTTCCATTTAATATGTAAACCGCTTTGTTAAAAAGATATATAAAAGTAGTTAAATAGGATGTGCAGCAAAACAACAGTTGCATCTCTTCAGAATCCCACATGATCGAAATTGTGATATTGCTGCAATACCCCCAAGATAGGAACGTCCCTGCTGAACATCTGGTTGTGGTCTTAAGTTGAAGGTAGTCAACACCAATGAAAGGATTCTATTAACAGAATTTATTTATTTATTTATTTAACATGTTTTGTATCCCGCCTTTTCCTTCAATCAAAGCGGTTAATACAGCACAAAGTTAAACAAAGGTGAGGGAAACATACATTGCATTATCATTACATCACAACAAAACACTAGGAGTACAAACAGGGAACACAGTACATAACTTACATTACATTACCTTACATTAACTACAAACAGCATATCGCTGAACAGAATGAGCATATAGCAGCAGATAGTGGGTCCCGCACGGTCCACCGCCTAAGGGCCACGCCAAAGGGCCCTCTTGCGAGGCCCTCAGGCGCGGGCCCGCAAGGCACGGGCGCGCCATTGCTGAAGGGATTTTAAATGATTTGAAAAGTGCTCAGATTGGCTGCAGTTTTCTCTCACACACAGTTCCCAACTAAGTAGGCACAGCTGATTCTCACTCACTGCTCACAGGATCGTTGGAGCCTTTGCTGAAGGGATTCTAAATGATTTGAAAAGTGCTCAGATTGGCTGCAGTTTTCTCTCACACACAGTTCCCAACTAAGTAGGCACAGCTGATTCTCACTCACTGCTCACAGGATCGTTGGAGCCTTTGCTGAAGGGATTCTAAATGATTTGAAAAGTGCTCAGATTGGCTGCAGTTTTCTCTCACACACAGTTCCCAACTAAGTAGGCACAGCTGATTCTCACTCACTGCTCACAGGATCGTTGGAGCCTTTGCTGAAGGGATTCTAAATGATTTGAAAAGTGCTCAGATTGGCTGCAGTTTTCTCTCACACACAGTTCCCAACTAAGTAGGCACAGCTGATTCTCACTCACTGCTCACAGGATCATTGGAGCCTTTGCTGAAGGGATTCTAAATGATTTGAAAAGTGCTCAGATTGGCTGCAGTTTTCTCTCACACACAGTTCCCAACTAAGTAGGCACAGCTGATTCTCACTCACTGCTCACAGGATCGTTGGAGCCTTTGCTGAAGGGATTCTAAATGATTTGAAAAGTGCTCAGATTGGCTGCAGTTTTCTCTCACACACAGTTCCCAACTAAGTAGGCACAGCTGATTCTCACTCACTGCTCACAGGATCGTTGGAGCCTTTGCTGAAGGGATTCTAAATGATTTGAAAAGTGCTCAGATTGGCTGCAGTTTTCTCTCACACACAGTTCCCAACTAAGTAGGCACAGCTGATTCTCACTCACTGCTCACAGGATCGTTGGAGCCTTTGCTGAAGGGATTCTAAATGATTTGAAAAGTGCTCAGATTGGCTGCAGTTTTCTCTCACACACAGTTCCCAACTAAGTAGGCACAGCTGATTCTCACTCACTGCTCACAGGATCGTTGGAGCCTTTGCTGAAGGGATTCTAAATGATTTGAAAAGTGCTCAGATTGGCTGCAGTTTTCTCTCACACACAGTTCCCAACTAAGTAGGCACAGCTGATTCTCACTCACTGCTCACAGGATCGTTGGAGCCTTTGCTGAAGGGATTCTAAATGATTTGAAAAGTGCTCAGATTGGCTGCAGTTTTCTCTCACACACAGTTCCCAACTAAGTAGGCACAGCTGATTCTCACTCACTGCTCACAGGATCGTTGGAGCCTTTGCTGAAGGGATTCTAAATGATTTGAAAAGTGCTCAGATTGGCTGCAGTTTTCTCTCACACACAGTTCCCAACTAAGTAGGCACAGCTGATTCTCACTCACTGCTATGTAACGAAAGGGCACATAATCAGCAACTTGAGCCAATAAGCAATTCTTGCTACCCCAATGTCCACTATGCCAGTGCCAGCTAAATGGCAATAACCAGCACTGAAACCCATACATGGCCAAGCATTATTTTGGCAAGCTAGGCCCCTTCATACGTCTTGTCTATATTTCCTTTCGAAAGGCTGAGCTCCTCTGTGAGTCCAAACTAACCTCCACCAGTAAAAGGAGTCTCTTGAACTCTTTGTATTAGCCTTCTAGCACACTATGACTTTCCTTGCCTATGTTGACATAGAAGCTCCATCACAGACCTTAAGGGGTGACAGCCCTCCCTGGGTCACCCTCCCTTGTGACAGAGGTTCTATGAGCAGAGTTGCGTGGAGTTTTGAGATGTACATGCCTGTTTTTGATTTTATGAAATATGCAGGTAAATATTAATGTGCAAAGTTACACCTTGCAAGGGGCAACTGTAACTTTAAGTGCCTGCATTTGTGCAGGCTTTTGAGTATTTTCTATAACAGAAAGTTTGTTCACACTTTCCCCTTCAAAAAACATGGAACTTACTCGCATTTTCTAACCAACCTGCTATAAAATGACTCCCTAGTAAATGTCTAAATCAAAACTTACTGCACCGTATATTTAAGAGTTTATTAAGGTACCAAATCCAATATTCAGCTGGCATCATAGAGGTTTAATCAATCCACAGGACTTCAGGACAGTCATGCAAGCTATGAAGCTCCCCCACCTGGACTACTGCAACATAATCTAACACAGACTACCTGCCACCCACACCAACCCAATATGAACTGCCTTAAATACCACAGCAAAAATTAGCCAGAAAGCAAAAAAACAAGATCATATCACCCCAGTCCTGAGAGAACTGCACATACTCCCTCTCGAAGCAAGAATCAAATACAAATCTGCCCTACTTATCCACAAAGCCCTCTATCAAATGCAGACCTCCCAGCTCCGAAATTTACTGCCCCAACCCACCCACAAAAGAACAACCAGACAAACCACCAGCAACACCCTCACCATCCCTCATGAACAAACTAAATACAATCAACGGACCTTCAACAGAGCCTTCAAACTATACGCGCCATCCCTTTGGAACTCCCTACCAAGCCAAATCAGAAACCACAGAGATCCTTCAACATTCAGAAAACAACTAAAAACCATCCTGTTCCAGGAATACCTCAGACCAGAAACAAACATCCACCACTGACACCCTCTCCAGACCCTTTAACATACCCACAGATCTCCCCCCTAAGAGACTAATGTCCATTGTTTACGTCCTTAATATCTGTTTAGATCATTAATGTTGGCCTCCCGGTGACAGCACCCTACCCAAGTATTGATTACTGTCCCCCCGCCCCCTTTTTCTGTTAAACCGCTTTGACCCGGTGAAAAGCAGGATATAAATACAGTTAAATAAATAAATAAAATAGTGATTCAGAGTCTGAGTTATGGAAGGACAGACTAGATAGGCCATGTGGTATTTTTCTGTCATCATGTTTCTATGTTTCTATAGTAACTGCTCTGTTTTTTTGAGTGAACCAGTTTTGGAGTTCAAATAGTATTATATTTGCAAATGTTTCCGGGGTTGGGGGGGACGACTTTCAGAAAGTTTTATGCAGGAAAACGTATGTGCTGCTCTTTTAGAGTTCCCATTCCCTGGATCAAGAATACTTGTGTTGTTCACAGTGTTCATGTTTAGAGCCATGGGATAAAGGAATGAATTTGGCAATGGAATGCCAGTACACATAGTAATTTCACTTTTTCTTGACAACACAAATTTTCACATGCATACCTGTTAAAATTGAAGGAGAATATCCCAGTTCCAGTCCTAGGAGAATATGACCATTTATGAACCTTCACTTGTAGATCTCCCCAAGAGCTTTCATGCTTGTATCTATTATTATTATTATTTATTAATACCACTTTCCTGGAACCCATGCACCCAAAATGGTTAACAGCTAAATAAGATTTTACAGTTACATACTGTTAAATCAACATTAAAATCAAAACGCACACATGACATATACAATTGATGTACAATTATGCTTGGACCCCTTTTCAACACCTCTTCCACCTTACCATCAATCCTGAAGGAACAAAAAGGTTTCCTAATGGAATTTTTTTCAACAGAGTTGGTGCTGCTGTTGAAAAAAAACTGTTCCCACCAACAATTTCAACTCATCACCCATTTAGATGGTACATTTAACAATGTGTTCTGAGTTGAGAGAGTCAAGATGGCATGCTTGAGCAGCTGGCGTTTAATGGGTAGGAAACAGAAGGGAAAGGGGGCTGGATGCCCTTCTCTAGCTTCCCCGACCTCCTCTCCTTTACCTCCAGTGATTGGTCTGATTGATGTTTTCCTCTGCCAGCCAGCTCAGCAACCGGTTTTGATGGAGGAGTTAAGCCTGATTTCAGTTTTGGAAACAAGAAAAAGTGACAGAGTATGAGGTCCTGACTGTTTCCATATCAATGTGAAATGCCTTCACCTTGTGCATTGAGAGCAGTAGAGCAAGATGTCAAGAGCCTCTCAAATATGTAATTGCTTTGACTAAGAAGACACATTGATGGTATGAACATGGGGCTTTTTACTAAAGCTAACTGGTTAATACACATTTTAGCACATGGGAACTGTCAGTGGAAACTGCTAACAAGCAGGCATGACAGCAATGTGCATTAACTGTAGAGTGTACTAAGGGGCAGAAAATGGCCAGATTAGGGGCAGAGTGTGGTTATAGAGAGCACATTGCAGTTAGAGTAGGAGTGCTTACCTGCACCATCTGTAAATATGGCTGTGGTATAGTAAGGCGTGTAGTGGCAAGGGGCTTCTAAAATAGCAGGCAAACAACAGTTCAGGGCCAAACGAAACTGCTTTTAATGTCCTTCAGCAACACAGCCATCATTTCCCCAATCTGTTCCCCTCACAGGCTGGTTCTCAGTACCCTTTCCCTGACCCAAAAAGTAAAGGCAGAATTCACTTCAGCCCAAAGTTTAGGTGATCACTTGGGCTTCGGAGTTTGTGAATATGGTTCCCAGTTCCTATCTCACAACTGGACTCCTCTCTCAGCTCTGCTTGCAAGGGGCTTCTCTCTCCATGGGCCTCTCTTCTCCCTTGTGCACACAGATTTATTTATTTATTTATTTAACTGCATTTTTATCCCGCTTTTCACCGGGTCAAAGCGGTGGGACACATAACAAGGGGGGGGGGAATCAAAAGTGGGGGGGCCATCACCAGGGTTCAACATTAATGATTTTGGGATGGACAAAGAGACTGACAGGGTAGCATAGTTACTGGTCTGAAGATCTTGAGGGGAATAGGGGTTCGTATTCAGAGATGTTCTTGGAACAGGACGGTTTTTAGCTGCTTCTAAATCTGTCTGTCTGAGTCATGCCCTCGCAGCCCTGAGTTCTGAGCTTTCGACTCTTAAGGTGGGCTGCTGATAAACCCTTTGGAGAGTAATGGATAACTTCCTATATACCCCATCACAATGACATATAGCACAGCTGCACATAACAATACCTCTGTTGCATTTAACCATGTGTTAGTTTTGTCATTAATTGCACATGAAATGCAACACCCTAATGGGCTTTAATAAAAGGACCCCATGTGTTCATGAGTAAGAATTTGTGAAATGGGTAAAGTTAATGTGATTGGCAAGAGGGTGGGGAAAACAGTAAACAAAATGAAAGAATAAACAGAATATCAATGTTTAATCATTTACGAAATGAAACAAAGCAAAATTGGAAATGTTCTTCACATTTCTAATTTAATTTTAAATGAAAACACAACCTGAACAACAAACATAGAAATATGCAGGGTGGCCCATAAGAAGTGAGAACATCTCGTAGCATTTAAGTTATTTAAAAATTCAAAAAGACAGATGTAAACGATTGACAAATTAAAAAAAAAAAGATGGCGACCGAAAATTGTCGAAATAAAGACGTTATATAGATAAAAAAGGTAAATAAGTAAACTATTTAAGCTTTTAATTTACGAGATGTTCTCACTTTTTTTGGGCCACCCTGTATATACATGATGGCAGATAAAGACCATACGGCCTATCCAGTCTGCCCTTCTGTACCAATTACTAAGCTGTATAGTCCCTTTTTCTCCTTTAGAGCTCTTCTGTGTTTGTCCCTTGTCACGCTGCTGTTGTTGTTCGGTGCCGTTGAGTCAATGTAAACTCATGGCAACCCTCTGGTTGGTCTTTAGTCAGGCAGCTCATTGTTGATAGAGTGGCATCCATAGCTGCTTTTGTGATCTTCTGTGTTTGTCCCATGCTTTCTTGAATTCATAGTCTTTGTTTCTACCATCTCCACTGGGAGGCTATTACACACATCTACCAATAAACCTCCATCTAGAAGGCAGAAGGAATACAATGTTGATGAGGGAGATGAGCTTCAACAAGGATACTTGCTTGACACATTTTTGGGCTAGGCAGAAATGGAGGGAGGCAGGGAAGTAGGGCCTAGGAACCATCAGGGACATTTTTGTAAATTCCAAAGAACTAAAAATTAAGATGAGTAGAATTTCTGCACATATTATATACACAAAATCCTAAAAACAGTAAATCAGAAAATTAAGTAAAACAAGGCAATGAAAAAATAAACTAAATTTTATTTGAAAGCTGTATTAAAAGAAATGATTTTAGCTGAATTTTAAAGGAAACAAGGCCCTATCCAGGAAAGAAGGACCAATGTGGTTTCAAAGTATCACATAACTTTTTTGTCCAATAAACAGTATCACTAACGGCAAAGACATTTCCTTTTTCCACAAATTCTTCTCCTCATGGCCTCTTTCACCTCTTTGCTCCTCAGGCTGTAGATCAGTGGGTTTAGTGGTGGGATAATGAAACAGTAAAACACTGCAAAGATTCTGTCATCTGCAGTGCTTGTTGCTGGTTGCAAATATGTAAGCAAAGCAGTCCCATAAAATAAGATAACAGCAATGAGGTGAGAGGCACACGTTGAGAACGCCTTGCTTCTCCTTTCTCTGGATTTCATCCTCAGCACTGTAGAGATAATGTAAATGTAAGAGGAAAGAATGACCAGAAATGGTATGAGTATAAAAACCACAGTAGCTGCTAGCTGGATTATGTCATTTAAATACGTGTCTGTACAAGACAACTTCAATATGGCTGGAATATCACAGAAGAAGTGCCGGATTAACTTAGACCTACAGAAAGGCAAACTGAATATAAAAGAGATCTGTCCAATATGCAAGACACTGCACATAATCCAGGAACCCGCAGCCATATGGACACACCTTGTATTGCTCATGATGGTAGAGTAACGCAAGGGATTACAGATTGCGACATAGCGATCATAGGCCATGATACCAAGAAGCACGCATTCCTCAGTACCAAAAATACAGAAGAAATACATTTGTAAGGCGCATCCCAGAAATGAGATGCTTCTGTCCTCAGCCAAGAGATTCACCAACGTGTTTGGGATTGTAACCGTTGTGAAACAGATCTCTAAGAAGGATAAATTTCTAAGGAAGAAGTACATGGGGGTGTGAAGAATGGGGTCCACTGTGAGGATGGTAAAGACGACCAGGTTTCCCATCAAAGTGAGGATGTAGAAAAGAAGCAACAGCCCAAAAAGGTTTTGCTGCACATGCAGAGACTGGTCCGAAAATCCCAGGAGGTTGAATGCCAACATAGTAGTTTGATTTTCAGATGCCATTCCTTCACTGGATTACCTGAAGTGGACATAGAGACTCCAGTTTGATGATGCATTTTCAAGATTGCTATAGCATAGGATTCTTTGCAATTTCTGGCAAACGTTTATAACCCATTCAAGTCTACTGAAGTTCAACTGCAATGGAGTGTTTGAGAGTGGCCGTTTTGTCAATGCAGTTTGAAAAAAACATCAGTTTCCCCTGAAGTAGTGTATAACTGTCAATTTCAGGATCTTTTTGGAACAAGAAGAACTACGAGATGTTGATTGGAGATATTTATGTGTGTCCTGCAGGAGGAGTACTGTGAAGATCACGTTAAGTACCCCTGTTTATGAGCTGTGAGTGAGTGCAGATTAGTCTATTTGTGATTTTTCAATCCCTCAGCAATATTAATTGTAATGGGCACTTTTTAAGATCTTTTTAGAAATATTATAAGAATACAGGGCCAGTACAAGGGTACTGGAAACCCTAGACAAACCTTCAGCCTTATGCCTCCTACCCCCAATATTTTGAAAATTAAGCAAAACAATTATGATCATCGAAAGGCCACCTCTCCCACTACAATCCTGCAAAAATGCAACATTGGACATCATACTTTTAATTATGAGCCATCTTTGCTTTTTATGCATGGGTGAGCCTGGTACACATGATTTTCACCTACTTTCTTTAGCTCACGTCTTTTCCAGTGGATAGTCAAGGTAAGTTACATCAGGTACAGCAATTACTTTCCCTTTCCCTAGAGCAGGGGTGGGCAATTTCGGTCCTCGAGGGCCGCAGACCAGTCAGGTTTTTATGATGTCCCTAATGAATATTCATGAGATCTATTTGCATCCACTGCCTTCCATTGTATGGAAATAAGGCCCATGAATATTCATTATGGACATCATGAAAACCTGACTGGTCTGCAGCCCTCCAGGACCGGAATTGCCCACCCCTGCAGAGGGATTACAATCTAAGGTAATGGAGCTTACCTGATGCAATGGAGAATTACGTGGCTTGCCCAAGACCACAAAGAGCGTAAATGAGATTTGAACCCTGCTCTTTCCAGTTCCAGGTTGCTGTCCTAACCCCTAGGCTACTCCTTCACTCTACTTAAAATTTTGGGACACCCAAATGAACCAAATGTGCTTCCATGACACATATGTGCAAACCTTACCCGAGAGACCTTCCGCAATATTATGAACAAGGATGTTAAAAAGAATAGGACCAAGGACAGATCCATGCAGCTTACCACTGGTAATACCTTCTCCTCAGAGTCAGCTCCATTTATCTGTACACTTTGTCACCTCCCACTAAATCAATTTCTAACCCAGTCAGTTATTTTAGGGAATAAATTGCCTGTGTGGAATGGTGTGAAAGGTTTTACTGAAATCCAGGTATGCCACCCTTAGTCCATCTCTCTGGTCGCCCAGTGAAAAAAATCAATCAGATTTATCTGACAAGACATACCTCTGGTAAATCCTTGCTGCCTCGAACTTGCAATGCATGGGACTCCAGAAACCTCATTTCATCTGTTTTAGAAGTGTTTCCATTAAATTACTCACCAGAGAGATCAGACTTACCATCCTGAAGTTCTCAACTTCCTCGTTACTTCCACTTTTGTGTAAAGGGGCCATATGTGTCCTGCATCTGGCTCTTCATCTGTGAACAGAGAACAAAATTATTTGTTAAGCTATTTGGCTTTATTGTAATCAACTTCTGCATGTTTTTCCCATTCCCCATTAAGTCTCACGATACCACTTTTTCACTTCCTCCTCTCACTAACATAGCTAAAAAAATGGCTTGTCCCCCCATTTTATTGCACTAGCTAGTTCTTTTTCTTTTTGTATCTTTGCTTTCTTGGCTACTTTCCTGGCTTCTCTAAGTTTTTCCAAACACTGATACTTGCCTTCCTCTGTCTGTGATCTCTTGTATTTTAGATGGCCACCTTCTTTTTCTTCACCTTTTCAGCTCCATTTTTTGAGAACCGTAGTTGCCTCCTTTTCCTTTTACATTTATTTAACTTTCTAACAAAAAGCTTTGTTGTGTTTTCCTAAAGTCTAAGACCCTCACTTTTGAATGGACATTTTCAGACCTAGTCCTAATACTGAGCCATACCATATAGAAACACAGAAACATAGAAATATGACGACAGAAAAAGACCACATGGCCTATCTAGTCTGTCCTTCCATAACAACTACAGCAGTCCCCTTTTTACCTTTAGAGATCCTCTGTGTTTGTCCCATGCTTTTTTGAATTCAGTTACTGTCCTCATCTCTACCACCTCCACTGGGAGACTATTCCACGGATCCACTACTCTTTCCGTAAAGAAATATTTCCGAATATCACTCCTGAATCTATCTCCCTTCACCCTCATCCCATGTCCCTTGTAGCAGAACTTGCTTTCAACTGAAAGAGGCTCTCTCCCTGAACATTTATGCCATGGAGGTATTTAAACATCTCAATCATATCACCTCTATCCCGCCTTTCCTCTAAGGTGTACATATTAAGATCCTTCAGTCTGTCCTCATATGCTTTATAATGAAGACCACTAATCATTTTATTAGCCACCCTCTGCACCGACTCCATCCTGTTCACATCCTTTTGAAGGTGCGGTCTCCAGAATTGCACACTATACTCCAAATGAGGTCGCACCAAAGACTTATACAGAGGCATTATCACCTCCTTTTTTCTACTAGCCATTCCTCTCTGTATGCACCCAAGCATCCTTCTAGCTTTTGCTGTCGCCTTTTCTACCTGTTTAGCGACTTTAAGATCATCAGGCACAACCACGCCTAGGTCCCACTCTTCTTTAGTGGACAAAAGTACTTCACCCCCTATACTATATTGCTCCCTTGGATTGCTGCAGCCCAAATGCATGACCTTACATTTTTTAACATTAAATCCCAGCTGCCAAATTCTAGACCATTCTTCAATCTTAGCTAGATCCCTCCTCATGTTATCTACCCCTTCCTGGGTGTCTACTCTATTGCAGATTTTGGTATCATCCGCAAAGAGGCAAACCTTACCTGAAAGCCCTTCCGCTATATCACTAACAAAGATGTTAAAAAGAATCGGACCAAGGACAGATCCCTGGGGCACACCACTGATAACATCCTTCTCAGAGTGAGCTCCATTTACTTGTACACATTGTCGCCTCCCACCCAACCAATTTCTAACCCAAGCAGTAACTTTAGGGTCCATCCCTAGGGTGCTCAGTTTGTTTATAAGTTGCCTGTGAGGAACAGTGTCAAAGGCTTTACTGAAATCTAAATACACCACATCTAGGGCTCTCCCTCGGTCCAACTCCCTGGTCACCCAGTCAAAGAAATCAATCAGATTTGTCTGACAAGACCTGCCTCTGGTGAATCCATGCTGCCTTGGATCCTGTAATCCACTGGACTCCAGAAACCTCACTATTTTCTCTTTCAGCAGCGTTTCCAATAATTTACTCACCACCGAAGTTAAACTAACCGGCCTGTAGTTTTCAACCACATCCTTACTTCCACTTTTGTGTAAAGGCACCACATGAGCCTCTCTCCAGTCCTTTGGCACCACTCCCGACTCCAACGAGGCATTGAAAAGGTCAGTCAGTGGAGCTGCTAGAACGTCCCCAAGTTCCCTCAGAATTCTAGGGTGTATCCCATCTGGTCCCATCGCTTTGTCTACTTTAAGTTGAGATAGTTTCTCACGAACACAGTCTTTTGAAAATTGTTCAAGATGTCCTTTGCTCCTGTTCCTATTTGTGGGTGTTTTCTGAGGTCCTGCTCCTGGTTCTTCATCTGTGAACACAGAACAAAAATATTTGTTAAGCAATTCCGCTTTATCCTTATCAGCTTCTACATATTCCTCCCCTGCACCCTTGAGTCTGACAATACCACTCTTGCCCTTCCTTTTCTCACTAATATATCTGAAAAATGTCTTATCCCCCCATATTATTGCATTGGCTATTTCCTCCTCCTTTTGAATCTTTGCCTTCTTGACTACTTTGCTAGCTTCTCTAAGTTTTTCCAAATACAGATGCCTGTCTTCCTCTCTCTGTGATCTCTTGTATTTCATGAAGGCCTCCCTCTTTTTCTTCACTTTTTCAGCTACTTCTTTCGAAAACCATAGCGGTCTCCTTTTCCTTTTACCTTTATTTACCGTTTTAACAAAAAGGTTGGTTGCCCTTAAAATATCCCCTTTCAGTTTTTCCCACTGTTTTTCTACATCCCTCAGCTGTTCCCATCCAACTAACGACTCCCTGAGGTATTGGCCCATCTTCGCAAAGTTAGTCTTCCTAAAGTCTAAGATCCTCGCCTTTGAATGGATTCTAACAGCCCTAGTCCTAATACTGAACCACACCATCTGGTGATCACTGGATGCAAAATGATCTCCCACTGCAACATCAGAAACACTTTCACCATTGGTAAGCACCAAGTCCAGTATGGCCCCTTCACGTGTGGGGTCTATTACCAATTGCCTGAATAGTTCTCCCTGTAGAGAATCCTGGATCTCCTTACTTCTAGATGATACTGCAGCAGGAATGTGCCAATCAACATCTGGCATATTGAAATCTCCTATCAGTAGCACTTCCCCTTTCCTAGCAATGCTGCGTATATCTTCAATTAACTCTCTGTCCACCTCTTCCTCTTGTGAGGGAGGTCTGTATATCACACCAATGTAAATAGATTTCTCTTTCCCTCTTTCTAGTTTAACCCACAATGCCTCGCCTCTCCCTTTTAAGCTCTGTAATTCCAAAGCTTTAATAGTAGTTTTTACATATAGTGCCACTCCTCCTCCCCTACTTCCTACCCTGTCCTTTCTGAATAAAGTATAGCCAGGTATAGTTACATCCCAATCATGGTTTTCTGTGAACCATGTTTCTGTAACTGCCACTAAATCCAAGTCAGCCACTCCCACCAAAGCTTCAACATCAGGGATCTTATTTCCCATGCTATGGGCATTTATACACACTGCTTTCCATATGTTACCCCTGTTACCCATTTCCATAAAGTTATTTAATGTATCACCTACCTGGGGGCTTTCACTTACCTGGGGGTTTTCTTCACCCATCCCCAACGAATCTAGTTTAAAGCCCTCTTCAGTAGATTAGCCAGTCTACTACTGAAGACGCGTTGACCTTTCTTGGACAGATGGATGCCATCTCTGCTCTGCAACCCTTGGAACAACATCCCATGGTCTAGGAAACCAAAATGCTCTCGATGACACCATCCACGCAGCCATGCATTCATCTCCAGGATGCGAGCCTCTCTGCCTTGGCCTTTACCCTCAACAGGGAGGATTAAAGAGAACACCACCTGTGCACCTAACTGCTTCACCCTCTGTCCCAGAGCCATGAAGTCACTTTTGATATGTTCCGAGGTATACCTGGCAGTATCATTTGTTCCAACATGGATTAGCAACGTTGGGTAATAGTCAGTGGGCTTGATGAGTCTCGGAAAACTCTCCGTAACATCTTGGATTTTGGCACCAGGCAGACAGCATACCTCTCTGGACATCAAGTCTGGTTGGCATATGGATGCCTCAGTACCCCTCAGAAGAGAGTCTCCAACCACCACTACCCTTCGTTTCCTTGTGGTCACTGATTCTGCAAATTTGGGGTACTTGAGCTCTGGTTCCTCCCTTTCCATGGATGCTTTTACCTCCTCCACTTCCAGGGCTGCATAATGGTTCTTCAATTCAAGGGCTGGAGAAGTTGGATTGGTGATTTTGCAGGCCCTGGTGACTTGTGTCCAACCATCGACATTCTGTTGGCACCCATCTTCTCCTCTGCTGGAGAGCTTGGTTGCTGCAAGAAGCATCTCATCAATGTATTTCTCACTGTCTTGAATGCTCCTCAGCCTCGCCACCTCCTCTCTGAGTTCCTTCACTTGTTTCCTCAGAGCTTCAGCATGCAGGCACCCTGCACATGGAACCGGTCCTTCAACTGGCATTAGGACCTCTGTCTGGACCGAGGCAGAAGATGTAACGGGGGCAACAGCTTTAGCGATACGATTTTTCCCAGCCATTGTTCTGTTTGTGTAGCTTAGGTATCTGTTAAAGCAGAAAGGGAGAGATCTACCAAGTACCAGCCGGTTTCCCAGCTGTCCTTTCAGAGAAAAAGCAGTTAAATCTCCTTAATTATATTAAAAAGGTGCTGGTCCAATTCTCTGGTCCAATATGGTGATCATTGGATGCGAGATGATCTCCCATTATTACATCAGAAACACTTTCCCATTGGTAAGCACCAAGTCATGTGTGGGTTCTGTTACAAGTTGTCAGACTTGTTCTCCCTGTAGGGAATCCAGGATCTCTTTACTTCTAGATGACACCACAGCGGTGATGTGCCAATTAACATCAGTCATTGAAATCACCTATCAGTAGCTCTTCTTTCATGGCAATGCTGCCAATGTCTTCTGTTAAATCCCCGTCCACTTCTTCTCCCTGTGAAGGAGATCTGTATATCACACCAATGCAAATGGATTTCCCGTTTCCTCTTTCTGGTTTAACCCACAGTGTATCCTCACTCCCTATTAAGCCCTGTAATTCTATAGCTTTAATATTATTTTTTTACATATAGTGCCACTCTTTCTCCCTCCTTCTTCCTACCTTGTCCTTCCTGAATAAATATAGCCCAATATAATTATATACTAGTCATGGTGGTTCTTGAACCATGTCTCCATAACCACCACTAAATCCAAGTTAGCCTCTTCCATTAAAGCCTCAACATCTAGGATCATATTTCCCATACTATGGACATTTATATACAATACATTCAAAATGTTGCCCTTTTTACCCATTTCAACAGAGGTATTAAATGCTATACTTACCTGAGGTCTTTCACTTACCTGGGGGCTTTCCTTACCCATCCCCAACAAAACAAGTCTAAAGCCTTCTGTAGTAGCTTAGCCAGTCTGCTGGGGAAGACACTTTGACCCGTTTTGGATAGGTGGACACTATTTCTGCTCTGAAGTCCTTGGAAAATCATCCATGTCAAGGAAACCAAAAAGCTGTCAATGACACCATCCACACAGTCACACATTAAACTCCAGGATGCTTGTTTCTCTTCCTTGGCTTTTACCCTCAACTGGGAGGATTGTAGAGAACACTACTTGTGCACCTATCTGCTTCACCCTTTGTCCCAGAGCCTTGAAGTCACTTTTGATATGTTCAGAGAGACACCTAGTAGTATCATTTGTGCTGACATGGATGAGGAACATCGGAAAATAGTAGGCTAGAAGACTAATGGCAAACACTCTGTAACATCTCAGATTTTGGCACCCGGTAGAAAGCACACCTTTCTGGACATCAAATCTGGCAGCAGATGGCTATCTTAGTACTCCTCAGAAGAGAGTCACCAACCACCACTACCCTTTCTTTGTTTATGGCCATTGATTCTGCAACTTTGGGGTGTTTGAGCTCTGGTTCTTTCCTTGCCTGGGATGCTTTCACCTCCTCCATTTACATAGCTGCATAATGGTTGTTCACGTTGAGGGCTAGAAGAGTTTGGTTGTTGATTCTGCAGGCTCTGGTGACTCGTGTCCAGCTCTATTCACTTTATAGCATCCCATGTTCACCTCTGTATTCTTGCTGTCTTGAATGCTTTTCAGTCTCACCACCTCTTCTCTGAGCTCCTCTACTTGTCTGGCAATGGCTTTCTGTCTGGACAGAGGCAGAAGCTGTAACGGGGGCCACAGCTTTGGCAATACAATTTTTTCAGCCATCATGCAGTTGATGGAGCTTTGGTTTCCTGTTGACGTAAAAGAGAATGATCTAGGGAAAATCGCTAACTTTTCCTCAACAGTCCTTCAAGAGAAAAAGCAGCTAAACTCATTTATGTTTGTTCTAACAGCAATGTTCTATGTCCCTCTCTGTATCCCTGCTTCCTTGCTAGACAGTTATTACTTTACACTTGTAAATGTTGATATTCTGTGTCTGACGTATATAGATTAATGTGTTCCCTTTGTAAAATTAACTAATCAAAGCTCCTTGAAGAATGACAAATTGTCACAAGATAATTTGGGAGTTGCCCTATGTAGAAAGAATTCTTGCCTGGGATGGGTAGGAGTTGAGATGGAAAGGGATGAATCTGACACCAGATGAGTTCAGTGACTTCAAAGAGCTTGCTTACCCCTTTGAACTTGAAAGCTAGAGGTAGAAAAAAAGAATTCTAAAAGCAGAAAAATAGCTTTACCCAAGAAGACAAAAAAATTCCCCTTTTACAATAGAGTGGAAAACAATTAGATATTAAAAATGAAAAATAAAACCATTTTAAGAGCTCTCAGGCAGAGAGCTTATATTCAAGAGCCACACAGTATTACCTTGATTTCAGTGGAGACCCTTTTACGAATGGCAGTGCTTGCAAGGCAATGTGGACCTATATACAGCACTCAGCTGCCTAGCTCCTATGCAAGCTAATTAAGAACACTAACACCTGATGAAGTCAATGACTTCAAAGGCTTGCTTACCCATTTGAATTTGAAGGCTAGAAGTGGAAGAAAAGAACTCTAACAGCAGAAAAATAGCTTTACTCATGAACACAAAAAATTCCCCTTTTGCAATCCAACAGAAAAAGAATTAGCTATTAGAAATGAAAAACAAAACTCCTTTTAGTAGCTCTCATACAAAGAGCCTGTATTCAAGAGTCACGCAGGATTACCTTACTTGCAAAGGAGACACTTTTAGGAATGGGTATTTGCAATTAGAGCTGAGCTACTGTCAACTCTATTCTGATTTATTCCGTGTTTTGAGCACTCCTCATAGACAGACAAATCACATTCCCTGGCTTAGAAGTGAGATCCATTATTGTCATGGTATGTGCAAAACTAATCCAACTGGAACAAATTCCCCAGACATTGACTGGAACCTTAATGAATGGCCATCTATGTGTTGCAATATTGCAAATGAATAGACCTCATTTAAGTGAAGGACTGCTTTCATTATGACAAATGTGCTTGATAATGTAGGAAAGACTGATGTGATTTGCATCATTAATGTAAGAAAAAGTATGATGAAAAGTTAAAACAGGCAGCAGATTCCATTTCAACTCTGATTCTGAAAGTATAATCCTCGGGGAACACTTGACAAATATGAGTTGAATCAGAAAATCTGGAATTCTACCCTCGGCTAGGTTAGAGACGAGTCAGAAATTTTGCTAAATATGTGAGGCTGAATGGATGCATCAGAGATGGAATCCAGGTTGCAGTCGATAGACCCATTATAAATTCTTATGACATAGTTAATGAAATTGAAAGTGTTATGGTTTTGGCAAATCTGGGCTCTTATATTTACTCTGCTTTCCCAATAAGAGAGAAATATCCAAAGCGTTTTAGCTGCGTTAAACAGCTATCTGAGAACAGTCCAACATCCATGTGATCAAAAGTACCTTATTCCGCAATGTAAGGTCTTTTAGCCTCATTGAAAGGTGGCATTCTGAGGGGTGTTTTTAGGTCAGGAGAAAGAGTGTCTATGTAGCTGATATTTTCAGTTCTTTCTGCATGCTTTTCCAGCAAAAATCTACCCACAGAAAAATATAATGCGAATGGCCATCTATAGGTGTACCCATAGTAATTATGCACATTTGTACTGTGTAAAAATTGTTGCAAAGCCCATTGGTAAAAAAAATTACTCATGCACTTTGTTCACAGTTGAAAGTTCAAATATTTTCCACTAAATTCATTACCATTCCTCTTTCATGAGTCCATACCTCAATATATACCATTCTTTCTAATATATGAATATTGCACCATTCTACATTTTCTGTTCTCTCCTTCCTATAATTTCAGAACTGGAAACAGTTGCAGTCAAATATCTGCAGTGTTTTATTAATGCTATTTATCTTTTTATATGTATTACAAATGAGATATATCCATGCAAATTAGTGTCATTTAAAGGACATCTGAAGTATTTTGTTCTCACTAATAGTAACCTGAAGAAGGCAACATGGATGAGCTGCTTACCAGATGGGGCAAGAAGAGACTGTGGTCTTGAAAACTGGTCTCACATCATTTTTCATGAAATTCTATTTTGCTAGTGGTTCTGAAAATATAGTAAGCCTATGAACTCAATAAAATATTCTATAAAAATGAACTTTGTACCTGTGATTGAATGATGACAAATATCCTTTATCCGACAAAACAATCTCATGTCGAGAAAGAAAGGTTCTTATAATTTCTTGTACTACCACAACAACTTTTGTTGATCCAATAAAATATATCACAGCTTACAAAGATTATTCATGTTAATGAGACCAGATTAATGAATATATGTTTATATATATATATATATATATATATATATATATATATATATATGTGTGTGTGTGTGTGTGTGTGTGTGTGCAATCGCATATAAATAAAGGAAATTAATTTTGGATAATTGCCAGAATTGTAATTACCTGTTTTCACTTCATATTCCCAAGATGCTAATTCAGTACTAGAGAGATTTTGTTTTTAATGATGTTTATTGATAATATTTGCTATCAAATATTCTGAGTAAAAATATAGGTATATATCTATATACAGTAGATATAACAGGGTCATTATTCTTGATGATATATTTTACAAACATACATCCCTCCACTCAGATATAGAGGGGCAGTTCTTAAACTGCAGTACCTTGGGCTAGTGACTTGTATAATTGATTTCAATTTGCATTGCTAGAGCTGGGAATATCACACCTTCTTGACCACAACAACATAAAGATAATGGACCCCAAGACAGGCCTTAGCTTAAAGGGGCCGTTGCCTAAAAGGGTCTCCCCCATCCCCTGCTACCCCATTGGCATAACGCCCTATATGTAAGCACCTTTGGCAGTAGACATCCCCAAAAACACTCTATCAGAAGGAGACCAAGCTAGAACCCTCTTTTGAAGCAGACCTCTCAAAACTCTTATTGGAAGCATACCCCACCATCCTTCCAACCCTCCTCCCCCACCGAGGAGGGTCTCTCAGGTGGCTAGTGGGTGATTACCAGTGATCCCCAGTTGCTCCTGCTTCGACTGCACCTGGGTTCAAAATCATTCTGAAACCTGCCAAAAAATTCTGAATATTTTACTTCGGGTTAGAGTGAAGAAAATCCTTGGATTTACAAATAAAGCATTAATAGTCATTTCTGCACTTATGTTATGATGTAAAGTCAAACTTTCAAGTTAATGTGTAAATCTCTTTGACTATCAGATAAAGAGCAATATAAAAGTTGCTAAATAGGAGGTGCAGAAAACAAAAGTTACATTCACAAAGGGTAGGACCATCCCTTCAGAATCCCACATGATCGAAATTGCGATATTGATGCAATACCCCCAAAGTAGGAACATGGGTGCTTCTTGCTTCCAGTCCCTGCTGAACATCTAGCTGTGGTCTTAAGGTGAAGGTAGTCAATACCAGTGAAAGAATTCTATTAATAGAATTATACTATGTAACGAAAGGGCACATAATCAGCAACTTGAGCCAATAGGTTATTCTTGCAACCCCAATGTCCACGATGCCAGAAGCTAAATGACTATAACCAGTACTGAAACCCATACATGACCAAGCATTATTTTGGCAAGCTAGGCCCCTTCATACTTCCTGTCTACATTTCCAGTGGAAAGGCTGAGCCCCTCTGTGAGTCCAAACTAACCTCCACCAGTAAAAGGAGTCTCTTGCACTCTTTCTATTAGCCTTCTAGCATGCCATAACTTTCCTGGCCTATGTTTTTTATTTATTTATTTATTTAACTATTTCTTTTATACCGCCCCTTCCAGAGATCAAGGGCGGTTTACATATAACAAGTCAACAGTCATGTACACAGTTTGTATACATTTTACATAGAACATAGAACATAGAACAATTGAAATCAACTATTTACATTAAACAGTAAATATACCATTTATAGGTATTAAAGCAAACATATTAAACTTTATACAAATGAATATTTACAGTGTGTGGTGTGTGTGGTGTGTGGGGCAGGAATTGGTGTAGGTGCTGGAATTTAGTTCCTTTGACATGAATGCTCTATCACAGACCTTAAGTGGTGACAGCCCTCCCTGGGTCCCCCTCCCTTGTGATAGAAGTTCTATGAGCAGAGTTGCATGGAGTTTTGGGATCTACATGCATGCTTTCAATTTTATGAAATACGCATGTAAATATTAATGCCCAAAGTTGCACCTTGCAAGGGGCTAGTGTAACTTTGATTGTCCTGAGTTTGTGCAGGATTTTGAGTATTTTTCTATAACAAAAAGTTTGTGCACACTTTCCGCTTCAAAAAATGTGGAACTTACACACATTTCCAATGCATAGAGCTAACCAACCTGTTTATAAAATGACTCCCTGGTAAATGTCTAAATCAAAACTTACTGCACCATATATTTAAGAGTTTATTAAGGTACCAAATCCAATATTCAGCTGGCATCATAGAGGTTTAATAGTGATTCAGAGTCTGCTCTGTTTTTTTTGAGTGAACCAGTTTTGGAGTTCAAATAGTATTATATTTGCAAATGTTGCCGGGGTTGGGGGGGGTGGGGAACTTTCAGAAAGTTTTATGCAGGAAAATGTATGTGCTGCGTTTTTAGAGTTCCCATTCCCTGGATCAAGAATACTTGTGTTGTTCACAGTGTTCATGTTTAGAGCCATGGGATAAAGGGATGAATTTGGCAATGGAATGCCAGTACACATAGTAATTTCACTTTTTCTTGACAACACAAATTTTCACATGCATACCTGTTAAAATTGAAGGAGAATATCCCAGTTCCAGTCCTTGGAGAATATGACCATTTATGAACCTTCACTTGTAGATCTCCCCAAGAGCTTTCATGCTTGTATCTATTATTATTATTATCTATTAATACCACTTTCCTGGAACCCATGCACCCAAAATGGTTAACAGCTAAATAAGATTTTACAGTTACATACTGTTAAATCAACATTAAAATCAAAACGCACACATGACATATACAATTGATGTGCAATTATGCTTGGACCCCTTTTTAACACCTCTTCCACCCTACCATCAATCCTGAAGGAACAAAAAGGTTTCCTAATAGAAATATTTTCAACAGAGTTGGTGCTGCTGTTGAAAAAATACGTTCCCACCAACAATTTCAACTCATCACACATTTAGATGGTACATTTAACAATGTGTTCTGAGTTGAGAGAGTCAAGATGGCATGCTTGAGCAGCTGGCATTTAATGGGTAGGAAACAGAAGGGAAAGGGGGCAGGATGCCCTTCTCTAGCTTCCCCGACCTCCTCTCCTTTACCTCCAGTGATTGGTCCGATTGATGTTTTCCTCTGCCGGCCAGCTCAGCAACCGGTTTTGATGGAGGAGTTAAGCCTAATTTCAGCTTTGGAAACAAGAAAAAGTGACAGGGTATGAGGTCAGGTGAATACGGATGCTGACGGACTTGCTCAATTTGATGTTTGGCCAAGAACTGCTAGACAAGATGTGATACGTGAGCTGGGCGTTATTGTGATTAAGCAAATAAAGACGTTATATAGCTAAAAAAGGTAAATAAGTAAACTATTTAAGCTTTTAATTTACGAGATGTTCTCACTTTTTTTGGGCCACCCTGTATATACATGATGGCAGATAAAGACCATACGGCCTATCCAGTCTACCCTTCTTTACCAATTACTAAGCTGTATAGTCCCTTTTTCTCCTTTAGAGCTCTACTGTGTTTGTCCCTTGTCATGCTGTTGTTGTTGTTAGGTGCCGTTGAGTCAATGTCATATCATGGCGACCCTCTTGTTGGTCTTTAGTCAGGCATATTCATATATATTCATATTCATTTATTTGATAGACCGCCCTTCATTGGTAGGCAGAGCGGTTTACAATAAAATTACAGAGGAAGGCACAAGGCCAGGAGACGGAAAGGAAGTTACATATTAGATAGGAAAAGAGGAGCGAGAGAAGAAATAGAAGGATATAGGAAGGGGTGAGAGGATTAAGGGTCGGGGGGGGGGGAAAGGTCAAAGGCAAGGGAGAAGAAATGAGTTTTAAGGGAACGCTTGAAGGTGGGGTAGTGAGGCTCGAGGCGGAGGGGTGGGGGAAGGGAGTTCCATAGAGCAGGGCCGATAAAGAAAAAAGCTGAGGATCATGTGGACTGTAAATGGGCACTGGAAGGGGATGGTAGTACTAGGCGGTTGAGGTGGAAGGAGCGAGGGGTATGACGGGGGGTGTGAAAGCGGAGAAGATCAGACAGGTATTGGGGGGTAGAGGTGTGGAGCACTTTATGAACCAGTGTAAGAAGCTTAAACTTGATACAGAAGGAAATGGGGAGCCAGTGAAGTTGGAAAAGGAGGGGAGTAACATGAACCCGAGAAGAGGAATGTGTGATGAGACGGGCAGCAGTGTTTTGGATACGTTGGAGTCGAGAGAGTTGTAGTTTAGAGATACCTGAAAGAATGGAATTAGAAAAATCAAGGCGAGAGATAACTAGGGCCAGTAATAGCGTGGTTATAGCAGAAGGAGAAAGGAAAGGACGGATTGCGCGAATTTGACGAAGGTGAAAGAAAGAGAGTTTAGAGACGTGAGAGATGTGCGCTGAGAAGGAGAGATCAGAATCAAAGAGAACCCCAAGATACCAAAAAGTAGAGACTAGAGAGATGGGTGCGTTAGGGAAGGATGGCGCCAGAGAAGGGGGTTCATGGCCATAGGAGAACCATATAGCTATAGTCTTTGATAAATTGAGGTGTAAGCAATTCTGAGTGAGCCAATCTGAAACGGCAGCCAGGCAGGCGTTGAGGGGAGCTAAATCAGGGGAGACAGAGGAGGTGTGATGGAGGAGGAGTATATCATCAGCGTAGAAAAAAGCGGTGAGTCCAAATTGCTGAATCAATAAAGTGAGGGGAGTGAGAAAGAGATTAAAGAGGAGAGGAGCCAAGACAGAACCTTGAGGAACACCACAAGCAAGAAGAAATGGGTCGGAAGGGGAGAGTGATGAAGATGATGGTAAAACAGCAGCACAGCGGGAGAAGAGGAAAGAGTGAAACCAGCGTAGTACAGTGCTATGAAGACCAGCATCGTGTAGGCGGGACAGAAGAAGGGAGTGATCAACCAGATCGAAGGCAGCCGAGAGGTCAAGTGCAACTGCCACCGAAAAGTCACCACGATCGTGAGCAGCGTGAAGGGAATTAGTGAAGGCCAAGAGGACAGTCTCAACGCTATGCCCAGTGCGAAAGCCAGATTGGCGTGGGTGAAGAAGATTAATGGAATCGAGGTGATGCGTAAGTTGGGCAAAAATGATTTTCTCAAGCAGTTTAGAAAGGAAAGGAAGGTTAGAGACAGGACGATAGCTGTTGGGGTCAAGAGGGTCGAGAGTGGATTTTTTAAGTAGTGGGCGGATGAGGGCGTGTTTCCAGGGAGCGGGAAAGGATCCGGTGGAGAGGCTGGAGTTCAGCATAGTTTGAAGGTGAGGAAGGATGGATAAGGAGGGGACAAGTAGCCAAGAAGAAGGGATGGGGTCAAGAGAGCAAAAAGTTTTGTTTGAGGAAGTAATGAGATGATGAAGCTCTGCAATGGAGACTGGTGAAAAGGAAGACCAGGTGTGGGAGAGCGGAGAGGTGGGGGGAGGAGAAACAGTAGAAGGAGGAGGGGGAAGAGGTGGGGGGTGGGAGGGTAAGGAGTCCCTCAGAGTAATAATTTTGTTGGAGAAGGCTGAAGCCAAGAGAGAAGAGGCAGGAAGGGGGTGGGGGGGGGGGGGGTTGAGCAGGAGTGGAAGGATGAAGGGAGGTAAGAAAGTTAAGTGTAGAATAAAGGTGACGAGTCTGATTGGGTGCAGAGGCAATAGCGGTAGAGAAAAAGGTGGCTTTAGCGAGGTGGACCTGGGAACGATAAAAAGAATGTTGAGATTTAAAAAAGGAGAGAGAGGCAGGAGAGGGGAATTTACGCCACAGCCTTTCGGCTCTGCGGAGTTGGGAACGAAGTAAACGGAGACCGGGGTGATACCAAGGGTGTGAGGGTCGACGAGTAGACTGACAGGGCCGGAGGGGGGCAATGTGATCAAGAGCGGCAGAAAGAGAAGAAAACCAGGTTGAAGCTTGAGAAGTAGGTGACAGGGAAGGGAAATCTGCAAGAAGTAATTCAGAAGCGGGAGGGAAGTGCTCAGTCAAAGAAAAAGTGAGATGACGGGAGAGACGAGGGGGAGAGGGTGGTTTGGCAGGGGTCACTAGAACTCCAGAGTGGTGGCAAAAGACAGAGAGACAGAGATGGTCGGTCCAAGGAAGAGAGTGAGAGGAGAGGTTAGTAAGCGTAAGGGTGGAGGATGAGGGGGTCAAAAAGAGGTCAAGAATATGGCCAGCGGTATGGGTAGGGATAGAAATGTGTTGAAAAAGAGAAAGATCGTGAAGAAGGGTAAGAAAGGCATGATCACGGGGAGTAGAAGGACAGTCGAGATGCAGCTCATTGTTGATAGAGTGGCATCCATAGCTGCTTTTGTGATCTTCTGTGTTTGTCCCATGCTTTCTTGAATTCATAGTCTTTGTTTCTACCATCTCCACTGGGAGACTATTCCACACATCTACCAATAAACCTCCTTCTAGAAGGCAGAAGGAATACAATGTTGATGAGGGAGATGAGCTTCAATAAGGATACTTGCTTGACACATTTCTGGGCGAGGCAGAAATGGAGGGAGGCGGGGAAGTAGGGCCTAGGAACCACGAGGGACGTTTTTGTAACTTCCAAAGAACTAAAAATTAAGAAGAGTAGAATTTCTGCACATATTATATAAACAAAATCCTAAAAACAGTAAATCAGAAAATTAAGTAAAACAAGACAATGAAAAAATAAACTAAATTTTATTTGAAAGCTGTATTAAAAGAAATGATTTTAGCTGAGATTTAAAGGAAACAGGAAAGAGAAAAGAATGACCAGAAATGGTATGAGTATAAAAACCACAGTAGCTGCTAGCTGGATTATGTCATTTAAATACGTGTCTGTACAAGACAACTTCAATACGGCTGGAATATCACAGAAGAAGTGCCGGATTAACTTAGACCTACAGAAAGGCAAACTGAATATAAAAGAGATCTGTCCAGTCTGCAAGACAATGTACATAATCCAGGAACCCGCAGCCATATGGACACACCTTGTATTGCTCATGATGGTAGAGTAACGCAAGGGATTACAGATTGCAACATAGCGATCATAGGCCATGATACCAAGAAGCATGCATTCCTCAGTACCAAAAAGACAGAAGAAATACATTTGCAAGGCGCATCCCAGAAATGAGATGCTTCTGTCCTCAGCCAAGAGATTCACCAATGTGTTTGGGATTGTAACAGTTGTGAAACAGATCTCTAAGAAGGACAAATTCCTGAGGAAGAAGTACATGGGCGTATGAAGAATGGGGTCCACTGTGAGGATGGTAAAGACGAGCAGGTTTCCCATCAAAGCAAGGATGTAGAAAAGAAGCAACAGCCCAAAAAGGTTTTGCTGCACATGCAGAGACAGGTCCGAAAATCCCAGGAGGGTGAATGCCGACAGACGCCATTCCTTGACTGGATTACCTGAAGTGGACATAGAGACCCCAGTTTGCTGATGCATTTTCAAGATTGCTATAGCATAGGATAGTCCCTAATACGCCTAGATGCTATCCGCATAGCATTGGGGCTTGCTAAGAGCATTGCGGGGTGGAGTGGGGGCGGAATAAGGTGCTATATTAGTAGCAGCGATTTTCGTTGCTACCTGCATAGCCTCTGCATCTTAAAGATTTATTTATTTATTTTATTTATTTATTTATTTACATTCTCTTATATACCGCACTATTCGGCATCAGCGCGGTTTACATGGAACAAAATGCTCAGTACAGATAAATGTATGAGTTTACAGATAACAGGGAACAAAAACTTGGATAACAGGGGTAACTATTTACAAAACTTACTACATGGAGTCATAATCAAAGAGGATGCATAGAATACACATTCCACGTCATGGGTTTGGGTATCAACTTGGTGTGTTGTTGGTATGCTATAAGTTTGTCTGGGAAAGGTATCGGGGGTGTCTTGGAGCTCTAGGGGATGCAGTTGTGCTCAATAAGGTACTTGTTGAAGAGATGGCCTTTGAGGGCTTTCCTAAACTGTGGTAGATTCTTAATAGCCCGGATATCATGGGGTAATGCATTCCAGTATCTTGGGGCAATGAGACTGAAAGCCCTGTTGGCTGTCGATTTAGTGCAAGCAGTGAGTGCCTTCGGGACTGTTAGGGAGTTTATAGCCGTGGATCTTCTTGCTCTATTTGGTGATGTGGCATGGATGAGGGAGGTTAAGGATGTGGATGAGAGATTGTGAACAGCTTTAAAAGTGATTATCAAGATCTTGAAAACTATTCTAGCCTGAATGGGTAGCCAATGCAACTGTATTAGCAGAGGCGTCACGTGGTCGCTCCTGGATGCTCCATGAAGGATTCTTGCTGCCACGTTCATGGCTAGCTGCAGCGGGTTTAGTGTAGACTGGGGAAGACCTTGTAATATGGCATTGGCATAGTCGAAATGAGGTATGACCAATGCCTGGAAAATTGTCCGAAAATCAGTTGGTTCAAGCATGGAGCGTAGATGCCTAAGTGAGCGGATCTTGTAGTAGACTGATCTGACTATGTTTCCAATGTGAGCCTTCATATCCAGGGGTTGATCTAGGGTGACTCCCAGATATCGTATTGAGGATTTAGAGGGCAGCTCAGCTTCTTTTACTTTAAGATGTTGTGGGGGTGTAAAGTTGGGGTTCCTCGTAATGAAGAGTACTTCCGTTTTCTTATGTTGTATTCTTAGGTTTTGAGAAAGAAGCCAGTCAGATATTGCATTGAAACAACTCGTCAGTGGGGAGAGGTCCAGATGCTCAGTAGAGAAGGGTATGTAAAGAAGGACATCGTCTGCGTATAACATGCAGTTGACATTGAAGGACCAGATGATATTACAAATTGGCTGCATGTAAATATTGAACAAGAGCGCTGAAAGGGAGGATCCTTGTGGGACTCCTTGGCTCTGGTGGAAAGGTTCAGAATTTGTTCCTCCAGAACGGACATGTTGCCATCTTTCGGACAGGTAGGCTCTGCACCATTCAAGCGCTCGTCCATTAATGCCTTTGTCAATCAGTCGCCCTAATAGCAGCTCGTGATTTACTGAGTCAAAAGCTGCCGCGATGTCCAGAAAGATGAGAGCAAAACCTTGACGGATGACATCAATGCCTGTGATTATCTTGCAGAAGAGAGTGGTAAGGAGGGTTTCTACGCCGTGGAATTCCCTAAAACCATGTTGGCATGGGTCTAACGGTGCAGCGGAGTCGATGTGGTCCTGCAATTGTCGTTGAGCTTCCTTCTCAATGATCTTCGCAAGTAGTGGAATGCTGGATATGGGTCTATAGGATTCCACCTTCTGGGGATCAAGCTTGCAGTTTTTTAGCAGCGGTCTAATAGAGGTGTGTTTAAGGGCAGAAGGGAAAGAGCCGGTAGAGAAGGAGAGGTTCATTATTTTGGATAGTACTGGGCTGAAGTGGCTGCGAAGCTCCTTGATCCAGAAGGCTGGGCATGGATCAGACTGGGCAGTAGTGGTATTTAGGGCCACAATAGTGTCTTCAATTCCTGTCTTGGTGGGGGTAGAAAACATGGTAAGTGTTGTTTGGCAGTCTTGTTCTATTGCGAAGGTTGTAGTAGAGGTTTTGTTAGTTTGGCATATTTTGGATTGGAGATAAGTTGCAAAATCTTGTGGGTGTATCTCAAATGGAGGTCCAGAGGATGGTTCCTTTGATAAGGTCTTAACCAGGTCGAAAAGGTCATGTGGTTTATTGAGTGATCTCTTTAAGGTGTCTGAGTAGTACTGCTTCATCGTGTCGGTGATTGTGTTGCGATGAGCAGTCAGATGACAGTTGTATGCTGTCTGGTCACTTAAAGAATGAGATCGGCACCAGCGTTTCTCTAGTTTCCGTAATTGGTTCAGTGATGCTTTAAGGTCAGCTGAGTACCATGGGGCACTCACCCTTTTACCTGGGGGTCTGTTGGTTGGTGTGCGTAGGGCAATTGAACTGAGGCAATTGTTCCAGTGAGAGATTAGGTCGTCAAGGTTCTGGGTGGTTTCAGAGAAGAGTTGTTGCGTCTCAGCAAGGATAAGATCTCTGTTGTAAGGCTTGAAACATCGAGACGGCGGTCTTGTGGTGTTGCTTTGTATTTTGTTGATTTTTGTGTAGGCTTTGTATGAGGGGATCTGGATGATGATCAGTTTGTGATCTGACCAAGGAACAGGAGTTATGGAGGTTATAGGATCCTGGGCTGGGTTAAGAGAGGTTTGCGGGGCGAATACTAGATCCAGGATATTTCCCTTAATATGAGTAGGATCATTAACTAATTGCTTGAAGCCAAGATTTTTGAGGGCATCGAGGAAGGCTGATGCTTGATTATCTTGTAGTGTAGGCAGGTTAAAGTCACCTAGGATCCAATTTGGGATGCTTGGATTATGAGTGTTAGACGCCAGATCGATGATAGCCGAGAGATCATCAGGTGAGGCTGAGGGTGCTCTGTAAAGAAGGTTGATTGAGCAGCGTTTATTGGAGATGTGACGGTCTCCATATGGTTTGTACTGGTGGAGTCTACAGTTCGAAAATGGAGGTCTGACCTTGAGAGGATGAGGACGCCACCTCCTCTTTTGTCTTGTCTATGACTTGAATGTGCGGTAAAATTCTGGGGGAGGAGCTGGTTGAGTAAGACGTTGTCTTCGGTGGATAACCACGTCTCGGTGACCATGAGTATATCAAGGCTCTGGCTGGCAATGATGTCAGTGACGGCTGGCCACTTCTTCCGGATAGAACGGGCGTTGATAAGGGCACATTTTATGCTATGGGGGTAAGGGTTTTCAAATCGTTTGGGTTTCATATTGTGTTGAAGTGTAATGTGTAACAGGTGGGGGTGGTGTGGGCGGTTGTCCCAGGTTATGCTGTCGTGGGATGCATAGGTCCACCGTCTCCCTTGGCTCCGTAAAATGGGGATCTGGTTGGATGCTGGGATTAAGGCGAGGGAGTTGGAGAACCAACTTGATATGATGATAAAGCATCCTATTATGGTGGTAATGGGGGAACTCATATTGGCAGAGCACTATGTAATTGGGAGCGGGTTAATCAGGTTAGACTACCAGGAAGTTATTAGCCACCTCTTGATCCTTAGAGCAGTATGCTGGGTCCCAACAGACAATATAGTCACAGGCAGTGGTTAAAGTTAGATAGCTAGTAAAAGTGTACTGATGACTGAAACTGGTGAGGTTACTGACAGCAGTAGGGTAGATTGTTGGCAATAGTAGATTATTGGTAGCCGTGCAAAGGTGATTGGAGCTGATGGGGCTATTGACAACAGTATCTATGTTGATTGGCTACTGACAACAGTAAAAAGGTTGATTGGCAATGGAGGGGTTACTGGCAACAGTACAGAGGATAGGTGAATATCCCAGATAAGATAGGTGAATATCCCAGATAAGGCCCTTACATAGGTAACTAAGGAAGTTACCCGTGTAAGAGCCTTTAAATATCGGTCCCTATGTTTGTTCGTGAAGCAATGGAGAACTACGTGGCTTGCCTAAGGCCACAAGGAGTGTCAGTGAGATTTGAACCCTGCTCTTTACAGTTTAAGGTTACTGCCTCAACCCCTAAGGCTACTCCTGCACTCTACTTAAAATTTTTGGACACCCAAATGAACCAACTTTGCTTCCATAAATGCACGTTCCTTGGAAATAAGTGCATGCCTTGCTGGCCTGCCAAAAGCCCTGTTCACAGCACACCCCATTCAACACACATTCAACACAATCCATTCAGAAATATGTATTTGCATACCCTCAGTCAGAGTCTGTCACACAGGCGACCCAATATTATAACATATGCAGCTGAGTTAATTTTTTGCAGTCTGTGGCATCACTGGTCTCATTGCATAAAATTAGAGGCATCGCTCATGCCGCCCATTTCTGTGCACTAACATACTAGATAAGATTAACACAAGGGCTGAGAAGCATTTGCTTTGCCAAGGAAATATATCTTTCTTTACTTCGGGGAAAGTTTGAATGTTTAGCTTCTGCACAAAAGAGAAGCTTAAAATAAGTTTTCACAGTCCTAGAAATATCAGAAATATTGATTAAAAATATATTGAGTAGATCTTCAAGATCAGTTGGAATCTTCAGACCTGTAAGTTAATTTCTAAAAGATCAGGTTAATCTGACCAACCCTAGGCTTCTCAGATCAAATTTTAATCCATTTGACTTGATTCCCTAAAAGGCAAATCTTGCTGGACTATATCTGATGCCTTAAAACCAGATGCTGTTATGAGGTAACCAGTGAATTCTAAGATGCATTTACCAGACTTTGAATCTCTTCATGAGTGTTGGCTAAAAACATTTAAATTAGGTAAAAGAGCCACTGAACTAATGAAAAAACAGCTTCAGCACAGTACGGCAAGAAAAACCTGAAGACATTTGCATCAAAACTCTAAACTGTATTCTATTAAAATCAGAAGTAATATGCATTCAACAAAAAACAGGCAAAACACTTCACCTCAGAGGGAACAGCCCATGTTTACCTTCAAGCCCAACAATTCGGATTTCTACAAGTCTGGATTGAATTTCAGTTGGAGCTCCAAAGTATAGCTCAGAAAGACATGGATGAATCTGTGTTGTGTTGAGTTCAGTGGAAACCATGACCGACTTATCTTTTAGTTTTATCAGCTGGTGCTGGTTGAACCTCCTTGTTCCATCAGCCCTTATATATAGAAGCACGTACAATCTCATGTGCAGCTCCTGACATACTAAGCTGGGTTTTGATGCTTGCTTAATAGACACATTACTAATGCATTCACAAATCTGTTTGTCTGATTGTCTAGAAAGCTCTCTTGTCTTCTTCTACCTCTCTATCTCACCCTAACCTAGATTACTGTCTCTCCTTTCTCTATGATCTCACATTGAGTATCTTTTTTATCAAACTCCATCATCCAGTTATATCCATTCATTTGATACTCTATTTGACTGTACCTTAAGACAGACAAGAGATAATTGTTCATGCTTCTTGTCCCTGGATATTAATGATTGCTAAGGGCCTTCACAATGACCTCATTAGATGAACTATCTTAATTATCCATAATGATATGATTTCTAATGTTCATTGTGAATTTCTTGAACTTAGACAGAAGCATAGTGGTGAAAGCAATGGGATAGGAACCTGCTTGAACACAATTCCCTTTCCACTACCCACCGTTCATGGATTGACCTTGAGGAAAACTCTTTAATTCTTTGTACTTATATTTAAGGGTCACCTTTCAAAAAATATGCTTAGGGGTAATGTATGCATGTGCTCTTTTACTCATCAGTTTTCAAAGGGAAATTTTACAATCACCACCGTCACCTTTACAATCATCCCTATCATTAGTCTGCTGCATGTCACTACATATTTGCTCTTTTTCCTTTACAGAACAAGGTATTTCTTAAAAAGTGGTGAAATCAAAGGATAGGTTGCTAACAGAGGCTGCTGTGGTCTGATTTTATTAAATTGCTGCATTCTGCAAACTAGATTTTTTTGTATTAAGAATATAAAAATGAAGATTGACTTGACATCAATATAGAGCAGAAATTGTGGACAAAGGAAAGGATTTTCATGATACGTTTGGAGATGACCTGGGAAAACCTTATATGGCTTATTGAAAATGCTAAAAGTGACACATATGAAGACCTGCTTTGTATAGGTCACTGAGAGAAGAACTGAGATATTCAGATCAGGACATACTCATTTCCTCCTCCTTTTTACAAAAGGCTCTGCCAAATGTGAATCCTTTTGTAAAATACTGCAAAGGATGCCAGTAGACACAGGAGGCATATCCAGTGGGAACAATGAAATATACAAAAAATGGAAAAAACGTGCCTCTATAATCCATGCAGAACTCCCAGTAAGAACCAGGGTTTCTGGGGGGTGTAATAGGGTTCTACTTGATCTGGGAGAATCTAGGAGTGGGGAGTGTGAGAAGACAATTTTTATGGTCCAAGGAGTCCATGTGAAAGTTTATGACTTGATTTGGGGGAAGATGTCCTAAGTAAGTGGGGCATGGTTGGTTCAGGGATTCCAGAGAGAGGGGGATTGATTGGGGGAACTAGGGGGGAAAAAGTATGGTTTGAAGGTTTGGTGGAAGTGTGAGGTGGTGCCATTGGCTTTGAAAATTGTTTCTTGACAATGTCCTCTGGGGTCTAAACTGAAAGCCGTGGAAATGGGGATTTTTTAAAATCTAGACGAGTCTCCCTGTTGTATAATGGGAATCATGCATCTGCATTTGGGCAGGCCCACCTCAAGCACCCTCATGCCCCTGCAATGTTCCCTTTACATTTCTGCTTCCCAAGGGAGTATGCACATCTAAATAACAGTTTTATAGCATTGCTATTTGGACATGTACATGCCCTAGATGTGTAAATGTCTCTATTGCACAACTTGATGCTTCTAAAATGTATTTCAAAGAATGGAGAGCAGAAGAGAAGCAAATATGGAAGAGATGACCTCCACCAGCCCAGCTATCTTTAAGAATCAACGTTGACTTAGGAGGAATGGGAGGGGTCCATACCTAAAGGGTTATGATGCTTCTTTCATGGATCCAATGCTTTTCCTTCATATTTGATCCCATTCTACTGATGTAACCACCCTCACCAAAGAAGAATAGAATGTGGTTTCTTTCAAAATCCAGTACAGCTGCTGCCTGAATCCCACCCATGGATTTCATCATGAAGTTATAACTGAGATTTCCTTCTTCTCAGGGGAATTTGTCTTTCCTCTTTGCAGCCCAATCAATAAAAACCAAGCCTCGGAATCAAACCTAGACCTCCAGCATGGCAAATGTCTAAAACTAAAACATTTATGAACAAATGAAAAATCTATAAGAACAAAAGATATGCCATACATAGAAACAGAGAAAGAGAGAAATATGATGACAAAAAAAGACTACATGGCTATCTAGTCTGTCTTTCCATATCAATAACTACAACAGTCCCATTTTTACCTTTAGAGATCCTCTGTGTTTGTCCCATGCTTTTTTGAATTCAGTTACTGTCCTCATCTCTACCACCTCCACTGGGAGACTATTCCATGGATCCACTACTCTTTCCGTAAAGAAATATTTCTGCATATCACTCCTGAATCTATCTCCCTTCACCCCCATCCCATGTCCTCTCATAGCAGAACTTGCTTTCAATTGAAAGAGGCTCTCCCCCTGAACATTTATGCCATGGAGGTATTTAAATAACTCAATCATATCACCTCTAATCCGCCTTTCCTCTAAGGTGTACAAATTAAGATCCTTAAGTCTGTCCTCATAAGCTTTATAATGAAGACCACTGTTCCCTCTAAGTTGTGCGCTTGTGTGCGTGCACACACCTCGCCGAGTGAGCGCACATGCTTTACAACAGAGCGCACAAAAATTACAGTTCTGATTCTGATAGAAAACACAGACATATTAAAATTTAAAAGTTTTGATTGTAATTACTAGAAATTTTCCGCTTCATTTAGTAATCGTCTATTTTCATTTAATTTGATTAAAATCAATGTGGGGTACATACTGTATTCTGACGTGTAGTCAAATTTTAAAGTATATAACTCCGAGTGTTGTTATGTGGCTCACAAAAATTTAACCTCCCTTCAAAAGCTGCACAGCTGATATTTTATGCTCACACAGCCTACAGAAAATTAGAGGGAACATTGATGAAGACCACTAACCATTTTAGTAGCCACCCTCTGCACCGACTCCATCCTGTTCACATCCTTTTGAAGGTGTGGTCTCCAGAATTGCACACTATACTCCAAATGAGGTCGCACCAAAGACTTATACAGAGGCACTATCACCTCCTTTTTTCTGCTAGCCATTCCTCTCCGTATGCACCCAAGCATCCTTCTAGCTTTTGCTGTCACCTTTTCTACCTGTTTAGCTACCTGTGTTTAATTTTTAGGGTGAGGGTGTCCATGTTGTTAATGTTATCAGAGCATAGGAGTCTAGCGTTGAGGGATTCCTTTTCTATGGTGAGTACACCTCCCCCTCTTTTGTTGGTTCTATGTGTGTGGAAGATCTCGTATTCTTCCGTCTTTAATTGGTTAATAAAGACCAGGTCCGTGTTTGTCAGCCATGTTTCAGTTGCACAGACTATGTCCATTTTTTGGTCTTTCAGGAGGTCCATGAAGATAGGGAGTTTATTTCTCATTGACCTTGCATTGGTGAGGTAGCATGAGAGGGTGTTATTTTGCACTATGAGGGGTTGTAGGAGCATACGAGGGTCTGGTGTCAGATGTATGTTGATTAGTCTGGTCAGATGTATGTTGATTAGTAAAGGCACCACATGAGCCTCTCTCCAGTCCTTTGGCACCACTCCCGACTCCAACAAGGCATTGAAAAGGTCAGTCAGTGGAGCTGCTAGAACGTCCCCAAGTTCCCTCAGTATTCTAGGGTGTATCCCGTCCTGTCCCATCACTTTGTCTACTTTAAGTTTAACTAGTTTCTCACAAACACAGTCTTCTGAAAATTGTTCAAGATGCCCCTCACTTCTGTTCCTTTTTGTGGGTGTTTTCTGAGGTCCTGTTCCTGATTCTTTATCTGTGAACACAGAACAGAAATTTGTTAAACAATTCCGCTTTATCCTCATCAGCTTCTACATATTCCTCCCCTTCATCCTTGAGTCTGACAATACCACTTTTTCCCTTCCTCTTCTCACTAACATATCTGAAAAATGTTTTATCTCCCCATTTTATTGCATTGGCTATTTCCTCCTCTTTTTGAATCTTTGCTTTCCTGACTACTTTGCTAGTTTCTCTGAGTTTTTCCAAATATAGATGCCTGTCTTCCTCTCTCTGTGATCTCTTGTATTTTATGAAGGCCTCCATCTTTTTCTTCACCTTTTCAGCTACTTCTTTTGAAAGCCATAGCGGTCTCCTTCTCCTTTTACCTTTATTTACTATTTTAACAAAAAGGTTTGTTGCCCTTAAAATATCCCCTTTCAGTTTTGCCCACTGTTTTTCTACATCCCCTAGCTGTTCCCATCCCGCTAACGACTCCCTAATGGTAAACAGAACTCACTCGGATGAAATGAAGGTGATTAGCGCTGCGTACAACTTGTAGCGCTATACAAATGCTCAGTAGTAGTAGTAGTTGATTAGTGGTGTGCCGCAGGGTTCGGGACTGGTACTGTTCAATGTATTCGTGAGTGATACTGCTGAAAGACTGAATGGAAAGTCTGTCTTTTTGCAGATGACACCAAAATTTGCAAAAAGACAAATTTTGCAAATTTTGCAAAGACAAAAAAGTGGACTCCCCTCAGGGAGGAAAGATCTACAAAAGCTGGAAGAATGGTCTAATGCTTGACAGTTAAGATTTAATGTGAAGTGCAGTGTCATGCACTTGGGAAGCAGAAATCCAAGAGAACTGTATGCAATAGGGGGAGAGAGATTGATGTGCATGGACCAGGAGAAAGACCTCGGTGTGATTGTTTTTGATGATCTCAAGGTGGCAAAACAGTGTGATAAGGCGGTCACAAAAGCCAGAAGGATGCTGGGTTGCATATAGAGAGGAATTACCAGCAGAAAGGAAGAGGTACTAATGCCACTATACAATTTGCTGGTGAGGCCTCACTTGGAATATTGTGTTCAGTTTTGGAGACCGTATTTCACAAAGGCTGGAAGCGGTTCAGAGGAAGGCGACCAAAATGATTTGGAGCCTGCATCAGAAGACTTATGAGGAGAGATGAAGACCTAAATATGTACACTCTGGAGGAGAGGAGGGACAGGGGAGATATGATTCAGACCTTTAAATACTTAGAGTATTAATGAACAAACAAACCTCTTCCAAAGATGAGGAAGCTGTAAAACTAGAGGGCATAACATGAAACTGCAAGGGGGTAAACTGAAAGGTAATGTCAGGAAATACTTTTTCACTGGAAGGGCGGTGGATGCTTGGAATGCCCTCCCGACGGAAGTGGTGGGGGTAAACACAGTGACAAAATTCAAAATGTCATGGGACAGACGTAGTGGATCCCTTTATAGAAACAGGATAAAATCAAAATAAGCATTACTATCTCTTATATTTGAACAAATAGGGGTGACCTACACGGAGTGGTGGGTACACCCCTAAACAAAGGCATGGGGAGAGGTGACCTGCATATGTATTTATTTATTTATTTAGCTGTATTTATATCCTGCTTTTCACCAGGCCAAAGCGGTCAATTGGGGGATACATTTTAACATGCTAATACTTACAGGGAACATGGGCAATGGAAGGTTAAGTGGCTTGCCCAAGACCACAAGGAGTGCCTATAGGACTAGAAATCCCAGTCCCTCTGGCCTGAGATTGCTGTCCCCAGGTGGGACTTGAACCCCTGGCCCTCTGGCCTGAAGTACCTTGTCCTAACCGCTAGACCACTCCTCCCTATAAGCATAGTGCGGAAGGAGCACCTACTCTTGCCACCTTGCTGGTCAGACTAGATGGACCATACTGGTTTTTATCTGCCCTCATATACTATGCTACTATGTTACATTTCTGGGCAATCTTCATCCGTTTTGGTCATTTTTGCTTTTTCACCCTTTGTAGAGACTTCTTGCTTTCTTCCAACACAACCTTCTTGATGTCAGACAATAACTCTTCTGGTGCTCTGTCATTTGTATAATTCCACTATATCCTTTCAATATACGGCAAGCAGAATTGCACACAATATTCAAGATGCAGTCACACCATGGAACAATACAGAGGCATTATAATATCCTTGGTTTTATTCTCCATTCTTTTCCTTATGATTCCTAGCATTCTATTTGCTTTCTTGGCTGCCGCTGAAAACTGGGCAGGGGGTTTCAACATATTAGCCATGACACCTAAATCATTTTCCTGGCTGGAAGTTCCTAATGTGGAACCTTGTATCGTGTAACTATAGTTTAGGTTGTTAGTAAGACGAGATTTTCCTTGGCTAAATCCATGTTGGCTTTCTCCCATTAACCCATGACTAGCTACATGTTCAGTAATTTTATCCTTTATAGTGGTTTCTACCATTTTTCCCAGTAGTGATGTCAGGCTCTCTAGTCTGTGGTTTCCCAGATGACCCCTGGAACCCTTTTTAAAAATTATCATTACATTGGCCATTATCCAATCTTCACGTACTACAGATGATTTTAATGATGGATCACAATTACTAATAGTAAGTGTGCAATCTCAGCTTTCAGTTCTTTCAACATCCTTTGATGTACACCATCAGGTCCAGATGATTTGCTACTCTTCAGTTTATCAAGTAGTTGTAATACATCTTCCCATTTTATCAATATTTCCTTCAGTTCTTCCAGTATATCACCTTTAAAGGCATTTCAGGCATGGGTAACTTCCCTACATCAAGACCAAAGCAAATAATTCTTTCAATCTTTCCGCTATAGCCTTGTACTCCCTTAGAGACCCTTTTACCCCTCTATCATCTAATTGTCCAAATGACTCTCTAATAGATTTTTTGCTATGAATGTACTTGAAAAAGGTTTCATTATGCATTTTTGCTTCCATGGCAAGCTTTTTTTTCAAATTTTCTCTTTGCCTGCTTTATCAATGCCTTGCATCTAACTTGCCAGTGCTTATGTTGTTTCCTGTTTTTGTCACCTGGCTTCTTTTTCTATTTCCTGAAAAAAAGCTTTTTTGACTACAGCATCCTCTCTGATCTCACCTTTAAATCATGCTGGCAGTATTTTGGCCTTCCTTGCACTTTTCTTAAAGAGTGGAATATATCTGGTCTGTGTTTCCAAGCTAGTATTTTTAAAGATTGCCAATGCTTGATATAAATCTTTAACTTTTGCAGCTGTTCCTTTTAGTTTTTTCTTAACAATTTTTCTCATTTTATCATAGTCTCCCTTTTGAAAGTTAAAAGGTAATACTGTGGATTTTCTTGTTATCCTTCTTCCATTTAGTAAATCATTTAATAAGATTTTAAAGGAATATAGGTGTCTGTAAGGAATGTCTGTAAAATCTGTGTATCTGCATCATTTGGGCTTTGAAAAATTGTTGTTCCTTGATGTAGCAACAAGTTTGGTTAGCGTTTTAGTCACCTTAAGCAGTAAACATTTCTGAGCCTGTGTCTAGGTTGGAGATGAACATAATCCTGTTTTTTGATCTTGACTTTTCATTTTCTATTAAAAATGTTCATATACAAAAAAGCATATGAAAGTATCCATGGGTACTTTGTATCCTTCAGAAGCAGAAAGGAATACAAACTGTACACAAATAATCAAGCTGTTGCTAGAGGATCTCAAGGCATCTAACATAACTTGGTTTAAAAGGGGTTTAACCAGGTTCTTAGAGGGAAGATTGTCATGGCCTCACCACCCGCCTCTAGCTTAGAGGGGCGTGGTTATTAGAGGAACTTCCCGCTATCCGCCTTAACAAATTATTTCCCTGCAGCGTCCTCTGGGAAATGTAGTTTTGTTTTGTTAAGCTGTATGGGTGCATCAGGTAGAAAGTCGTAGTCAGGCTCAACGAGGTAAGGTAAATGACAGAAATTTATTTTGTACACAATGGTTCGAACATACCATATACAGAATTATCTGTTCAGGATTCTTTGAGGTAGAGCATTGTCCATAAAACAAATCCAAACACAAGAATGGCTGTTCAAAGGTTCTCTATAGTTCAGGATATACAATCTTTAACAGCAAGGATAACGAATTCCTTTTTAGCCTTGCTGGCTAAAGCACAAAAACAAATACAATTTAATGTCTGTGGTAATTTAGCTTCTATTCAGCTTCAAACCTTTCTTGGCTACCTTCCAAGCAAAAAGGTAGAACCCCAGAGCAAAAGAAAGCATTGTTCTAATAGCTACTTTAGCTTACCCCAGTGTCATAATTCAGGTAGCAGGTGGTTAACAAGCTTATAACACAGTTCCTGGCTTGCTCCTTAGTTCCCGTAATCTTCCCCTGTGCAAACACGTGGGAATCACGGCCACCCTGCTTGTTGATTATGGGTACCTTCTTTCCTTGAAGACTTTCTTCCAAGACTGGCTTTTTCTCTACTATCGCATGTTTAAAGCTTGGCAAAAGGAACAATCCATGGGAGTGTCCTCCTCATTCAGCTCCACCTCGGGCTCTCCCAGCTGCAAGGATTCTGACTCCCCCTCTTGCTCACCGTGCTCAGCTAACAGCTTCCCGGGAGATTTTGAAGTCTCTCTTGTTCCTGGCCCCAATCTCGATTGCAGACATGCTATATGCCAATTAGCACTTTCTTCTCCTGGAAGCTCAGTTCCTCTGCTCTGCTCAGCACTAGTCAAGCTTCCCTTGCTTGTATCTGTGCCTCTGTTTGTGTCAGCCTGGCTTCCTGCTTCTCTTCCCCCTTCCTCATAGTCTGGCCTAGGTTTATATTTCCAGGGCTCTAGCTCCAGCTCCTCCCTTCCCAGGTGACGGTAATCAGCCTGACCTTGGGTACCTGAGGGCTTGGAGAATTCACTGCCATAGGGGTTCTGGGCCCTATATCCTCTCTCCCTCATTCCACTAGGGGGCGCATGAAATGTGTGTGACGAGGAGGTTTTCTGATTCCTGGAGGTGGTTGTGGCTTTCCTACCCTGACATGGGTAAAGGGGGCCCTTTACCAGGGTGAATTCCCTGTCTCTTTGTCCTCCTCCAGACTCCGGACAGGCCTCCTTGCCACAAGATCCATAAATAGCTATTAGCCAAAGAAGATTTGGAAAAACCATTGATTATGCATGGTTAGGACCTGGAAGGAATGGCTTTGCTCTTTGGGTTCTATCAGTTACTTCCTAGTGACATGGATTTATCACTGTCAGAGAAAAGATATTGAGCTCAACTAACCTTTGGTCTGACCCAACAGGAACTCAAACCAAAATCATCAGTAAAGTCATAGAAACTCCTGAGTCTCATTAAATATCTCCAGTAGTCTTTGTCAATGACAGTAAAAGCCTATGAGGGTTATTCTGTGCTACGAATATCAGGGATGGATGACCCAACAAGACGTCCATCCCCGCTATTTGTGCCTTCACCTGGCCCTGACTAACTTTCCCATTGATTGTGTGGGGATGGTAGACGGGGCAGGGAAGTGGCGGCTCAGAGATGGAGTCTGGGCGGAATCTGGGTGGTCGCTGGCCCTGGATGTACAGGACTGATTCTAATGACGTCCTCGGTGATATGTGCGGGGAAGTTATTCCACCTCCAAGGTGAAATAACTTCCCTGGATGTATTTAAATTGTGTGCTTGGGGCGTAGATGGGGCAGGTGGGCCCAAGGGACATTTCCTCAGCCCGAAACTGGCCTTAGGAGGCCAGATCGGGGGTCGAGATGCGGGGAATAAGCAGTGTTTGCCAGCGGCTGGCATCGCCGCAGCTCCATTTAAATGCCCCGACTGAGTTAGTCAGGCTTTTCTATTACGTGCAGGCCATACTGAATCACAGTCCCGGCTTGCACGTACATGACTGTTCGTGATTCTGATCACGCAGGGCTAGATGTGCCCCACTGGATTAGAATTGTGATCCCCTCTGTGCATCTGGTTCAGACCAGATGCACAGAGGGGATCTACGTGCGGGACGGAATCGGGCCCTATTTCTTATAAACACATTTTCTTTGTGTAGATAAAGATAGATTTATTAATCAAATGCTAGTGTAAATGTTGGTGTATCTTCTCTGTCATCTATTTTTCTTTCATTCTATCTCCTCCTCCGTGTCTCACCTGTCTGTCTGTTGCCCACTAAAAATATTCTTTCTGTATTTTAAGAGAAAGGACGGGGAAAGCTGACTGGCAAATCTGTTGCTCCTGAGGCAAGATCCCCTTGGAAGATGAACCTCTGCTTTTCTGATTAGCCTCTGGGCAGGATGAGTCCCCCACAAACACTCTTTGATCAAGATTCAGTGTTTGTGTGCCTGTTCTGTTCCATGGCCAAACTAATCATGACCACATCCCAGAGCTGGTATGTTTTCACACCAATATGAAATGTCTGCAACCTGTACTGTGAAGTATTGAGCATATGTGATATGACTATGTGGCTGTGTTTGAGAATTTGTGAAACTGATAAGGCTAAAGGAAATGAGATGGAGCAAGAGAGAGAATGCAAACTTGAAGGAGTTTTTTTTAAATTTTACAGTGTGGGTTTCATTGTCAAGGGGGACGGGGAAGGCAGTTAATGAAATGAAAGAGCAGCAAACAAAATCTCCGCTGTTTTTAAGATTCATTTACAAAATGAAATAAAATACATTTTTTTGTTGTTGATGTTTCCAATTTCAATTTAAAAGAAGGCACATCCCTACTATAAGAGCTCATGTCCACCAAGTCTGCCCCCTACATCTGAAAAATAAACCTCCATGAGGAATATGAAAGAAGTTCAAAGTTAGGTTGGGGCAGAGTTGCAAAGTCAGAGGTTGGTGCTTCAGAAGGAAGACATGTTTAGCATATTTTTATAAAAATTGTGTTAATTTTTCCATGTAAACCGCCCTTGATCTCTGGAAGGGGCAGTATAGAAGAAATTGTTAAATAAATAAATAAAATATTTCTGGGCCAAGCAGGGGCTGATGTGAGGAGGTCAGGGCCCATAGACCAGCAGAGACATTTGCAAGAGGGTTGGCAGACTTTTACAATGACTTACAAACTGTTTAATACATTTCAATTTCAATTTATGTTTGCATTGTGCGAATTCCAAAGAGTTTGGAGTTAGGGATGCGCACAACCAAGATTTCTGTCTCATTTGTTTAACATGAACCAAAATTTTTTTTTGTTTTCATCATGATTGCGCATTTACTACTGCCTTCAAATTCCTTGTGCACACATATACCTCCAAATTTACATGTGCACTATTGATATATGTACCTAACTTTTAGGCACCCAAATAAATGTGACATTCATAGCAAACTACAGTGCAATACTAGTACAAATCATATGCACAAAATCTGAAAAGCAAGATAAGTACATCAGAAAATGAAATAAAGAAATAAGGAAAACAGACTGTTGATGTTAAGTGCTGTCGAGTCGGTGTCGACTCATGGTGACCCAATGGATAGCTGTGTTTGGTCTTCAATCAGGCAGCTCATTGTTGATAGAGTGGCATCCATAGCTGCTGTTATTGAATCGATCCATCTCATTGCTGGCCTTCATCTTTTGCGTTGACATTCAACCTTGACAAGCATGATCTGTTTCTCTTCGCATGGTGTGTCCAAAGTATGAAATCAAAGTCTTGTTGTCTGAGCTACTAAAGAAAGCTTACTGTAGGTTTGATCTCCTCCAGTACTGACTGGTTTGTTCTTCGGGCAGTCCATGGTATACACAGTATTCTTTACCAGCACCATAATTCAAAAGCATCAATTTTCTTCCTGTCCAACTTTCGCATCCATGAAAATATCATGGCTTGGATAAGTTAAATCTTTAAATGGAGAGAGGCATCTCTGCTCTTGAGAATCTTGCCTATGTCCTTCAAAACCATTCTGCCAAGAGCAATACATCATCGGATTTCTTGACTGCTTCTTGTTTCTTTATTGATTATTGATTCAAGCACTATTTCAATTTCTTCTCCATCAATGATGAACTTATTGATTTTGCCAGGTGTCAGGATCTTTGTCTTCTTTACATTAAGGTGCAGGCCCATTTAAAGACTATATTCCTTGATCTTAAGAAGCAAATGTTTCAGATTGTCTTCACTTTTAGCCAGTATTGTGGTGTCATCAGCATAATGAAGGTTGTCTTCATACAGTCCTGCTTCTCTGCGGATTTGTTCTACATGTAAATTAAACAGATAGGGGGAAAGTGTGCAGCCTTGTCATACACCTTTGTTGATTTTCAACCATTCTGTTACTCCTTATTCTGTTTGAACTGTTGCTTTTTGATCAATGTAAAGGTGGTGCAAGAGAACTATCAGGTGTTCTGGTAAACCCATGGTTCTTAAAGTGGCCCGGAGTTTATTTTGGTTTACAGTCAAAAGCCTTGCTGTATTCAATAAAAAACATATAGATATCCTTTAGGTATTCTTTTGTCTTTTCAAGAATCCTTCTCACATCCGCGATGATGTCTCTTGTTCCTCACCCTTTCCTAAACCTGCTTGCACTTCAGACATTTCTCATTCCAGATATGATTGTAGTCTCTGCTGAATGATCTTGAGTAGAATCTTGCTAGCATGTGGGATCAGAGTGATCTTTCCCAGTCAGTTGGCCATGATGTTGTCCTCCTAATTTCCTGGCAGAGCCTTGTAAGTATGGCAATAGCCACATCCGATTGCATCAATACCTGGTGCTTTGTTCTTTGATAATGTTTTTAATGCTGTTTTGACTTCTTTCATCACCAGTGGTTCCTGATCATAAGGTACAGGTTGAAATGGCTGTTGGTCCACCTGATCTTTATGGCATAATTACTCTGTATATTCTTTCCACCTTTACGTGATCTTCTCAGCAACATTCAACATGGATCCTTGAACATCTTGTAACATTTCAATTCGAGGCTGGAATGTTCTCTTTAACTCTCATAGCTTTAGGAAAGCCAATCTTGCTCTTCCTCTAATAGTTTCTGATTCCATTTCCTTGCATGTCATTGTAGTGCTTCTCAGCTTGCTGCATATTGGAGATCTCTGTTGAGTTCTGTGATTGCCTCTCTTTACCCTCTGGCTTTAGCTTCTCTGCATTTCTGGGCAATTTTCAGTTTCTTTCGTTATCCATTTTGGCTATTTTTACTTTTGAATATTTTGTATAGAATCGCTTCCTTGAAGCACAACTTTCTTGATGTCATCCCATAACTCTTCTGGTGATCTGTCATTTGTTTCCAAATCAGCAAATCAATTTTGCAGGCAGTCTTTAAATTCCAGTGGTATATATTACAGGTCCGATTTTGCTACGTTAAAGAGTGGCTTGTTGTTTTTCAGCTTTAGCTTGAGTTTGCATACTAGTAGTTAGTGTTCTGTACCACAGTTAGCTCCAGATTTTGAGTTTGTTGATGCTATTTAACTTTTCCAATGTTGACTTCCACAAATGTAATCAGTTTTAATTTTGTACAATTGGGTGAAGTCCATGTGTACAGTCGCCACTTGTGTTACTGGAAGAAGGTTTTTGAGATGAATTGATCGTTGGTCTTGCAGAATTCTATCAGTCTTTCACCAGCTCCATTTCTGTTGCGAAATCCATATTTTCCAACCACTTTGCTTTCTTCTTTGTTGCCAACTTTTGCATTCCAGTCACCCATGACTATCAGGATATCTTGTTTGCATGTTTTGTCAATTTCAGCTTGTACTTGTTCATAGAACACATCCACTTCTTCCTTTTTTGCAGCTGTTGATGGGGCATATAACTGAATTATAGTTATGTCAATGGGCAATCCCTGTAGATGATTAGAAATTGTGTTCACTGATTGTATTGTATTTCATTACAGTTCTTGCATATTTCTTCTTAATTATAAATGCAATACCATTTATTCTTTGTCTTTAATTTCAAGCATAGTAGGGTAACCTATTTAAGACTAATAAGAGCAAATATTTTTTCCCTCAATGTATAATCAAACTCTGGAATTAGCTACCAGAGGATGTAGTAAAAGCTGTTAGTGTAGCCGGGTTTAAAAAAAGATTTGGACAAGTTCCTGGAGGACAAGTCCATAAACCATTATTAAAATGGACCCAGAATATCCACTGTTTGCTCAATACAACCTGTGTCTTTTGTGGAAACTGCTAGGTACTTGTGGCCACTGTTGGAAACATGATACTGTGTCTGATGGACCTTGTTCTGACTCAGTATGGCATATCTTATGTTCTTATGTTCATAGAAGACCATGTGATCATCAGATGCAAAGCGACCAATGCCATTCCATTTCAGTTTGCTGACACCCAATAGACTGAGTTGTACACATTTCATTTCATTCTTAAGCACCTCCAACTTCCCTTGGTTTATGCTTCATGCGTTCCATGTCCCAAAATGTCAGACTCTTTGCAGCTTCTGACTCTCATTTCATACCCAGCTACATCAGCAGTCAGACATCCCGAGGGCTTTGATCCAACCACATCATAAACACTGGCTTTACTCTGAAAAATCTCCAGTAACCAGTTGAGTGCCTTCTGACCTGGGGGGTCTCATCTTCCAGCACTATAGTGTATTTTGTTTTGTTGTGACTACCCATTGAGTTTTTGTGGTAAGATATGGAAGTAGATTGCCAGGCCTTTCTTCCACATAGGTAATGCTAGTGTTGTTGCCGTTGTCACAGAAATGTGATCCTCCGCTGCCAACACCATCCCATTCTGCTGCTGCCCAGATGGTGGTTTGTCTTAGTCTGACACTTCAGCTGAGACCTGACCATCTTGGGTGATCATGCCAGTAAAAGCTGAATTACAAATTATGGGGTTGCGGCGCATTTTTAGCAGTGTCAGCCAGCCTGAGTATAAAATCTGACCGTCGCTGCTTTAAATTTAATCCGGATATTCAATGCTGGGATCATATGTAACTATGCCATAGTGTATCCAGTTTGCTCGGATAGAGGATGAGCTATCTGGCCAGTGGCGATAACCATTAGCCAGATAGATAAATGGGCTAAAGGTAGGCTGATCCCCGGTGCCACCCTTGCTGTGTCCCCAGAATACCCCAGTGCTAAGCAGTTAGCATCAGGGTATACTGTACAAACCGGGTTGCAGGGGATATTTAGCGGCACTAATACATCCTCCTAGGATTTCAGATGATGATGAAAGAATAAATAAGCTGTAAATTATGTTCTCTTGGCAAAACATTCCACATGCAGGAAAGAAAGGAATTATAAGATCTCAGACCCCTATAAAACAATACATTTGGGTGATTCCTCTTTACATTTGTCTAATATGAAGTATCACTGCCTGCAAAGAAACAGTATTTTCCCCAAGATTCTTTTCCTCAAAGCCCTCTTCACCTCTTTGCTCCTCAGGCTATAGATCAGTGGGTTTAACGGTGGGATAATGAAGCAGTAAAACATGGCAAAAATTCTATCATCGATAGTGCTCGTATGTGATTGCAAATATGCAAGCAAAGCCGTCCCATAGAATAAGATAACAACAGCAAGGTGAGAAGCGCAGGTTGAGAACGCCTTGCCTCTTCCATTTCTAGAATTCCTCCTCAGCACGGTGGAGAGAATGTAAATGTAGGATGAGAGAATGACCAGAAAAGGTATGAGTATTAAAAGTACAGTGATTGTCAGTCGGAAAGCATCATTTAAATAAGTATCAATACAAGACAACCTCAATACGGCTGGAATATCACAGAAAAAGTGATGGATTACCTTAGACCTACAGAAAGGCAAACTGAATATGAAGGTGATCTGTCCAAACTGCAAGACACTGCACATAATCCAGGAACCTGTAGCCATATGGACACACCTTTTATTGCTCATGACAATGGAATAACGCAAGGGGTTACAGATTGCAATATAACGATCATAGGCCATGATACCCAGAAGGACGCATTCCTCAGCACCAAAAAGAAAAACAAAATACATTTGCAAAGCGCATCCCAAGAACGAGATGCCATTGTCCTCCGCCATGAGGCTTACCAGTGTTTTAGGGGCTGTAGCCATTGTGAAACAGGTCTCTAGGAAGGACAAATTCCTGAGGAAGAAGTACATAGGGGTGTGGAGGACGGGGTCCACGGTGAGGATGATAAAGACAAGCAGATTTCCGATCAAGGTGAGGATGCAGAGGAGAAGCAACAGTACAAAAAGGAATTGTTGCAGCTTTGGAGGCAGATCCGAGAATCCAAGTAGGATAAATCCAGTCACAAGGGTTTGATTTTCTAGTGCCATTTCTTTGCTGTTTAAACTGAAATGGATAAAAAGGCAGAGCTTATTAGCAATGTGACAACAGGGGTGGCCAAAGGATGATGCGGGGCCATGTGCGTAGACTCAGTTAGGGGCCTCATTTGCATACATTTAATTTTCTTTTATTTTAAAATATATATGTTGCTCATCTAAAATTTTAGGCAGCTTTCAAAGGAACCCTTCACAAATCTCTTTTTTGTCCTGGCAATGACTTAGGGGCCCATTCACTAAATATTAATGTGTGTTAAGTGTTATTGCGCCAATAGAAATAAATGGGTGTTCCTGCACTTAGCGCACATTAACATTTGTGAATGCACATTAACTTTTAGTAAACATTCCTCTTAATGAGTGTCTGAATACCATTTGCATGGGCAGTGAGGAAAAAGAAAGACTACCAGATTTCTACATTACTATATTCCATTGCCAACTGCCAGGCACATTAGGAAGAAATATAAACTCTGCCCATTTAGAACCCATCAATAATAAGATCACCCACATGTACTGGAGCACTCAAAATATTTAATATGTTAGACAAATGATCAGAAGAGAGACCTTCTCCTTTGAGTGCTCCGGCACGTGTGGGTGATCTTATTATTGTTGGATATCTAGGCAATCACTTTTCTTTGGGGGGGGTTGGTGCATTTAGAACCTATAACAGCACTATCAGGACTCACAAAGCACCAAACCCTACCTATCAAAAGGCAACACTGCAAATATTAAACCAATACATCTCAGAGAATACCAATGCATCTCCTACTGGGGAAAGAGAACAAGTGGGACTGTCACATAGAAACTACATGAACAGAATAACACAGCTCGGTTACACATGCAAAACATAGACCATCACCAAACAAAGAACAAAGGATCGCAGTTTAGCAATAGGAAGACAATAAACTGGGAACCCCAAAAGCCGAACTTGGAATGTACAACACTGGAGAAATAAAAGTATAAAATTAATTTCCTCTTGTTCTAAACAAAACACAAAGATGTTAGCGATGCACATTTCCCAAAGCTGACATATTTTGTTGTTTGGGTTTTTATTTTTCAGTCGCAATTGCTCCAGTCGCTTCCTTCTGCTTCTTCGTGTCTTCTATTAACTCTCCATTGCCTGCTGTCCATTTATCCTTTCTTCTCTCTTCTAGTTTTTTTATTTCATTCTTCCTCTACATCTTCTCTAACATATTGATTTTTCCCCTTTTGCTCTTTCCTCCATTTCTTTTTTATTCCTTTTTCATTCACTTAAATTTCACCCCTCTATCCTCAATCCCCACTTACTCTCACAATACCCAGTCAGTCATAGCTTTTTCTTCCTTCTTGCATAGAATATCTGTCCCTCTCTCCACCCTCACTCCCCCAGCTTCTTTTTTTTCTCCTGCCAGCCCTAGCCCTATCCCCTTCTAGTCCTCCCCTAGTATCAGTTCCTTTCTAGTTTCAGATCCTGCCATCATCTGTTCCCTTCCAGTCCCATATTTCCTCCCCCTGCATCAGCCCATTTCCAGTCCTAGCCTCTAGTCTTCTTCCAGGGTCAGTAGCTCTCTCCTCCCCTCCCCATGTGGCCCCACACAAGAAGAGTCCACGACTGCCTGAAGGAGCCCCACAGCGCCCCAGCTCACCTCTGCACAACAATGGGAATGAAGAGTGACATTTTCCTTCACTCCTGTGGCTGTTAATTTGTACCCTGCCAATGCGCTGAGTACTAGGAAGTTAAACAGTGGCATTTCCTGTCTTGCGCAAAACAGGAAATGCCCTCATTTAACCTCTCAGCACAAAGTGCAATGGCAGGTTGCCAGTTAAGAGCCGCGGGAGTGAAGGAAAGCGCTACTCTTCATGCCTGTGGTTGTGGAAAGGTGAACTGGGATGCCAAGCTTCAAGCCTCCCCAGCTCCTTTTGAAACTGGTCAGACAGGCACGAGGCCTCCCGAGGTGCAGGGCCATGTGCGGGCAACATTACTGCACAATGGTCGGGCCGACCCTGCTTATTAGTATATTTGTCAACCTTTCTCTGCATCTAGAAAAAAACAGGACATTTTGTAATCAGCATAGGGCCTGTGATATGCCCACAGTTACAATAAGTGAGGGATTAGCAAATACAAACAAATATTTAATGGGCAGTTGCAGAATAGACTTGTGTTCTTTTTTCCATTCGCTATTTCATACTTGATTGCTATGGCCTAAAAGCTAACACTTGCCTTGGACCTGCTGTCTATGTGTTAATATCATGATGCAAATTAAAATCATCTATACCAACTGGTCCAAAGTGAAAGATTTTGTTCACATCAGGAACATTTCAGCAATAATATAAAGGGCTCAGAAGCCTTGCTATCACATCTCCTACACCTCACTTGTGCACAGAGATCACTGTTACTCCACTTTAAGCACAATTTTGTATAGGTCAAATTATTGAATATTCAGTCCAGTTTGAAAAGGGGACATCTTGTTTAGCAAAGATTTGTTGAATGAGGAGTCTCTTGTGAAAATCTTACAAAGCCACAGATATGTATATTTTTGGGCACATATAGAAGGAATGGCCATTCTCCAAATATGCATACAACAAATAGCTGTATTGCTTGGAGTTTTTATATGCAGGCAGAGGCACTTATATGTATAAGCTGCAGATTTTGCTGCTTGCATGTGTAAATGCTGGCATGCATAAGTGGTGAATTTTGCAAGACTATAGGCCCGATTCCATCCCAGAACCGGACATACAGAGGGCATCCTGATTCTGATCCTGCGGGACATGTCTGGCCCTGCCGGATCAGAATCACAATCAGGACTGTACTCAGTCTGGGCTTTACAAGAGAGCTGCGGCGCCATGGCGTCTGGTTGCCATGGCACCGTGGCTCCATAGTAAAGCCACGATCCCAGCCTCCGGCTCCTGCATTCCCTGCAGCCCGACCCCTGATCCAGCCTCCCAAGGCCAGGGTCGGGCTGGGGGAATGCTCATTGCCCCCTCCTGCCACTTTCTGGCCCCAGGCCTGCCGACCCCTGGCGACTAGGGAAGTTATTCCACCTCAGATGTTTCAGCCAATGTATTTCAGAAAAGGGTAACTATGTCCTTAGACTAGCACATCATGGTCTGCCATTTCAAATACTCAGATGTAAAGCATCGGCCCTGTAATAGGTTTGCATTGTGTATTTAAGAGCAGGTTTCTTCAGGCAGGAAATAATAACTGTGGTAAGGAAAGCAGATTTTGCTCTTCCCCTTGAAAGTGTTGCATCCATGAATTCAGCACTTGTTTGCACCTATTCATGGTTAGGAGCAGGTGTAGACGTGGACGCCGCAACAACCAAAGACAGACGTGTTTTTGCCATTTTGAACTCTCACCGAGATCTGCATCTGCTTTGGACAATCTTCCAGCACACCTTGGTTCTACATCAACATTCTCATACTGGGTTCATCTACATTCCTGTTTTCTAAATGGCCCCAGGAGCATCTCCATGATTTGAAAATCTAAGTGCCAATTTTCAGACATCTAACTTAGGGTTAGGGTTAATAAAATTGTCCCTTACATGTGTCTTTCTATTGCAAAATGGGAATACATATAGACTTCTAAGGTCTGCCAAAAATTATACCCAGAACACGCCCCATTTAAATCTGTGCTTGCTATGCATATACGTCATACACGTGGATTTTCTGAAATCACTTCTTACACAAATATGTAAATTTACATGTGCAAATCAGCTTTTTTCATATGCAAATAGCACCTAACCCTTCTAAAATCATTCCATTGTCAATATCACCAAATTTTACAGTCAGATGCACACATTGAATACTTGCAGATGGGAATTGTAGCACCTGACAGCCTCACCAACTCTAGGGTAAAGTCTTCCTACCTACCCTGTGTTTTCATCGCCTTATGAAACTGGATTGCGTACATACTGACATGTTTGCTTTTTGCTGCTTGTTCATGGTGACGTTTTAACTAGGAAGTTATTGGTGGCTCTATAGCATGGGTCATATTCTTGTTAAAAAAGTATCTTCAAATGGTCCACAAGTTTACATTCAATTGTATACTCCAAACTGATTCATCCCAGATGTAGTTATTCTGTAGGCCAAGTTTATTTTCCTGCATGCTCCTCACTGAAAGCTGTGTCCCTGCTACTTATATCTAGTCCTATCAAAAACACTTCTCAGTTACAAGCCATTATTTTTAGAACCTTGCAAATTCATTTCTGCCCATTGCATGTTGACTGATGAAATCACTTAAAACCATCACTGTTACCAGACCCAATACCACATGAGTATAAAGCAAACTATTGAGTTTTTACAAATAAATGGATACTCTCTTCATTGATCCCTTGGTTGCAAAAATGTTACTTTAAAGCAGTTACCTTCTTATCTCACCAACCAAGCTACATAAATAATATTAATTATTTTAACATATCTAATACAACTGCATATTTTTATTGTCCCACCTGGTCTTCACCTTTATTCAGTCTTAAAACCGCTTTCATATTCACTGAAGTTCATGTGTCCAAAGAAAATTAAAGATAATATTAGCTAGGATCGGTCTCTCCTGAAGAGTTGACGAACTATAGATACAGTAATTTGTTTTCTACTTCATCAATCTTACCTTGTAGTGAGAGCTGTTCAAAACTTGATTGATATGTAATTTGTTGCTAGTCAACCAAGTGCCCAAATACAACAAATTATTCTCTAGAAACTAGCATCTTTTCACTCTGGTTTGATTGGGTATTGGTGAGGAGCAAAGACATAAAAGCAATCTACTTGAGATTGAATTCATTACTTTTGAAGTGAAGGAGGGGTATTTGCAGTTAGAGTTTGAGCTATGGTCAACTCTGTTCTGACACATTCCATGCTTTTCAACCATTCCTCAAAGCCAGACACACCGCATACCCTAGCATAGACGTGAGATCCATTGCAGTCATATTACGTGCTTAACTAACCCAACTGGAGCAATTTCCCCCACACATTGACTGGATACTAATGATCATCATAATGCTGCAATATTGCCAATGAATAGACCTCATTTAAGTGAAGGACTGTTTTGATTATGAAAAATCTGCTCCATAAGGTAGGAAAAGACAGATCCATGATAAATTGTGATGAAAAGTTAAAACAGGCAGCAGATTCCATTTCAGCTCTGAGCCAGAATGTATAATCACCAGGGAACACTTGGCAAATTTTGGTTGAATCAGAAAATCTACCCAAGGCCAGGTTAGAGATTACTCAGAAATCTTTTAAATTTATAAGATAGAATGGATGCATCTGAGGTGGAATCCAGGTTGTAATGGATAAAGCCATTATAGATTTGAATGCCGTCATAGATGAAATTGAAGCTGTTATGGGCTCATATGCTCACTCTGCTTTCCCAATAAGAGAGCAACCTTCAACACGTTTTAACTGCATTAAAAGGCTATCTGAAAACTGCTCAACATTCATGTGACCAAAAGCATATTATTCCACAATGCATGGTCTATTAGACACACTGAGAGGTGGCATTCTGAGTAGTGTTTTTAGGTCAGGAGAAAAGGTGGCTATATGTAGCTGATGGTTTCAGATCTTTGCGCATGCTTCTCCAGAAAAACTCTACCCACAGAAAAATATAATGTGAATGTCCATCTATAGGTGTACCCATAGTAATTACGCACATTTGTTCTGTGTAAAAATTGTTGCAACATCATTTGGTAAAAACATCATGCATACACTTTGTCCTAGTGTTGAAAGTTTGAATTTTTCCACTAAATTAATTACCATTCGTCTTTCATGAACCCATACCTGAATATATGCTATTTTTTCTAATATACCAATTTTACCCCATTCTACATTTTCTGTTCTTTCCTTCCTATAATCTCAGAACTGGAAACAGTTGTAGTCAGCTTTCTGCAGTGTTTTATTAATGCTGTGTATTTCCATGCAAATGAGTGCTTTTGAAAGGACATTTGATGTGTTTTGTTCTCACTGATAGTAACCTGAAGAAGCACCATGGATGAGTTGCTTACCAGATGGGACAAGATGAGACTGGTCTTGAAAACTGGTCTCACATCAACTTTCATGAAATTTTATTTTGCTGTTGGTTCACAGTCTGAAAATAAGCCAATCAAAACAATAAAATATTCTAGTAAAATGAACCGCGTACCTGTGATTGAACGACAAATATCTTTCATCATCCTTTCGTTTAAAAACAAAACAATCACAAGCCGTGAAAGAAAGGTTCTCAAAATGTCTTGTACTACCATCACTCCGTTTGTTGATCCAATAAAATATATCACAGCTTACAAAGATTCTTCATGTTAATGAGAACAGCCTAATATATATATATATATATATATATCTTTTTATTTACAATTGGAAGTAATATTCTCATGTGTCATTGCATATAAACAGAGGAAATTCTTATTGGATAATTGTCAGCATTGTGATTACCTGTTTTCACGTCATATTCCCAGGATGCTAATTTAGTACTGGAGAGATTTTGTTTTTAATTATTTTTATTGATAATATTTGCTATCAAAGATTCTAAGTAAAAACATATATACGCATCTATAGATATAGATACCACAGGGTCATTATTCTTGTTGATATGTTTTACAAACATACGTCCCTCCACTCAAATTAGAGGGGTAGTTCCTAAACTGCAGTACTTTAGGCCAGTAACTTTGTACAATAAATTTAATTTTGAATTGCTACAGGTGGGAACATCACACATTTCTGACTATAGCACCATAAAGGTAATGGACCCCAAGGCAGACCCTAAAAGCATTACCCCTGTCCCCTGATACCCCAATGAAATAACACCCTATCTGGAACCACCTTTGGAAGTATGAAACACCCCCCTCCCCAAAACGTTAATGGAAGTTGACCACCCTGGAACCCGCTTTAGAAGTAGACCTCTCAAAACCATCTTTGGACGCCTACCCTCCCTAACATTCCAACCCCCTCCCCTCCCCCAGGGTCACTTAAATGGGTGGGAGTTTCTCCTGCTTTGTTAGCACCTGGGTTCAAAATCATTTCCAAACCTGCCAAATAATTCTGAATGTTTTATTTCAGGGCTGCAAGTGAAGAAAAGCCTTGAAGCTACAAATCAAGCATTAAAGGTCATTTCTGCACTTGTGTTATGTAAAAGTCTAAGGGGGTGTTTACTAAATGGTGGTAGCAGACTCTGTGCGATATCGAAGCCACGGCCCTATTGAAATCAATGGGACCGCAGCTCTGATATCGCATGGAGTCTGCTACCTCCGTTTAGTAAACACCTAAGTTTTCAGTTAACTTATATTTACTTTTACATACCACTTTATCTGATAGTCTAAGCAGTTTATATAAGTAGCTAAATAAATAATTTGGTATGTGCTATCAATAATAAGCTGCTTGACTGAAGACCGAACAAAGTTTAGGTCAACTATTCAGACGGTCTCCAGGAGTTGACACCGACTCGACGGCACTTAACAACATCAATATGTGCTATGAAAGTCCAAAAACTCTGAATCCAAGATCCCCGGCACAAAAACCTTAAGTCAGGGGCTATGTGGCTTTTGAGCCCTATTTCAGACTCCTTGGGCTGGAAAGCTACAGACTCAGGGCTCCTCAGCCAATGTTCCCTGTAAGCTACTACCCATGTTTCTACCATCAGAAGTGGTGTGATATGTTTAAAAATAGTGGCTAATGAGTTTAAAAATCTGAAAACTCCTATGTGTATTGCAAAGTTCCCTCAAAGGTATGTGGGAGTCCTCTCTCTGCATTCCAAACTTCAAAGGAGGTACAGCAAAGCAATAGTTGCAATCAGAAAGGGTAGACCCCTCCATTCAGGAGGGGGGAGCGGCTCAGTGGTTGGGTCAGGTTACCTCAGGCCTGAGGGCTTTAGTCACATGGCCACTCCTTGTGGCCTTGGGCAAGCCACTTAACCCTCCATTGCCTCAGGTACACTTAAATTGTGAGCCCCTCGGGGACAAGGGAATAAAAAGTACCTGTTAGTATATACATTTTTATTTTATTTATTTATTTAATTGCTTTTCTATACCGCACTATTTATTATCAGCGCGGTTTACAGGAAACATATTTGTGCAAAGAGGGCAGTTCAATGCACTTACAATAAACAGGGTAAATAAACATGGATAACAGGTTAACAGGTAACAACTATTTACAATTTAGTATGCAGGCTTATACACCTATCTCGTTGGTAAGTACAGTTGATACGGCAATGACATTCTGTAAATTAAATAGAGGTGGGTTCGGAAGGTAGTGGTGTCGTGGGCATGGGGCTCGTGTGGAGAGAGTTGGACATGAGTGAAGGTGGCTGAGAGCTGTCATTTGAGATGGAGAAGTACTGGGTAAATAGGTGACGTTTCAACGATTTCCTAAATTGAAGAAGATTGTTGATGGCGCGGATGTCAGGTGGGAGAGCATTCCAGCAGGAGGGTGCGTAGAAGGCGAAGGCACGGTTGCTCGTAGTCTTGGAGCATTTAATGATTGCTTTGGGAAGGATGAGAGTGTTAGTAGCAGCTGACCTCCTCATCCTGTTGGGGCGGGGGTTATCTGGACTAAGTCAGAGAGGGAGGTGGACGTGCAATTATGGATGGCCTTGAAAGTCATTGTTAGAATCTTAAATGAAATCCTGTAGTGGACGGGGAGCCAGTGTAGGTGTTTTAGTATGGGGGTAATGTGTTCCATTCTAGAGGCTCCATGTAGAGTTCTTGCTGCAGCGTTCATTGCCAACTGTAAAGGATGTATGGTGCTCTTCGGAAGTCCGTGCAGTATGGAGTTAATGTGGTCGAAATGAGGCATTACTAGAGCTTGAAATACTGTTCTGAAGTCAGTCGGGTCTAGCAGTTGTCTAATGTGGCGCAGTGTTCGGATTTTATGGTATACTGCCTTTACCATGTTAGATATCTGCTCCTTCATATTGAGTTGTTGGTCAAGGATGATACCAAGGTATCGTATCGTAGGTTTGGCGAAGAGTTCGGCATCACACACTTTTATGGATGATGGTGGAGTGAATGCTTGGTCTCTGCAGACGAATAGGACTTCCGTTTTCTTGAAGTTTATTTTTTAGCTTCTGAGTGTGTAGCCAGTCTTTAACCGCGTCGAAGCATGAGGACAGGCGGGAGAGATCTGGGTGCTCCATTGATATTGTTGTGTACATCAGAACGTCATCAGCGTATATTAGACAGTTGATGTGGAAGGATCTAATGATGGCGCAGATGGGTTGCATGTAAACATTAAAAAGAAGTGCTGAAAGTGAGGACCCTTGTGGTACACCCTTCGCTTGCAGGAATGGATCTGATCTTGAGGGGCCGGAGTGAACATGTTGCCATCTTTCATTTAGATATGATGTGCACCATGATAGCGCAGTGTCGTGCACTCCCTTCTCAGCAAGGCGGGAGAGAAGTAGGTCGTGACTGACGGAGTCGAAGGCAGCTGCGATGTCTAGGAAAATGAGAGCGAAGGCTTGCCTGAGGTTGTCGATACCTACAGTTAGGGTGTTAAATAACGTGGTTAAGAGTGTTTCAACCCCATGTGACTCGCGGAACCCATGTTGGCAGGTGTCCAAGGGTGAGTTATTTTCAATGTGGTGGTCTAGTTGTCGTTGGACTATTTTTTCCATAATTTTGGCTAGGAACGGGATGCTTGATATTGGTCTGTAGGAGTCCATTTTAGCAGGGTCAAGTCTGTTGTTTTTGAGCAGGGGTCTGATTGAAGTTTGCTTCAGGCTGTTGGGGAAGGTTCCGGTCAGGAAGGAAGTGTTAATAAGATTGGTAAGGAATGGGCTGAGTTCAACACGTAGTGTTTTATCCATTGTGCTGGGCAAGGATCATTCGGTGCCGTGGTGGTGTTTATGCTGTTGATTATGTCTTGGAGTTCTCTAGTGGATGGGGTTGTGAATGTTGTGAGCATTTGATGGGTGCTGGCTAAATCAGAGGTTAAGGTGGAGGGAGGGAGCCACCCGGATTTGTCATCCAGGGCACCGGTATCGGAAGGTGCGTTGACCTGACTGGCTTTGGTTCGGAGGTATTCGGCATATTCTTGGGGGTCAAGATGGTTAGGTTGGCTGGGGGAAGGTTCTTTTGCTAGTGAGCTGACAATGTTGAAGAGATTATGTGGCTTATTCAATGATTTGTGCAGCCTTTCAGCGTAGTATCGTTTCATGCTTGTTGAGACTGCTGCACGATGTTTAGCTAGTTGAGTGGTGTAGGCTTCATGATTCTCAGTTGATCTTGAGTGCCTCCAGTGCTTTTCGAGATGTCTGAGCAGCTGTAGAGACTTCTTCAACTCGGGTGAGTACCATGGTGCTTTTGTTCTCCTGCGGGGTTCTCTGGTGGAGGGTAGGTCAATTCTGGCATCTAGGTTTGAGTTCCAGGCTGCAATCATATCATCGAGGTTCTGTTCAGGTGGGTTAAAGAGAAGGTGTGCTTTTTTCAGGATTTCATCTTTGTTAAATGGACGGAAAGACTTATGTGTTGAGGCATAAGATTTGTCTGAGGACTGGGGGATGGTGGGCTCAGGGCATCCTGGCATTGAGAAGTTGATTAAGCTATGGTCAGACCAGGGTACTGGGCTTATAGTAATCTTAGGGTCATAGGTGGAGCTAAGAGAAGTGGACGGTGCAAAAATCATGTCAAGCATGTTTCCCTTGATGTGAGTTGGTGCGTTAACTAATTGGGTGTATCCTAGCATTTCTAGGGTAGCGAGAAAGGCTTTGTTGTGAGTGTCTTGGAGAGCAGGGAGGTTGAAGTCACCTAATACCCAGTTAGGTGTGCGAGGATTAGGGGGGTTGCAGGCGAGGTCAACAATTGTGGCTAGATCGTCAGGTGAGGGGGAAGGAGCCTGGTAGAATAGGTTGATGGTGCTGTGTTTGTTGGCAATGGTGATGGCATGTAAACCACTCTGATGCACAAGTAAAGGGCGACATATCAAGTGCCTTAACCATAACAATATAATGCAGGAACGCACAATCACATAAATACACCTTTTATTGCTCATAATGGTAGAATAATGCAAAGGGTTACATATTGCAACATAACGGTCATAGGCCATGATACCAAGAAGCATGCATTCCTGACTGCCTAAAAAAAACCAGGAAATACATTTTTAAGGCACGTCCCAGGAATGAGATGCTTCTGTCCTCAGCCAAGAGATTCGCCAGTGCTTTGGGAACTGTAGTGATTGTGAGACAGATCTCTAAGAAGGATAAATTCCTGAGGAAGAAGTACATGGGTATATGGAGGACGGGGTCTACTGTAAGGATGGTAAAGACGAGCAGGTTTCCCATCACAGCGAGGATGTAGAAGACAAGGAAGAGCACAAAAAAGGAGTCACTGAATAGGTGCAGAGAGGTCTGAGAATCCCAAAAGGATAAATCCAGTCAGAATGGTCTGATTTTCTGAAGTCATTAGTTCACCATTTAATCTGAAATAAACTTTAAGGCCACAGCTTGTTAACACTGCTCAAAGAGAACAGGGATGAGATAGCCACATTGCTTTAGGAAGCTGCAGTGATTTTTGCAGCTTGCAATCTAGGTCATGATTTTATTTCAAATAGGCAAATGGTGAGTCGGTTGATATTGTGTATCTGGACTTTCAGAAAGCCTTTGACAAGATCCCTCATGAGAGACTTTTGGCAAAACTAAAGAGTCATGGGATAGGAGGCAGTGTACTATTGTGGATCAGGAACTGGTTAAAATATAGAAAGCAGAGGGTAGGGCTAAATGGCCAATTTTCCCAATGGAGAAAGGTGAATAGTGGTGTACCCCGGGGATCTGTGCTGGGTCCGCTGCTTTTTGACATATTCATAAATGACCTGGAAAGTGGAATAACGAGTGAGGTTATCAAATTTGCAGATGACACAAAACTATTTAAAGTTGTTAAAACCCAAGAGGATTGTGGAAAATTGCAAGAGGATCTTGATAAATTGGAAGACTGGGCATCAAAATGGCTGATGAGATTTAATGTGGACAAGTGTAAGGTTATGCACCTAGGGAAGAACAACCCAAACTATGGTTACACGATGCAAGGTTCCACATTAGGAACCACCACCCAGGAAAAAGATTTAGGCGTCATTGTGGATACCATGTTAAAACCCTCGGCCCAGTGTGCAGCAGCGGCCAAGAGAGCAAATAGAATGCTAGGTATGATAAGGAAAGGAATGAAAAACAACAAAGGATATTATAATGCCTCTATATCGTTCCATGGTGAGACCGCACCTTGAATATTGTGTGCAATTCTGGTCGCCGTATCTTAAAAAGGATATAGCGATTTTAGAAAAGGTTCAGAGAAGAGCCACCAAAATGGTAAAGGGGATGGAAGGATACTCCTATGAAGAAAGGCTAAAAAGGTTAGGGCTCTTTAACCTGGAAAAGATACGGCTGAGGGGAGATATGATAGAAGTCTATAAATTAATGAACGGAGTGGAACGGGTAAACGTAGATCGATTGTTTACCTTATCAGAATATAGAAAGACTAGGGGACATGCAATGAAGCTACAGGGTAAACTATTTAAGACTAATAAAAGAAAATATTTTTTCACTCAACGTGTAATCAAACTCTGGAATTTGTTACCGGAGGATGTAGTAAAGGCTGTTAGTGTAGCTGGGTTTAAAAAAGGTTTGGACAAGTTCCTGGAGGAAAGGTCCATAAACCATTATTAAGAAGGGACCCAGGATATCAATGCTTGAACCAATACAAGCATTGTGGAACCTGTGTCCCTTGGGGAAACTGCTAGGTACGTATGACCTAGATTGGCCACTGTTGGAAACAGGATACTGGGCTTGATGGACCTTGGTCTGACCCAGTATGGCATATCTTATGTTCTTATGTTCTTATGGATGCAGTACCCACAGTGGCCACAAGATGTAAGCCGAATTGCTAAACCAGAATACAAACAGCAGTTACGTATTTTGGGGAAGTAGCCACTACTGCAGATGGAACAGGATGGAGAGGAGATATGGACTCTATCTGTAAAATGTATGACAGGATCCTTTATTATAACATATTATCCTGCTGAAAATCAAATGTGCATATAGAGGGTTGTTTTATCAACTTGTGTATGTAGCAAAATGTGTGTAATGGCTCTTCTAAAATTTGACTAGCATGAAAGCATTGGCATTATGAGATGTGCATGAGTGGAGCTTGTGGAGGAAGTGGGTAGAGTTCACAAATATGAATGTAGATTATATAATGGGCTAATCTACCTACATAGCTAAATAATCTAGGCTTGGATGCTTAGAGCTGCTTCCGAGCACTTGCAATGTAGGCTTGATTTGAGCCTCTTAAGCTAGTATTTTATAAAGAAACATAAACCTATGTGTCTTTATAAAATAGTGTTCCAAAACACCTTCATGCCCTCTTAAATCAGGTGCCCTATTATAAAATTGCCCTTATATCGTTTTCCTCTCGCAGCCTAAACACACCCTCAGGAACCAGCACATTTGAACTCACACATTTGATCTGCATTTGAGAGCAGCTTTCAGACAACCCATTTACTAGGTGAATACCTGTTTAGCAAGGTAAATGCCTTTGAACATTAAAAAAATCATGGGACTGGAGGCAGCGTACTACTGTGGATCAGGAAGTGGTTAAAATATAAAAAGCAGAGAGTAGGGCTAAATGGCCAATTTTCTGAATGGAGAAGTGAATAGTGGTGTACCCCAGGGATCTGTGCTGGGTCCCCTGCTCTTTAACATATTCATAAATGACCTGGAAATGGGAATAACAAGTGGGGTGATCAAATTTGCAGATGATACAAAATTATTCACAGTTGTTAAAACCGAAGAGGATTGTGAAAAATTGCAAGATGCTGTTGATAAATTGGGAGACTGGACATTCAAATTGCAGATTAAATTTAATGTGGACAAGTGCAAAGTTATGCACCTAGGGAAGAACAACCCAAACTATGGTTACACGATGCAAGGTTCCACATTAGGAACCACCACCCAGGAAAAAGATTTAGTCATCATTAGGTTCACTTGTCCCTGTCCGATAAGCTTATTATTCTTCTTATTTCAGGGACTTGTCTATCAGTTCATCCTTCTTTCCACGTTATGCATGTCATCCCCATTCTAAATTGTCTGTTCTTTTCTTTCCTATAATCACCAAATTAGAATATTCATAATCAAATATTTGAATCTTGACCTTATCTAATATCATCAAAACATTATATTACAATTGAATGCTATTCCCAATGGCGCTTATTCATCTTTTCTTCCCACTAATAGTTTTGTGAAAAAGAGATGTCTAAACATTGTTCCCTCTAAGGTGTGCAGAGGTCTTCCACGCACCTTCCTACCATCAATGGTGGTGTAGCAATATCGCAGTTTCAGTCATGTGGTGCCCTCCTCGGCATCCCATGGAATTTGCCTTCTCTCATGATTGAAATTGAGATATTGCTGCAAACCCGCCAATGGTCAAAATACAGGTGATGGACTCCAACACACGTTACAGGACCACCTAGTGGTCTCCATAATCTAAAAAGCTTATGTCCTACATCATATTTTGTGAAATGTTACATTAAAAACTATCCAATGAAATGCAATTCGCTTAGACTAATGAATTTTGTACCTGTGATAGAACAGATTCTCTTCAATTCTGTGCTGTTTTGTTTAAAGGCATAAAAATGACACCGTGTTAAAGAAGGGACCGACATCTTCTCAAAATGGCACGCTGTATACAGCAATTTGCTTCTTATTGACAACTGGATATTTATAGCATTACTATCCATCTGTCACCAACACAGATGAAATTCATTAGGGAGTACAGGTGGCATTCATATTTCATTCTCTCAGGCTATTAATTATTGAGAAAATTTCACATCATAGATTCTGAGTGAAAAAATGGGGCTTATATTCCGTTACTGGTGGTCGTTATTGAAGTACCTGGCTGCCGCCATTTTAATTAAGCCTGAATATTTAGCACCGGAGCTGAATATCTGGTTTTGCCAGACAGTGCTGTTGCTCTCCTGTTAAGCAGCAATATTCAGCCGCTAACTGAATAGCCCAAACTGGATCATGTTAGAATAACCACTGCCCTGCCCTAATTTTATCCAGTTTAGCTATGTAGTTAACTGCTGAATGTAAACAGCTGCTGGGATCGACTCCTATGCACCCACTGCTGACCACCCCGGTTTTAACCAGGTGCCTCTTCCGCAGTCTGTGGGGATATTTGGCAGTACTGTCCAGATAGTGCCACTCTATAATGGAAGCACCTCAGTTTAGCTGTTTTGCAGGTCCTGGGAGCACATGAACAGCAGGTGGCAACAGAGTGCAGAAGAATGCAACAGGGTGCATGCATGTGTCTGAAGAGCCAAAGTGTGTGTGTGTTCAAGTGTGTGTCTGAAGAGCAAGAGAGAGCATGTGCGTGTGTGTCTGAAGAGTGTTAGTGGATGTGTTGGTATGTTTGAAGAGTAAGACTATGTGTGTGTGTCTGAAAGTGAGTGTGTATGTGTGAGAATGTGCGTCAGAAAGCAAGTGTATGTGCATTTATTTATTTATTTACATTCTCTTATATACCGTGCTATTCTGCATCAGTGCGGTTTACATTGAACAGGGCATTATAACTTGGAGATAACTATTTTGCAAGGAACATGGGCTATGGAGGGTTAAGTGGCTTGCCCAAGACCACAAGGAGCACCTGTGGGACTAGAAACCCCAGTCCTTCCAGCCCAAGGTTGTTGTGCTCCATTGGGATTTGAACCCCTGACCTTCTGGCCTGAAGTACCTTGCCCTAACCACTAGGCCACTCCTCCATGAGTAACAGGGAGCGAGGTCAGGTAAGTACGGAGACCGATGGATTTGCTCAATTTGGTGTTTGGCCAAGAACTGCTAGACAAAGTTGATGCATGAGCTGGGGCATTATCTCATATAGATCTCTGAGGCCCATACGAGTCATGAATGAATCAGAGTCATTTCTGTGCCACCGGTGCCGATGGTTGGTACCATTTTGGAGTGGAATACTTACTGGGCAAGACATCGGAGTAAACAAAAAATGAAGATTTAGAATTAGCATTTAAGTAAAAATTCCCAAAATGAATAAATAATTGTTTGAATGCACCTATTATAAAGATAAAGATAAAGATAAAAGGCGATAACGGAGAGAGTGAATGAATTCTTTGCTTCGGTCTTTAATGAGGAAGATGTAGGGATGTTACTCATAACTGAAGTGGTATTTAAAGGTACGGAAGAATTGAAGGAAATATTGATAAATCAGGAAGATGTATTACAACTATTAGATAAACTAAAGAGTAGCAAATCACCTGGGCTGGATGGTATACATCCAAGGGTGTTGAAAGAACTGAAATATGAGATTGCAGACCTGCTATTAGTAATCTGTGAACTTTCATTAAAATCATCTCTAATACCTGAAGATTGGAAGATCGCCAATGTAACACCAATTTTTAAAAAGGGTTCCAGGGGAGATCCGGGAAACTACAGACCGGAGAGCCTGACGTCAGTACCGGGAAAAATGATAGAAACCATCATAAAGAATAAATTTAATCAGCATGTAGATAGTCATGGCCTAATGGGAGACAGCCAAAATGGCTTTAGACAAGGAAGATCTTGTCTGACTAATATGTTATGTTTTTTTGAAGGTGCGAATAAACAGGTGAACAAAGGTGAATCGGTTGATATAGTGTATCTGGACTTTCAGAAAGCCTTTGACACAGTCCCTCATCAGAGATTTTTTGGCAAAACTAAAGAGTCATGGGATAGGAGGCAGTGTACTATTGTGGATCAGGAACTGGTTAAAAGATAGAAAGCAGAGGGTAGGACTAAATGGCCAAGTTTCCCAATGGAGAAAGGTGAATAGTGGTGTACCCCAGGGATCTGTGCTGGGTCCGCTGCTTTTTGACATATTCATAAATGACCTGGAAAGTGGAATAACGAGTGAGGTTATCAAATTTGCAGATGACAGAAAACTATTTAAAGTTGTTAAACCCAAGAGGATTGTGGAAAATTGCAAGAGGATCTTGATAAATTGGAAGACTGGGCATCAAAATGGCAGATGAAATTTAATGTGGACAAGTGCAAGGTTATGCACCTAGGGAAGAACAACCCAAACTATGGTTACACGATGCAAGGTTCCACATTAGGAACCACCACCCAGGAAAAAGATTTAGGCGTCATTGTGGATAACATGTTAAAACCCTCGGCCCAGTGTGCAGCGGCGGCCAACAGAGCAAATAGAATGCTAGGTATGATAAGGAAAGGAATGGAAAATAAAACAAAAGATATTATAATGCCTCTATATCGTTCCATGGTGAGACCGCACCTTGAATATTGTGTGCAGTCTGGTCGTCGTATCTTAAAAAGGATATAGCATTATTAGTAAAAGGTTCAGAGAAGAGCCACCAAAATGGTAAAGGGGATGGAAGGATACTCCTATGAAGAAAGGCTAAAAAGGTTAGGGCTCTTTAACCTGGAAAAGAGACGGCTGAGGGGAGATATGATAGAAGTCTATAAATTAATGAACGGAGTGGAACGGGTAAACGTAGATCAATTGTTTACATTATCAGAATATAGAAAGACTAGGGGACATGCAATGAAGCTACAGGGTAAACTGTTTAAGAGTAATAAAAGAAAATATTTTTTTCACTCAACGTGTAATCAAACTCTGGAATTTGTTACCGGAGGATGTAGTAAAGGCTGTTAGTGCAGCTGGGTTTAAAAAAGGTTTGGACAAGTTCCTGGAGGAAAGGTCCATAAACCATTATTAAGAAGGGACCCAGGATATCAATGCTTGACCCAGGTACAAGCATTGTGGAACCTGTGTCTTTTGGGGAAACTGCTAGGTACGTATGACCCAGATTGGCCACTGTTGGAAACAGGATACTGGGCTTGATGGACCTTGGTCTGACCCAGTATGGCATATCTTATGTTCTTATGTTCTTATTTTAACTTCCATGTTTATTCTCTGCTCTCTAGAACCTTGTGTGTGTCAATTTTGCTTCCTGTTCCTTCGTACAAGAGAAATGTATGCGATAGGGGGCGAGAGGTTGGTGTGCACGGTTCAGGAGAAAGACTTTGGTATGATTATTTCTGATGATCTCAAGGTGGCAAAACAGTGCGACAAGGCAGTGGTAAAAGCCAGGAGAATGTTGGGCTGCATAGAAAGAGGAATTACCAGCAGAAAGGAAGAGGTACTTATGCCACTGTACAGGTCAATTGTGAGGCCTCACTTGGAATACTGTGTTCAGTTTTGGAGACCATATCTTGCAAAAGATGTAACAAGACTGGAAACTGTTCAGAGGAAGGCAACCAAAATGATTTGGAGCCTGCGTCAGAAGCCTTATGAGAAGAGACTTGAAAACCTAAATATGTAAACTTTGGAGGAGAGGAAGGACAGGGGAGATATGATTCAGACCTTTAAATACTTAAAGAGAAACGATGAACAAACTAACCTCTTCCAAAGACGGGGCAGCTGTAAAACTAGAGGCCATAACATGAAGCTGCAAGGTGGTAAATTGAAAGGCAATGTCAGGAAATATTTTTTCACGGAAAGGGTGGTAGATGCTTGGAATGCCCTCGCGCTGGAAGTGGTGGGGACAAACACGGTGATGGAATTCAAAACAGCATGGGACAAACACAGTGGATCCCTTTACAGCAACAGGATAAAAACGAAATAAACTGAAACATATAACTTCTGAACCATCTAACGTCTCAACAAATAGGGGTGTCCTACATGGAGTGGTGGGCTCACCCCTAAACAAAGACATGGGGAGGGGTGGCCTGCACCTACTCTTGTCATCTTGCTGGGCAGACTAGATGGACCATGCTGGTCTTTATCTGCCGTCATCTATTGTGTTACTATGTTTTAGCATCTCTTTTAGAGTATAAGGGAAAGTATATGAATGCACTCCCTTACACTACGTACCTCAAGAACCAGCTCAGATCTAGGGACATGAAATCACTTCTGATCCTTTAGAAAATGGAAAGTGTGCATGTTGCTCTCTAATTCCATGGAGCTCTGTTAATAAAGTACTCTATGGTGTTGCCCCTAATGCATGATAGCACTGAGAACCATTGCAATACTACCACGTAAATGGTCAGGGGCATGGAAATCATGTTGCTGGTCATTATAACGTGGGTGCACCTACATCCGCTTGGGCATGCTGACTACAAGGTGCTCACCCTGCCCTCTCCGAGCCCCATCCCCCCTCTTACCATCCCAATGCGCATAGCACAGTTAGCACTAACAATTATTGTAAATACAGCAAAGGGTTAACGTATGCTACAACACATGCTAACTGCTTAGCACCCTTCAGTAAAAGCAACCTATGTATGTAAATATTCACCCACACTGCAAGGAGAAGGTGTATGTTTACGCGTGTGAGTTTGTTCGTATTTCTGAGCATTATTTTATAACGTAAAATGTAGAAATCTTACTGTATGTTAACAATTTACTGTATGATGATAACCAATCCAATATTCCAATGACATCCCAGAGGTTTATTAGAGAGTGTTTTGCAGAGGAGCTAACATTTGTCATTGAAACATTTGCTAGTGGGAGACAGTTTTCGGACATATTTCTATAGGCAAACATATGTTTAACATGCTTTTAGAATTCCCCACGCCCCAGAGCAAGTAAGAGTGCTTGCATTGTTCACAGTACACATGTTTTTAGCCACGTGATACATTGGAAATTACATATAGGGATTTCACTTTTATTCCTCACACACATCTATAGATTTATAAGAACATCAGAACATAAGATATGCCACGTCTGATCAAGGTCCATCAATCCCAATATCCTGTTTCCAACAGTGCCCAATCTAGGTCACAAGTACCTAGCAGGTTCAAAAAAAGAGTTATCATGTCATCACCATACAGAGTTCACTTACATAAATATTTATTGTGGACTATCAAAATTTCATGCAGCACTCATTAGATATAGAATACCTTTAGAATGCATATATTTTTTCATTGATCAGCTATCATGTATATATTTGCAGTTAATTCAACAGATCCAATCTCCAACATCGTACTATATTTTGAAAGTTATGGCACTTATCTTTCTGCATCTGGGTTTGTATTCTCACATAAGAAATGCCGAGCTTGTCAACTTCCGTTGATATTGTCACCAGTGATGAAGACATGAGTGTGAGCAAGACCTCAGTGACAGTAATGTGAATATCAACAATATTCTATATCTAATGAGTGCTGCATTAAATTTTGATGGTCCACAATAAATATTATTTATGTGGTTGAATTCTACCTGGTGAGGATATTTGAGGTCTGGGATCTGTTTTTTGATTGAGATTGAGGTGGTGGTAGAGTTATCATGTCTGCATTGATCCAAGAAAAAACTGGATTGAGTTCTGTGCTGAATACCATTTATCAAAACTTCATAAGAATTATTTACAAAATGGATCTAAATAGTCTCAAGAGTTTGAATATTACCATATGTCGGAACACACTATTAAGACCTTTATCCATTCTCTAGTCAGATCCCGTCTGGGCTATTGCAACCTCCTCTTGACGGTCTTCCTCTGAATCATCTCTCCTCACTTCAATCCATTCAACATTCAGCTGCGCGGCTAATCTTCCGCCAGTATTGCTATGCTCGTGTCACCCCTTTTCTCAAATCACTTCATTGGCTTCCCCATTTCCATACCCAGTTCAAACTTCTACTACAGACATATAAGTGTCTTGATTTAGCACTGTCTTTCCTCCCTTTTCTCTCCCTACATCCCTCCCCAGGAACTCCGCTCTTCTGGCAGATCCCTTCTATCTGTACCCTTCTCTTCCACTGCCACCTCCAGACTTTGATCTTTCTACTTTGCTGCTTCTTTTGCCTGGCACAATCTACCTGAGTCAGTACATCAGGCTCCATCTGTGACCCTGTTCAAATCCAGACTAAAAACTCACATCTTTGAGACAGTTTCTGGATCCTGACCCCTCTAGTCTCCCATCCACTTCCTAAAGAATGTGTTCCTTACCATTCTCCGAGACATATACTAGTACCCAGTTGTGTTATCTGTCTTGACTAGACTCTAAGCTCTTAGGAGCAGGGACTGTCTCTTACATGTCTCTGTACAGCGCAGCGTATGTCTTTCTCCAGGGCCATGTCCCCATGAGGGGAGGGTCAGGACAGCTGTTATAGTTGGTGATTCAATCATTAGGAATGTAGATAGCTGGGTGGCTGGTGGACGTGAGGATCGCCTGGTAACATGCCTGCCTGGTGCGAAGGTAGCAGATCTCACGCACCGCCTAGATAGGATCATAGATAGTGCTGGGGGGAGTCTGCTGTCTTGGTACATGTTGGTACCAATGACATAGGAAAATTTGTGGTAGGGAAGTTCTGGAGGCTAAATTTACGCTTTTAGGTAGGAAGTTGAAATCCAGAACTTCCAGGTATAGCGTTCTCGAAATGCTTCCTGTTCCACGTGCAGGACCCAAAAAGACAGGCAGAGCTCCGGAGTCTCACTGCGGGATAGACAATGGTGCAAGGATGAGGGTTTTTGGATTTTGTTAGGAACTGGGGAACATTCTGGGAAAGGGGGGGCTCTTCCGAAGGGATGGGCTTCACCTTAATCAGGATGGGACCAGACTGCTGGCATTAACCTTTAAAAAAAAAGAGATAGAGAAGCTTTTAAACTAGAAAATAGGGGAAAAGCCGACACGTCACCCAGGAGCGCAGGTTCGGACAAAGGTATCCTTGAAGGATACTACCCAAAAGCAGTGAGGTGTTCCAAAAAGGGCGTTTATAGGAGCCTCAAATGCCCTTGAGTAAGGAGCAGACAGAGCATAAAGATTCCCCATTACCCATGCCTACCAATAGCCAGATAATATTAATAAAAAATACAGTCTCTAAAATGCTTGTATGCCAATGCTAGAAGTCTAAACAATAAGATGGCGAGAGAATTAGAATATATAGCATTAAATGAGAGGTTAGATATGATTGCACTCTCAGAGACATGGTGGAAGGAGGATAACCAGTGGGACACTGTGATACCTGGGATACAAACTATATCGTAATGATAGAGCTGAACAAATTGTGGAGGGGTTGCGCTCTATGTTAGAGAGGGCATTGAGTCAGAAAGGATTAAAGTTTTGCAGGGAACAAAATATGCTGTAGAATCTCTACGGATTGAAATTCCATTTATGAAGGGGAAGGTGATGGCAGTGGGAGTATACTATCGACCACCTGGCCAGAATGAAAACAAATGGATGATGAAATGCTCAAAGAAATCAAGGAAGCTAACAAAAGCCACAACAGAGTAGTAATAATGGGTGATTTTCAATTACCCCGGTATCGACTGGGACAGTGTCACAGCAGGACAAGCTAAAGAGAATAAAAGTTTATAGATGAAATGAATGACTGCTTCTTGGAGCAGCACTGGTTCATGAACCGAACCAAGGTGAAGCCATACTGGACCTAGTCCTTAGTGGAACGCCAGATCTGGTGCAAGAAATAAGGGTGTTGGGACCACTTGGCAATAGTGATCATAGTATGATCATGTTTGATTTAATCAGTGGAGGACAGATAGTAAAGGGAATCCACAGTACTACCTTTTAACTTTCAAAAGGGTGACTATGATAGAATGAGGAATATAGTTCGGAAAAAACTAAAAGGAGCGGTTCCAAAAGGTTAAAGACTTACAGCAAGCTTGGGGTGTTATTTAAAAATACTATCCTCGAAGCCCAGACCAAGCTGTATTCCACGCATTAAGAAAAGTGGAAGAAAGTCCAAAAAACTTGCCAGCATGGTTTAAAGGTGAGGTCAGAGAGGCTGTTGCTGCTGCCAAAAGAGCAACCTTCAGAAAATGGAAAAAAAAAAGAGCCAAATGATGAAAACTGGAAACAGCACAAGCACTGGCAAGTTAAATGCAAAGCATGATAAGGCAGGGCAAGCGGGAATTTGAGAAGAAACTTGCTACGGAAGCAAAAAAACACGAAAATAAAGACTTTTCAAGTACATTTCGTAGCAAAAAGGCCTGTGAGAGAGTCAATTGGACCATTAGATGATGAGGGGTAAAAAGGTGCAATAAGAGGAGGACAAGGCTATAGCAGAAGAGACTGAATGAACATTCTTTGCTTCGGTCTTTACTGAGGAAGATGTAGGGTGTTACCCAGACTGAAGTGGTATTTTAAAGGTGATACTGCAGAGGAATTGAGAGAAATATCGCTACACCGGGAAATATATTACAACTATTTGATAAACTGAATAGTAGCAAATCACCTGGACCGGATGGTATACATCCCAGAGTGTTGAAAGAACTGAAATATGAGATTGCAGACCTGTTATTGGTAATCTGTGAACTTTCATTAAAATCATCTGTACTACCTGAAGATTGGAGGGTCGCCAACGTAACACCAATTTTTAAAAAGGGTTCCAGGGGTGACCCGGGGAAATTACAGGACCCGGTGAGCCTGACGTCAGTACCAGGGAAAATGGTAGAAGCCATCATAAAGAACAAAATTACACAGCATGTAGATAGTCATGGCCTAATGGGAGACAGCCAACATGGCTTTAGACAAGGAAGATCTTGTCTTACTAAATCTGATCTGTTGGACTTTTTTTTTGAAGGTGTGCATAAAACAGGTAGACAAAGGTGAGTCGGGTTGATATAGTGTATCTGGACTTTCAGAAAGCTTTTGACAAGGTCCCCCATCAGAGACTTTTGGCGAAGCTAAAAAAGTCATGGGATAGGAGGCAGTGTACTATTGTGGATCGGGAACTGGTTAAAAGATAGAAAGCAGATGGTAGGGCTAAATGGCCAATATTCCCAATGGAAAAAGGTGAATAGTGGAGTACCCCAGGGATCTGTACTGGGTCCGCTACTTTTTGACATATTAATAAATGACCTGGAAAAGGGAATAACTAGTGAGGTAATCAAATTTGCAGATGACACAAAACTGTTTAAAGTTGTTAAAACCCAAGAGGATTGTGGAAAACTGCAGGAGGATCTGGATAAATTGGAAGACTGGGCATCCAAATGGCAGATGAAATTTAATGTGGACAAGTGCAAAGTTATGCACCTAGGAAAGAACAAACCCACACTATAGTTACAAGATGCAAGGCTCCACATTAGAAACCACCACCCAGGAAAAAGATTTAGGAGTCATCGTGGATAACATGTTAAAACCCTCCGCCCCAGTGTGCAGCGGCGGCCAAGAAAGCAAATAGAATGCTAGGTATCATAAGGAAAGGGATGGAGAATAAAACAAAGGATATATAATGCCTCTGTATCGCTCCATGGTACGACCGCACCTTGAATATGTGTGCAATTCTGGTCACCGTATCTTAAAAAGGACATAGAGTTATTAGAAAAGTACAGAGAAGAGCCACCCAAATTGGTGAAGGGGATGGAAGGCTACTCCTATGAGAGAGGCTAAAAAGGTTAGGGCTCTTTAACTTAGAAAAAGAGGCGGCTGAGGGGGATATGATAGAGGTGTATAAATTAATGAATGGAGTGGAACGGAATAAACGTGGATAAATTGTTTACGCTATCAGAATAATAGAAGGACTAGGGGGCATGTAATGAAGCTACAGGGTAAACTATTTAAGACAAATAGGAGAAAATATTTCTTCTCTCAACGTGTAATCAAACTCTGGAATCTGTTACGGAGGATGTAGAAGGGCTGTTAGTGTAGCTGGGTTTAAAAAAGGTTGGACAAGTTCCTGGAGGAAAGGTCCATAAACCACTATTAAAAAGGGACCCAGGATATCAATGCTTGGCCTAGTACAAGCACTGCAGAACCTGTGTCTTTTGGGGAAACTGCTAGGTACATATGACCTAGATTGGCCACTGTTGGAAACAGGATACTGGGCTTGATGGACCTCGGTCTGACCCAGTATGGCATTTCTTATGTTCTTATGTTCTTATGTTCTTGTAGTGCTATTTATTTATTTCGCCAGATTTTTATACCACCTTATCCTTCAATCAAGGTGGTTTACATCATAACTTACAATTTAAACTGGGTACAATGAACTATAAAGAAGGGGGTTTTAGAGGCTGAGATCATACTTCATGAGCTCATGTTGGGTAGTTAACAAGGTAGAACCTATATAAATTATAAGTAGTAGTAGTAGTAATGTTGTAATAACATTTGCAGATATGGTCAACATTATTGGCACTCTTGCCTTTTAGGTACATTGGGTACAATATATTGAGAAATAATATTTTAATAGTATGTTCAAAGGTATACAATAAGCAAAAAGATGTCTGTGCAACTTAGATGCAGTAATTTCTGAGAAAAAACCCTAAATATGACCTGGACAGGATTAATGGCACCCTACACTAATATTTAGTTGCACAACCCTTGGCAGTGATGACAACCTCCAAACATTTCTTGTAGCCATCAATAAGTTTTGATCATCTGTCTATTGGTAGTTTCTCCCACTCTTCAGCTGTGATTTGTTCCATTTCATGAATGTTTCTAGGATTCCTTTTACCAATGGCAGATTTCAGCTCTTTCCAAAGGTTCTTGATTGGATTGAGATGAGGACTCATTGCTGGCCAGTTTAAATATTCCATTTTAAGCTGAGGGAGGAATGGCTCAGTGGTTGGGACAGGTTACCTCAGGCCAGAGGGCCAGGGGGTCAATTCCCACATGGGGACAAGCAACCTCAGGCCAGAGGGATTGGGGTCTCTAGTCCCATGGCCACTCCATGGGGCCTTGGGCAAGCCACTTAACTCTCCATTGCCTCAGGTACACTTAGACCGTGAGCCCTTTGGGGACAAGGGAATAAAACGTACCTGCTAGTATACATGTAAACCACACTGATTCTAAAGAGCACAGTATATAAAATATTCCTTTGGATATATGTTTTGGGCCATTGTCCTGCTGGAGGACCCATAACCTTCGACCCAGACCTAACATTCTGACACTAGGTAGCACATTTTTCTCTGACTTCGTGATTCCTTTAATACATTCCTGGCCTCCAAAACAGTCCCACAACGTTATGGAACCTCCACCATATTTAGCTGTAGGAAGGGTGTTTTTTCCTTATAAGTTTTATTTCTTCACCTGTAACTATATTGCTGGTGTGCATTGCCAACGAGTTCACAGAATATTTTCCTAGAAGGATTGTGGTTTCTCAAGGTGTGTTTGGGCAAAGATCAGGTGTGCCTTTTTCTGTGTCTTTCAGCAGTGGGGTCCTCCTTGGCTTTTGCCCATGACATCCTTCTTTGTGTAGTGCATAACATATGGTGTGGGTTGAAACCACCACTTCAGATTGCTCCAGGTCAGCCGTAAGTTCTTTGGATGTTGTATTTGGTGTTTTTTCAACAGTTCACACTAACCTTTGAAGATTTATTGGAAAACCTTTCCTCTTCCCAGCACATCCGGGGAGGATCTTGACAGTTCCACAAGCAGAAAACATCTTGATAACATTGCAAACTGTAGACACAGAAATCTCAAGTTCTTTGAAGATGGCCTTTTACCCCTATGAAATTTGATGTTTGCTGATAATGCTTTTCTGACGGTCTCAGGCCGCTCTCTTGTCTTTACCATTGAGAAAATGGAACAGGGCATTTTAAACATTAGAGCCATCATTCATTTATTGATTCAAGTCATGTGAGTACTGACTATTGGCCACACATATGTATAATGTTACTGCAATGGGAATGTGGTTATTCTATTCAAACTGATTTGAATTGTTTATAAGGGTGCCAATAATCATGTCGTGGCAGTGTCCCAGTTTTTATACTATTTCCTTTTTTAATTGGTCTTGTTTTATTTGATTCTTTTATGTGTAAATGTGTGCATATATAGTCCAAAGCTATTTCACTGGCCACTTTTGCTTAGGAGATATTGTACATTAAGTGGTTGAACTTCAAGGAGGCCAATGATGTTGACTGCAACTGTACTTTTTCTATTACAAAATACTGTATCTCTGCTTGATATTTTCCCCCAAATTTGTTTCCTCAAAGCTCCCTTTACCTCTTTGCTTCTCAGGCTGTAGATGATTGAATTTAGTATTGGGTTAATTAAGCAAAAAAATACGGCAACACCTCTCACATCTGCAAAGCCTGAATCTGGTTGTGAATATGCAAGCATGGCAGTCCCATAGAATAAGGTAACCACAGCAAGGTGAGAGGAACAGGTTGAGAACGCCTTGCTTCTTCCTTCCCTGAAATTCATCTTTCGTACGGTGGAGATAATGTAAATATAAGAGGAGAGAATGATTAGGAATGGTATGAGCAGAAAAATCACAATTGCCATGAGAAGGATAATGTCATTCAAAGAAGTATCAGTGCAAGACAACTTCAATACGGGGGGAAGGTCACAGAAGAAGTGATGGATTATGCCGGACCTGTAGAAAGGCAACTTTATTATGAATGTGATCTGTCCAAACTGAAACACAGCAGATGCAATCCAGGAACCCACAGCCATTTGAACACACCTTTTATTGCTCATAACAGTGGAGTAACGTAAGGGGTTACATATTGCAACAAAGCGATCATAGGCCATGATACCTAGAAGCATGCATTCCTCACTGCCAAAAAATAAGAAGAAATACATTTGTAAGATGCAATCCATGAATGAGATGCTTCCATCCTCAGCCAAAAGATTTACCAGCATTCTTGGGATTGTAACTGTTGTGAAACAGATCTCCACTAAGGATAAATTCCTGAGGAAGAAGTACATGGGGGTGTGGAGGACAGGCTCCACTGTGAGGATGGTAAAAACGAGTAGGTTTCCCATCACAGCAAGGATATAGAGGAGAAAAAACAGTACAAAAAGGAATTGCTGAATCTGGGGAGACTGGTCTGAGAATCCCAAAAGTATAAATCCATTCACAACAGTCTGATTTTCCAGTGCCATTCCTTCTCTGTTGAACCTGTAATAGACATAGAGGAGGTTATCTTAAAATTCTGCCTTGCGATTTACAATTGCAGCATACACATGAGTTAATGGCTATTTTAGAAAGAATCCTATTTACATGTGGATTTCCTTTACAGGAAGGATTATTGGGATTATCACCCCTAATTCCCCACTGTTTATTTCCCACCTCCATATCGAAAGAATCAAGTTTTCTGTAGTAAGTTCATCAGCATGCCTAAGTTTGCAAAATGACTCAGACACACTGGTAAGTGCTGACATTGGCATATGCACATTATGAAATAGCAGTACGTGACAGGTGTAAATAGCTGGATGTCCTCCACCGATCTCCATACGTAGATGTTTTAAATGGAACATCCTGCAGTCCTCATGTATTCCTGCAATTCCATCTATTATTTAAAAAACACATCCAGTTTGAGGGGCAGAGACATTGATCTCAAGCATGCATGACCTCGCTTTTAAAATTGACATAGATTGGTAAATATGTTGACTTTGACGTATCTTCAGTTCCATAAACAGCCTTTCTGAAATGTGCCTTCATGGCCACAGGTTGGTAGCACCTTGCTCAAAGAGTGCAGGAATGCAGTAGCCACATTGTTTTAGGAAAATGCAGCAATCATGAAACTTATCGTTCGATTGTATTGCAGAAGCGAGGGGATACAGTACCCACAGTGGCCACAAGGCATAAACCTCATGGCTTAAGCAGAATACAAAGAGTGGTGATGAGGTATAAAACTGGTATTATGGGGATGATGCCAATACTGTAGATGGATCAGGAGAGAAAGAAGACAATGACTGTAAATTTAGATTTGTCTTAAGATCCATTATTAGCATGTATTTTATGTTATCTTGTCAAAATTTGATTACACACATACAGTACTGTCTACTTTTCCCAATCTAGCATACCCATAGCAATGCTTCCTTATCATTAGAGTAAATGTTCGGGTTTTGTTGGAATCCACACACACTTTACCTGCATTTCATGAAAGACATTTCAAAAAAGAATTAAATGAAGCATCATCTACTCGTAGTTGTATAACACTTAAAATTTACAGGAAACCCATATTACACATGATTATGTAAGGCAGCACTCATACTTACGCCCCTTTTGTGAAAGCCAGTTAGCCAGCTAAGATGCAGCAATTGGCAGTCGGGAACACAAATGAGCAAGTGTGTCCACCACTGCACGTTAAAACACATGTTAATCGGTGATCATAAGAAAAGGCACAGAATTGGCAGAGTGTGGGTAGGGGGAGCACTTTACAATTAGCACCAAGGCAATCGAAGCACAGTATCAACATAGATCTTAACATGAGTTCACCTAATGACTCCTCTATGGCAGTCATTAAGTGAGCCCATCTTGGTGGAGCACATATTAGATTGTCCCATCACGCCTTAAATGCTGGGATATACTAGTCACTGCCCCGACAGCAAAGGCAGAAGTCATGAAGGATCATTTTCTCTGCATGAAAAATTGTAAGTGCTTTCTGGATGTTGCTGCTGAATATTCCCAGACCACAGCAAAGACGCCCGGTTAAAAATAGGGCAATTTGTGGGCAGAGCAGTGGTGGCGTGCAGCTATATGGTTAGCAGACATATTCAGTTGCCAACCAGATAACGAAACTGCATAAAGTAAGGACAGGTCAATGCGTTCCTAACTATTTGTTTTTTGCTATCCAGTCTACACCTAATATTGTCTTTACCCAGCTAGTAATTGCTCAGGGCAGTTTCTCCAAATGGGTAAGTTTTGCACATACAATGACAGTCGTGAACCTCACTCCTAAGTCAGGGTATGTAGAATATGATCTCAGTCTCTATAATTTACTGTGAATGCTCCGTCTGCTCTGTCTGGTGAAACCGGATATTCAGCACCAGATGCCAGTCAAGCTCCGATGTTGAATATCTGGTTCTATTTGAAATGATGGTCACCAGGTTCTTTAAAAGCACTGACCAAGGTTACAGAATATTGAAATATAGATTCTACCCTAGTAGTAAGTATCCTTCAATACAGATATTTTCATTGACAAGAAGGGAAAAGATTTATGAAGGAAGTGTTTTCTTTGCTGAGAAATTGTCTGAGATGCTCTAACTGTTGTCAGATCTTTTCCTTCTTACCTTGTGACAACAGCTGTTCTTCTCTGACTTCTTATTAGCTAAGCAAATGAGCAAATGCCAAAATTATTATAAACAACTGGAAAGTATGCTTCAGTACTGTTTTTTTTTTTTTTTAATGACAAGAGGGGAAAAGAGCAGTCCTTGAGATGTAGTCCATTATCTTGGAAGTTCCACGCAACTTTCTTCCCAGTTTTGCTTTTTCTAACTGGTCCTCATGCATGGACACTCACTCAGGTATATCCTCAGAAAAAAGCCACATCTAAGTGAGGAATAGCTGTGACTATGAAAAATCCCATGGTAAGGAAGGTAACGCTGGATAATACTGAAATATTTAAAGCTGATTTCATTAAGACATATGGAGCCTGATGCAGGAAAAGGCACGTCCGGGCCATTTGGATGCCCCCGAACAAGACGGCCCCATTAGTACCCGATTCTGCACCATGGGAGACATCCTTGCCATCTCACCACCAGCCTGCTGCAGTGCTGACCCCTGGTTCCCTACCGCCTGACCCTCGATGGGGGCAGTCAGGGCCTGGATCAGGCGGCAGGGCTTCACCAATCATGGCTCAATTTTTCCTGGGGGCTGCCTTGCCGATACAGAAAGTCACCCCATGCTTATTCCCCCTCCGAAGTGGAAGAAGCTAGACGTCCTCCCAGTCCTCTGAAGTGGAATAAGCTAGGCATCCTCCCAGTGCTCCCAGAGCCATGACCTTAATCGGCACTGTACACCCAGGTGCCTGTCCCAACCATGCTTTACTCACCCTCCGCACCCCATGTCGCCCCCATCCTACTCTTCCCGCACAGCAGCTTTGTGCATGCGGGGAGAGAGGATTTTGGCATTCTGGCAGGATCACTACATCAGGGCTGCATGTCCCAATGGGATGTACAGCCCCATTATACGCCTTGCAGAATTGGGCCTTGAGGATCTTTGCTTAAGAAATGCATGAGGATAAAACGAGTCACACCATAAAACCCAGATTCCCACCTAAACCCAGCTGAAAAAAACAGAAGAATGAACAATAAATTAAAACAAATTCATCAGAATCCAGTTTTCAATGGATTGACCAATTCTAAATGTTTACAATGTATTGGATGAAATTGCAGTTATAACCCCGGAATCTCTTGTTCAGTTAACCCTGTCTAATAAATTCATTTCTATTCCTCTTTCTTGAATCTTTAAATATTTTGATCTTATGCATCATATTCCATTGAAGTTCCTAATCTTTCATTTATATAATCTCCAAACCATGAACATGTGTATTTAAAAATCTGTGGTTAATTAACCTGAATTTAACTTTACTTATTTATCACTGAACTATTTCAATATAATTCACATTCATTTTAAATAGTGCTTACTTGTTTTTCCTTCTTGCAGATAAAAATGTGTAAAAGCAACCTCTGTACAATGTTTCCTTTAAAATTATGAGAGTTCACCAGTTACAGTTTTTACTGAGGTGTCAGTAGTGAGGGGCAGGAAGGTCCCTTTGCCGTCCTACAGCATTTGCCCTTAAAGCCACAATATTCTTACATCACAGGAGATGGTTGAAACAGAGGTGGTGGACTCTCGTGCACCTAAAAGTGAATGTTGCCTCTGGGTTATTAAAAACTCATGTCCTGCATCAACTTTTGTGAAATCTTGGGTTGAGAATGATCCAGTCAAACAAATTATGGTCCACAAAATATCTAACTAAACAACGAAATGTACTGGAACCTTGAATTTTGCATTTGTGATTAAACTATTTCTATCGTCTTTTTGTCTACTCTGTTATTAGGCAAAAAGAAAAAAAGATAACTTGTTACAAAAAGTATTTAAGTCCTCTGAAAATTTCATATACCACACCAAAATTTGCTCCTTCTCTACAACTGCATGTTTAATAGCCCCAGCATCCATCAGGTCCTCCCCCGCAGAGACAGAAAGAATTCATAATGGAAAATTACCAGCCTTGCAATTATCTCTCTGCATTATTTTTTCCCTGGATGTTAATTATTGAGGAGATTGCCTACCCAGCAGTTTTTATTAAGAAATAAAACAAATTTTGAGTTTTATATATGGAGCTTATTCACTAACAGGGTCATTCTGAACTGTGAACTGTGAATAAGCCACAAGCGGAGACGTCTAGACGGTATTCCATACACATTTCTGCCTACATGTACAAATGTGCGTGTATCTCTGGACGTGGGCAGGGAGGGGCAGAATGTAGGCATGGCTGGCAGCGAAAATGTCTAGCGTGTATTCTGTCCAGACCCGTGTCCATGTGATTATCCGTGGACGTTTACATTATACCTGCTAAAATGTGGAATAACGTAAATGAAGGGAACAAAATAAGGTAAATAAATGATATGAAATAAAGCAGGACATCCTGCTCTGAGCCCCACTGCATCCCAATGAGATGTATGGTGGTGACACTACCTGCGTGCCTGCTGTATTGGAGTGCACAGGATGCAGATGTACAGACCATAATGCACAAAGGAGGGACATGTACAAGGTGCATGAGAAAGAACAGACAGCGTCAGAGAAACAGGGGCAAATGATACATATGTCCACAGTATGTTGGGGTCCAGCAGAATGGGGCAGAATGGGGCATATGTGCCCCGGGGTGTGGATGTCCTCACTTGTCTTCCCACCATTCCATGAGGCACGTGGGTGCATGAATTAATGTTTATTGTGTGCATGTAAAAAAAAAAAGTAATACTTGACAACCAACACCAGTGCCCAAGCAAGCCCACCTCACACACTCAGGTGCCCCCCAACAACAAAACACAGATTGCCCCTGCCCCTACCCCACCATCCTGAACCCCTGCCCCCACCCCACAAAACTCTGCCCCCACCCAATCCCTAACCCCAGTGACAGGCAGGCGACCTAACCCAGGCCTACCTCTACCCCCCAATGTACCCTGACCTGCCCCTATCCCTCTCCAGCCCAGAGGTGACACCACTGGACCTTAGTGGTTGGCCATTGGGTGTCATGGGCCCTGAGACTGGGCTGCTGCTGCTGCAGCTCTCCCCACTGGCATCCCCATGTGCCTCATGGAATGGTGGGAAGACAAATGAGGACATCACACTCTGGGGCACAGGGCCCAAGATGAAGGACTGCCCCATGCTACTGGACCCCAACACAAATGCTGCCTGTGCAGTGACCCATGTGAACACCCTGCTGGTGGATGGTGGGGCAGATGGGTGAGGCATACCAGAAGTGGCAGGAGGCACAGCAGCAGCAGCTGGTGTCGGAGTTGTGGACACAGAGGGCAGCATAGGTGCACCGCTGTGGACAGGCGCACCCTGTGGCCCCGGCCAATGGGAAACCAGTAGGTCGATGCATGCCCCAAGGTGGAACACTAAGGCAGTAAGGTGATTGGTCACTGCCAGTTGCTCTTCCTGGACTGCCAACTGCCATTCATGGAGGGCCAGCTGCTGTTCCCATAGTGCCACAGTGCACCTGAGGAGTAACAGCTTTTCCTGTGCATACACCTCATGGCATGCCTGCTGGGTGAGCAGGCGCTCAGCACACTGCACCAGCTGTCCTTGGTTGCATTAGTGGCACTGTTCATGGTGACTGCTGCCACCAGGCTGGAGTTGGGGCTTTGGTGATGGTATGAGATGGTCCTCAGTGTCCCCAGAGCTAGTGTCCTCAGGTTCTGGAGCACTGGCCGGCTCTGCACCCCCATTCACAGGGGCTGCAGACTGGGAGGCAACCCCCTCTGGTTGCACCAGAGCCCTGTCCACCGATAGTGGCAATGGTGGATTTGCCGACAGTGAGGCATGCATGGGCTCAGCACTGGGTCCAGCATCTGTGGCTGCACCTGCTAAGAGAAGCAAGGATGACTAACTTAATATAGACCCCTGCACGCAGCAACCCACTCCCATACACATACACACATGAGCTGCACCGTTGCACAGAGGTGGAGGAGCAGCTTGGAGAGTGCAACGCAGACCAGAGAGGTACCGCCACCACAGAGTCACCCAGTGAGACAACAGAGGGAGATGTGACAGCGCACCAATGGCATGTGTGCCCCACTCCATACTAGAGGGGAATGTGTGAGATGGGCAGTGGGTGGTTCAATGGGTCCCCACACCATGGGTGCAGGCCCGGGGTGGAGGACATGCAGCATGTGAATGTCAGCACAGATATATACCTTGGACCGGTGAGCACATCCAATGTGGAAGCATCTACAGTGGTAAGAGCCCACTGTTAAAGTTCTGTGAGTTGTACCCCCTGACCATCTGAGCCCACTGCATGTGCCTTCCTGCACATGTTGCATCTCACTTGCCGCCACTTGTGCTTGACATCCTCGATGCCTCAGTTGTTGTGGTATATTGCATTTAACTTGCGGCAGATGGCAAGTCACCTGTGCTGCCTGTCATATGGGCCTTGTCAGTGCCCATGAGGACCACAAGGTTGGCAGGAACGTCTTCAATGAGGAGGGTCTACTCCCCATCACTGAATTTTCACTTTCTGGATGAGGCCTTGGGAGCCATGATAGTTAACAAAGCAGTTCTTGACTGGTAGTACCTTCAAGGGATTCACTCAACCTTCAAGTTTTTTCACTCAACGTGTAATCAAACTCTGGAATTTGTTACCGGAGGATGTAGTAAAGGCTGTTAGTGTAGCTGGGTTTAAAAAAGGTTTGGACAAGTTCCTGGAGGAAAGGTCCATAAACCATTATTAAGAAGGGACCCAGGATATCAATGATTGAACCAATACAAGCATTGTGGAACCTGTGTCCCTTGGGGAAACCGGTAGGTACATATGACCTAGATTGGCCACTGTTGGAAACAGAATACTGGGCTTGATGGACCTTGGTCTGACCCAGTATGGCATATCTTATGTTCTTATGTTCTTAGTATTAGAAGAATGGCATTTTGCAGAGGCGTGGCTATGCCAGCGTTATATGTTTTATAACGGTTAGACATACAGCAACGTAGACATCCAGAAGCACTAAATACGGAACACATCTGTACGTGTAGACATTTCCTGTTCAACGTATAAATATGTGTGCAGCTTTGCATGACTTTCTTTTCCCAGGAGCAACACGTCTAGGATGTCGTGAGAGCTGACCCACTGCAACATATCGAATTCTATAGCCACACTGCCACTGACACGGTAGGTACAAAAGGTCAATGTTGTGACTGGGATGGTATGGGTGCTGTGTTCCCTTTGGTGTCTTTGTGGCATCTCTGCTTTATGCCCTCCTTGCCTAGTCTGCGGGTTTTGGTGGGCGGCCTTCTCTTGTCAGGTTTGTCGTGGTGCCATGTTCTTTTTATTTTGTTTTAGTGCAGTTTATAGTGCTTTCATGGCATCCTTAGTCTTTAGAATATTGATTTTTCCCGCAACTTTGTCTCTGACCTGTTTAGAGAGCTCCTTGGTTGTTCTGTTGCTTGCTTGGTGGTGTTGCAGAGTCCAGGCCTTTTGTTGCAGATATATTTGAAAAGGCATCATGTGCCAGATCATGTGCCACTGCTTGCACACAGGTGGACCCTGCTGCCCTCATTATGTGACATCTGTGGTTATTTGGTTGGACCTGATCTTATTTAGGGGTTTCATAGACAGAATGTTGGAAACACATGCACTCACACCTTTTCAGGTTTTAGGTGTTTCTTTCTGTATACAAGATATTGTTTTGTCATTTCACATCACCAATTTTGGCTATACTATTAGGTCCTTTACCTAATGTCCAAATGACCCCCCATCTTCATTCCAGGTTGTACATCATGCGACAAAATAGGACTGACACCAAGGGTATGGATACTTTTGCAGGCCACTGTGGGTCTTCCGTGCATCCACAATTGTGGTTTTCTATGCAATTCTGGTGCCCTTCAGATGGATAATCACAGGTCGGGGATGATACAGAGGGTATCTACGAATATGGTTGGTGGTCTGGATCTTGGCCATCTGCAGTTGGACCTATGAATCTTTAAGGTATACATTGGTGGGACAGCAGGTTGGCAGCGTTGTGATTGCAACATTTGTATACCTCCATAATATGTATGAACAGGTTGGGAGTCTCCTTCGATTGCCAGCATGCTCTGCTGCAAGGTGGCATTGGATGGGAGTGGTAGGAGATAGATTCAGGTGTCATATGCAGGGATGTTTCTTTATAGACACAGTGGTGGCTGCATGGGATAGTTGCCCTTTGGAGGTGGTGTTGCTGTGGACAGTATCAGACTTCATAGAGCATGGGGCAGACACTGGATTCTCTCAGGGGCCTGTTGTGGTGCTTGTTAGTGGAGGGCAGCCTAATTCGACCAAGTTTTATTTTATTGTTGTCATGTTTCTTTGTTGCTTCTGTGCTGTGTTTTGACTGACAGTATTGGGCCATGTTGCTGCACTGTTACACACAGTAGGGTTTTTTTTTCATTGAGTTCATGTTTTCTTTCCTTATGTGCTTTCCCTTTTTGTCCATTCTGCATGCATTACCACCATGCTTTTGTCTTGGCCATTGTGTTTCTAGTTGCTTCTTTCCTGTGAGGACCTAGTTTTGTGTGTTTACAGTCATTTGATGGTGTGGTGGGTCCAGCTAACCCTTGCTCCTTTTGCCCTTTCACTTTGCAGCTACTTCCTGGCTCTTTGCAGTGTTTTTGTCCCACCACATGCATTTCCCCTGCCTCTCCCCTTTCCTGCTTTGACCTACTTATTGCGCTCGGGTGATCCTGATTCATTCCCAACTCCTGCGTGCTGCATCTAGGGCTGGCCATCTGTGTGCAATGGGGAGCAGGGCACTTTCATTCTCTATCACCAGCCTGCAGAGCAGGCGGGTCCCTGCCTCTGAAAAGTTGACCTGGCGAGTTGTCATTTTCCGAGGTGTCATATGGGCCTCGCGATGGATAGGGGGAGTAATTACTACATCCTGTTTCCTGTCACACATGGGAGAAGTGCAGGTGGGCACATTTTCAGAATTACACATCTGTAGCATAGTCCTGGGCTTGCACATGTGAGTTGCACGTGAACAAGACACTCATATAGATGCCCGCTACACGTTTAATGATGTAGACGTTCAGCGCCCTATTCCGTGCACTGCTGCACGTTTAAGCATTTGGGCACAAAATCCTGTCTTTGTTGGGGACCTACATGTGTTGGATGTTTACATCTGCCTGACATGTCTTTCTCTGAATCACCCCTAAGGGGTCATTTTAAAATGTCTTAGTGGTGATTTGGATGCCCAAATCACAGAGACATCCCAGGATCCATTTTACATTTGACTTTAAAGACGTCTCCAGTGCAGGAACGCTCAAATATGCAGGGGGCATGATGAATGCACGTCTGGGGAGGTAAGTGAACTTAGATGTTCCACTTTTGATTTCAGAAAGGTTGGGATGTCTGTGATCCCATCCATGATTAGACCTGCTGCAGGCATGATTAGGCATCACGAAGATGCTTGTATTGGATGTAAAACCTGCAGAGGGTGTAGAGAAGATAGAGAGTTAAGTGACTAGCCTAAGATCACAAGGAACAGTACTGGGATTAGAACCCTGGCCACAACCCACTACTCTTACCATTAGGCTACATAGACATTCTGGCGATGTCTATCTAGACGTTCCTATAGACATCCATATTGGCCACGTCCATGTTTGTGAAATCGTGCCTGAACTTGGACGTGCCTGCTTTTTTTCAGACGTTGTGGCTTGGGTATCCCAGATTGTGTGCTAATGGTTAGTGCAGATTTTACAGTGAATTAAGCGTCACTGCATGACTGTTCGGTAAAACGTCCCGTGCTATCAGCTTAGCATGTGATGGAGTGGTGAATGGGTGGGCTATAGGCAGAGTGTGAACATTGACAGCACATTGCAGTTAGTATGGGCATCAGCGTGCTAACTGGGAATGTTGTTCTTAGCGCGGGGACACTTTCAGGCTCTTCTAGAAGTGGCAGTTAGTGTTCCCACAGTAGGTGCCCATGCAGTTTACCGCTTCAAGGGGCGTCTCACCACAGTACCTACTGAGGACATGCCAAGGATGCCTCAAGAGTTACCAGGGGTCTACTCCTTCTCTCATGCTAGCTTTTGGGGCTTAAAATAGCTACAATAGCGCATTTTAGTAAACATGCCCCGATATCTATAACAATATAGGGATAAATATAGATGCAGATGTATAATAAAAATTGCTCAGTTCAAAATTCTCCCATCAGTTATCATTCAGGGAAAATATTGTGCTATGCTGGAGGGATAGATGGATGCTGGACAGAAGGAATTCATAATGAATAACACTACCGTGAATGCAATAACGGCAACAAGTGGATGCACAAGCCACCATAAGTTAGCACAGGTCTCCACATTAAGCTTTTGTCCCCAACACACACTACTGGTATGATCTTTAGTAAATATGCCCATGTCTTACTCCTATGACTCGGAGAGCAGCAAAGTCAATGTGGGTTGTGTCCCCCATGTGGGGGAAGGACAAGACTAGAGCCAGGGGTTCTGGAGACCAAACAAAATGAGCACCTGCTCTGGGCAGCCTGCCCATTAACACCTCTAGCACATGGGGCCCACAGGATCAAACTACATCGGCCATAAGGTCTTTTTCTGCCATCACGTTTCTAAGAAGCACCCCCTTGACCTAACATATAGAAAGCCCACCTATGTGGCCTGCAATTCCTTTTTTTAAAAAGATTTTGAGAAATCATAGCTCAGATTATCAACAGAGACTGCAAGGCATGGAGTGAATAAAGTGCTTTCTTCCGTACATGGTAGGGAGGTAATTGTAGAAGTAATTTCTTTAATACAACAATATTTTACATACAGAAATCATCTTTTATAGAATTGCTCATGATTTGTGTCCATAGAGTATGCACAGAGCACCCCTTTGTGCCTACTTTAATATACAATACAAAAGGCACTTCAGAAGGTGGACTTAAACGGAATTAGAGAGTAGCATGCACACTTTCCATTTTCTAAAGGAGCAGAAGTGATGTCATGTCCCTATATCTGAGCTGGCTCTTGAGGTATGTAGTGTAAGGGAGTGCATTCATATACTTTCCCTTATACTTTAAAAGAGAAGCTAAAATGAAGGAACAGGAAGCAAAATTGACACACACAAGATTGTAGAGAGCAGGGAATAAACACGGAAGTTAAAATAAGTGCATTCAAACAATTATTTTTTCAGGTTTTTATTTTTATTTTTACTGTAAATGCTTATTCCAACTCTTCATTTTTGCATTTTTTCTGTTTATTCCCAGTCTTGCCCAGCAAGTTTTCCACTCCAAAAGAGTAGTAGCCATCGTCACAAGTGGCGCAGAAATGATTGGGGTTCAGTCAAGATTCGCATGGACTCCAGGAATCAGGCCAAATTAAGCAGAAGCTTAGAGAGTGAGCGAAATGGAGGGCAAGCCAAATAGATTTTTAAAAATTTTGCCATCTGGGTTTAATTGCTGAAGGACAGAGAAAAGAATTAGCAACATGGAGGAGCAGCAAACACAGTTTTGTGCTTTTTCTTTTATTTCTTTTCAAATAAAGCAAAATGAATTACACTCATCATTGATATTTCCTATTTCATTTAAAATGAAAGTGCATCCCTAGCTCCTTGTGCCAGTCCCGTCCCCCAACATCCAAGTGTGAAAAGAGTTAGAAGGTGAAAGTTAAGAAGCTGCGAGCTTTCGTTTGTCGCTGACAGTGTTCTTTCATGTAAATCATTGAACATTCCTCACTAAGGAACCGTAGAAAGTGAATAATTTTAGATTCCAGCACACATGCACCATGAATTCTAGCTATTGTTTTCACTGTTATGTTATGACTGGAATTCCCTTCCACTCAAAGGCCGTCATTGCAGCGCAATCAAACACAGATCGTTCTGGGAAGTAGAATCTTATCTCCGGGCTTCATCACGATAGATGTACAAATGGACCATTTATGCAATTGATAAGTTTCTACATTGAGTTTGATGGTAACATATGGACATTGATAAAGTGAAGGGTTTAATAGGATTGTCTTGAAACAAAATGCGAGGTGTGATCAAAAAGTATCAAGATTTGTTGTGCAGCTCTATAACAATACCTCACATGACTGTGCTATTAAGCATGTATTGACTTACTGTAGTTATGTGCTCTGTATTTGCAGAGTGTAGCGTGGCTGCAGCACACCTGTACTTTTTAAATTATGTGATATTTGGTATTATGTAAAAGCAGCTCATCAGATTTACGATGTGTGAAAAATTGAATGTCAAATTTGCATTAAATTATGGCAGAAACTTAAAGATTTGTGCAAAGAGACTTATGACAAGTTCCAGTAAGTGTATGGTGAAGAATGCAAGAGTCATGCTTGAGTTTATGACTGGTACAAATGTTTCCAAGAGGGCCGCCAAAGTGCTGAGAGTGACAAACATTCTGGAAGGCCGTCCATATGCAAGAATGAAGACAAAGATGAAGCAGTACGTGCTGCAATACACTCAAATCATTAAATGACTATCAGAGAGCTTGATGAGGACATGAACATCAGTTTTGGGTCAGCACAGTCCATTCTTACTGTAGATTTGGGGATGAGAGTGCTGCAAAATGTGTGCTGAAACTCCTGTCCCCTGGCCAAAAAGAAGATCGACTGCCTGCAGTCCGGGAGTTGTTGGAGTGCATTGAAAATAACTCAGAATTCATCAAGAAGATTATCACTGCTGTTGAATCATGGTTTCAAGGTTATGATCTGGAAACTAAGGCTCAGTCCTCACAATGGAAGACTCCAGACTCTCCCAGATCCAAGAAATCCCATCATATGAGGAGCAATGTCAAGGTCATGCTCATAGTTTTCTTTGATTACCAGGGTATTGTTCATCATGAGTATGTTCCCAAAGGCCAAACCATCAATAGAGTACTACGTCCAGAGATCCAAGATGGCTGCTGGACCCGCACGGCTGTGAGCTGCTTTCCTATGCCGAAGCGAAAGGGGACGCTAAGGGGGGACCCTCCCCAGCCCAAGCAGCCCTCTTCTGTGATTGTTTCTAAGGCTCGTCCGATGGATACCTTTGTGCAGCAGCATAGTGAGATCCGGTCGGTTTCCAGAGTAACCCCACTTGTGTCGACACCAAGACCGGAGAGCTCGGCGTCTTCTTCTGGGTGTGATCTCAGTCCGGATCTGCAAAAACCGCCTGCACTCCCAGCAGACTTTCTGAGCCTCTGTGCTTCTGAAGTGGTGCGATCCAAAGAGGTCAGCACTGTTTCTTCAGTCGGAGGGAAGGCTTTGGTTTCAGACTCAGTGGTTCCGGGGTCAGCGTCTGAGGGAGGTGGAAAGGACGTGGCAGCTGAGCAACAAACTCCCTGGGATTTTAAATCTTCATCAGGAGAAAGGAGAAGCTCGGCAGTGTTTCCTGAGGCCTCATCTGAACTACCCCTTCTGGTGCCCTTCTCCTTGGAGCGTCCTGAACGTATTACCCTAGACTCTATTTGGATGGCATTAACAAAGTTTGGTGAGTGTTTAGTATCCCAAACTAATGCTACTTTGAAGTTGATCCAGGAAAACACAGTGAAAGTACAGAATTGCCAGGACTCTGTGACTCTCTTACAATCTCAGGCTTCGCTGATGGACAATAAAGTTACACATCTAGAGGATAAATTTAATGATGTATGTAAGGATATGCTTGGAATTAAATTTATAATGGAAATGTTGGAAAACCAGAATAGGGCAATGAATATTAGGCTACTGAATTTTCCTCGATCTCCAATGGTTACGCCTCGTGATATGTTTAAGGCATATTTGATAGAGGTTTTGAATGTTCCTGAGGAATCACATCCTCCGCTTTCAAAAATGTGTTATCTTCCCACTGGGAAAAAAATGATAGGACCAACTGTGGTTTCTCCGATTAAAGAAGAGGTACTAGATGTTGTAAATCTTTCAGAGATATTAAACACCTCTGTTTCTGACAGTGTGGTTCCTGCGACTTTGTTCATTTCACTGGCTCTTGTGTCCGACCGGGAGTGGTTATTAAGAATGTATTTCAAGAAGCGTACCGTTTTGTTCAAAGGGTTGACTATCCGAATGTTTCCTGATTTATCTCAGGAAACGCAAAAAAGGAGAAAAGAGTTTTTGCTGCTTAAATCTGGGGTGATTCAGATGGAAGGTTTATTTTTTCTCAAGTTTCCCTGTAAATGTTTGGTTAAACTGCAATCAATTTCCTATATTTATTATGAACCTCCTTTATTAGTGCTCGTTTATCTGCTGGCCCTTAGGTGAGCGGGTTTATTTGCAGGATATATGTATATTGGATCTTTTGTGGGTTCTTCTATTCCAATGAGTTTATTCAGTTGTATTTTCCTTGTTCATTTTGGGTCTCGATAGTGTGAGGACTAGTAAGACTGGGTTTAAATAACTTCATGCATGTATATTACTTGATGTATTATCATTTGCTCATGCATTTTTTTTCTATATCAAGTATGATTGCTTGTAAAGTTTGTTAAAATCTTATAAATAAAAAATTTTAAAAAATAGAGTACTACGTCCAAGTTCTCACTCATTTGAGAAATGCAGTTCATCATAAGAGGCCAGCCTTGCGCAGGAATGGTGAATGGTTACTTCATCACAATAACGCCCCAGCTCATGCATCACATTTTGTCCAGCAGTTATTGGCAAGCACCAAACCGAGCAAGTCTGTCAGACGCCATACCTTGCACCCTGAGACTTTTTCTTGTATTGAAGGCTGAAATTACCAGTGAAAGGAAGGAGATTCGATGACTTTGAATCCATTAAGCAAAATTTGACACAGCAGATTCACAGCATAATAAAAGAAGCATTTCAAAATTGTTCCCAATAGTGGCAGGAACGCTGGAGGAGGTGTGTTTTATTGGAAGGGGTCTACTTTGAAGGAGACAAAGTGCAATAACTATCAGTGTTATACTTCTTGTGTTACTCTACAAGTCTAGATTCTTTTTGATCACACGTCGTACATCTCCTTAATTTTCTTCAATATGTTATCAGTGCAGTTTTATAAATGATTCCTAAATGTAATACAATATTTTTCATTCAGAAAATACCTTTATACATTTTTCAGAAGAGGTTCTGGGAGCAGAGATAGATGGAGCTCTGTGATTTTATGAAGCATGGGGTCCTGTTAGTAAAGCACTCTGGTGTTGCCCCTAATGCATGATAGAGCTCAAAACCATAGCAACAGCTTTTATACTTTTGGATGTATGTTTTGGGCCATTGTCCTGCTGGAGGATCCATAACCTTTGACCCAGACTTAGCTTTCTGAATCTAGGTAGCACATTTTGCTCCAAAATACCTTGCTAGTCCTCTGACTTCATATTTCATTTAATATGTTCCAGGCCTCCATTTCCTGAGGCAGCAAAACAGTCCCACAACATTATGGAACCTCCACCATATTTAGCTGTATAAAGGGTATGTTTTTCCTTATAAGTAATTTTTTCACCTGTAAATGTATTGCTGGTATGCATTGCCAAAGAGTTCACAGAATATTTTCCTAGAAGGATTGTGGTTTCTCAAGGTGGTTTAGGGCAAAGATCAGATGTGCCTTTTTATGTCTGTCTTTGATCAGTGGGGCGCTCCTTAGCCTTTGCCCATTAAGTCCTTTTTTGTGTAGTGCACAGCATATGGTGCAGGTTCAAACCACCACTCCAGATCATTCCAGGTCAGCCTTAAGCTTTTTGGGTGTTGCACTTGGTATTTTTCCAACAGTTAATGTTCCTCTTCCCAGCACATCCTGGGAGGTTCTTGAGAGTTCCACAAGCATAAAACATCTTGATAACATTGCAAACTGTAGACACAGGAATCCCAAGGTCTTTGAAGATGGCCTTGTATCCCTATGAAATTTGTTGCTGGTAATGACTTTTCTGACAGTCTCAGGCAGCTCTCTTCTCTTTACCATTGAGAAAATGGAGAAGAGTGAATGTTTCCATTTTAAACATTAGAGCCATCATTCACTTGTTGATTCAAGTGAGTACTGACAATTCATCACAGGTACGTCTAATTCTACTGTAATGGGAATGTGGTTCTTCTATTCAAACTGATTTGAATTGTTTATAAGGGTACTAAAGATCATGTCTTAGCAATATCCTCGTTTTTATACTATTTGCTACTATTTCCTTTTTGAATTGGTCTTGTTTTATTTGATTCTTTTATGTGTCAAATGTGTGCATATATAGTCCAAAGCCATTTCACTGGCCACTTTTGCTTAGGAGATATTAGACATCAAGGGGTCTATTGTGTCCCGTTAATAGCGGGATGGATGGCCCGTTGGGATGTCCATCCCTGTTATTCACCCCCTGCCATCCTGGTCAAAAGCCTCCCCTTACAAACAAGGCATTTGTATGGGGAGGCTTAGACAGCGGCAGGATGGAGCGTTCCAGGGGCTGAGCAAGAGCGGAGCATGGGTAGTACGTAACACCGGAAGTACAGGGCTGATTCTGAGGTCAGCCCTGTACATCCAGTGTCAGCAAACTGGATGGGGGATGGCAGTGTCAGAAAGGTGAGGGGTGCAGGAGATTCCCCATAGCCCGACCCTTGCCATGGAAGGCCAGATCAGGGGTCTGGCTGTTGGGAAAGAAGATTGTGGTCAGCGGCCAGGGATCACAGCTCCTGAATGGAGCCGTAGTGCCATGGCAGCAGGATGCCAAGGCAGTCTGACTCCATTTAGGAGACTCACTGAGGTAGCCGGGCAGATGGCTATATGGGCATGCTGATCAGAATCAGGTCCTAGCCTGCATGTACAGGATCTAGATCTGATTCTGATCCAGATCCCATGAGGCATGTTTAGGCCCCTTGGGATCAGAATTGGATCTACCTCTGGGCGTCCCGATTCCGATCGGACACACAGGGGCCTGCACACACTCAATGGAATGTGCCTCCACATGGCTTAACTTCAAGGGTGCCAATAATGTTGACTACAACTGTACTTTTTCCAGTACAAAATCCTGTATCTCTGCTTGATATTTTCCCCAAAATTTGTTTCCTCAAAACTGCCTTTACCTCTTTGCTTCTCAGGCTATAGATGATTGGATTTAGTATTGGGTTAATTAAGCAAAAAAATATGGCAACACCTCTCACATCTGCAAAGCCTGAATCTGGTTGTGAATATGCAAGCATGGCAGTCCCATAGAATAAGGTGACCACAGCAAGGTGAGAGGAGCAGGTTGAGAATGCCTTGCTTCTTCCTTCCTTGGAATTCATCTTTAATATGATGGAGATAATGTAAACGTAGGAGGAGAGAATGATCAGGAATGGTATGAGCAGAAAAGTCACAATTCCTATGTGAAGGATTATGCCATTCAAAGAAGTGTTGGCGCAAGACAACTTCAGTAGGGGCAGAAGATCACAGAAGAAATGATGGATTACTCCAGACCTGCAGAAAGGCAGATTTATTACAAATGTGATCTGTCCAAACTGAAACACAGCAGATGTAATCCAGGAGCCCACGGCCATGCGAACACACCTTTTATTGCTCATAACAGTGGAGTAGCGCAAGGGGTTACATACTGCAACATAGCGGTCATAGGCCATGATACCCAGAAGCATGCATTCCTCGCTGCCAAAAAAGAAGAAGAAATACATTTGTAAGATGCAATCCATGAATGAGATGCTTCCATCCTCAGTCAAAAGATTCATCAGTGTTCTTGGGATTGCAACCGTTGTGAAACAGATCTCCACGAAGGATAAATTCCTGAGGAAGAAGTACATGGGGGTGTGGAGGACGGGCTCCACTGTGAGGATGGTAAAGACAAGCAGGTTTCCCATCACTGCGAGGATGTAGAGGAGAAAAATCAGCACAAAAAGGAATTGCTGAATCTGGGGAGACTGGTCCAAGAATCCCAAAAGTATAAATCCATTCACAACAGTCTGATTTTCCAATGCCATTCCTTCTCTGGTCAACCTGAAGCAGACATAGAGAATGTTATCTTAAAAGTCCTCCCCTGCTGTTTACAAGTTGGGTATATCCATGTGTAAACGGTGATTTTAGAAAGAATGCAGTTTACATGTGGATGCCCATACTACATGTAAGTTTCATGAAGGTGTATTGGGGTATGGTTTTGGAGTAGGCTGGGTGGGACAACAGTCTAGTCGTGTATTCCTTGTTTCTTATGGAGAATGCTGGGATAGACCAAAATTCTTCACATCCAGACATACACCTACTCTGTAGCTCAAGTTGATTTTTTAAAAGTGTAATTTTTGGCCAGCCCTTTACAGGAAGAATTATGGGGGTTACCGCCGTAATTCCCTAATGTTTATTTTCCATCTCCATATTGAAATGTTCGAATCTTCTGTAGTAAGAGCATTGGCATGTCTACGTTTGCAAAATGGCCCACATACTCATGTAAGTGCTGACACTGGTATATGCACGTTGTGAAATAGCAATACGTGGCACGTGAATATAACTGGGTTTCTTCCACTGATCTCCATATGTGCATTTGTGAAATGACACCTTCTGCTGCATGTGGATAGCAATCCCCATGCATTTCTGCACTTTTGTCTATTATTTAAAAAACACGCTCGGTTTTAGGGGCAGAAACATTGCCTTCACACATGCATGACCTCGCTTTTAAAATTGACATAGATTGGTAAATATTTTGACTTCGGCGTGGCTTCAGTTACATAAACAGCCTTTCTGAAATGCACCTTCAGGCCACAGGTCAACAAAAAATTGCTCAAATTTATTTATTTATTTATTTATTGCTTTTATATACCGCGCTATTTAAAATCAGTGTGGTTTACATATAACAGATTTGTACATAGCAGTCATCTGTTGTGTACGTACAGTAAAACGGGAAGGTACAACTTAGATGTCAACTGGGGAAATGGTGCAGGAATGCAGTAGGAGGTTGCAGCAATCCTGCAACTTATCATTGGATTGGATTGCAGAAGCAAGGGGCTACAGTACCCCCAGTAGCCATAATGGCTTAACCAGAATGCAAAGAGCGGCCATGAGGTATAAAACGTATTATGGGGAAGATGTTAGTGCTCTGGATGGATCAGGAGAGAAAGGAGACCCTGATCGTAAATTGAGATTTGTCTTAAGATCCATTATTAGCATGTATTATGTTATCTTGTCAAAATTTGAATGCATACTTGCTGTTTTCCTCTCCCAATCTAGCATACCCACAGCAATGCCTCCTTATCATTAGGCTAAAAGTGAAGGTTCTGTTGGAATACACCCACATTTTAAATGCATTTCATGAAAGACATTTCAGATAGGCTATATCACTCAGAGTAATATCTATTTACCCAGTTATATGCCTTTGAATGATACCCTCGGCCTAGTGGTTCATGGAAGAGCACCAAAAATATTTCAAAAAAAGAATTAAATGAAGCATCATCTACTCTTAATTGTATAACATTTAAAATGTACAGAAAACCCATATTACACATGATTATATAAGGCAACAGTCATTCTTAGCCCCTTTTACGAAAGCCAGTTAGCCAATTAACGTGCAGCAACTGGCAGTCGGGAACACAAAGCGTGAGTATATCTACCGCTGCCCGATGAAACACATGTTAATTGGTGATTATTAGATAAGGGAGGGAATGGGTGGAGTGTGCGTGTAGTAAGCACATGACGGCTCACACCGAGGCAATTGCTGTAGAGTGTCAACATAGCTCTTGACGTGAGTTCACCTAAGGACTCCTCCATGGGAGTCGTTAAGTGAACCCATCATGACGGAGCACAGGTTAGCTTGGCCCATCACACCGTAGGTTCTGGGATATACCAGTCACGCCCCTGACAGCTAAGGCAGAAGCTTTGCAAGTAATTATGCATTTGTTTGGCAATTTAATAGCAAATCCTTAGTAAACTTTAGAAAAGGGACCTCAGTCAGGAAGGATTGTTTTCTCCGCATAAAAAATTGTAAGTGCTCTCTGGATCGTGCTGCTGAATATTCCCAGACCACAGGAAAGACGCCTGGTTAAGACTAGGACATTCTGTGGGCAGATTAGGGCTGGGTGTGCAGCTATATGGTTAGCAGCAATATTCAGTTGCCAACCAGATAACTAAACCGCATAAAGTTAGGACAGGTCTATGTTTTCCTAACTATTTGTTTTTGCTATCCAGTCTGCACCTAATATTACCTTTACCCAGCTAGTAATTGCTCAGGACAGTTTCTCCAACTGGGTAAGTTTTGCACAATACAATGACAGTCACGAACCTCACTTCTAAGCCAGGGTATGTGTAATATGATCTCAGTCCCTCAAATTTATTGCTAATGCTCGGCGTAGTACCTGCTCAGTCTGGCAAAACAAGATATTGAGCACCAGATGCCAGTCAAGCTCCGATGTTGAATATCTGGTTTTATTTGAAGTGATGCTGGCCAGGTGCTTTAAAAGTACTGACTAATGTTTCAGAATATTGAAATATAAAGAGATACTACCCTAGTAGTAAGTATCCTTCAATGCAGATTTTTCATTGGCAAGAGGTGACAAGATTTATGAAGAAAGAGTTTTATTTGCTGAGAAATTGTCTGAGGTGCTCTAACTGTTGTCACATCTTTTCCTTTTTACCTTCTGACAACAGAAGTGCTTCTCAGACTTCTTATTACCTAAGAAATGAGCAAATGTCAAAATTATTATACAGAACAGGAAAGTATCCTTCAATACAGTTTTTTTTTTAATTTTGTAATGACAAGAGGGAGAGAGATTTAATCCATTATCTCGGAAGTACCCTGGATCTTTCTGCTCCAGTTTTGCTTTTTTTAACTGGTCCTCGTGCCTGATCACTCACTCAGGAAGTATCCTTAGGAAAAGGCCACATCTGAGGAATAGCTTTGACTATGAAAGCTCTCCATGGTTTGCAGCTTGTCGTGCTGTGAGGGCTTGTGTGCATCAGTGATGCTGAAAACTAAACTATCGGTAGCTTAACTACTGGCAGGGTCTCCCAAGATGGACAGGTCTCAGCTGAGGTGCCAGACCAAGACAAACCACTCATCTGGGCAGCAGCAGAATGGGACAGTGTTGGCAGTGGAGGATCACATTTCTGTGACATTGGCAACAACACTAGAATTAAACTGCGCAGAAGAAAGGCCTGGCAATCTACTTCCGTATCTTGCCACAAAACAAATATAGTGCTGAAAGATGAGACCCCCAGGTCAGAAGGCACTCAACTGGCTACTGGGGAGGAGCTGAAGATTTTTCAGAGTAAAGCCAGCATGTATGATGTGGTTGGATCAAAGCCCTCGGGAAGTCTGACTGCTGATGTAGCTGTGCATGAAATGAGAGTCGGAAGTTGCAAAGAGTCTTACATATTGGGACATGAATGTACGAAGCATGAGCCAAGGGAGCCTGTACAACTCAATCTGTTGGGAGTCAGTGAACTGAAATGACTGGCAATGGGCACTTTGCATCTGATGATCATATGGTCTGCTATGCTGGAAATGAAAGACAAAGAAGAAATGGAGTTGTATTTTATAATTAAGAAGAAACTTGCGAGAACTGTAATAAAATACAATACAATTTGCAAGAACTGTAATAAAATACAATACAATCAGTGAATGCTTAATTTCTATTCGTCTACAAGGAAAGCCCATCAATACAACTATAATTCAAGTATATTCTCCAACAACAGCTGCAGAAGAGGATGAAACTGATGAGTTCTATGAACAAGTGCATATGACCTTGAGAATATACCACTGGAATTTAAAAACTGCCTGCAAAATCGATTTGCTTCTTTAGATATAAATGTCAGAGTTGCAGAAGAGTTATGGGATGATATCAAGAAGTTTAAGAAACATAGAAATATGATGGCAGAAAAAGACTACATGACCTATCTAGTCTGTCCTTCTTTTGGAAGAAAGTGAGAAGTCACTATAAAAAGTAAAAAAGCAAAAACAGCCAAAATGGATGACCGAAGAAACTCTGAAAATTGCCCAGAAACACAGAGAAGCTAAAGCCAGGGGAGAAAGAGAGGTAATCACAGAACTCAAGAGAGATTTCCAATGCACAGCAAGACAAGTAAAGAAGAAGTATTACAATGATGCTCCTGTCCCCTCTGGGGATCTGTGATTCCATCTGCATAGCTGAAGCAGCTAACAGCCATCAGACCTGCTGCCCAATCAGAGCTCCAGCTTGCTTTTTAAATAAGAAGCACCATCAGGCTCTGTGACAGAGACTCTCTCCAGCTCCTGTCCCCTCTGGGGATCTGTGATTCCATCTGCATAGCTGAAGCAGCTAACAGCCATCAGACCTGCTGCCCAATCAGAGCTCCAGCTTGCTTTTTAAATAAGAAGCACCATCAGGCTCTGTGACAGAGACTCTCTCCAGCTCCTGTCCCCTCTGGGGATCTGTGATTCCATCTGCATAGCTGAAGCAGCTAACAGCCATCAGACCTGCTGCCCAATCTCAAACAGCAGCTAACAGCCATCAGACCTGCTGCCCAATCTCAAATCAAATCCCAAACTCAAATCTTCTTTTGAACCAACACTACTGAGCAAATTTCTGCAACCAGGTTCACTACCTTAAATCAACATTATGTTTAATGTTATCTCCTTTGTCTACCTGTTACTGCCTACTATGTTAGTTTAATTAATAATGCTACCACACGAATGTAATTTTATAATTTGATCCTTTTATCAAAAATGTTGGACCGAGTTGGACCGAGGGAGAGCTCTAGATGTGGTGTATTTAGATTTCAGTAAAGCCTTTGACACTGTTCCTCACAGGCGACTTATAAACAAACTGAGCACCCTAGGGATGGACCCTAAAGTTACTGCTTGGGTTAGAAATTGGTTGGGTGGGAGGCGACAAAGAGTACAAATAAATGGAGCTCACTCTGAGGAGAAGGATGTTACCAGTGGTGTGCCCCAGGGATCTGTCCTTGGTCCGATTCTTTTTAACATCTTTGTTAGTGATATAGCGGAAGGGCTGTCGGGTAAGGTTTGCCTCTTTGCGGATGATACCAAAATCTGCAATAGAGTAGACACCCAGGAAGGTGTAGATAACATGAGGGGGGATCTAGCTAAGCTTGAAGAATGGTCTAGAATTTGGCAGCTGGGATTTAATGTTAAAAAATGTAAGGTCATGCATTTGGGCTGCAGCAATCCAAGGGAGCAATACAGTATAGGAGGTGAAGTACTTTTGTCTACTAAAGAAGAGCGGGACCTAGGCGTGGTTGTGTCTGATGATCTTAAAGTCGCTAAACAGGTAGAAAAGGCGACGGCAAAAGCTAGAAGGATGCTTGGGTGCATACGGAGAGGAATGGCTAGCAGAAAAAATGAGGTGATAATGTCTCTGTATAAGTCTTTGGTGCGACCTCATTTGGAGTATGGTGTGCAATTCTGGAGACCGCACCTTCAAAAGTATGTGAACAGGATGGAGTCGGTGCAGAGGGTTGCTACTAAAATGATTAATGGGCTTCATTATAAAGCATATGAGGACAGACTTAAGGATCTTAATATGTACACCTTAGAGGAAAGGCGGGATAGAGGTGATATGATTGAGATGTTTAAATGTTCAGGGAGAGAGCCTCTTTCAATTGAAAGCAAGTTCTGCTACGAGGGGACATGGGATGAGGGTGAAGGGAGATAGATTCAGGAGTGATATGCGGAAATATTTCTTTACGGAAAGAGTAGTGGATCCGTGGAATATTCTCCCAGTGGAGGTGGTAGAGATGAGGACAGTAACAGAATTCAAAAAAGCATGGGACCAACACAGAGGATCTCTAAAGGTAAAAAGTGGACTGTTGTAGTTGTTGTTATGGAAGGACAGACTAGATGGGCCTTGTGGTCTTTTTCTGTCATCATGTTTCTATGTAAATGCTATTTACACTGGTGTTCCATTGTTAGTTTGACTACCTATATTTAGTTACCACCATTACTGATACAATTACTGTTCCTTATATTTGCATTACTTTAATTAATGTTGCTACTATACAAATGTGTACAATGTACTTATAGTATATATCTTGTAACCCATAGTACATAACCACATTATAGGCACCCTATAGTCTCTTCTATTTACTTCACAATAATACAGATCTACTAAGACATATCAGACTGCGATAATGCTCTCATCCACCAGATGTCACCACCTGGCTTCACCATCCACACTTGCCACAGATCTAATAAAAAAGGAGGAGGTACACTCATCCTCACAAAATCCAATCTCCAGTTCAAAACAAGCAATGCATCCAGCACCACTCACCTTGATATGATTACTATAACAAATGAACTCTGCTCTATCAACCTTTTATATCGAGCTCCAACACCCTCACCAGACGAATTACCAACAATAATCAATCTTGCTTGCAATTCCAGTATCCCAAGCTGGATAATGGGAGATTTTAACCTGCCTTCTCTAACAACTGCACATGCAACAGCCTTCATTGATGCTATGAAAGATCTGGGATACAATCAGATTATTGAATCACCTACCCACATCAAGGGAAGCACACTTGACCTGATCTTCACCCCACAGATAGCAACAAATATAGCTCACCACTTCGCCACATCAATAACTTCAGTACCCTGGTCTGATCATGATCTTATCACATTTCAGATACCCACCATCCATCAGACTAACAGCACTATCAAGGCACAAGCCCCACCGAGCTCTCTATCTACACGTTTTAAGCCTTTTGTTAAGGATAAAGCCCTTGAGGAAATCTTACCTCGCCTTATTATCACACTATCTGACCCAGATAAACTAGTTTCCAACTGGGACCACGCCCTTAATCAGCTGCCTCCCTTCCAACCACAAGAATAAACATCAAGAAGCGAGAACATGCTCCATGGTACACCAATGACCTTAGAGCGTCACTCCTTCACTTACGTAAACTAGAGAGACACTGGTGCCACGCCCAGTCCCCTGAATCTCTACGTACATACACCTCTTATCTACAATCTCATCGAGCAATGACGATGGAAAAAAGAAAACAATACCATGCAGATATTCTAAAGCGATCGCTTAACAAACCCCATGATCAGTTCAGCATAGTTAAGTCCCTAACAGGTGACCCAGCTCCCGCCCAAACAACTATGCCTCACCCACAAGATTATGCAAACTACCTACAATCAAAGATAATCCAAGCCAACAAGTTATCAACCTGCACAATCTCCTCTACTACATGTAAAACCCCTCTACTCAAATTTTGCGAAGTATCCAACAAAGAAATTCAAGATATTATCACATCCATTAATCTTACCACTGCCCCTAGTGACGCATGTCCAGCTAGTTGGATCAAAGAATTACGCCAATAACTTAGTCCCGCTATAAGCAGAATCACAAACCAATCCCTCTCCATAGGATCTTTCCCACAAAGCCTGAAATTTACTTCAATCCGCCCATTATTAAAAAACAACAAACTTGATTCCTCCAAAGTTGAATCCTTTCGCCCAATATCAAGCATCCCCCTACTCGCCAAAATCATTGAAAAGGTAGTTCAACGACAAATCCAACAACATATTGACGATGTAGCTCCACTGGATCCATCTCAACATGGCTTCAGAGAAGCTCATGGTGTCGACACCATCCTCACAACTCTCTTCAATGATCTAGTTACAGGACTTGATAACATCCGCCAGGGATTTGTCCTCATTTTCATGGATATTGCTGCAGCCTTTGATTCAGTCAACCATGAAACTCTGATACTCCGTCTTGTGGAGAAAGGAATACAAGGCTCAGCTATAGCATGGTGCAAGTCCTACCTATCTAACAAGTCAAGTCAGAACAGGTCCCATGACTTCTGACCCATTCCCTCTCAATCAAGGTGTACCTCAGGGTTCATCCCTATCTGCATTAATGTTCAACATATATATGCAACCAATTTGTACCCTAATCCGCTCCTTCAACATCCAGTGCCTAGTCTATGCAGATGACATCCTAATCTACTCACCATTCCTGATTGATCAACCTGACTTTTCACCTATATCAAGCTGCTTCGAAGCTGTATCACAATGGCTTACAACACAAAATTTAAGGATCAACCATAGTAAAACAGATGTCTTATTCCTCACCAAGAACCAGATGTTCTCCCCACCCCCCACATTAAAAGTAAACAATATTGAGTTGATAGCAAAATCAACTATCCGCTATCTCGGCATCACGCTTGACCAATGACTCGACATTTTTACACATGTGAAGAACATCACGAAAGCAATTTACCATAAGGTCCGGATACTACGCCACCTGTGCCCCATATTGGACTTTAATGACTACCGAACTATCTTCCAAGCCTTGGTGCTCCCACATCTAGACTTTGCAAATATTATCATTCATGGCCTCCCTCAGTCAACACTAGGACCTCTTCGCCTTGCAATGAATGCTGCAGCAAGGGTACTTGCAGGTACATCAAGAGCTAAACATATAACCCCAGTCATGATGGATCTCCACTGGCTTCCACTTCAGGCTAGAATCCAGTATAAGTCCCTAGTACTAACATTCAAAGCCCTAAGGAACCAGATCACCTCACCCATCAGCAAACTCATTCAAAGACGGCCGTTCAACAGGATCAGGAGATCTAATCAAGCAAACACTTTAGAGATCCCCAACATTCTAACTAAGTGCAAAAAGGCTACTGCCAATAGAGCCTTCTCCCTATTTGCACCCATGACCTGGAATGCCCTCCCCACTGAGCTCCGTTCCACCCCAGACCTACTGTCATTTAGAAAAGCCCTCAAACAACACCTTTTCCTCATCCATTACCCAGAATCCAATCCCAGAAACAACCACCCATCCTCACATCCTACACCCTACTCCACCCCACCCAAAATCCAACACCATAAAGAAAATGACTAGCTCTACCACCATATCCCCTCTCTTATTTATTATTGGTACTGATCACACATCTTATTGATTAAACCTCTTATAAATATGTTGAAACCAAGCTATACTATATGTATAATTTCTCACCATACTATATGTATAATTTCTCACCATACTCCATGAATAATTACTCTGTAATTAGTTACCCCTGTTACCTCCAGGTTATCTCGTCCATGTTCAATGTAAAAACTCAATTGTCGTGTGACATTGCAGTATGTTTTTTGTTCAGTTGTAAACTGCACTGATTTTAATAGCGCGGTATATAAGAGAAGTAAATAAATAAATAAAATAAAATAAAATAAATGCATGCAAGGAAATAGAAGCAGAAACTATTAGAGGAAGAACAAGTTTGGCTTTCCTAAAGCTACGAGAGTTAAAGAAAAAAACCAAGCCTCAAATTGGAATGTTGGATGATGCTGAAAAGATCAAGAAAAGGTGGCAAGAATATACAGAGTCATTATATGATAAAGATCAAGTGGACCAACAGCTGTTTCAACCTGTACCTTATAATCTGGAACCACTGGTGATGAAAGAAGAAGTTGAAGCAGCATTGAAAGCCTTATCAAAGAACAAAGCACCAGGCATTGATGGCATTCCCATAGAAGTATTACAGCATTCTGATGCAGCTGTTATCATACTTATAAGGCTCTGCCAGGAAATTTGGAAGACAACATCATGGACAACTGACTAGAAAAAATCTGTGTTTATACCAATACTAAAGAAAGGTGATCCAACTGACTGTGGAAATTATTGCACAACTGCTCTGATCCTACATGCCAGCAAGATTCTATTGAGATTATTCAGCAGATACTATACCATACTTGGAATGAGAATTGCCTGAAGTGCAAGCAGGGTTCAGGAAAGGGTGAGGAATGAGAGACATCATTGCAGATGTGAGATAGATCCTTGAAAAGATGAAAGGAGAACAAAAGGATATCTATATGTGTTTTATTGACTACAGCAAGGTGTTTGACTGTGTAAACCATAAGAAACTCTGGGCCACATTAAGAAGCATTGGTATACCTCTTGCATGACCTTTATATTGATCAAGAAGCAACAGTTTGAATGGAAGTAGGAGAAACAGAATGGTTTAAAATCAGCAAAGGTGTACAACAAGGCTGCATAATTTCTCCCTACCTGTTTAATTTATATGCAGAACAAATCATCAGAGAAACAGGACTATATGAAGACAACTGAGGTGTGGAGATTGGTGGAAGACTCATCAACAACCTTCACTATGCTGATGATATTACATTACTGGCTGAAAGTGAAGATTTTATTTATTTATTTATTTATTGAACGGTTTTATATACCGCTTTTCAGCAAAATCAAGGCGGTTTACATAGAACAAAACTACATTGTAACATATTCTAACAGTTAACATTACAGTGAACAAAGGGGAGTGTTATAGAATTTTACATAATAGATTAGGTAGTTGTGAATTACAATGTTGAGTAAATGCTGATTAGAGAGTTAAATAGTTTAAACATATAAACAGATTTACAATATATACAAAATTTAAACATGTCTTTTCATCTTATCTGGCTCAGGTAATATGCATTGTATCTCACTAGAATTATCAATGTGAAGGTTAATTGGAATAACTATCTTAAACCATGTGAAGGATTGGGAATTGTGTAAAATAGAGAGAGAGATAGGAACAAGTAAAATGTGTTTTGATGAATAGGAGTATACATGTGTTTAAGTGTGTTTCAGATGGTCTGAAACGTTTGCTTCTCAAGATCAAGGAACATAGTCTTAAAATGTGTCTGCACCTTAATATAAAAAAGTCAAAGATCTGTACAACTGGCAAAATCAATCATCGATGGAGAATAAATTGAAATAGTTGACAACTTTAATTTACTTGGATTAACTATCAATAAAGAAACAACAAGCAGTCAAGAAATCCAGAGATGCATTGCTTTTGGCAGAATGACTATGAAAGGACTAGATATGATTCTCCAGAACAGAGATGCCTCTCTTGATACAAAGCTTTGACTCGGTCAAGCCATGGTATTTTCAATAATGTCATATGGATTTGAAAGCTGGACAGTGAAAAAGATAGATAGGAAGAAAATCGATGCCTTTGAATTAAGGTGCTGGCAACAAATACTGTGTATACCATGGAATGCCCAAAGAACAAACCAGTCAGTACTAGAGGAGATCAAACCTAAGCTTTCTTTAGAAGCTCAGATGACAAAACTTGACTTTCATACTTTGGACACATCATGTGAAGAGAGAGATTATTAGAGAAAGACAACATGCTTGGCAAGGTAGAAGGTCAATGCAAAAGAGGAAGGCCAGCAATGAGATGGATCGATACAATGACAGTAGCTATGGGTGCCACTCTGTCTGACTGAAGACAGAACGCAGTTTAGGACAACTATCCAGAGGGTCGCTATGCATTGACACCGACTTGACGGCACTTAACAACAGAAACAACAAGGAAGGTAATGCTGGATATAGCTGAAATGTTTAAAGCAAAATTTAATAAACCACTGAGGCTCTTTGCTTAACAAGAATTGTAACAAGAAGAAACTGAGGCACATTAGAAGATTCAGATTCCCACCCATGCCCAGCTGAAAAGAAAAAAAAACAGAAAAATGAACAAAAAATTAAAACAAATGCATCAGAATCCAATTTTCAATGGATTGACCAATCCTAATTTTTTAAAATGTATTGGATGAAATTTTGGATGAAATTGCAGTGTCAGTCAAAACAGTTATAACCCTGGACTCTCTTGTTCAGTTTTTTTATTTTTATTTTTTTTAAGTGCCGTCAAGTCAATGCTGACTCCTGGCGACACAGCAGCTCCTGGATTTGCTTGGCAAGATATGACCAGAAGTAGATTGCCAGGCATTATCTTCTGAGGCAATGGAGGGTAAAGAGACTTGCTCAAGATCATGAGTGCCACTTGTTCAGTTATCTCTGTCTAATAAATCCATTCCTATTCCTCTTTCTTGAATTTTTAAGCCATTTTATTCTTTTTTTCTTTTGATCTTATGCATCATATTCATCCCTATAATCTCCAGACCATGAACATTTGAATTTAAATATTTGCGGGACTTCTACTAATTCATCTGAATCTAGCCTTGATTATTATTACTGAACTATTTCAATATAATTCACGTTAATTTTGAATAGTGCTTACTCGTTTTTCCTTCTTGTTGATAAAAATGTGTAAAAGCAACCTCTGTACAATGTTCCCTTTAAAATTATGAGAGTTCACCACTTACAGTTTTTACTGAGGTGTCGATAGTGAGGGGCAGGAAGGTTCCTTTGCCGTCCTGCAGCATTTGGTCTTGAAACCACAATATTTCTGCTTCACAGGTGATGGCAGAAATACAGGTGGTGGACTCTCGTGCACCTAAGAGACAATGTTGCCTCTGTGTTCTCAAGAACTTTTGTGAAATCTTGGGTTGAAAATGATCCAGTTGAATACATTACGGTCCACGAAATATCTAGCTAAACAATGAAATGTATTGGAAACTTGAATTTTGCACTTGTGATAAAACAGATTCTATTGCATTTTGTCTACTCTGTTATTAGGCAAAAAAAATGACAGCTTGTTAAAAAAAATACTTATGTCTTCTAGAAATTTCATATACTGCACCAAAATTAGCTTCTTCTCTACAACTGCATATTTATAGCACCAGCATCTATCTGGTCCTCCGCAGAGACAGAGAGAATTCTTAATGGAAAATTACCAGCCTTGCAATTATCTCTCCATTATTTTTTTCCCTGGATGCTAATTATTGGGGAGATGGTGTACTCAGCAGTTTTTATTAGGAAACAAGACAAATTTTGAGTTTTCTATATGGAACTTATTCACTAAGGGCCCAATTCTGTTCCGGATGTCGATCCCCTCTGTATGTCTGTTCTGAACGCGATCAGTCATGTACATGCAGGCTGGGACTACGATTCAGTCCGGCCTGCATGTACATGACCTGCCCAACTAACTCAGTCAGGGCTTTCAAATGGAGCCGCGGTGCCATGGTGTCCAGATAAAAGCCACGATGCCGGCCACTGGATTAAAGAGTTTGTTCCATGCAGCCCAAACTCTGATATGGCCTTCTAAAGCCAGGGTCGAGCTGCAGGGAATGTCCTACGGCCCCTCCTGCCTCATCTGTGCCCTGGCAGTCCCAAAAAAACCATCCAGGGAAGTTATTCCACCTTGGAGGTGGAATAACCTCCCCGCACATGTCATTAGAATCGACCCTGTACATCCTGGGCTGGCTACCACACAGGCTCTGCCCTGAGCCGCCCCGTCTAACTTCCCCGCACAACCGACAGAGAAGTTAGTCACGTCCGGGAGAAGGCATGAATGTTCCATTGGGTACAGAATAACCCCATAAGGGTTCATTTTAAAATGTCTTAGTGGGGATTTGGACGCTCAAATCACTGAGACATCTCAGGTCCCATTTTACAAGTGACTTTAAAGACATCTTCGGTGCAGGAACACCCAAGTATGCAGGGAGCATGATGAATGTATGTCTGGAGAAGTGCAATGAACTTAGATGTTCCTCTTTAGATTTCAGAAAGGTTGGGATGTCTGTGACCCTGTCCATGATTAGACCTGCTCCATGCATGAATAGGCATTGTGAAAATGCATGTTTTGGCTGTAGAGAAGGAGAGTTAAGTGACTGGCCCAAGATCACAAGGAGCAGCACTGGTATTAGAACCCTGACCACAAACCTCTACTCTTACCAGTAGGCTACATAGACATTCTGGCGATATCTATGTAGATGTTCCAATAGACATCCATATCGGCCACGTCCATGTTTGTGAAATCGTGCCTGAATTCAGATGTGCCTGCTTTTTTTTCAGATGTTCTGGCTTGGGCATCACAGATTGTGTGCTAACGGTGAGTGCAGAGTTTACCATGCACTAAGCATTACTGCATGACTGCATGGTAAAATGTCCCATGCTACCAGCTTGGTGTGTGATGGGGTGTGAACGGGTGGGTTATGGGCAGAATGTGAACCTTGACAGCTCATTGCAGTTAGCATGGGCATCAGTGTGCTAACTGGGAATGTTCTATTAGCACAGGGACACTATCAGCCTCTTCTACAAGTGGCAGTAAGTGTCCCCACAGTAGGTGCCTATCAGTTTACCGCTACGAGATGCGTCTCACCATAGTACTCACCATGCTGAGTACATGTCAGGGATGCCTCAACAGTTACCAGGGGTCTACTCCCGATCCCGTACTAGCTTTGGACCTTAACATATTCTACTACAGCGTGTTTTAGTAAACATGCCCCAATATTTATATTTATATCTATCAATCTAGAGATAAATATAGATACAGATGTATAAAACAATTGCTGAGTATAAATTCTCCCATCAATTATCATCCAGGGAAAATATTGTGCGATGGTGGAGGGACAGATGGATGCTAGACAGAAGGAATTCATAATGGTTAATTGCCAGCACTACCGTGAATGAAACTGTTGGCATGGTTGCACTTAACACCACTTCAAGGAGTGACGGTAAATGCATCAGTGTGATGAAGCTTGTAATCACTGCACCATCAGCAACAAGTGGATGCACACACCTCCATAAGATAGCATGAGTCTCCACACTAAACATTTGTCCCCAACACACACTACTGGTATATTCTTTAGTAAATATGCCCATATCTTACTCCTCTACTATGGGGCATGTTTACTAAAGAACGCTATTTGTGCCACGTCCCATTAGCGCGCGGTAAGGTACCTTACCACGCGATAATGGTGCTTTAACAGGCGATAAGGTACCTTACCGCGCGCTAACGGGACACGGCGCAAATAGTGTTCTTTAGTAAACATGCCCCTATGACTTGGACAGCACCATAGTCAATGTGATTGTGTAACCCATGTGAGGGGAAGGACGGCACTATAGACAGGGGTTCTGAAGACCAAGTAAAATGAGCACCTGCTCTGGGCAGCCTGCCCGTTAACACCTCTAGCACATGGATTCCACAGGATCAAACTACATCAGCCATAAGGTCTTTTCTGCCATCATGTTTCTAAGAAGCACCCTCTTGGCCTACTATATAGAAAACCCAACCCTGTGGCCTTCTATTCCTTTTCTTTAAAAGATTTTGAGAAATCATAGCTCAGATTATCAACAGAGACTGCAAGGCATGGAGTGAATAAAATGCTTCCTTCCTTACATGGTAGGGAGGTAATTGTAGAAGCAATTTCTTTAACACAACAATATTTTACATATAGAAATCATCTTTTATAAAATTGCTCATGATTTGTGTCCATAGAATATGCACAGAACAGCACTTTGTGCCTACGCTAATAAGCAATAGAGACAATCCAGAAGGAGGAGTTAAGTGGAAATAGAGAGTAGCATGCACACTTTTCATTTTCTAAAGGAGCAGAAGTGATGTCATGTCCCTAGATCTGAGCTGGTTCTTACATATACTTTCCGTTATACTCTAAAAGAGAAGCTAAAACTAAGGAAAAGGAAAGCAAAATTGAAACACACAGGGCTCTAGAGAGCAGAGAATAAACATGGAAGTTAAAATAGATGCATTCAATTTTTCTTCATTTTGGGTTTTTTAAAATGCTCATTCCAACTCTTCATTTTTGCCTTTTTTTTTTTTGTTTATTCCCAGGGCTGCCCAGCAAGTATTCCATTTCAAAATTGTAGCAACCATCGACACCAATGGTGCAAAAATGACTGGGATTCAGTTATGACCCATATTGACCCCAGGGATCCGGTAAAATTAAGCAGAAGCTAAGGTGGTGGGAGAGATGGAGGACAAGCCAGGTGGATTTCTAAAAATGTTGCCATCTGGGTTTAAATGGTGGAGGACAGGGAAGACAGAAGAACAGCAAAACCATGAAACAAAATTTTTGTGATTTTTCTTTTCTTTTGTTTGAAAATGAAGCATCACTGATATTTCCTATTTCATTTCAAATGAAAGTGCATCCCTAGCTCCTTCTGCCAGTCCCGACCACCACCATTCAAAGAATAAACCTCGGTGTAAGAAGCGTTAGAAGATGAACGTTAAGATGCTGTGAGCTTTCTTTTGTTGCCGACAAGGTGTTTCTTCCAGTTTTCTCCCCCTTCCCCTTTCGCTCTGTACACTACTGAAAATTGTCCTCACTAAGGAGCCATAGAAAGTGATTTCTTTCAGAATCCGGCACATACGCACCATAAATTCTATCTATTGCTTTCACTGTTATGTTATGACTGGAATTCCCTTCCACTCAAAGGCCGTCACTTTTGCCTCCTAAGACCTCTTTCCAGTTCAATCAAACACAGACTATTCTGGGAAGTAAACTCACGTCTACAGACTCCATCATGACAGATGTACAAATGGATCACTTGTGTATTTGGTATGTTTCTACATTGAGTCTGATGGCAAAATATAGGCATTCAAAAAGTAAAGAGTCTAATAGTATTGTCTTCAATTCTCAAACATTTTCCTAATTTTCTTCAATCTTTTATCAGTGCAATATCGTAAGTGATGCCTGAATGTAATACAATAATTTTCATTCAGACAACGCCTTTTATACATTGTTTGGAAGCTTCTGCACATAAAAGTATGTAGAGAACCCAAAAAATGGGTTCTGGGGGCAGAGAGAGGTAGAACTCTGTGATATTTTGAAGTATGGGGCCCTGTTAATATAGTGTTCTATGGTGTTGTCCCCAATGCATGATAATGCTCAAACCCATAGTAACACCACTACATAAATTGTCAGAGGCATGGAAAGCATGTTACTGGTGGTTAATGTGGATCACTCTGCCCTACGGCATCCTAAACTTAGCATGGGTGCACCTACCTCCACTTGGCCACACTGAAACAAGGTGCTCACCCTGCCCACCCCACCCTCTTACCATCCCAACATACATAGCACAGTTAGCGTTAACAATTAATGCAAATACAGCAAGGAGGTTAATGCATGCTGTAACCCATACTAACTGCTTAGCGCCCTTCAGGAAAGGACAACGTCTGTATGTAAGTATGGGAGTGGAGGAGTGGCCTAGTGGTTGGGGCAAGGTACTTCAGGCCAGAAGGTCAGGGGTTCAAATCCCACTAGAGGACAGCAACCTTGGGCCGGAAGGACTGGAGTTTCTAGTCCCACAGGTGCTCCTTGTGGTCTTGGGCAAGCCACTTAACCCTCCATAGCCCATGTTCCCTGTTAAATATTTATCTCCAAGTTATAATGCCCTGTTCAATGTAATTTCAGTTTGTTCAATGTAAACCGCACTGATGCAGAATAGCGCAGTATATAAGAGAATGTAAATAAATAATAAAATTCACACACACTGCAAGGAGAAGGTGTATGTTTGTTTTCATCACTTTGGCTTTTTGATCCTTATTTTATCATGGAAAATAGGTGGCACACTTTGCATACTACTAAAAAGCTGTAACTTGCATGACCGCACAATGTAGAAACCTTACAGATACTATACGTTAAGAATTTACTCTAAGAAGATAACCAATCCAATATTCCAATGACATCCCTGAGTTTATTAGAGAGTGAAAATCGGCCCTATTTTGGAGTGATCTCATTGAGGAGTTAAAATTTGTCATTGAAACTTATGCCACAGGGAAGCCATTTTCAGACATGTTTCTGTAGGCAAACATATGTTTAACATGGACAAACATGTTTTTAGAATTCCCCACTCCCCAGTGCTTGCATTATTCACAATACATATGCTTTTAGCCATGCAATACAAGAGGTGGGATTGGCAATGGAATGGAAATTGCATACAGAGATTTCACTTTTATTCCTCACACACATCTATGAAGCTTCATCTGTTGATTTATGCAAGACTTATCATGTCATTACCAGACAGAGTTCACTCACATAATATTTATCGTGGACCTTCAGAATTTAACGTAGCACTCATTAGATAAAGAATACCTTTCATGTGCATATATTTTAGCATTGATCAGCTACCATGTATATATGTATGCAATTAATTCAACAGATCCAGTCTCCAACATCCTACTATGTTTTAAAAGATGTGGTACTTATCTTTCTGCAAGAGGGTTCGTATACTTGCATAACAAATATAGAGCTTTCGAAATTCCATTGATTTTGTCACCAGCGATGAACACATGAGTATGAGCAAGTCACTGATGACAATAATGTGAATGTCAACAGCATACTTTATCTAATGAGTGCTATGTTAAATTGTGTTGGTCTGCAAAAAATATTATTTATGTGGGCAAGCTCTATCTGGTGAGAATATTTGAGATCTGGGCTCTGGTTTTCAATTGAGATTGAAGAGGTGGTAGAGTTATCATTTCTGCATTGATCCAAGAAAAAAAATGGATTGAGTTCTGTGTTGTGATACCATTTATCAAAACTCATAAGAATAATTTACAAAATGGATCTAAGTGGACTCAAAAGTTTGAATATTGTCTGAACACACTACTAAGACTTTATCCATTCTCTAGTTACCTTCCGTCTGGACTATTGCAACCTCTTCTTCGGTGGTCTTCCTCTGAGTTATCTCTCCCCACTTCAATCTGTTCAAAACTCAGCTGTACGGCTAATCTTCCACCGGTATCGCTGTGCTCTTGTCACCCCTCTTCTCAAGTCATGTGATTGGCTTCCTATCCATTTCTGTATCCAGTTCAAACTTCTACTACTGACTTACAGAACACTGCTTGCAATGAAATGCTACTTTCCCCCAAATTTGTTTCCTCAAAGCTCCCTTTACCTCTTTGCTTTTCAGGCTGTAGATTATTGGATTTAGTATTGGGTTAATTAAGCAAAAAAATATAGAAAAACCTCTCACATCTGCAAAGCCTGAATCTGGTTGTGAATATGCAAGAATGGCAGTCCCATAGAATAAGGTAACCACAGCAAGGTGAGAGGAGCAGGTTGAGAACGCCTTGCTTCTTCCTTCCCTGGAATTCATCTTTAGTATGATGGAGATAATGTAAATATAAGAGGAGAGAATGATCAGGAATGGTATGAGCAGAAAAATCACAATTGCCATGTGAAGGATTATGTCATTCAAAGAAGTGTCAGTACAAGACAACTTCAGTACGGGCAGAATGTCACAGAAAAAGTGATGGATTACCCCTGACCTGCAGAAAGGCAAATTTATTACGAATGTGATCTGTCCAAACTGAAACACAGCGGATGCAATCCAGGAAGCCATGGCCATTTGAACACACCTTTTATTGCTCATAAGAATGGAGTAACGCAAGGGATTACATATTGCGACATAGCGATCATAGGCCATGATACCTAGAAGCATGCATTCCTCACTGCAAAAAAAAAGGAGAAAATACATTTGTAAGATGCAATCCATGAATGAGATGCTTCCATCCTCAGCCAAAAGATTCACCAACATTCTTGGGATTGCAACCGTTGTGAAACAGATCTCCACGAAGGATAAATTCCTGAGGAAGAAGTACATGGGTGTGTGGAGGACAGGCTCCACTGTGAGGATGGTAAAGACAAGCAGGTTTCCCATCACTGCGAGGATGTAGAGAAGAAAAACTAGCACAAAAATGAATTGCTGAATCTGGGGAGACTGGTCTGAGAATCCCAAAAGTATAAATCCATTCACAACAGTCTGATTTCCCAATGCCATTCCTTCTCTGGTCAACCTGAAGTAGACATAGAGGATGCTATATTAAAAGTTCTCCCTAAGATTTACAAGTGGGACATATACATGTGTAAATCACCTCCATGTGCAAATGGTCATTTTAGAAAGAATACAATTTAAATGTGGAAGCCCATAGTACATGTAAGTTCCATGAGGGTGTGTTCGGGTGTGCTCTGGGAGTAGCCTGGATGGGAGAACAATCTAGTCATATTCCTCATTTTTTATGGAGAATGCTGGGTTAGCACAAAATTCTTCACATCCAGATATGCACCTACTCTGTGGTACAAGTAGGCTTTTTAAAAAGTGTGCATTTTGGCCAGCCCTTTACAGGAAGGATTATGGGGGTTATCCTCCTCAATTTCCCAATGTCTATTTCCCACCTCTATATCAAAATTATCGAGTTTTCTGTAGTAAAAGCATTGGCATGTCTAAGTTTGCAAAATGACTCAAGTACATATTGTCCTGCAGTGGCTAGACTGTGGCCTAGGCGAGCAGCCAGACTGCCGGATGACCCTCTTCGTTGAAAGGAGTAGTTGTGACACGAATGGGTCAGGTATTCAAATGAGGATTTATTCCCCTCCCGGGGTTGGATTTTCAAAAGTATAATACAACCAACGTAAAGACAAAAGCCATACACTCTGGCAGGTAAATAAAGGAAATCAAATACAGCTTCTTGCTTCTTAATGAACTTAGAATCACAGGCAACTATATTATTCAGCATACAGTTCCTTTTCTCATACGTCACCTCTGTGCTTTTCACAGCTTCTTTTAAGCAGTGCTCAAACTCTGGCTTCAGCACAAAGAGGTAATTTTATCAGATATTGTTAATGTACAATCCATAGCTTCATCAATAGAAAGTTCACTAGCAGAATCTATTAGCATTGGTTCCTGCTGTGCTTTATCTGGACAAACATCTTCCTTATAACAGAATGTTTGTAAATCTTTCAGTGCCATGTCTTCAACGGGCTTATCTGACCAGCCCTCTCTAAGGTAAGGCAAACTGTTATCGTATAGCTCAGAGTAGAAGAGAGGAGAGGCACATTTCTTAGAATAGCTTTTCCCTTTAAAGCTTCTTTGTGTCCTACCTTTTATACCTTGTTGTGGACAGTGGAACTGATCTGCTCTGTTATAGAAGAATTTCTCCCTGGGAAGTTTCCTTCGGGGTTTGGCTTTTTCAAACTCTTCCCCTTCAGACATGCACATATCCTCCACACAGTGTTTCTCCCTATCTAGGGCTTGTAACTGTTTCCAAGTGTCACACTCTTCAGATACATATGGTTTCTCTCTCTCTTCCTTCCATTCACTCTGTACAGCACGTAGCTTCTGAGAATCAAACTGCGTCACAGGTAACTGACTCTCACAGCCGAGTTCTTCTCTGAATCTCTTTCTTGGTTCTTTCCTGTTCCTCCAATTTGAACTGGAACTCTCACAGACTCTCTCATGGACTCTAGCGTGGGTTTTCCCACCAGCTCTCTGACGTCCTCCCTGTGAGTCTTCCTGGAGTTCTCTCTGTAGTTCCCCCCATAGTTCTCTCTGCTCTAACTGTTCTGAGTACTTCTTATACTGTTGGATAGGCGTTCCCTTGCTCAGGTGAAAGCTATTTGAATCAAGAGCTGGGAAATGTTTGCTAGTTGGGCGGGGCTGTAGACCTCGTGTCTGGGTTTGCTTATGTTGCTCCTGGCAACTAGGGATCATGTGGCTTGCCTGCCTATCAGAATCTGATCTGGATCTAACAGATTCCTGTGCTTTCAAGGCAAGGGACAGATCTTCCTCATTACAATATGTAAGTGCCAACATTGTCATATGCACGTTGTGAAATAGCAGTACAAATAGTTGGGTTTCCTCCACTGATCTCCACACATACATTTGAGTAACGGCACCTCCTGCTACATGTGTATAGCAATCCCCATGCATTCCTGCACTTTTGCCTATTATTTAAAAAGCACATTCAGTTTGAGGGTCAGAGACATTGACCTCACACAAGCACAACCTTGCTTCTAAAACTGACATAGATTGGCAAATGTTTTAACTTTCGCTCGACTTCAGTTATATAAACAGACTTTCTGAAATGTGCCTTCATGGCTACCGGTGGCTAACATATTGCTCATAGGGTACGAGAATGTGGTAGCCATGTTGTTTTACTCATTATCTCCTCATCTCTAGTGCTTTCTATCTTTTACCTCATTCTGAGACCTGGTTCCTCCATGATGACACTGCTTTGTTCACTGTCCTCTATCTTGGCAGCTACCAGTTCTCTCTAACTCCTCGTACCACTAGTCATTGTGCTGGTTTTGGGTTTCTGCTTTCTCCTTCCTGCCAATTTCAACCCCTCCTTCTACTTCCATCTCACTCCTTTTCCTCCTTTGAAGTCCATTCCATACGCCTTTTTAATCCCTTACTTCTCCAGATAGTTGCTATTTATAGACCCCCTGACAAGTCCATCTCTGCCTTTCCCCTCTGTCTTATTCTTGGTGACTTTAATATTCATGTTGATAACCTTTCTGCTGCTTTGACGCTATTGACCACCACCTTCTCCTGGTTCTCTTATCTCTCCTACCGTTCTTCCAGTGTTTGTTCTGGTGGTTCCCTCTACTTCCCCTTTCTCTATCTCTGTAGATAACACTCTTCTACTTCTCTGCCCACAACCTTGTTGTCATCTTTGAATCCTCCCTCTCCTTCTCCACACATATCCAACAGAAAGCTAAAACCTGTGCTTTCTTTCTGTACAACGTTAACAAAATTCACTCTTTTCTTTCTGAACTCACTACTAAAACACTTATCCATTCTTTAGTCACCTCCTGTCTCGATTATTGTAACCTCCTCCTTGCGTGTCTCCCTTTTAGTCACCTCTCTACCCTTCGATCTATTCAGAACTGTGCTGCGTGGCTAATCTTCCCCAATATACTCATATAACCCCTCTTCTCAGGACACTTCATTGTCTCCCATTCTGTTTCCATATCCAATTCAAACTTCTCTTTCTGATCTTTAAATGTACTCATTCTACTGCTCCTCACTACCTTTCCTCTCTTCTCTCTCCCTACACAACTCCTCGTGAACTCAACTCTTCCACTGGCCTGCTTCTCTCTATGCCCTTTTTTCTATTGCCAACTCCAGGAACGGTTCCTTTCACCTTGCTGCTCTTTTTGCCTGGAACAAACTACCCAAATCTGTATGTCAGGCTTCGTCTATCTCCTTTTTCACACCCATGCTTAAAGCTCACCTCTTTGAGGCTGCTTTTGGATCCTGATCTCTTGGTTTCCTTGTGTCTCCTCACCTTTCCCTGTTTGTACCCTTGTTCTCATCTATTGTATTGTCTGTCTTAATTAGATTGTAAGCTCTGATGAGCAGGGAACATCTTTCATATATGTCTGAACAGCCCTGCGTACAACTTTTAGCACTATATAAGTGATTAATAGTTGTAGTAGTAGGCTAAAAGGTCAGACGGGCCATATCATGCAGAAAAATAAATACTTACCCAGCTATATGCCTTTGAATATTGCCCTCAACATAGTGATTCATGGAAAAGCACAAAAATAACATTCCAAAAAAGAATTATATGAAGCATCAGCTACTTGTAGTTGTATAATACCTAAAATTTACAGACAACCCATATTACATATGATTATGTAAGGCAACAGTCATTCTTAGGTCCCTTGTACTAAAGCCTGTTCTCCAGTTAACATGCAGCAACTGGTATTTGAGAACACAATAGTGTGTCCCCCACTGGACGTTAAAACACGTGTTAATGGGTGATCATGAGATAAGGCACAGAACGGGTGGAGTGTGGGGTGCACATTACAACTAGCACCAAGGCAATTGCCGCACAGTGTCAACATAGCTCGTAACATGAGTTCACCTAATGACTCCTCTACGGGAGTCATTAAGTGAACCCATCTTGGTGGAGCGCAGGTTAGCTTGGTCCATCACGATTTAGCTGCTGGGATATATGGGTCAAGGCTCCGACAGCTATAGCAGAAGCTTTGCAAATAATTTGCATTTCTTTGGCAATTTAACTGCAAATCCTTAGTAGGCTTTAGAAAAGGGGTCCTTAGTCATGAAGGATTGTTTTCTCTGCATGAAAAATTGTAAGTGCTCTCCGGATGCTGCTGCTGAATATTCCCAGACCACAGGAAAGACGCCTGATTAGAAATAGGGCAGTTTGTGGGCAGAGCAGGACTGGGTATGCAGCTATATAGCTAGCAGCGATATTCATTTGCTAACGAGATAACTAAATGCTTAAAGTTAGGACAGGTCGAAGCTTTCTTATTTGTTTTTTGCTATCCAGTCTGTATCTAATATTGCCTTCAATCAGGTAGTAATTGCTCGGAGTAGTTTCACAAATGGGTTAAGTTTGTGCATACAATGACAGTCATGAACCTCACTTCTAAGTCAGGGTATGTGGAGTATGATCTCAGTCCCTCAAATTTACTGTGAATGCTCAGCGTAGTACTTGCTCTGTCTGGTGAAACCAGATATTCAGCATCGGATGCCAATCAAGCTCCAACGTTGAATATCCGGTTCTATTTGAAATGATGGTCACCAGGTTTTTTAAAAGCACTGACCAACATTGCAGAATATTGAAATATAGATACCACCCTAGTAGTAAGTATCCTTCAATACAGATTTTTTCATTGACAAGATGGGAAAAGATTTATGAAGAAAGTGTTTTCTTTGCTGGGAAATTGTGTGAGATGCTCTAACTGTTGTCAGATCTTTTCCTTCTTACCTTGTGACAACAGCTGTTCTTCTCAGACTTCTTATTACCTAAGCAAATGAACAAATGTAAAAATTATTATACGGAACTGGAAAGTATCCTTCAGTACAGGGGTTTTTTTTTTAATATGACAAGAGGGGAAAAGAGCAGTCCTTGAGATTTAATCCATTATCTCGGAAGTACCATACAACTTTCTGCTCCAGTTTTGCTTTTTCTAACTGGTCATCATGCCTGGACACTCACTCAGAAATATCCTCGGGAAAAAGGCCACATCTAAGTGAGGAATAGCTCTATGAAAAACCCCCATGGTAAGGAAGGTAATGCTGGATAATAATGAAACGTTTAAGGCAAATTTGAATAAGCCACTAAGCCTCTTTGCTTAAGAATTGCACATAAGGGGAAACTGATGCACATTAGAAGATTCAGATTCCCACCCCAAAAACAAACAGAAAAATGAATACAAAATTAAAACAAATGCACCAGAATCACATTTTCAATAAATTGACTAATTCTAAATTTTCAAAATGTATTGGATGAAATTGCCATGTTGGTTAAAACAGTTATAACCCTGGACTCTCTTGTTCAGTTATCTCTGTATAATAAATTCATTCCTCTTCCTCTTTCTTGAATCTTTAAATCAGTTTATTCTTTTTTTCTTTCGATCTTATGAATCATTTTCCATTTAAGATTAACTGATTTTCATTCTTATAATCTTGAAACCATGAACATTTGTATTTAAATATTTGTGGGACTTCTACTAATTCACTTGAATCTAGCCTTGATTATTATCACTGAACTATTTCAATATAATTCACATTTATTTTGAATCGTGCTTACTCATTTTTCCTTCCTGATGATAAAAATGTGTAAAAGCAACCACTGTACAATGTCCCCTTTAAAATTATGAGAGTTCACCCCTTACATTCTTTACTGAGATATGAATAGTGAGGGGCAGGTAGGTCTCTTGGCCATCCTGCAGCATTTTATTTATTTATTTATTTATTTATTTATTTAAATGTATTCAAAGAGATTTACCTATAGCAAACGATTGTAACAGGGCATTAGGGGCATCCTTTATACTTAAAACTGGAAAGCATTTGCCCTTGATGTCCCCATATTGATGCTTCACAGGTGATGGCAGAAATACGAGCAGTGGACTCTCGTGCACCTAAGAGGGGATGCTGCCTCTGTCTTCTCAAAAATTCATGCCCTGCATCAACTTTTGTGAAATCTTGGGTTGAAAATGATCCAGTTAAACACATTCTGGTCCACAAAATATCTAACTAAATAATGAAATGTATTGGAAACTTGTGATTAAACAGATTTGTTTGTTCTTTTCTCTACTCTGTTATTAGGCAAAAAAAAAAAAGACAGCTTTTAAGAAAAAGTACCTATGTCCTCTGCAAATTTCATATACAGCACCAAAGCTTGCTTCTTCTCTACAGCTACCTATTTATAGCACCAGCATCCACCTGGTCCTCCACAGAGACAGAAAGAACTCATAATGAAAAATTACCAGCCTTGCAATTATCTCTCTGTATAATTTATTCCCTGTATGTTAATTATGGGGGGGTTATTTTAAAATGTCTTAGTGGTGTCATGGAGACATCCCAGGATCCATTTTACAATTGACTTTAAAGATGTCTCCAGGGCGGGAACGCCCAAGTATGCAGGGGGCTCAATGGAGGCAGGTCTGGAGAGGTGCAATAGACTTTGATGCCCCCTTTAGATTTCAGAAAGGTTGAGCTGCCTCTGACCCCATCCAAGTTTAGACCTGCTCCAAGGATGAAAGGGCATCACTAAAGTGCATGTTTTGGCTCTAAAACATGCCAAGGGTGTAGAGAAGATACAGAGTTAAGTGACTAGCCTCAGATCACAAGGAGCAGCCACAACCCACTACTCTTACAATTAGGTGATGTCAATGTAGATGTCTCTGTAGAGATCCATATTGGCCATGTTCATGTTTGTGAAATTGTGCCTGAACTTGGATGTGCCTGCTTTTTTTTTCAGATGTGCTGGCTTGGGCATCCCAAATTGTGTGCTAACGGTTAGTGCAGGGTTTATCATGCATTAAGCATTACTGCATGACTGCATGGTAAAACATCCCGTGCTACCAGCTTAGCATGTAACAGGGTGGTGAATGAGTGGGTTGGGGCAGAGTGTGAACATTGACAGCACATTGTAGCTAGCATGGGCATCAGTGTGGTAACTGGGAATGTTGCTATTAGTGCGCAACCAAGTCAGAGATGGCAGCAGACAAAGATGGCTTGTAATCAATTTGTCGTCTCACATTTTAACTTTTGACCAATTACAAGTTCTTGAAAAGAGTTTCTTTTGTGCCTCAAACCCAGTACAACTAATTTCAGATATGTCTTGAATTGGAACAGTTTGTTTGTAAATTACAGCTCAAGACATTTTTTGTATCACAGGTTTCCACGACAGAAGAGATGGCACAGCATGTTTAGATCATATGAGGTTACCTATCCGGTCAAATAGGACTCCTCCAGGTCCATTGCACCTTATTATATATGTGTTTAAAGAATTAGTCCTGCGAAATGTAGGGCGGCTAGAACAAACACATCTGCAATTTATCCATCACAGTTTGTCACTACCAAAACAGATGGACTGACACAGTTGTATTCTCATCAAAATATTATTATCAGACATGCATATAAGGGGGGTGCAGTTGTGATCTTAGATAAGGGTCAATATTTCATTGAGATCTCTTATCAGCTTTTAGATGACACTACTTATATTTTACCGAAAGTACATAAGGATCCAGTAAATCTGCCCGGGAGGCCTATTGCTTCTTTACAGGGCTCTCTGTTGGAACCACTTTCAACATATGTCAACATATGTGGACTCATTTCTCAAGCCATTACTTCTTGCCAATCCGGGCCCAGCAAGAAGGATTTAAACTTCGCGCCATCAGGCGCCGACCTCCAGGAGCCCCCACCACCACCAGCAGCTCTCCCCTTCCCGGGGATCGAGCCACCGGCAGCAGGAGGGGCCTGCCGACATCCGACGCCCAATCTGGGCCCAGCAAGAAGGATTTAAACTTCGCGCCATCAGGCGCCGACCTCCAGGAGCCCCCACCACCACCAGCAGCTCTCCCCTTCCCGGGGATCGAGCCACCAGCAGCAGGAGGGGCCTGCCGACATCCGACGCCCAATCCGGGCCCAGCAAGAAGGATTTAAACTTCGCGCCATCAGGCGCCGACCTCCAGGAGCCCCCACCACCACCAGCAGCTCTCCCCTTCCCGGGGATCGAGCCACCGGCAGCAGGAGGGGCCTGCCGACATCCGACGCCCAATCCGGGCCCAGCAAGAAGGATTTAAACTTCGCGCCATCAGACGCCGACCTCCAGGAGCCCCCACCACCACCAGCAGCTCTCCCCTTCCCGGGGATCGAGCCACCGGCAGCAGGAGGGGCCTGCCGACATCCGATGCCCAATCCGGGCCCAGCAAGAAGGATTTAAACTTCGCGCCATCAGGCGCCGACCTCCAGGAGCCCCCACCACCACCAGCAGCTCTCCCCTTCCCGGGGATCGAGCCACCGGCAGCAGGAGGGGCCTGCCGACATCCGACGTCCAATCCGGGCCCAGCAAGAAGGATTTAAACTTCGCGCCATCAGGCGCCGACCTCCGGGAGCCCCCACCACCACCAGCAGCTCTCCCCTTCCCGGGGATCGAGCCACCGGCAGCAGGAGGGGCCTGCCGACATCCGACGCCCAATCCGGGCCCAGCAAGAAGGATTTAAACTTCACGCCATGAGGCGCCGACCTCCAGGAGCCCCCACCACCACCAGCAGCTCTCCCCTTCCCGGGGATCGAGCCACCGGCAGCAGGAGGGGCCTGCCGACATCCGACGCCCAATCCGGGCCCAGCAAGAAGGATTTAAACTTTGCGCCATCAGGCGCCGACCTCCAGGAGCCCCCACCACCACCAGCAGCTCTCCCCTTCCCGGGGATCGAGCCACCGGCAGCAGGAGGGGCCTGCCGACATCCGACGCCCAATCCGGGCCCAGCAAGAAGGATTTAAACTTCGCGCCATCAGGCGCCGACCTCCAGGAGCCCCCACCACCACCAGTAGCTCTCCCCTTCCCGGGGATCGAGCCACCGGCAGCAGGAGGGGCCTGCCGACATCCGACGCCCAATCCGGGCCCAGCAAGAAGGATTTAAACTTCGCGCCATCAGGCGCCGACCTCCAGGAGCCCCCACCACCACCAGTAGCTCTCCCCTTCCCGGGGATCGAGCCACCGGCAGCAGGAGGGGCCTGCCGACATCCGACGCCCAATCCGGACCCAGCAAGAAGGATTTAAACTTCGCGCCATCAGGCGCGCCTGCGACTGGTGGGCCTGCGCCTGAGGGCCTCGCCAGAGGGCCCTTTGGCGTGGCCCTTAGGCGGTGGCACTTTGAAAAACCCCAAAGAAGCAACAAGAAATACTTCTAGTTTGGACACATACTTCTAGTTTTGGACACATTTCCACGCTGGTTCCGATCCCTGTTTCCTTAACCGCAAGTATTAAGAAACGCTATAAGATTTGTAATATTTACCCAGTAACTCCGTTGTCTGTTGATTATCACACATTCACTAGCACTAACGTTGACAGTCAATTTAACTGATAGATTATATCTCTGCTGCCCATAACACATATTCATGTATCAGCGCTAATCTTATTACCAGGCTAATAGTCTACATTTACATGTGTCAATGTATTTTACGTTGCTAGATTTTACATCTACATGTATCAGTGCTAATTTCATACTATTGCTAGTATCACTCAACTGCTAGACTTTATTTCTATTACCAATAATACATTCGCATGTATCAGTGCTAATCTTACTACTGTAGCCAGTAGCACTTGACTCCCTGATTTTACATTTATATGTATCAGTGCTAACTTCATATTATTGCTAGTATCACTTAACTGCTATTTTGTTGCCAAAAACCCATTCTCATGCATCAGTGTTAATCCTACTACTGACAACTGTGCCATACCTCATTACTGTTGCCAGTAATCCACCCTTACCCAAAAAGTGTGAACTTATTATTACTGTTGGCAGTATATCACTCTGTTTTGTTCGTTGCTGAGTGTTACATTGTATCATTATCTGCTGACGGACACATTGACTCATTGCTTGCTCGATGCTGTACTATTCCTGTCTTATATGCTGCCACATTGTTCCAAATACCTACTCATCGCCAGACAGTAAATTTATACACTACTGATAGCTAGCACAATAGTCAATACCGGTCCCACTAATTACCCAGCAACAAACAGCTCACATACTATTTCACAAAAACATCACAAAATGCACCCATTTCTAGCCTTGGCATGTCTACACCTAGCCTCCTGGCTCCCCCTTACAGCCCAAGCCTTTCACACAAACACTAACCACATCCCAATACTCCACCGTGACGGGAAAAGATGGACGGAGAATCACCAACACCTCCCAAGAGAACCCAACGACACGCCTTACTCACATTTATTACACATCCCACTTCAACATCTCAAAAAGTCACATTCGGACCGTCAGCAACACAATCAAGCCCTGAAGTGTGCACTCATCAATGCAAGGTCAATACGTACAAAATGGCCAATAATTACCGATCTAGTCACGACCCATAATCTTGATATCATCATGATCACAGAAACTTGGCTATCAGAATGTGACAACGCAATCATCAACCAGATGTTACCCACAGGTTTTTCAGTCCACACATGCCATAGAACCAATCAGAGAGGAGGAGGAACACTAATCCTTGTCAAAACTTGCCTAGGCTTCCAGATGTGCAACTCAACCAGCACAACCCACCTGGACTCCCTCACCATAACAAATGACACCTGCACGATCAACCTACTGTACCGAGCACCAACACCATCCTCAGAGGATCTTGCAACGATAATGGGCCTCGCCTGCAACTCAAACAGACCACGATCCCAGAACTGGATCCTAGGGGATTTCAACCTGCCTACGCTACATGAATCTCAAGCCTCTGCTTTCCTAGAAGCGTTACAAGATCTAGGCTACGATCAGCTAGTCAATAATCCCACCCACGTCAAGGGAAACAAACTTGACCTGATCTTTGCCCCACAGACAGATAAGGATACCACCCCACTAATACCACCAACCATAACCCCTGTGCCATGGTCCGACCACAGCCTGATCCAATTCCAGATACCTATTAACACACACAATAAAAACTCCAACAAAACCAACACTGCCCACGAACCCTCTCTGAAGCGCTTCAGCCCCTTTAATAAAGAAGAACTTCGAGAGAAGATCCTCCCACTCCTCAACAACATACCACACGACCTAGATGCATTGGTGTCCACCTGGGATGAGAGCCTCAAGACCATTGCATGCATACCAGCCACAAATAAAACAACAACAAAGAAACGAGAGCACGCACCATGGTATACCAAAGACCTTCGAGACTCACTCAAGCGCCTGAACAGGCTCGAGAGAAGATGGCGTCGGTCTCACTCTACGGAAGCACAAGATACTTACATCGCTCACCTAAGAGTACACCGTGATGAATTAACAAAAAAGCGGAAACAATATCATTCCGACATCTTGAAGCGGTCACTAAACAAGCCCCATGACCTCTTCAATATAGTGAAATCTCTCATAAGAGAACCTCCTGCAGACCAGTCACAGATGCCACACCCCCAGACATTCTCCAACTACTTACAGTCAAAAATGATCCAGACTACTACATCTGCAGCCAACTACCTACAACCTGAATTGACCCAGGCTGGTGCAACCTCGAACTCCGCGGAAAACAGCTCTCAGCATAACTTGCCCCAACCATCACCACTATACAAATTTGAAAAAATATCACGCAGAGAGATTGAAGACACTATCGCTGCAATCAACCCCACTACCGCACCCAATGACCCATGCCCTGCTTTATGGATAAAGGAGTTACGATGTGACTTAAGCCAATATCTGAGCAAATTAATAAACCAATCTCTTACAACCGGATCGTTTCCACAAAGTCTGAAACAAACATCTATCAGACCACTGCTAAAAAATAACAAGATGGACCCATCGAAAGTGGAATCATACAGACCAATTTCAAGTATCCCCATGCTTGCCAAAGTAATCGAAAAGTTAGTACAGCGCCAAATCCAACAACATATTGATACGGAAGCCCCACTGGATCCCTCCCAGCATGGGTTCAGAGAAGCACATGGGGTTGAAACCCTCCTCACCAACCTATTTGACCATCTAATATCTGGAACCGACAAAATTCATCAAGGATTCGCCCTTATATTCCTCGACATTGCGGCGGCTTTCGACTCGGTGAGCCACGAGATACTCATACAACGCCTCAGCGAGAAAGGAATTCAGGGAACAGCCCTAAAGTGGTGCAAGTCATACCTGACTAATAGATGGCAAGATGTAAGGTCAGGCTCCACAACCTCCGAACCATTTTTACAAAACCAGGGTGTATCACAGGGCTCGTCACTATCTGCATTGATGTTTAACATCTACATGCAGCCCATATGTGCCCTAGCACGTTCATTCAAAGTCAACTGTCTAGCCTACGCAGATGACATCCTCCTATACATCCCATTCAGGATCAACCAACCAGACCTCTCCTCCCTAACAAGATGTTTTGAGGCAGTAGCAGAATGGTTCAACACACAAAACATGAGAATCAACTACAGTAAAACAGATGTCCTTTTCATCTCAAGGAACCAGGACTTCACCCCTCCACTCTCTTTAAAAATCGGCAACACAGAACTGAAAACCAAACCCACAATCCGCTACCTTGGCGTTACACTGGATCAACATCTGGATCTGAAAACCCACATAAAAAACACAGCAAAAACAGTATACATGAAAATAAGGACCTTAAAACATCTCCGACCGCTACTTGACTTCAGTGACTACCGATCAATCTATCAGGCATTAATATTACCTCATTTCGACTATGCCAACGTAATTCTACACGGTCTCCCTCAAGCAACGATAGCTCCTCTCCAGCTTGCAATGAACACTGCTGCATGAGTACTAACAGGGGCTTCACGGAGAGAGCACATAACGCCAATACTGATGAGCCTCCATTGGTTACCGGTTCAAGCAAGAACCCTCCACAAAGTTCTAACCTTAACATTCAAAGCCTCAAACACTCTGACCCCCACAGCCCTCAGCAAGATGATACATAAAGTACCACAGAACAGAAATAGAAGACCCATGATGCAAAACACCCTAGAGGTCCCAAAAGTAATAACAAAATGCACAAAAGCAACAACAAATAGGGCCTTTACGATTTACGCTCCCAGAGCATGGAATGCTCTCCCCACCTCTATTCGAAACATCACTTACCTAACCCACTTCAGGAAAGCAATAAAGCAGCACCTGTTCACTACATACTACCCTGAATCTAGCCTTAGTAACCATACATATGGCCCCTCAGATAATCACTCATTACAATTAAACAATCAGACTCAGCATGAAAAAGGATAATCAACCGATCGCTCAGAATGTACCCACTGAAATAGAATTAAGATCCCAGTGTAAATAAGATGTGAATATGTTCTACCTGAAACCAGGTACCAGTGTAATACAATGCATAAAGTTATACAATGTACATAGTTTCCCCCAGTTACTTCCAAGTTGATCTCCCTGTTTATTGTAAATACAACTCAAAGTTCCCTGTGTTGTATAGTTGATGTTAAATGTAAACCGCTCTGATCTAAAATAGAGCGGTATAGAAGAACTGTTAAATAAAATAAATAAATAAAATAAATTACTGCCCATGATACCATTGTACTTGAGAGACACTATGCATTTCCTACAAGTGTTGTCAAATGGCCAAGCTGGAAATCTGCCTGCTGAATTGTTTCTGGTTACACTAGATGTGTCGTCTTTATATATGTCGGCAGGCTCTCATTGATCGTCAAGATCTTAGTGACACCATTATTGAATTTATTCGGCAGCTAATGGATCTGGGGATGACTGAATTTTTTCTGTTTTGATGGCAGCTTCTATCAACAAATAAAGGGAGTTGCAATGGGTGCCACGATGGCTCTGTCCATTGTAAGTTTATACATGGCCAATTTTGAACATATTTGGTTAAAGGATTGTCCGTTCCAAGTAAATGTTCATCTGTGGGTTAGATACATAGATGATGTATTATGCTGTGGACAGCTTCCTCTCACTTACTATTGGACTTCCATGGTTGGCCAAATGAATGTGATACCGACATTAAATTCTCCATGTATTTTCATGTGGAACATATTTCCTTTTAGGATGTACTATTCTCAAGATAAGATGTCATCTTTTGACATCGTATACAATAAGCCCATGCACAAACAAGCATTTTTGTACTATTCCAGTGCTCATCCATCACATCTAAAATGTAATTTACCCTTAGCTCTATTGCAGGAACTGCTCTACAAATGCGGAATAAGCAACAATCTCAACATTTGACAATTATTCTAGTAAACTGATTTGTCTGACAAAGTTACAAGCACATTTTAATGATTGTTTGTGGTTACTACAACCTAAGGCTAAGCCTCCCACCATGGATGATAAATTTGTATACTTCATCACTCACTTCAATCCATTAAGCTATAGGCTATCTAAAATAGTCCATTGACATTCTTGTATTTTTCAATTAATACCGGGTTTACAACAATTGAATATTCAAACAGCATACACCAGAAGTCAAAATTTGAAATAGTTACTTTGTCCAGTGGTATTTGGGAGCCACAAATCTGACATTATTCAACAACCAGGTCACAAAAGTTGTGGTCAGTGTTCAGTTTGTTCCATCATGATGGAATGCACCCGGTTTATATATAATGGCCGGTTATATACACATCATCAGGCAACCACATGTACAAGTAGAGGAGTGGTTTATTTTATTCTGTGCCAATGTGGATTAGGATAAATGGGCAAAACACTGATCCATTCATGTTCATTTAATAGAACATCGGAGTAAACACTGCCATCAAGTTGACAGGGCTCCCATGGTGAAACATTGCCAAGCTCACATGTTTTTGAAGATCTACGATACCTTATTGCTCAGCTTTTTCCATCAGTTTATGGTGGCAATTTTGACAAGACACTGATAAAAGTTGAACAACAGTGGATATTCCATCTAAATACCCTGGAACTGAAGGGGTTAAATGATTTCACAGATTGGAAGGCTTGTTTTTGTTTTTTAGCCTGATGTGATCTGGTGGGATTTTTTAAATGTTTTTCAACAATGTTGTTTTACAACACATGGCATTTTTGCTATGGGGTTTTATAACACACGTTCTAGCATAAGACTGGACAGATTATTTTGTATTTGTACCCACATGATAAACAGCTTGTGGGTCTTTTTGGGAGGATCCTTTTGTTTTGTCTTTTTAAAATCAACGGTTGTTTTTTGTGAATGCGATGTATAAATGACGTCACCGGGGAATCCTTATAACCGCGTATGCACAACGTGTTTTCATTTTCGTTTGTTCCCGATGTGCTTGGTTTCCCTGTAACTTTGATAGTTGTATGACTCCCTGAAGAAGCCTGACCGGTGCCGGGGGTCGAGACAGCCTGAAAGAATGGAAACTAAGTAATCTTTGGTCATTTTGCTGTTTTCCTGCTGTGTTAGTGTGAAATTCCAGTGTGTTATACAACATACATAAAGAACCAGAAAAATGCATACAAGAGGTTTTTAGACCATTGATGCTTGAGTTAACCACATAGTTGTTTTATTGTTGGGTTAACTCCCCCTTTTTTTAAATCTTGTTCTATGACTTTAGGGGTTACTGTTGTCTTTTCCTCTTTATGAACAATTATGCTATAGATATTGATGTGTGGTTTTGAGTAAACCTTTTAAGGATTGCCTGAGTAAGGCGTTTATACACATTTGCATTATTTTATTTTGCTCCTTGTGAGGATATAGTGCTTGACTAGTTCATGCTATTAGCACGGGGACACTTTCAGGCTCTTCTACAAGTGGCAGTAAGAGTTCCCACAGTAGGTGCCCATGCAGTTTACCACTTTGAGATGCCACTCACCACAGTAACGGCTGAAGAGATGCCGGGGATATCACAACAGTTTCTGAGAGCCTGCTTCCACTTCTGTGCTAGCTTTTGAAGCTTAACATATACGAGGATAGCACATTTTAGTAAATATGCCCCAATATCTTTATTTATCTATAGATAAATAAAGTTGCAGATGTATAATAAAAATTGCTTAGTGCAAAATCCTCCTATGAATTATCATCTAGGGAAAATATTGTGCTAACAGATAATTGCTATGCTGGACAGAAGGAATTCATAATGAGTAATTATCAGCACTTACGTGAATGCATTAATGGCAACAAGTGGATACACACGTCCCCATAAGATAGCACAGGCCTCCACACTAACCTTTAGTCCCCAATGCCAACTACTGGTATGTTCTTTAGTAAATATGCTCATGTCTTTTCCCAACTCTCTCACCGTCTTGACTCAATATGTTTCCTCCACCCTCGCCAGTCAGATTTCCACCCTGGTAATAGTGTAGAAACTGTTTTGTCAGCTTTCCTTAACGAGATCTACTCTTCACACGACCATGGTGATATCTCAGTGTCGGTGTCTCTGGATCTTTCTGTGGCATTTGATCTTGTGAATCATTCAATCCTTCTCTATAGGTTGTGTGACGCTGGTCTTCGGGGTTTGGTGTATCATTGGTTCCACTCTTCTTTTCTCCAGGTCTTTCTCAGTCACCTCAGTCACCACTACTTCTAACCCAGATTTTCATTGCTGTAGCGTCCCTCAAGGCTCAGTTTTGGCACCCCTCCTATTCAACATTTTCCTTGCACCACTCGCTTTGCTCATTCAGCAATCGGGAATATCAGCATATTATTATGCCAGTGATATTATTATTCTCCATCATACAAGTCCCTCTCAACCTGATCTTTCTCCTCTCAATACCTGTCTTTTCCAAGTCTCTGACTAGCTAACTGCCAACTGTCTTCACCTTAAGAACATAAAAAATGCCATACTGGGTCAGACCAAGGTCCATCAAGCCCAGTATCCTGTTTCCAACAGGGGCCAATCCAGGTCACAAGTACGTAGCAGTTTCCCAAAAAGACACACAGGTTCCATAATGCTTGCATTGGTTATGGGGAAAGCAGTGGATTACCCAGATTCTCATTAATAATGGTTTATGGACCTTTCCTCCAGGAACTTGCCCAAACCTTTTTTAAACCAAGCTACATGAACAGTTTTTACTACATCCTCCAGTAATGAATTCTAGAGTTTGATTACGTGTTAAGTAAAAACTATTTTCTCTTATTAGTCTTATATGGGTTAGACTATAACTTTATTGCATCTCCCATATTCTTTCTACATTTGATGGCATAAACAATCAATCTACATTTACCTGTTCCACTCCATTCATTAATTTATAGACCTCTATCATATTTTCTCCTCTTGTCAGTTCATGAACCAGCTGCTCCAAGAAGCAGTCATTTGTTTTATCTAGAAACTTTATCTCTCTAGCATGTCCTGCCATGACACTGATCCAGGGGTAATTGAAATCACCCATTATTTTTACTGTGCTGTAAATATTGTTAGCATCCCTGATTTCTTTGAACATTTCATCATCCATTTATTCATTCTGGCCAGGCAGTCGATAGTACACCCCCACTGCCATCACCTTCCCCTTTTTACATGGAATTTCAATCCATAGAGATTCTACAGCAAATTTTGTTTCCTGCAAAACTTTAATCCTTTCTGACTCAATGCCCTCTCTAACATAGAGCGCAACCCCTCCACCAATTTGATCTACTCTATCATTGTTATATAATTTGTACCCAGGTATCACAGTGTCCCACTAGTTGTCCTCCTTCCACCAGGTCTCTGAGATTCCAATCATATCTAACCTTCCTCCTTCCACCAGGTCTCTGAGATTCCAGTCATATCTAACCTCTCATTTATTTTATTTTATTTATTTATTTATTTAACAGTTTTTCTATACCGCTCTATTTTAGATCAGAGCGGTTTACATTTGACAGCAACTATACAACACAAGCACTTTGAGTTGTATTTACAATAAACAGGGAGATCAACTTGGAAGTAACTGGGGGAAACTATTTACATTGTATTTACACTGGTATATGATTTCAGGCAGAACATATCTACATCTTATTTACACTGGGAGTCTGAATTCAATTTAGGGAGTACTTCTGAGGGAACAGTTGATTATCCTTTTTCATGCTGAGTCTGATTGTTTAGTTGTAGTGAGTGATTGTCTGAGGGGCCACATGTATGATCACTAAGGCTGGATTCAGGGTAGTATGTGGTGAACAGGTGCTGCTTTAATGCCTTCCTGAAGTGGGTTAGGAAAGTGATGTTTCGAATAAAGGTGGGGAGGGCATTCCATGCTCTAGGTGCATAAATTGTAAAGGACCTATTTGTTGTTGCTTTCGTGCATTTCGTTATTACCTTTGGGACCTCTAGGGTGTTTTGCATCATGGGTCTTCTGTTTCTGTTCTGTGGTACTTTATGTATCATCTTGCTGATAGCTGTAGGTGTCAATGTGTTTAAGGCTTTGAATGTTAAGGTTAGAACTTTGTGGAGGATTCTTGCTTGAATCGGTAACCAATGGAGGTTCATCAGTACTGGTGTTATGTGCTCTCTCCGTGAAGCCCCTGTTAGTACTCTCGCAGCAGTGTTCATTGCAAGCTGGAGTGGAGCTAGCGTTGTTTGAGGTAGACCGTGCAGGATTACGTTGGCGTAGTCGAAATGTGGTAATATTAGTGCCTGATAGATTGATCGGTAGTCGCTGAAGTCGAGTAGTGGTCGGAGATGTTTTAAGGTCTTTATTTTCATGTATACTGTTTTTACTGTGTTTTTTATGTGGGTTTTCAGGTCCAGTCGTTGGTCCAGTGTAACGCCAAGGTAGCGGATTTAACTCTTATTTAACTCTCATTTAACTCTCCCATCTAATTTCTTAGACTTCTAGCATATGCATACAAGCAGTTCCTATGTTACTTATATAGCCACATATTCTCGTTCTATGTAATCTGTTACCTTGTTCTATGTTCTTTGTAAACAGTTGTATAATACTGTCAGTTATGTTACAAGTAAACCGTCTTGAATTGTAGAAAGACGGTATATAAAAACTATTAAATAAATAAATATTTTATTCATATTAATCGGTAGCCAGGGGTAACTTGGAATCCTTAAGCTCTGTCTGCTCTGTACTTAAGGGCATTTGGGTTACTTTTGTCTTTATTGGAATATTCCCAGATACCACCGCTATACACCCTGATACTAAACAGTTAGCATTGGGACGTTCTGAGGGCAGTACCCGGGGATAACCAGTCTGCAGCAATATTCCACCACTGTCCGGTTATCCCTCAGTGGCAAAAGTTAGGTAGAGCAAAAAAACCAGCCATATGATTTACTCAAGGACGTGTGTGCCCCTCTGTAGTCCCAGTTCTTTCCCACTCCCCTATTCCTTTAGTATCTTTCCTCCTCTACCTTGGTGTAATTCTCGACTCTGATCTTACATTTCACAACCACATCTCACAACTAACTAAGCAGTCCTTTTATTACCGCCGTCACATCCGTGCCATCCATCCATTCCTCACATTCCAAGCACTAACTACTCTTCTTCTATCACTAGATATGTCCTGTCTAGACTTCTATAACCTCGTGCTTGCTGGTGTCCCCCAGTTCCAGCTGCACAGACTTCAATTAAGTCAGAAAACAGCAGCCAGAGTTATTACACACACCACATGCCGTGAACATGTCATCCCCTTCCTCTGTGAGCTCCATTGGCTCCCTGTAGAATACCACATCCGGTACAAACTCCTTACACTTGTACATCAAGCCATTTCAACTCATACTCCACAATATTTAGTGGATCTTCTCCAATTCCACACTCCCACTTGCAGCCTTTGCTCAGTACATATCAATCGCCTCCACCTTCCATCTCCCTCTCGTGCACATCTCCAATACACACGCCACTCAACTTTCTTCTTTCTTGGCCCGCGCCATGGAACTCCTTCCCCACTGCACTCCGAATGGAGCAGACCTACTCTATATTTAAGTCCTTCCTAAAACCTCATCTCTTTTCTTCTGCCTTTGATCTCCCAGCATCTGTCTCCTGACCTTCTTATTATTTCTGTTGTCTGACTCTCCTGTCATGAATAATTGAGCCTCTCCCTTTCCTGTCTTATATTGTAGTTCCTTTCCTCTCTTCTTTCTTCGGCTTCGGCTGCATTATTTAGTTTACAAATTGTACACCACCATGATGTTACGAAGGAGCAGTATATCAAGTAATTCAATAAACATAAACATGTCTCAATCCTCTTGTATCACTTGGACAGCACCATAGTCAATGTGGATTGTGTCCCCCACATGGGGAAAAGGACAATACTAAAGCAGGGGTTCTGGAGACTAAGCAAAATGAGCATACAGGTTATGGGCTGCCTGCCAGCTAACACCTCTAGCACATGGGGTCCACATAGGCCATAAGGTCTTTTTCTGCCATCATGTTTCTAAGAAGCACCCCCTTGGCCTACCATATAGAAAGCCCACCCCTCTGGCCTACTATTCCTTATTCTTAAAGGATTTTGAGAGATGATAGCACAGGTTGTCAACAGAGACTGCGAGGCTTGGAGTGAATAAATTGCTTTCTTCTGTGCACAGTAGAGAGGTAATTGTAGAAACAATTTCTTTAATACAACAGTATTTTAAATACAGAAATCACCTTTTATAAAATTGCTTATGTTTTGTGTCCATAGAGCACCACTTTGTGCCTACTTTAATATGCAATACAAAAGGTACTCCAGAAGGAGGAGTTGAGCGTAAGTACAGAATAACACTCACACATAAACATAAACTTGTGATTTCATGTCCCTAGATTTGTGCTGGTTCTTGAGGTACATAGTGTAAGGGAATACATGCATATACTTTCCCTTAAACTCTAAAAGAGAAGCTAAAACTAAGGAGCAGGAAGCAAAATTGACACACACAAGCTTCTAGAGAGCAGAGAATACACATGGAAGTTAAAATAGGTGCCTTCAAACAATTATTTATTCATTTGGGGAATTTTTACTGTAAATGCTGATTCCAACTCTTCATTTTTGCCGTTTTTTTGTTTATTCTCAGTCTTACCCAGCAAGGGTTCCACTCCAAAATGGTACCAGCCATCGAGACCACCGGCACAGAAATGACTGGGGGTTCAGTTGAGACTTGTATGGAATCAGGTAAAAATTGCGGGTGGGAGAAATGGAGGACAAGCCAGGTGGGTTTTTGTAAATTTTGTCACCTGGGTTTAATTGGTGAAGGACAGAGAAGAAAATAAAGACAGAAGAACAGAAAATACAGTTGTTGTGCTTTTTCTTTCTTTTCAAAATGAAGCAAAATGAATTACGCCCGTCATTGATATTTCCTGTTTCATTTCAAATGAAAGTGCATCCCTAGCTCCTCACACCAGTCCTGCCCACCACCATCCAAAGAATAAACCTGGATGTGAGAACAGTTAGAAGATGAAAGTCAAGATGATGTGAGCTTTCTTTCGTTGCCAACAGGGTGTACCTTCGTGTTTGCGTCCCCCTTCCCCCTTACTCCATAAACCATTGAACATTCCTCACTTAGAAACTATAGAAAGTGATTTATTTCAGAATCCAGCACACGCACCACAAATTCCATCTATTGATTTCACTGTTATGTTATGACTGGAATTCCCTTCCACTCAAAGGCCGTCACTTTTGCCTCCTAAGACCTCATTTCAGCCCAGTGAAACACAGATTATTCTGGGAAGTAAATTCACGTCTACAGACTCCATCATGACAGATGTACAAATGGATCACTTATACATTTGATATGTTTCTATGTTTATTTATTTATTTATTTTTATTTATACGCAGGCTTGATATACCGCCCAAGACCAGAGCATCAGGTCGGTGTACAGAAAAAAAAAGCAGGCTGCTAGCAAATTAAAGGAGGAAAGTAACGCCATTCAGTGACAGGAAAGAACTAGAGAGACATAGATAGAAAGATAGAAAGGACAGCATCACATGACTAGAAGGCTAAACACTGAGGTAAGGGTGTGGGGGGGTGGGTGGAATGTAGTATCGGAACCATTGTACCTGTCATAAGGATGCTGGGAGATCAAAAGCCTGGGAGAAAAGATGGGTTTTAAGGAGAGCTTTGAAGTGCGGGAATGAGGACTCGTTGCGGAGCGAGTGAGGGAGGGAATTCCAGAGGACGGGAGCTAGGAAAAAGAATGCGGAATGACGGGTGAGTTCAAGATGAGCCTGGGACAGAGAGGGAAGAAAAAGACGATTGGTATGGGAAGAACGGAGGAGACGGGGAGCGGGCTGATGATAGAAAAGATCGGATAGATATTGAGGAACACCAGTGTAAAGAACTCTGTGGGTAGTGATGAGATACTTATAAACGAACCGGAATTTAACGGGAAGCCAGTGGAGGGAGAGAAGGCAGGGAGTGATGTGGTCAAAAGGGAAGGAGAATGTAATTAAATGAGCAGCAGTGTTTTGGAGGAGTTGAAGACGATGGAGTTGATGTTGAGTCTGATGGCAAAATATAGCATTCAAAAAGTGAAGGGTCTAATAGTATTGTTTTCAAACTCTCGTACATTTTCCTAATTTTCTTCAATATGTTGCAAATGCAGTTTTATAAGTGATTCCTGAATGTAATACAATATTTTTCATTCAGAAAACACCTTTTATAAATTTTTAGGAAAGCGATCTGGGAGCAGAGATGAGTAAAGCTCTGTGATATTATAAAGCATGGGACCCTGTTAATGTAGTGCTTTATGGTGTGGTCCCTAATGCATGATAGCGCTCAAAACCATAGCAACACCACTACATAAAATGTCAGGTGCATGGAAAGCATGTTACGGGTGGTTAATGTGGTGCACTCTGCCCTAATGCAGCCTAAACATAGCATTTTGGAATGCTCTCATTGAGGAGCTAAAATTTGTCATTGAAGCTTTTGCCAGTGAGAGGCAACTTTCAGACATATTTCTATAGGCAAACATATGATTAGCATGCTTTTAGAATTCCCCACGCCCCAGAAAAAGTAAGGGTGCTTGCATTGTTCACAGTGCATATGCTTTTAGCCATGCAATACAAGAGGTAGGATTGGCAACGGAATGGAAATTGAATACAGGGATTTCATCTTTATTCCTCACACACATCTATAAGGCTTCATCTGTAGATTTATGCAAGAGTTAACATGTCGTCACCAGACAGAGTTCACACATAAATAATTTTTTATTGTGGACCATCCAAACTTACTGTAGCACTCATTGGATGTAGAATACCTTTAGTATGCATAGATTTTTTCATTGATCAGCTAACGTATATATAAGCAATTAATTCAACAGATTCAACTCCAGATTCGTACTATATATAGAAAGATGTGGCACTTATCTTTCTGCATCAGGATTTGTATTCTTGCATAAGAAATACCGAGCATGTCAACTTCCGTTGACATTGTCACCAGCAAGTTGTGATCAAGTGACAATAATGTGAATATCAACAGTGTTCTTTATCTAATGAGTGCTACATTAAAGTTTGATGGTCCACAATAAATATTATTTATGTGGCAGAGCTCTGTCTGGTGAAGATATTTGAGATCTAGAATCTGGTTTTGATTGAGATTGGTGATAAAGTTTTCATGTCTGCATTGATCCAAGAAAAACTGGATTGATTTCTGTGTTGTAATATAATTTATCAAAACTCCATAAGAATTATTGACAAAGTGGATCTAAGTGGTCTCGGGAGTTGAATATTATCATATGTCTGAACATAATACTAAGACCCTTATCCATTCTTTAGTCACCTCCCATCTAGAATATTGCATCCTCCTCTTCACTGGTCTTTCTCTTAATCATCTCTCCTCACTTCAATGTGTTCAAAGCTCAGCTGCATGGCTAATCTTTGGCCAATATCACTATGCGCATGTAACTCCTCTTCTCAAGTCACTTCACTGGCTTCCTATCCATTTCCGTATCCAGTTCAAACTTCTACTACTGACCTACAGTATCTCTGCTTACAGAGAAGTACTATTTTCCCCTCAAAATTTGTTTCCTCAAAGCTCCCTTTACCTCTTTGCTTCTCAGACTATAGATTATTGGATTTAATATTGGGTTAATTAAGCATAAAAATATGGAAAAACCTCTCACATCTGCAAAACCTGAATCTGATTGTGAATATGTAAGCATGGCAGTCCCATAGAATAAGGTAACCACAGTAAGGTGAGAGGAGCAGGTTGAGAATGCCTTGCTTCTTCCTTCCCTGGAATTCATCTTCAATATGGTGGATATAATATAAATGTAAGAGGAAAAAATGGTCAGGAATGGTATGAGCCCAAAAACCAGAACTGCTATGTGAAGTATTATGTCATTCAAAGAAGTGTCAGTGCAAGACAGCTTCAGTAGGGGCAGAAGGTCACAGACAAAGTGATGGATTACTCCGGACCTGCAGAAAGGCAAATTTATTACAAATCCAACCTGTCCAAACTGCAACACAGCAGATGTAATCCAGGAACCTATGGCCATGTGAACACATCTTTTATTGCTCATAACAGTGGAGTAACGCAAGGGATTGCATATTGCAACATAGCGATCATAGGCCATAATACCAAGAAGCATGCATTCCTCGCTGCCAAATAAAAAGAAGAAATACATTTGTAAGATGCATCCCATGAATGAGATGCTTCCATCCTCAGCCAAAAGATGCACCAGCGTTCTTGGGATTGCAACAGTTGCGAAACAGATCTCCACAAAGGATAAATTCCTGAGGAAGAAGTACATGGGGGCGTGAAGGACGGGCTCCACTGTGAGGATGGTAAAGACAAGCAGGTTTCCCATCACTGCGAGGATGTAGAGGAGAAAAAGCAGCACAAAAAGGAATTGCTGAATCTGGGGAGACTGGTCCGAGAATCCCAAAAGTATAAATCCATTTACAACAGTCTGATTTTCCAATGCCATTCCTTCTCTGGTCAACCTGAAGTAGACATAGAGGTAGTTATCTTAAGTCCTCACTGAGATTTACAAGTGGAACATATACACATGTAAATCACATCCATGTGTAAATGGCCATTTTGGAAAGAATCCAATTTACATGTGGATGCCCATAGTTCATATACGTTTTATGAGAATGTCTTGGGTATGGTCTGGTAATAATTGGGTGGGACAACAATCTAGTCATGTATAAGTAGGTTTTTAAAAAGAGTGCATTTTGGCCAGCCCTTTACATGAAGGAATATGGGGTTATCCTCCTTAATTCCCCAATGTCTATTTCCCACATCTATATTGAAATTATCGAGTTTTCTGTGGTAAGAGCATTGGCATGTCTAAGTTTGCAAAATGACTCAGATACATATGTAAGTGCCGACAATGGTATATGCACGTTGTGAAATAGCAGTACGTAACACTTATAAATGGTTGGGTTTCCTGCACTCATCTCCACACGTACATTTCAGTAATGGCACCTCCTGCTACATGTGTATAGCAATCTTCATGCATTCCTGCACTTTCGCCTATTATTTAAAAAGCACGTTCGGTTTGAGGGTCAGAGACAATGACGTCACACATGCACAACCTCGCTTCTAAAACTGACATAGTTTGACAAATGTTTTGAATTTGGTACGGCTTCAGTTGCATAATCAGCGTTTCTGAAATGTGCCTTCATGGCTACAGGTTGCTAACACGTTGCTCAAAGGGTGCAGGAATGCAGTAGCCACATTGTTTTAGGAGAATGCAGCAAATGTTGCATCATCAATTTACTGTATCTTTCGATTGTATGCCAGAGGCAAGCATCTGCAGTTCCCTCAGTGGCCACAAGGGATAAGCCTAATGGCTAAAGGAGAATGCAAAGATGGCCATGGGGTGTAAAACCAGTATTATGGGGAAGGCCCCAGTTCTGTAGATGAATCAGGAGGATAAGAGGATACTGACCATATACTGAAAATTGTCTTAAGATCCATTAATCGCACTTATTATGTAATCCTGTCAAAATTTTAATGCATACATGCTGTTGACCTCCCCTAATCTAACCTACCCACAGCAATGCCTTATTATCATTTGCTGCAATCCAAACATGGAATCCATGGAATCCAAACATGCTTTAACTGAATTTCATGAGAGACATTTCAGATAACCCATATCATGCAGAGCAATATTTACCCAGATACAGGCCTTTGAATGTTGCCACATCTTAGATTGGCCCATCACGTTTTAGCTGCTGGGATATACTGGTCACACCCCCCAACAGCTAATACAGAAGTTTTGCAATTAATTTGCATTCGTCTGGCAATTTAGAAAAGGGACCCTTAGTCATGAAGGGTCATTTTCTCTGCATGAAAAATTGTAAGTGTTCTCTGGATGGTGCCGCTGAATATTCCCAGACCACAGGAAAGACGCCTGGTTAAAACTAAGACAGTCTGTGGGCAGAGCAGGGCCGGGCGTGCAGCTATATGTTGCAAAGCAGATAACTAAACTACGTAAAGTAAGGACAGGTCAAGGCTTTCCGAACTATTTGTTTTCGCTATCTAATAACTCCTTTAACTAGCTAGTATACTAATTGCTCTGAGCAGTTTCTCCAAATGGGTTAGTTTTGCACATACCATGACAGTCGTGAACCTCACTACTAAGCCAGGGTATGTGGAGTATGATTTCAGTCTCTAAAATTTACTGCTTATGCTCGGCATAGTACTTGCTCTGTCTGATGAAACCAGATATTCAGCACCAGATGCCAAAGAAGCTCAGATGTTGAATATACAGTTCATTTTGAAATGATAGTCACCAGGTTCTTTAAAAGCACTGACCAGCATTGCAGAATATTGAAATATAGATTCCACCCTTGTAGTAAGTATCTTTCAATAGAGATATTTTCATTGATAAGAGGAGAAAAGATTTATGAAGAAAGTGTTTTCTTTGCTGAGAAATTGTCTGAGGTGCTCCAACCGTTGTCAGATCTTTTCCTTCTTACCTTGTGACAACAGCTGTTCTTCTCAGACTTCTTATTACCTAAGCAAATGAGAAAATGTAAAAATTACTATGCAGAACTGGAAAATATCCTTCAGTACAGTTTTTTTTCTTTTTAATGACAAAAGGGCAAAAGAACAGTCCTTGAGATTTAATCCATTATCTCAGAAGTACCATACAGCTTTTTGTTCCAGTATTGCTTTTTTTTAACTGGTCCTCGTGCCTGGACCCTCACTCTGGAATATCCTCAGGAAAAGGGCTACATCTAAGTGAGGAATAGCTCTGACTATGAGAAATCTCCATGGTAAGGAAGGTTATGCTGGATAATAATGAAATGTTTCAAGCAAAGATTATTAAGTCACTGAGTCTCTTTGCTTAAGAACTGCTCACAAGTTAAAATGAGTCACTTTAGAAGACACAGATTCCCATCCAAGCCCAGCTGACCTCCCCCCCCCCCCGAAAATGGAACACAAAATTAAAACAAATGCATCAGCATTCAATTTTCAATGCACCAACCAATCCTATATTTTTAAAATGTATTGGATGAAATTGCAGGGTTATAACCCACCTTTAAAAACCCACCTTTTTTTACAACACTTCTCTTAAATCAATATTTCCCCTCCTCTCACCCCATTATCTCAACTCAGCAATAATAGTTAAATGATGATGTCAGACCGTTCCACCTTATGATATTTCACTGTATATACCTGCTCTGTTAAGTGTTATTTATGACATGTCTCTATACCCACTCAAGATCTCTAGTCTGATGTAATTGCTTTTATTTAATTATTCATATGCTATTCCCCAGATAATCCTTGTTTTATTCCCCTGTTGCCTGTCACTTGGACAAGTTCTCTAAATCTGAGTGTATTTTGTTTAATGTAAACCGCACTGATGTCAAATAGCGCGGTATATAAGAGCTGTTAAATAAATAAATAAATAACCCTGGACTCTCTTGTTCAGTTTTTGTTTTGTGTCATCAACTCAATACTGACTCCTGGCAACCCAGCAGTCTCTGGGTTTTCTTGGCAAGGTATGAGCAGAAGTAGATTGCCAGGTCTTTTCTCCTGAGGTGACAGAAAGTAAAGCGACTTGCCCAAGATCATAAGGAGTGCCACTTGTTCAGTTTTATTGGTCTAATATATTCATTCCTATTCCTCTTTCATGAATCCTTAAATCAATTTATTCTTTTGTATTTTGATCTCATGCACCATATTCCATTTAAGATTTCCTAATCTTTCATTCCTATAATCTCCAAACCATGAACCTTTGTATTTAAATAGTTGCGGGACTTCATCTGAATCTAGCCTTGATTATTATTACTGAACTATTTCAATCTAATTCATGTTGGTGCTTACTCGTTTTTCCTTCCTTCTTATAAAAATGTGTAAAAGCAACCTCTGTACAATGTTCCCTTTAAAATTATGAGAGTTCACCACTTACAGTTTTTACTGAGGTGTTGATAGTGAGGGGCAGGAAGGTCCCTTTGCCGTCCTGCAGCATTTGGCCTTGAAAACACAATATTTCTGCTTCACAGGTGATGGCAGCAATACGGGTGGCGGACTCTCGTGCATCTAAGCGGAAATGTTGTCTCTGTGTTCTCAAAAACTCATGTCCTGCATCATCTTTTCTGAAATCTTGTGTTGAAAATGATCCAGTTAAACACATTGTGGTCCACAAAATATCTAACTAGATAATGAAACGTATTGGAAAGTTGTGATTAAACAGATTCTATTGTCTTTTTGTCTGTTATATTATTGGGCAAAAAAAATGACAACTTGCTAAAGAAAAGTACCTATGTCCTCTGGAAATTTCATATACTGCAACAAAGCTAGCTTCTTCTCTACAACTGCATATTTATAGCACCAGCATCCACCTCGTCCTCCACAGAGACAGAAAGAAGTCTCAGCAGAAAATTACCAGCCTTGCAATTATCTTTCTGTATAATTTTTTCCCTGGATGTTAATTATTGATAAGATTGTGTGTGCAGCAGTTTTTATTAGGAAAGAAAGCAAATTTTATGTATGGAACTTATTCACTGAGGGTCTAATTCTGCAAAGTGACTAGCGGCGGGACATCCAGACCCGTTAGCTGCCTGAACTATATGCTGTCTCTGGTTCCCCCTGAATGCACAGAGCCACTGTGCATGTTGTGCGGAGGGGGGTGGCATGCTGCTGTAGAGTGGGTGGAGCATGGACAGTGGGTGGAGACTCTCGGACATACAGGACCGATTCTGGTCATCGCCCTTTATGTCCGGGGATCGCCGGGGGGGATGGAAGTGGAATAAGCGCTGGCCACCCCTACAGATCAGTCATCCAGCCCTCCAGCAGTGACTGCAGTAAGCAGGTTGAGTTCCTGCCACCCAATCCAGGCCCCAACTGCCATCTTCTGGGTCTGGCAGTGGGGAAATGGGGGATCCAAGGCAGCAGGCAGGTTGTGCCTTAGGGAGGATGTCCCTGTGGTGATGCATGGGCACGCCGGTCCATCTCCCAGGTTTCAATCCTGCACCCATGGAAATGACTGGCTCCCATGCTGCAGAATTGGGTCCTAATGGGCCTGCCAGATGGCCCGGATGTGCTCCTATAGTAATCGGGCTCTAAGGAGGTCATTTTAAAATGTGTTAGTGGTGATTTGGACATCTAAATCATGGAGACATCCGAGGATCCATTTTACAACTGATTTTAATGATGTCTCCTGTGCGAGTACGCCCAAGTATGCAGGAGGCATGATGGAGGCATATCTGGGGAGGTGCAATGGAGTTAGACGTCAACCTTTAGATTTCAGAAAGGTTGTAATGTCTCTGACACAATCCACATAGGCATCATGAAAGTGCTTGTTTTAGCCATAAAACATGCAGAGGGTATAGAGAAGATGGAGAGTTAAGTGACTAGCCTAAGATCACAAGGAGCAGTGCTGGGATTAGAATCCTGGCCGCAACCCATTTCTCTTACGATTAAGTTATCAGACATCCCCGTTCTGGAGATGTCTATATGGACGTCTCTATAGACATCCATATTGGCCACGGACATGTTTGTGAAATGTGCCTGAATTTGGACGTGCCTTCTTTTTTTTCAGATATTCTGACTTGGGCGTCTTAGGTTGTGTGCTAATGGTTAGTTCAGTTTACCATGCACTAAGCATTACTGCACAACTGCATTGTGAAACGTCCCATGCTACCAGCTTAGCATGTGATGGGGTGGTGAATGGATGGATTAGGGGCAGAGTGTGAACTTTGACAGCACATTGAAGTTAGCATGGGAATCAGTGTGGTAATTGGGAATATTGCCATTAGCGCGGGGACACTTTCAGGCTTTTCTACAAGTGGCAGTAAGTGTTCACAAGTTAGGTGCCCATGCAGTTTACTGCTTCAAGGTGCAACTCACCACAGTCACTGCTGAGGACATGCCAAGGGTGTCTGAACAGTTACTGGGGTCTACTTCCTCTCCCAGATAGCTTTTTGTAGCTCAACATATGCTAAAATAGTGCATTGCTGAGTGCAAAATCCACCCATTAATTATCATCCAGGGAAAATATTGTGCTATGCTGGAGGGACATATGGATGCTGGACAGAAGGAATTCATAATGGATAATTACCAACGCTACCACGAATGTAGTTGTTGGCATGGCTGCCCTTAACACCACTTCAAGGACTGGTGGTAAGTGCAGTAGGGGGCCAGTTAGTGTGATTAAGCTTGTAATCACTGTACTAATAGCAATGAGTGGATGCACAAACCCCCATAAAATAGCACAGGGCTCCACACTAAGCTTTTGTCCCCAAAGCACACTACTGGCATGCCCTTTAGTAGATATGTCCATGTCTCATTCCTATCCTGTTCAGGCCCCTCACTGACCTGTTAGCATGGGATTTTTAGTGCATAGCCCTGCACTGTCCGCTCAGAGTGCACACCATGCACTAAACCCCACATTAATGCTTAGTAATGTAAACGTGCCCCTAAGTTTATGGTTTATGGACCTTTCCTCCAGGAACTTGCCCAAACTTTTTTAAACCCAGCTACATGAACAGTTTTTACTACATCCTCCGGTAATGAATTCTAGAGTTTGATTACGTGTTAAGTAAAAAAATATTTTCTCTTATTAGTCTTATATGGGTTAGACTATACCTTTATTGCATCTCCCATAGTCTTTCTACATTTGATGGCATAAACAATCGATCTACATTTACCCGTTCCACTCCATTCATTAATTTATAGACCTCTATCATATTTTCCCCTCTTGTCAGTTCATGAACCAGCTGCTCCAAGAAGCAGTCATTTGTTTTATCTAGAAACTTTATCTCTCTAGCATGTCCTGCCATGACACTGAGGTCCAACAAACGAGCACGAGCCACGTGCCACACAACAAACCCAGTAAAAGGCGTGGAGGCAAGGAAGGAACTATTTATTACCACTCTTGTATTACAAAGCCAGGCCCGACACAGGCCGTGTTTCGCTTATGTCTTCTTCAGGGGCTTATGGCTACAACATAAAAACAATATTAAAAACATTCATAATCTGTACACACAAATCATAAATGTAAACATATTAAAATAAACAATTAAAGCACCTAACAAACTATTGGACACATCAATAAAACATTTAAAATGTTATTAAATGAATATAAATAATTAAATAATTAATACAGTACAGCAAAAAAACTACCTAAAAACATAAAAAATTAATAAAAAATGAATTAAACATATCTAAAAGGTACTGCCTCCCATGATTACATAAATACCAAATGATACATATCTATGAATAATAAATAAATAATGCCATAAAAACGTAACAAAGTACTAAACTGTTGAATTGTACACACCAAATAGGTACTGACATATCATAAAACAATATGTATTTAAGAATTATAAATACACAGATAATATTAAAACAACCAATAATATTGAAACATAGACAAACAACTAAAATGAGAATCAATATAACCTGTGTTCATAATATTCATTACCTTTACCCGTGCAATATGCCACATTAAAAATGCTAAAAGAAAAAAGGGGAAAAAAGACTAGTATAAAGAGGTGCACCCATAACAATATCACATTATATAAAAATTATTGATTAAATAACATATAGTAAAAAGTTATAATAATAAAGTAATATTAAACAAAAAAATAGATCCAAACTAGATGGATTAACCAAACCCAAAGGAACCCAGGAAAAACGCAACAGGAACCTAGATGTCCTATCTAATCTCAAACTCTTACCTCTGCAATTGATGTCCTAAAACTCAATACTGTCGGCACTAAGGCACAACAGTACTAAGAATGTCCACAAACCGGTATTCACTGCAATATAAATGCATGAAATTTTTAGCCAAAGGAAAAAGAATCCATGTACCACTCCATAACTCCTTGCTACCGAACAATTACTGTTCATCCTTAAAACCTCTCTTCAAACCACATCATCATGATGACCGTTGCAGCCAGCACACTTTAAAGACCATGGAATACATGCTCCTTTATCAAAATTAATGCTTTTTTTGAAATAACGAAAATACATGCTTCTATGTCCTTAAAAACAATGTAATATTCTTTAAACTAACTACCTTAAAACGTCAGGGCGGTAATTGTACTTTAAAACAACTGCCCTGAAATTACATCATGCAGAAACATTGTTTTTTAAAAATCCTTAGCCTTAAAAGAAAACCAAATGCACAAGTTAAGGTGCCTTACTTTTTCTATCCAATCCAACCTGTGCCCAGACACAGATTACACAGGTACACTAAAAAATTTTTTTTTTAAACTGCCTCTAATGTTTCGATTGATTTTTACGTTTTTTGGTGCGCTGAATCCAAATCTGGTAACCAATTTGCTCCATCACGTACAGATTTTTTGCTACATTGGGTTAGCAGTTTGAGGTGAACGTTTCAGATTGAGTGCGATCGAGATAAATGTTTCTTGGATGAATTCTTTATACTAATTGTTTAGTAGTTATTCAAATAAGAATAAAGAAAATTGTAACAAGGCAGCACATAAGAATAGAGTAATGTCAACAAAACACACTGTGATGGTAGCAAAATTGTCTGCACTTAAAACAGCCACATACATGTGCACAAACATTGAGCATATAAGAGTGAGGTTAGACACAAAGCAAAGCAAAGAAATGTGCAAAAAATGTTGTACAGGTATGTATGTAAGAATAGAAAACGCAAACCGCACCATTGCAATACATGAAGACAAACACCCGATGGTGTGAAAATAAAATTCTAATAAATGAGATCCGACACTGTGGTAATAACTAGCAAATTTTTATTTCAAAGTTTAGTAAAAACACGATATTTGTCAACACAGTTTAGATTTTAAAGTCATTCTTGGGTCAATCAATCTCCTGGTGGGCCCGTTTCTTCTTCCCCCGAATGCTTCTCTTGGTGCGCTGCTTGGCGTATTTTTCATCTGGGGTTTCCCGCAGCAGCAACCAGCAGAAATCAGCCATCATAGTGGTGTTCCATCTTCCTTGGTACCTTCTCTCTGCGTCCTTGATGTCCTGGTGAAACCTTTCACCTTGTTCTTGAGCCATCACAAATACACAGCACTGCAAACTACAACTGTAGTGAACCACTTTGGAATAAAGCTGGATTACGACTGAGCAAACAAAAGGTAATAATGAACTTGCAAGAAACTGAAATTTGACAGGAATGTTCATGTCGCAACCACCGTGTTTGAGCGAGCGAACGAGGCGAGGCGAACAGGAAAGAACATGCGCCAGCGCGAGTACTGGATTTAGCCCCCCGCCTCCCAATTGTCCTGTTAATGTATAAAATGAATACAAAACACTCTAAAATATCATGAGGGGGTGTTTCTAGTTAGTTAACCATTACAACCTCTATTTTGGGACAAGAAAATAAACTGCAGTCGGCTAAAAAGAAATTATGTGAACATTCCTTATATGGGTAAGAAATCTAATTTTGCAAGAAAACGTGACGTGATGGAACATTTTGGCTATTTTTCCTGGATTCAGCACCCCAAAATCTATAGGAATCAGTTGCAAAACTGGAGGCAGTTTTTTGGTAGTGTACCTGTGTTATTATTAAAACCTCGTGTGCATATGTCCTCCGAAATCTTTACCATTCACAACCCATGATAGAAGACTCATACTGCTATCATTTGCAAGGTGAATTGCCCCGAAGTATAATTGCCGATATCAACAGTCATACTAAAAATAACAACCATCACGAACTTACCAAAATGTTGCTATCTCAAATAGTACATTCATTAGAACACAAAGCATTCGCTCTCTTCCTGCACAACTTCTAAAAAACGCCCGCAGCTGCGCGTTTAAATAAAGGTTACAAAAACCGCAGGAGAAAACAGTGACGTCATACACTTACGTTTTTTTCAAAACATCCATTGTATCTCTATCTAACCTTACGGATTCTTTGTTCATAGGCAAAGGACCGCCAAAAAATTCCTCACTGTGCAAAAAGAAAAGACTATAAACAATAGCTATATGCAATTTTTTGTATTTTAAAAAGGATCAGATAATATAAATTACATCCAAATCCAATATCTGCACTGATGATTCGATTCCAAATCTATCTCTTTGCCAATGTTCTTATCATCTTTCAAGGAAATCTACTATACCGTGCTATGAGCATGTTCTATTTTCATTAGAGAAATACTGATAAATCTTCTTCCATATTCAACCCATCTGGGTGTAAACTATTGAGTTGGAAAATATAGCGCTGTTCTAAACGTGCTGTGGTTCTCTCCAGATCTCCTCCTCTCCAGTTTAACTTAACTTTTTTAATGATGAAAAATTTTAAATCCGCAACCTTATGATTATATGCTATCCAATAAAGCTATTAAAAACATATATATGGTACAATGAATATAATATTAAATAACTAAAAACGGTAAAATAAGAGGACTATGCAAAATTAAAAAAGGAGATAGAGCAGGAGAAAATCAGTAGAACTTATATATTCATATCATGAGGATATGATTTGTAACATGAACTTAAATAAATAATTAAAAATGGTGAATGGAAACCCAATGGAACCTAGCACTATATTGGATGTAAAATGGACACAGCCAATTTTTCAAATTGGATCCCGAGGGATCAAAGACCTTAAAAAATAAATGAATAATTAGTACATAAAAACCACATAGACAACTCTAATGTTTTAATACAGATTAAATTACAACTAAATTAGATTGAAATGAAACGTGCAACGATCGTGCTCTAATTACAAAAAGCTCTTAAAAAACTTTTCAAAACCACTGTCTTAAAACCGCCTATTGCGTGTGTGAAATAATACAGCTTAATACTATTTTCTATATAAGTCGTAGAGATTTGTGAACTAAGTACGGAATAAATAATTAGAAACGCTTACATGCACTGCGCACTGCAAATTCGCATAAAAACGTAATATTGAGGACAAAACTATATAAATAAATGAAAAGCAGTCAAGAAACGTGTCTTAAATTATTGAAAATCTTATATTCTAATGTAAAATAGTGATCGTAATAAAGTAAATGAAAAATCATACAGGAATGGGAGACATGGGTTGTAATACTGCACGGAACTAAGGATAAACTGCATAAACCTTATAACGGGACATTTAAATCTTTGGACTGTACCGGCCAAAACCAATAACAAAAAAGGAGTTAACCAATTTATACAAGATGAATCAATAACTTACAAGTCAAAAGACGCCTTTTTTAGTGTGTCAGACGCTACTGTGGTTTTTATGGACTAATTATTCATTTATTTTATAAGGTCTTTGATCCCTCGGGATCCAATTTGAAAAATTGGCTGTGTCCATTTTACATTCAATATAGTGCTAGGTTCCATTGGGTTTCCCTTCACCATTTTTAATTATTTATTTAAGTTCATGTTACAAATCATATCCTCATGATATGAATATATAAGTTCTACTGATTTTCTCCTGCTCTATCTCCTTTTTTAATTTCTCATAGTCCTCTTATTTTACCGTTTTTAGTTATTTAATATTATATTCATTGTACCATATATATGTTTTTAATAGTTTTACTTTATATGGTTTCAATATATAGTTTTATCATTGGGTTTTCATTCATCAATTTTTAATTATTTATTTAGGTTTATGTTATAATTACAACCCCATGATATGAATATTTGACTGCTACTGATTTTCCCCTGCTCCATCTCCTTTCAATTTCTCATAGGGGCATGTTTACTAAACTCCAAAAATGTGCGGGTCCCCGTTAGTGTGCGTGTGCCATATAAGGAGTGGGCGGTTCAGGCCAAAAAAGGAAAAAAAACGACCGTACGTGTGTGCGTCGCGCTAATGTGTGGGGCTCACATTAGCGCGAGGGAAGGCTAAGTGGGGCGCTGCTGGGCACATATAGGAACAGAGCCGTAGCACAACAGTGAAGACAATAACCAATGGTGCAGGGGCCATGGGTTCAATCCCCCAGTGTGTGCAACCAAAAAAGGCTTGCTGAGGCATGAATAGTAATGGTTAAAAAGTGTTTTAGGAGCCATACTACTTTTGTGCGGCTGTAGGCATTGTGCTGTTACGTTTGGGCGGCAGTAATTAATTTTTGACGGCATTAGGCGTTGCGCTGTAAAATTTGGGCGGCATTAGGCGGCGCGCAGTTCATCTTGTGCGTTTTGGGCGGCATTAGGCGGTGCGCTGTTAGTTGTGGACGGCATAAGGCGGTGCGCAAATGTCCATACACAGGAACAGAGCCGTAGCACAACAGTTATGACACTGACCAATGGTGCATGGGCTAGGGTTCCAATCCCCCATTGTGTGCAACAAAAAAGAGCAGCTGAGGCACCACTTTGAATGTGGAAAAGTGTTTCAGGAGGCAATGTAATTTTGGACGGCATAAGGCGGCGCACTGTTTATTTTGTACGGCATAAGGCGGCGCACTGCTCTTGTTGGGCGGCACAAGGCGGCGCACTGTCCTTTTTGGGCGGCACAAGGCGGCGCACTGTTAATTGTGGGCAGCAGGAGGCGGCGTGCTGATGGGCATAAGGCTGCGTGCTGATGTGTGAGGAGGCATTTTAACAGTGGGCGGCGGAAGTGGTGCACTGATGTGCAAGAACAGGAACAGAGCCATAGCACAATGGTTAAGACACCGTCCACCCATGCAGGGATCATGGGTTCAATCCCCTGCTGTGCCCAATGAACACGGCTTGATGAAATATAACCTGTTATGGGCATTATTGCTCCAGGAAGCAGTGTACATTAAGGCAGCATGCTGTTAATTTTGTGCGGCACAAGACGGCGCACTAATGGGCACAAGGCGGCGCGCTGATGCTAAAGCAAAAAAACAGAGCCACAGCACAATGGTTAAGATACTGACCAATGGTGTAGGGACCAGGGGTTCAATCTCTCACAATATCCAGTCAAAAAGGCTAACTGAGGCACTATGTTTTATGTTGTGGAGTGCTGTAGGAGGCTTTTTAATTTTATTTTGTGATAACTACTAGCAAATGCACTCTCACAGCATGTTAACTTAAGGAGGCCCATAAGGCACATGTTACATTGCACCGTCCGCCAAGGCACCCTAGAATGTCCCCTATAGGGCAGCATGTATGTTGTGACACAGGATAATGTATAGTGCACCCTATATGGATGCCAACCATAAAGTGCCCTATAGGGTGCCCCATAAAGCACCCTCAGAGGTACCTTATGGGTACAGTATGCTGAGGGTGTTATTGCTGGCATCAACATATGTACAGTAAATTAAAAAAAGCTTTGGACACCCCTATCACAGAACCCCACTGTGGGTTTGAACACATGACCTCTGGCTGCACAGGCAGTGACTTAACCATTGGGCTACAGCTCTATAGCTGTAAGCAAGTCCCTGGCTGGCTGCAGATAGCCTGCACGTCACCTCACAGACAGTCTGCTGTTGTAAACAGGATAGGGTTAGGCCACCCGTACCCATGATGCTCTGCACATGCAAATCAGCTGTCCAGAGATGCACACAGGATGGGAAATGCACCCCTAAAGCTCCCCAGCCTGGTAGGGGGACGTGTCCGTGTGCACCCACACAGCACCTCGGCCTGGTAGGGTGTCCTGAGTGGGTGGACAAATGGCAAAGAGTAGCTAAACACCATCACATTGTGCGGTTACTGTGCTCACCCTGAGTTTGTGATGTTGCGCCCAGGACCAGGTCTACAACACCTTCCATGGCTGAATGCCGACAGGCCAGAGCTCCAAAGCAGCAATAACCTGTGAGATAGGTAGGTGCTGCATAAACATCTTGGAAAGCTCTGTCTGTCTCAGCTAGTGGACCCCTCCCCCATGGACCCCTAGGTGCATAAAACAGGGCTTCCCACCAACAGATCCCCATCCTCCTCCCCCCCACCAATGGCAGTAGAGTGGACCATCAACCCCTGTCCTGCTGGGGAACAGACACCCCACAGGGCATTTCAAGCAGCTCCCCACACATCCATAACACAATATCAGACAAACATTAGGCCTGGATATTCACAGATGCACCCCACCACTATCTGATATTCTCCTGCAGCAAGCCATCAGCCACTGCACCCTGCAAGGCACTCCATCAAGACACATACCATCTGTGCACAGTCTGCTGGTTGGTCCTGATGGAAATGCATGCACCCACAACTGAGGTGGCAGCACACACAAGCAGATAAGTCAGTGAAGAGGCCCCAACAGCAAACCCATATATATCACATGAGAGAAACACAATACAGCACTATGGGGGTGCCTAGCCATGCTGCCGTCACTGCACACTCAGGGTGAGAGTGATCCCCCAGCAGCACATACAGAGGTCACCCTGTCTGTGTAGGTGGTGGCCGGGCACTACCATGTCCCTGCCAGTGCCCTATGCCCTGTGCAGCTGCATCCTGGTCAGCACACCCTGTCTGAGATATACCCATGGTCCCTTGTTACTTATTATGCACATTGGCAGGCCAATACTGGCAACAGTGCTGGCAGTGTGGGCTGTGGAAGGGGCTTGCAGCCAACACCCACTGTATAGACCAGGGGTGGGCAAACCTGGTCCTGGAGGGCCGCAGACCAGTCAGGTTTTCGGGATATCTCTAATGAATATGCATTAGAGATATCCTGCCAGCCTGACTGGTTTGTGGCCCTCCAGGGCTGGATCTGGAGACCCCTGCCTTACACCTCTGTCATTTAAGATTGTGAGTGGACAAGGTGCAGATGTCCAAGACATCAAAAAGGTTAGATAGAATTTGTCACAGTCCTCCTCACTTCTCACCATCACCAAAAAATTGTCTATTAGACAACTTTTTGGTGGTGGTGAGAATCGAGGAGGAATGTGACACATTCTATATACCCTTTCGATGTCTAGGACATCTGTACCTTGCCCACTCACGATCTTAAATGACAGAGGTGTAAGGCAGGGGTCTCCAAATCCAGCCCTGGAGGGCCACAAACCAGTCAGGTTGGCAGGATATCTCTAATGCATATATATCTCATGCATGTTCATTAGGGATATCCCGAAAACCTGACTGGTCTGCGGCCCTCCAGGACCGGAGGTGCCCACCCCTGGTATAGACAGACACACACTTCCACACCTATACCATCATGGTGCTACTATTGAGGAGGTAATTAGCCTTGCCCACCAAACCTGTCCTGGGCACGGCAAGGCATGGATATGGTACGCAGTACTGCTGGGGGTCACTCCCCAGGGTGGTAAACACCGTCAGAGGCCAGGCCTGGAGCACCCACCACAAACACCTAACAGATTGTTCGGATGGGGTCAACTAGCAGTATGTGAGTAACGTATGGATATCTATCTGCCAGTACTCCTAGCAAACTTCTCAGAGCTGTGTACCGTATACCTCAGGTGTAAGGTGACATTGCTAAGGTATGCAGGTGCTAGTATTGGGAGAATGCACGCAGGGTCCAATGTTCTGCCTCTCCAGGAGACATTGGCCAATGGGGCCTGTGGGTGTGGGTGTGGGTGTGTCTGCCCCTGTTGGCTGCTGCTTTACGGCAGAGATTCCCAACTCCAGTCCAGGTTTGCATCACACTGTTCGGGTTTTCCTGCTGTCCCTCATGAATATGCATGAGCTACATCTACATGCCATGGGGGTGGTGCATAGATATACAGCACAGGCATTTGTATGAGTGGCAGCATGGAACCTGACTGGTGTGTGGCCCACCAGGACTGCATTTGGGTGATTCTGCTCTTGGTACTGCCCCTGTTCATGGTGTCTGTGCTCAGTGGGGTAAAAGATAGACGTAGTACCATTGCATATGTCCTCGCCACGAAAGGTGTGTCCTTTCTATCACTGTTTAGTTGTGGGAAAAATATGTGGGCTGGATTGGTGCTAGCACCAGCTGGGCTTTAAACCTGTGACCTTCTGTTCTTGCATGCACTGTCTGTGTGCACTGCACCACCGTGTACCCACAGTTTGGCTGGATTCCCTGGAACGTCCATGACTGTGGATCCGGCAGGGCCTGTCTGTTGCAGTGGACTGTGCCAGCCTGCACATGGCTAGGCCTCTGTCTTCTGTGGCTAGCAGCCACTGCCCCCTGCACCACATGTACTCGTCCGCCAACATGCTGGCATGAGCTTCTCTCAGAAAAAGCAGATGACCTGATTGCAATGTGGCAGTACGGGACTGCATTTGGGGGACTTGGCTGTAGGTAATGCCCATTGTTGTGGGGTGTGTGCGGTGTTGGGTAAAATATGGGTGTTTTCCCCCATGCTTATGTTCCCTGCAATACAGGGGTGTCTGTGCTATCTTTGTTTAGTGGTGGGTGAACTATAGGGACTGGGTTGGCACGTGCCCCAGCAGGGATTTGAACCTCTGACCCTCTGGTCCTAGAGGTACTGGCTCTGTCCGCTGCACCACACTATGCCCACAGAAACAGTGCAGCCCCTGGAGGTAGTAAACCTGGCAGGATGGAGTCGCAAACCCTGCTCTACGCATTTTTACTGTGGGCACATGCACCCTGTCTGGTGACAAACGTGCACATAAACCCCGTAAATGACCATGAAAAATGGGGGATACAATATCACCACGCTGGGCAACAGTGATATTAATGGGCAACCATAGCTCCAACAAAAAGGAAATATGTTTTGGAAGAGTCTCCGCTCCGTACACCTTTCCAAAAATCATTTCTTTTTGCTGGAGCTTTCCTGGGTGTGTTTTTTAGTTTTGCCCATTACTATAACTGTTCCCCAGCTGCATTCCTATTTTTACAATTTTTGTTGTGGTCCTTTTCTATCTTTAATTGCACTTTTGGGCTGTGCACATGTATCACACTGCTCACATTTTGCAGGTTTCCCCGGTTTTGCTGTACATTGCTGACGGAAATGGTTTCTCTTCCCTTTAAATGCATTCTACCGCGAGTGATTCACTCGCGCTATTTTCCTTTGCAATTCAGCCCCGATAATGTGCGGGGCGCCTCTCCCCTCCCCTTCCCCGCCCATTAACCCCTTCTCTCCGCCCCTCCGGGGCCTTCCTCTGCCCTCCGTTTGCCGTTCCCCGCCTCCATCGGACATTTGCGGGCCCGTACTTGTGCGGCACCCGTTACTGTGATGCGCAAGGGTGCGGGGCTTCATCGCACGTGTGCGGGCCGCTTAAGTGCGCTTAAATACGCTTTTAGTGTGCTATTGTGCGGCTGCACACATTGGCGGCTTTTAGTAAACAGACCCCATAGTCCTCTTATTTTACTGTGTTTTAGTTATTTATTATTATATTTATTGTACCATATACATGTTTTTAATAGTTTTAATTTATATGGTTTCAATATATAGCTTTATTGTTGGTCCTCTCCTGTTCTGTTGTTTTCCATTTTAGCCTTCCAGATGTAGTTATTTTATTTTATTATGCGTTTATAATGGCATTTTAGATTGTTTTACATTTAAATGTGTTCATGATTATTTATTTAGCAATTTGTTCTGTTTACATGCACTAATGATGCACATTGTTGTTGTTTTATTTGCTTTATCACATTGATCAGTTTTTATTGTTTATATACAATGTTCTTATATACATGTTACATTTTATTGATATATTAGACTTACGAAAAGCATTTCTTCTTTTTTCTTTTTTCCCCCTTTTCCCTTCCCTTTCCCCTTTTCCCCTCCTTCTCCCCCCCTTACCCCTCACCCCCCACCCCCCACCCCCCACTCCTTTTCCCTTCCCTCCCCTTTTTTCCTGCCCCCTTCCCTTCTTCCCCCTCTTTCCCCTTTCTTTCCTTCCTTTTCCCCCTTCCCCTTCCCCGTCCTTCCCCTCCCCTCCTCCCCCCTTCCTTTCCGTCCTTTCCCTTTTCCCCTTGTCTCTTCCTTCCCCCTTTTTCTTTTCTTTTTTTCTTTCTTCTTTTGGATGTTCCTTCACAATTTAGATACGTTTTTTATATTTTAAGATTCCTTATTCGATGGTTTTACAAACTAGTTTTTAATTGTTTTTAATTGTTTTATCTTTTTTTTTGACATATTTATGTATTTATTTGTATTAGAGCCATATACCCCTGAAGAAGTTTCATACGGAACACGGCCGGTGCAGTAGGGGGCCAGTTAGTGTGATTAAGCTTGTAATCACTGTACTAATAGCAATGAATGGATGCACAAACCCCCATAATATAGCACAGGGCTCCACACTAAGCTTTTGTCCCCAAAGCACACTACTGGTATGCCCTTTAGTACATATGTCCATGTCTCACTCCTATCCTGTTCAGGCTCCTCACTGACCTGTTAGCATGGGATTTTTAGTGCAGAGCCCTGCACTGTCCACTCAGAGTGCACACCATGCACTAAACCCCACATTAACGCTTAGTAATGTAAACGTGCCCCTAAGTTGATTTTGAAGAAAAAAAATAGACATGCAAAAAATGAGATGTCTAATGGCAGTGACTTCATATTCGATATAATTATCTAATTTTTTGCAATATGTTTGGATGGATCATAAGTTATTTCCACAGGAAGAACAGTGTTTAAAATGCAGAGCATCATGTTTACTAAAGGGCTGCTGGTAGTGCAGGGCTAACATATAAGTAGCACATGTCTTTACCATGGCGGAATCTAGTGACCATGGTTGCAATGTACCAATGTGCTAGTTGCGAAAACGCAGCCATAACGCATGTGCACGGTGAACATGCTTTCATCATCCACCCTGCAATTGTAAGCTACCAAGTCATTAGTAGGGCAGCAGTGAGCTACAGAATCACTCCAGATAGTAATAAATGTGCCCCAAAGCCACCGACAGGACAGGAGTAACAGGCCAATGCAGAATAGAGAGGGATGACTGGGAATAGGCATAACTAGCTGCACAAATCAGAGCAATGGGGCTAAGTTCAAGAGGGCAGGGGGTTCAAATCAGGAAAGCAGACACATCAGCGAGTCCATGCTGAACCTCTAACTGTGGGAGACAGGATGCAAATGTGGCATCTGAAGATACAGGGGCCTTGTATAGTATCAAGTAGGGTGTCTGCAAGGTCCATCGTAGGGAACAGGCATATGAACCTCTCTCACCATGAGGCATCCAGGATGCCTGTTCATTTAGACTGCAGGAATACAGTACAAGGCCTTTTCTGTGTGTGCGGAGGGAATCCCCATCTCATGTACACCTCTCCTATGGCTTGGACAGCATCATAGCCAATGTGGGGTGTGTCCCAGATGTGGAAGGAAGGGCAGAACTAGATCTGGGGGGTCTGTAGACTAAGCAGAATGAAAACATAAGTTCTGGGCAGTCCTGCTAGCCAGCACATCTATCATATGGGGTCCACAGAGTCAAGAAGCACCCCCTTGGCCTACCATATAGATAACCTATCCCTGTGGCCTAACATCTACAATGGGAGGTGTAAGGCAGTCCACCCACATAGAACACCCATATCACCTCCCACTGGGAAGAGCTCTGGGGGAATACCAGAGTGCAACCCACATCATCATGGAGGTGGACAAACCAAAGCAGCCCCCACACTGAGAACCCCAAATGTAAGGGAACCAAAGGCCACAGGATTTTGGAAGCTCCCAAAGCTCCCCGGTATCCTGGAATTCCTCATCCCCCGGGCAGGGTGTTAGGGAGGGGACAATGATCAGAGTACTCACACAAAACAAGCCCACATTCAGTGCTATAAATGTTAAGTAGCTTCTCATAGCCAGTAAGCCTTAATCTTTTGTCACGGGGTGGAGCTTTCTGCCCACAGGAATATGACTCATGGCCGTGGCATGACCCCCCCTCCCCCCAAGTGACTGTATGCACTGCTACATGCCCTCACATTAAAGGGAGGTAGGAGTCAGACATTACCTTTTGAGGCCACACCATCATGTTGCCAGTATGTGAAACAACTCATTTGAACATAAGATATGCCAAACTGGGTCAAACCAAGAGCCCATAAAGCCCAGTATTCTGTTTCCAACAGTGACCAATCCAGGTCACAAGTACCTGGCAGGTTCCCAGAAGGTGTACAGATTCCATGCTGCTTGTCCAATGGGTAAGAGTGGTTTACTGCTAATAGTCCTATTCCCTCTCTCACCCCCCCCCCTACTTTCATCCTCCCCATTCCTCTTGTATCCTCTCTGCGCTATCTTGGTGTAATCCTCGATTCCTCCCTGTCCTTCAAGGCCCACATCTCTTCTGTAGTCCAACGCTGTTTTTTCACTCTAAAACAACTTCGCTCTGCCCTCCCATTTCTCTCTCTCTCATCAATGACTACCCTTCTTCTTTCTTTTGTTGTTTCCCGCTTAGACTATTGCAATGTTTCCCTGGCCGGTCTCCCCAAATCTCAGCTCCGACGTCTACAATGAGTCCATAACACCGCCGCACGCATTCTTACCTGCTCCTCTCGTTTTTATCATATCACCCCCTTTCTCATCCGTTTGCACTGGCCCCCAATCCCTTTTCGAACCACTATAAACTTCTCATCTTTGTTCATAAGTCTATTCACACCGGCACTCCCCTTTATCTTGCTGACTTGGTCCATCTTCACACCCCCCACCGTTCCCTTCGCTCCATTAACGCAAATCATATGGTCCTTCCTTCCCCCTCCCAGGCACGTCTAGAATCTACCCATTCCTCTGCTTTCTATTTCCTCGGCCCCCGTCTCTGGAACTCGCTCCCCCCAGACCACCGCCTAGAGCCCTCCCTCAAAACCTTCAAAGCAAACCTAAAACCCCACCTATTCTGTCTAGCTTTCGACCTTCCTCCACCAACCGCCCCTCTCTCCCACCCCCCCCTGGTGATGCCCGCTAATCCGTTTTCTCCTTCTGCCTCTCCTATTCTTTTTTTCTTAATCTCATTCTAATTCTTTCCTATCCTATCAAATAATGGCATTCTTTTCTACCTTTAGCAGCCTTTTTTTGTTGTAAACCGCTCAGATGCTGTTGTGATGAGCGGTATATTAAGCAAGCTAATAAACAATAAGCAGTGGATTTCCCCAGTCCTCTTTAATAATGGTTTATGAACCTTTCCTCCAGGAGCTTGTCCAAACCTTTTATAAACCCAGCTACACTAACAGCTTTTATTACATCCTCCAGTAACAAATTCCACAGTTTGATTATGCGTTGAGTGAAAAAATATTTTTTCTGTTTATTCTTAATTGTGCTCCATTGTAGCTTCATTGTTTGCCCCGTAGTCTTTCTACTTTTTGATGGCATAAACCATTGATCTACATTTACCCGTTCCACTCCATTCATTAATTTAAAGACCTCTATCATATCTCCCCTCAGCTGTCTCTTTTCCAAAATGAAGAGACCTAACCTTTTAAGTCTTTTATCAAAGGGATATCCTTCTCTCTCCTTTATCATTTTGGTCATACTTCTCTGTACCTTTTCTAATTCTGCTATATCCTTTTTAAGATATGGCCACCAGAACTGCACACAATATTCAAGGGGCAGTCACACCATGGAGTAATTAAGTAATACATATACTATCCTTGGTTATTTTCTCCATTCCTTTCCTTATGATACCTAGCATTCTGTCTGCTTTCTTTGCTACCTCTGCAGACTGGGCAGAGAGTTTCAACATATTATCCACGATGATGCCTAGATCTTTTTCCTGGGTGGTGGTTCCTAATGTGGAACCTTGCATCATGTAGCTATAGTTTGGCTTGTCCTTCCCTAAGTGCATAACTTTGCATTTGTCCACATTCAATTTCATCGCCATTTGGATGCCCAGTCTTATGATTTGAGAAGAGCCACTGCCGTGATTATATTTAATATTGCTTTTACATATCTATTTCTTTGGATTCAGCTCTTGCCTCTTCCTTGGAAGCTTATGTTGACTTACATTCAGGTGTAGCTGGTACTTTCGTGCCCCGGAGAGCTTGAAATATAAGGCTTTGATATTCAGTGTGCCCAGTCGGTGTATAAAGTTAAACACTGACACCGGTGCTAAACATGATTCCAGTATTTACAGTGCACAGAAGAATGCCAGAACGGCATTGATTTAGAGGTGTCAGTCCCAAGCGACTATTCTGTGAATCACATTGAGAGGGAAAAGATCTTCAAGTATCAAGAAATGCCGTCAGAGTTATTTCCCATCATGTTGGGTGCCGCAGGCTCGATTTAGAAGAATTTCCAAGCGCATCTTGATAAATTATCCGTACTTGTTATGAACTCCAGTGGGAGGCTCTCTCTGGCACTATGCAAGTGCACCGCTGAGCTTTAGCAGTAAATTTTAGTGACCGAGATCATACTCCACATATTGTACCCTGGCTTAGAAGCGAGCTTCATGACTGTCCTGGGATGCACAAAACTAACCCATTTGCAGAAATTGCTGGTGAATATACACCTGACCAGCGACCGTGCCATTGTGTATCCATTTATAGATAGGCCAGCTGTTTTGCAGTCCTAATTTTATATGCATTACTTATCTATTTAAGAGGTAAATCTATAAGGAGCTGCATACATTTACGCATCATCTTTGCACATAAATCATGGTGTTTTAGTGATATGAGCATACGTGAGCACTTGTGTAAATTAAGAGGTCTTGATTCTATCAGAACAGTATGTGCTTGGAGCCTATCATGTGTACATGGGGGGAGTTTAGATGGAGCATCAGCAGAGCTCACATTTATACATATGAAGCCTGATTCAGAGAGGGGCACATATGGGCTGTCCGGACCGGCCCTAAGCAAGACAGGCCCATTTGGACCCGATTCTGGACCACAGGAACAAAATGTTCCCATGGTGGCCAGAATCGATCTCGAGGATGGCCCAGCATGCCCCTGCTGCCTGCGGGGACATCCTTATGGCAGGCACCCCCAATTCCCATGGATCTGCCCCCATTTTCCCTGCTGCCTGACCCAAGGCAGGTCTGCTGTGGCCTGGATCAGGCAGAAAGGACCCCCCTCCCCCCCACACACACCTGGTCCGGGGGGACTCAGGTCCAATCGCCAGGTTTGCATTGCTTATTCCACCTTTGAGGTAGAATAAGCAGAGTGTCCCCACAGGCCCAGCAGGATGTACAGGGCCGTGACCTCCCCGCTCTGCCCTGATCCCGTCCCCTCCCACCCTCTGCCGGCTCTCCCCATCCTGAGCATCAGAACATATGGGGAGGACTGAAGGGGGGAATCGGACCCGGATGGCTTGCGAGGCTGCATGTCCACAACCAGCGTCCTGGAATTGGGCCCATAATTTATGGAATTCAACTGTGCTCCTGAGTCTGCGGGTTTCTGAGATTTCTTTATCAATAAACATGTAGATATACAGTACTTACCCTTATAAGATAATTATAGTTTGCATATCTAATAAATGCATAGATTTAACTACTCTGTTTTAAGATTGCACTAAGTTTGAATTATTCCTTATTCCATGTATTTAGGTATCTTCATTAGGCTCTCCATTTTGAGGCCCAAACCCATATTCAAATAGAGTGTTATAGGTCTATTTAATAAGCCATGTCAAGATTTTGCAGTGAACACAAATTTAATTCCACAGTTAGTAAGTGCTAGCAGCCAAACAAATTGTGCTAATAGCCAAAACAAATTGTGCTATAGTGCTGGAAGATGAGACCCCCAGGTAGGAAGGCACTCAACTAGCTTCTAGGGAAGAGCTGAAGACTTTTCAGAGTAAAGCCAGCATTTATGATGTGTTTGGATCAAAGCCCTCGGGACGTCTGACTGCTGATGTAACTGCGCATGAAATGAGAGTTAGAAGTTGTAAAGATGTCTTACACATTGGAACATGGAACGTACGAAGCATGAACCAAGGGAGGTTGGAGGTGGTCAAGAATGAAATGGAATGTGTACAACTTGATCTGTTGGGTGTCAGCGAACTGAAATGGACAGGCATCGGGCACTTTGCATCAGATGATCACATGGTCTACTATGCTGGAAATGAAAGACAAAGAAGAAATGGTGTTGCATTTATAATAAAGAAGAAACTTGCAAGAACTGTAATGAAATACAATGCAGTCAGCGAACGCTTAATCTCTATTCGTCTACGAGGAATGCCTATCAACACAACTATAATTCAAGTATATGCCCGAACAACAGCTGCAGAAGAGAATGAAATTGAAGAGTTCTATGAACAAGTACAAGCTGAAAATGACAGAACATGCAAACAGGATATCCTGATAGTCATGGGTGACTGGAACGCAAAAGTTGGCAACAAAGAAGAAGGCAAAGTAGTTGGAAAATATGGACTTGGCAACAGAAATGAAGCTGGAGAAAGACTGATAGAATTCTGCAAGACCATCGATCTATTCATCTCAAACACCTTTTTCCATCAACACAAGCGGCGACTGTACACATGGACTTCACCCAATGGATTGTATAAAAATCAAATTGACTATATCTGTGGAAGTCAACAATGGAAAAGCTCTATAACATCAACAAAGACAAAACCTGGAGCTGACTCTGGTACAGGTCATAATCTACTAGTATGCAAACTCAAGCTAAAGTTGAAAAAAAACAAAACCACTCATGAATGCAGCAAAATATGACCTTGAGAATATACCACTGGAACTTAAAGACTGCCTGCAAAATCAATTTTCTGCTTTAGATACAAATGACAGAGCTCCAGAAGAGTTATGGAATGACATCAAGAAGGTTGTGTTGGAAGAAAGCGAGAAGTCTCTACAAAAGGTGAAAAAGAAAAAAATGGCCAAAATGGATGATGGAAGAAACTCTGAAAATTTCCCAGAAACGCAGAGAAGGTAAAGTCAGAGGAGAAAGAAAGTCAATCACAGAACTCAACAGAGATTTCCAACGTGCAGCAAGACAGGACAAGGAAAAGTAGTACAACGATGCATGCAAGGAAATAGAAGCAGAAACTATTAGAGGAAGAACAAGATCGGCTTTCCTAAAGCTACGAGAGTTAAAGAAAAAGTTCCAGCCTCAAATTGGAATGTTACAAGATGCTCAAGGTTCTATGTTGAATGATGCTGAGAAGATCAAGAAAAGGTGTAAGGAATATACAGAGTTTTTATATGACAAAGAACAAGTGGACCAACAGCCATTTAAACCCGTACCTTATGATCGGGAACCATTGGTGATGAAAGAAGAAGTTGAAGCAGCATTGAAAGCCTTATCAAAGAACAAAGCACCAGGCATTGATAGCATTCCTATAGAAGTATTACAGCAATCTGATGCAGCTGTTACCGTACTTACAAGGCTCTGCCAAGAAATATGGAAGACAACATCATGGCCAACTGACTGGAAAAGATCTGTGTTTATACCAATACTAAAGAAAGATGATCCAACTGACTGTGGAACTTATCGCACTATCGCCATGATCCCACATGCCAGCAAGATTCTACTGAAGATTATTCAAAAGAGACTACAACCATACCTGGTACAAGAATTACCTGAAGTGCAAGCAGGGTTCGGGAAAGGGTGAGGAACGAGAGACATCATTGCGGATGTGAGATGGATCCTTGAAAAGACTAAAGAATACCAAAAGGATATCTATTTGTGTTTTATCGACTATAGCAAGGCTTTTGACTGTGTAAACCATGAGAAGCTCTGGGCCACATTAAGAAGCATGGGTATACCAGAACACCTGGTCGTACTCTTGCACAATCTGTACATTGATCAAGAAGCAACAGTTCCAACGGAACAAGAAGAAACAGAATGTTCAAAATAAGCAAAGGTGTAAGACAAGGCTGCATACTTTGCCCCTGCCTGTTTAATTTATATGCAGAACAAATCATCAGAGAAGCAGGATTTTATGAAGACAACAAAGGTGTGAGGATTGGTGGAAGACTCATCAACAACCTTCGCTATGCTGATGATACCACATTACTGGCTGAAAGTGAAGATGATCTGAAACATTTGCTTCTCACAATCAAAGAATATAGTCTCAAAATGGGCCTGCACCTTAATGTAAAGAAGACAAATATCATGACAACTGGCATAATCAACAGGTTCATTGTTGAAGGAGAAGAAATTGAAATAGTGAACAACTTTAACCTACTTGGATCAACTATCAATAAAGAAGCAACAAGCAGTCAAGAAATCAGACGACGCATTGCTCTTGGCAGAATGACTATGAAAGACCTAGATAATTTCTCAAGAGCAAAGATGTCGCTCTCCATACAAAGATTCAACTTGTTCAAGCCATGATATTTTCAATAACATCATATGGATGTGAAAGCTGGACAGTGAAAAAGATAGACAGGAAGAAAATTGATGCCTTTGAATTATGGTGCTGGCGACGAATACTGTGTATACCATGGACTGCCCGAAGAACAAACCAGTCAGTACTAGAGGAGATTAAACCTAAGCTTTCTTTAGAAGCTCAGATGACAAGACTTCAACTTTAATACTTTGGAGACATCATGCAAAGAGAGAGATCATTAGAGAAAGACATCATGCTTGGCAAGATAGAAGGTCAACGCAAAAGAGGAAGGCCAGCAATGAGATGGATCGATACAATAACAGCAGCTACGGGTACCAGTCTGTCAACAATGAGCAGTCTGACTGAAGACCGAACACAATTTACGATAGCTATCCAGAGGGTCACCATGAGTCGACTCCGACTCGACGGCACTTAACAACAGCAGCCAAACCTTGATAGTAATTGTTGAAAGCATTCCTGGAACTTTAGAGAAAGCAGCCATGCAACTAACATGGGGCAAAAGTCACTACTATGTACTATGACCAGGTTATTTATTTATGTGAAATGCAACAAGCCAAACACCTCTGAAGGTAAAGTTAACTAATTATGTTATTGGCCACATCAGCAGCCAACATGTGGTAACAACACAAGTGTTAACGACAAGGCATGGCCCTACCCTTGCCATGAAACCTCATAATATGAATCTTCATGCTACATGTTAAACATGCCAATTAGTGTGCACTATGTTTGCACGCTACATTAATCGTTCACGTGTTGGCAGGTTAAACTCATAGCATGCCTTAAAACCCTCAGTAAACACCAATGTCTCAGACATTTCATAATGATTGAAACTCCGCCCTGTTTACGTGCGCAAGAATATAAGCTGCTAAAATTTTCTTGTGTTTGAAAATTTTGCTAGAGGGAAACAGTTTTCAGGAAATTTTATGGAGATAAGCATGTCTTTATCCATATTCAAATATGCTTTAAAAATGTCTTTCTCTCCACAGTGGATAAAGGCAATTGTGTTGTTCACAGCACACATCCTTTTAGCTGCAGGTAACAAGGGGGGGGGGGGGTGGATTTGGTCAGAGGAGGGAAAGTACATATATGGATTTCATTTTTTAATTCCCTGAACATAATTTCACAAATATCTTTCACAACTGTTTCAAGTTTGTTACAATATTAGGATGATTTCTCTTTTCTGGTTTTTGAGATTCTTAGAAGAGAGTGACAACTTATTTTGCGAATAATATAATGTCTGTATTGATCTAAGAAAAAACTGGAATGAATTCCATGTTGTGATACCATTCATTAAAATAACACAAGATTTAGATAAAGAATGGCCCTCGGTAGACTCAAGAATTTGTAAGCTACAACATGCATTTTTCAGATGCGAAACATCACTGCCTGCAAAACAATACAATTCTCCCCCAAATTCTTCTCTTCAAAGCCCCCTTTACCTCTTTGCTTCTCAGGCTATAAATCAGTGGGTTTAACATTGGGTTAATTACACAATAAAACATTGCAAAAGCTCTCGTGTCTGCAGAGCCTGTATCTGGTTGCACATATGCAAGCATGGCGGTCCCATAGAATAAGGTAACCACAGCAAGGTGAGAGGAGCAGGTTGAGAACGCCTTGCTTCTTCCTTCCCTGGAATTCATTCTCAACACGGTGCAAATAATGCAGATGTAAGATGAGAGAATAACCAAGAATGGTATGAATAGTAAAACCACGGCCAATGTAAGTTGGATTATATCATTAATATAGGTGTCGGTACAAGACAATTTCAGCACAGGTGCACCATCACAAAAGAAGTGATGGATTACCTGTGAGTTGCAAAAAGATAATCTCATTATGAATGTCATCTGTCCAAACTGCAACACAGCAGATGTAATCCAGGAGCCTACAACCATATAAACACACCTTTTATTGCTCATAACAGTGAAGTAATGCAAGGGCTCACATATCGCAACATAACGATCGTAGGCCATGATACCAAGTAGCACGCATTCCTCGCTGCCACTTAAAAAGAAGAAATACATTTGCAAGGCACATCCCAGGAATGAGATGCTTCCATCCTCAACCAAGAGATTCGCCAACGTTTTTGGGACTGTAACTGTCGTGAAACAGATTTCCACAAAGGATAAATTCCTGAGGAAGAAGTACATGGGTGTATGGAGGAGAGGATCTACTGTAAGGATGGTAAAGACGAGCAGGTTTCCCATTAAGGTAAACAGATAGAGGAGAAGAAATATTACAAATAGCAATAGTTGAATTTGTGGAGAAAGGTCTGAAAATCCCAAAAGTATAAATCCATTCACAGCAGTATGATTTTCCGATGCCATCGATTCTCTGTTTAGCCTGGTGGACATAAAGACCACAGCTTGCTAAAACATTGCTCAAACAGAGCCAGAATGCAGAAGTCACATTGCCTTGGTAGAATTCAAGAAATTTAACATCTTATAAATTAGCCCATCATCCTATTACAAAAATGCAAAGGACTGCAGTACTCTCAGTGGCCACAAGTTGTTAGCCTAATTACTTTACCAGATTACAGAGAATGACCAGGAGGTGGAACTGCTACCAGGAGTTGTAACTGGATGCATCAGCAGGTAGACTATCTAAGAAATGTATCACAAGATCCACAATTATAACTTATTATACTGTTGACATGTGAATGCACACATACCATTTTCATGTCTCAAACTAAACACAAGAACGGGCTGTTTCTAATGAGGTTACAAGTAGGAGCACTATGGAACTGTAATTCATCCATGCTTTATCCACATTTGATGAGAACGGACAACCCATTTTACCAAAGTAAATATGTATTTACCCTGATAAATGCCTTTGAACATTGTTCTTACCCTAGTGCTTCATATAAAAGTACCAAAACATACAAAAAAGAATTAAATGTAACATTAGTAAAGCTTATTTGTACAATATTCAAACATTACACAGAATCCGTCTGATACATGCGCATGTAAGATAGCTGTCATACAAGGTCAAGTGGGAATGTTTCTGTCTGCTGAAAAGTTGTCTGGAGGGCAGTCGGTGTTCTCATATCTTTGCCTAGCTTCTCTTGTAGCGATGGGTGGACTTATTATTATTTAACCAATTGGACTGAAAAATAATAAAGAAAATTAAATCTAAAGAGATTGAATTCTAGACGTATACATCTTTCACAATATTTATTTTTTCATTGACAGGAGTGAATAAAAGGAATCTTTGAGATTTTCTTTATCTTTAAGGTACTACAGCCTTCTGTGCACCAATATCCATTTTTTTAAAAATGTTCTCTCTGTCTGCAAACAGGCCTAGTATTCACTGAGGGATTATCAAACTACCGGAACATTCTTGCTTAAAAGACTTCATTTATAATAGGAATAGATGTGAGTATACGATGGAGGAAACCTCTGTGAATTAATATGATACTTTCAATCATGAGGGCAGGGAGGTCCTTTAGATATCTGCATAACATTTCTATCCCCGCAGTGTTAAAACTCCAATATTGCTTTAAAACCGCCACTGGTAGAAATACCGTTGGTGGATCCCTTGCATGTTGCATCTGTGATTTCCAAAATCCATGTCTTACATCATCTTTTGTGAAATGTTGTAGATGATCTAATTTAACACATCCCTCTATGCAAAAACCCCGAACCAAAACAATGAAATGTATTGAAATTAATGAATTGTTGTACCTGTGATAGAACAGATTCTCTTACCTTCTTCTCTGCACTGTTTAGAGGCAAACAACATAGTTTGCTTCTTATCCACAACTGTGTATTTATAGAACCAGAATCCACTTATCCATCCTTTGAGAGAGACAAGGAATTCATAATGGCCAATATGCCAGCATTGTAATTATCTTCACACTGTATTTTCCCTGTATATTAATTAATAGGTCAATTTTGTATTCTGCAATTTTTTATTTGGAAAACTTATAGATACATATACATATACATATAAAACAAGATATTAATTCTTTTTGGTTGATTTACAAAGTCCCTTTGCTCTTCTCAAAATGGAAGACTGGGTGTGCAAATGGCAGATGAAATTTAATGTGGACAAGAGCAATTTTATGCACTTAGGGAAAAGCAACCCAAATCACAGTTGCACGAACAAGGTTCCACACTAGGAATCACCACCCAGGAAAAGGATCTAGGCATCACTGTGGATAATACTTACACTAAAATCCTCCAGCATTGCACATAGTACTCCAAGTGAGGTCTCACCAAAAACTCATAAAGTGGCACTATCCCCACTGTCCAGTGATTTTATTAGAAATAAGCATTTGGCTCTGGAAACGTTAGTGGCCACAGGATGTATATCTGATGGCTTAACCAGAATACAATGGGTGGCAATGAGGAATAAATGGTATTATGGAGAGGGAAGAGGGCTGACCAGACAAGACTAGGCAGTCAGTTGGCAGTAGCTTCGGACAGCAAGGAATAGCAGCAGTCAAAGCATAACACTAGATCCTGACAGCTAGACAAACTCAAAGTGTCATCTGCACATCCTTTTACCTGCAGGAAGAGTCGGCAAACAGACACACACAATCACATACACATACATACATAGAAAGCAAAGTTTAATATATAAAAGTATGATGTCCAGTTATTCATTTCTACAGGGTTGTTGTGAGAAGAGTGTAATTGGGATAATATTGATTGGTGAGTTTATCAAAATCTTGAGAGGGGGGGTAGTGACGGGTGGTAAGGGACATAAGGCTGAAGGTTTTCCTAGGTTGCCAATACCCTTGCACTAGCCCAGGAAAAGAGTCATTATTGCAGATGGGTCAGGAATAAAAGGAAAGATTGACTCTGTGAATTTGCCACAGGTCCACTATTATGATATTATATTCTCCGATCAAAAATCAAATGCAAATGTGCCTTGACTTCCTCTCATCCCATGCTCACCTGAATCCTTTACAATCTGACTTTTGTCTTTTACACTCTACTGAAATGTCTCTTGCCTAAATCTCCAGTGACTTGTTCCTGGCAAAATCCAAGGGCCTTTACTCTGTCCTCATCCTTCTAGATCTCTCTACTTCTTTTGACATTGTTGACCACAACCTTCTCCTTGATACCCTGTCCTCACTTGGTTTTGAAGGGCTCTGTACTATCCTGGTTCTTCTATCTCTCCCATTGCTCTTTCAATGTTTGTTCTGATGGATCCTCCTCTGCTGCTATCCTGCTCTCAGTTGGTGTACCCCAAGGATCTGCCTTTGGTCCGCTCCTTTTCTCTCTCTATAACCAGTACTTTTGTGCGCTCATCTCTTCACGTGGCTTTCAGTACCATCTTTATTCTGATGTCTCCCATATCTATCTCTCTACACCTAAAACTTCTCCGGCAATCCAGACCCGGATCTCTGCCTACTTTCCTAACATTGCTGCATGCATGTCTCACCGCTGCTTGAAATTGAATATAGCCAAAACTGAGCTTCTTATTTTCCCCCTAAAACCTCTTCTCCTTCTTTCTCTGTCTCTATGGATAAGTCTCTACTCCTCTCTGTTTCCTCAGCTCACAATCTTGGGGTTGTCTTTGACTCCTCTCTCTCCTTCTCCACATCCATCCATCTGATAGCTAAGATCTGCAGTTTCTTTCTCCAGAACATCAACAAAATCTGCCCATTCCTTTCTGAACACACTACTAAGACACTTACCTACTCTTTAATCACCTCCTGTCATGACTACTGTAACCTACTCCTGGCTGGTCTCTCTCTCCTTCAATCTATTCAACATTGTGCTGCGTGGCTAATCTTCCTCCTGCCTCGTCATGCTCATATTACCCCTCTTCTCAAGTCACTTCGTTGGCTCCCTATCCATTTCCACATCCAGTTCAACCTTCTCTTGCTGACCTATAAGTGCATTCATTCTGTAGCTCCTCACTACCCTTCCTCTCATATCTCTCCCTACACCTCCCCCCCTCGGGAACTCTGCCCCTCTGGCAAATTGCTTCTGTCTGTGCCCTTCTCTTCTATTGCTAACTTCAGACTTCGCTCCTTTCACCTTGTTGCACCTTACGCCTGGACCACACTACCTGAGTCTGTACATTGGGTGCCTTCTCTGGCCCTTTTCAAATCCAGGCTGACAATTCAACTCTTTGCTGCCACTTTCAGATCTTGACTCACCTGATCTCCTTGTATTTCTTTACTATTCCCTCTAGATGTATCCTTGTCTATATGTACTATGTTGTCTATTTTGACTAGATTGTAAGCTCTGATGAGCAGGTACTGTCTCTTGCATGTCTGTGCAGCACTGCGTACATCTTGTAGCTCTATACAAATGCTCAGTAGTAGTAATAGTAGTCTCTCAGCCTAAACAGATGACAGAAACACCTCCTTTTAATATAGTTAAACATATACGAGAAGTGCTATGGAACCCAAGAATTATTTGCTTCAGTCTTTACTGAAGAAGATGTAGGAAAGTTAACCATGCCAGAAATGATATTCAAAGGTGATGTATCAGAGGAATGAAAATAAATCTCAATAAATCGGGAAGATATAATACAGCTATCTGATAAACTAAATCACCTGAACCAGATGGTATACATCCCAGGGTACTGAAAGAACTGAAATATGAAATTGTAGAGCTACTTTTGGCAATCTATGAACTATTCTTAAAATCTTCTGTAATCCCTGAAGATTGGAGAGTGGCCAAAAGCAGCCTCAACGATTTTTAGCCTGGATTTGAATAGGGCCAGAGATGGGGACTGATGTATTGACTCAGGTAGTTTCTTCCAGGCATATGGAGAAACAATGTGGAATGAACAAAGTCTGGAGTTAGCAATGGAAGAGAAGATAGAACAAATGGCAACTCCTCATATATTATCTATTGGAGAGTGTGTCTATGTGGCTTAATGTATAGGGTATGCCCAAAGAGACCTTTTAAGGTTAGACTTATGGAACATCATTCTCGACTCAGACAAAAATAGTTCCAGTGGCACAACATCATATTGATAAAGTCCATGAATTTGCACAATGAAATGACATCTAATGGATCATGAACATTGGAATGGGAGTGATCATGTAAAAGCTCTTAATATGCATGAACAACAGTGGATATTTATATTGAATACCTCTTATCTAAATGGATTGAATACTACAGCGGACTGGATGACATCATTATCAGTTCAGTTTGAGATTGGTTTATTATAATCACAAGAGACTGTTATAGCAGGAAGTGAGATGTGATTTGTAGTGATGCCGTTCTTTGGAGAGAAGCCAACAGTGTTGGATGTTAATCTGTAGTAAAGCCAACAGGGTGTCAGACATTATTCTTCCATAAAAGATGAACATAGGTATAGATTATTTGCAAAGAGAAGTATTTCAGTGTATCTTATGTCCTGAAGCAGAGCTGTTTTAAATAGAAAATTTGAAATGCAGCCCTCTGACAGCATTTCTTTAGGCAAAGAAGTACTTCTTTGAAACAATGGTAGTGCAGGAGATCGATTGATATTAAAAGTAGAAGTACATTTTATTGCATTCTGGTTATATACAGGTTGCTGATATTATACATGTAATGGCTGGATTATGAAAGACATATTAAGAGCTTCATTCTGTGGAGATTGTATGATAGCTGAACCACAATCAGGGACTTTTAATTTCTATTACAGAATCTAGCACACGTGACATGACTACCAACTACGGATTTCATTGTTATGACTGGGATGCTCCTCCACTCTAGGGCTATCATCTTTGCCTCTAATAACCCTGATGCTTCCAGCCTAGTCAAACAAACCATAGTCTGGGAATTAACTTAAATCTCCAGCATAATTGATGTACAAATAGACCAGTTGAATAGTTTTGCGAAGTCGTATGCTGAGTAACTAGGGGGCTTGTTTACAAAGCCGCGGCTCCAATATCGAGCGGAAACCTCTACCGCGGCTTTGTAAACAAGCCCCTAAGTTTGATGGCAAACTATAAACATGCAGAAAGTGAGGGGTCTAACTGTATGGTCTTCAAGATGGATATAATTGTCAGTTTTTATTCAGTACATTTCACTAATAATTTTACAAGTGATTTACCAATTATTTGGTAGCCTGATCCCTAGTGGTAGCACCATGATCTTACAACTAGGGGCCAAGTCATAATTTTGGGATCCGGAGCAGTCTAATCAAGAGTGATTAATGATCACTTCTTCAACCATTCAACACCAGGCAAGGGATTGGGAGGTGGGGTATGATAGCTGGGCCTTCAGAATGAGTTCCTGAATCTGGGAGGGATAGTTAAGGGGATCTTGATGCATGAAGGGGGTAGGGGGAGATTGGATCCTGTAGAGTGTCTGCAGGGACATTGATGTTGTGGGGGAAGGCCCAGGGGAACAGATGCTGCAAGGGAGATCCCGGAGGATCAGATGTCAGAGATGATCAGGGCAGACTTGTGCTGCTGGTGAAGGGGATTGTACGTCTGTATATCAAGAACAGTGATTTTAAAAAGTTGCTCTCATGCACATGAGGGGGAAATCTGCAGAAGTTATTTTTCTTCCCTACATGTAGCTTTTCAAAATTGTTTCTCCTGCTGGACATGGGAAGACATTGAAGTGAAGTGGGACTTTTCCATGTCCCAATCTGCATGTCTTAATTGCCTCTCCATATCCAGTTATTTGCCTTCATGAATACTTGTGGATCACCACTTCTACATTCTTCAACAGTAGAATCATGTCTATACTGATCCAAACAAAACCAGGGGTAGTTTCTATGTTATGATATAGTTCATTAAAACCACATGAAAATTATCTAAAAAATGGACCAAAGTGACCTTGCGCTTATAAACTGCAATGTTGTGGTAATGTTCACATTTGCTTCACTGTCTGCAAAGAAATGTCATTTTCCGACAAGTTGTTCTCCTCAAAGCCCCCTTGACCTCTTTGCTTCTCAGGCTATAGATTAGTGGGTTTAACATTGGGTTAATTAAACAATAAAATACTGCAAAAACTCTTGCATCTGTAGAGCGTACATCTGGTTGCACATATGCAAGCATTCCAGTCCCATAGAATAAGGTAACTGCAGCAAGGTGAGAGGAGCAGGTTGAGAATGCCTTGCTTCTTCCTTCTTTGGAATTCATCCTCAGCACAGTGGAGATAATGTAAATGTAAGAGGAGAGAATAACCAGGAAAGGTATGAGCAAGAAAAGCAAAGATGTTGCAAGTTTTATTATATCATTCAAATAAGTATCACTGCAAGACAATTTCAGTACAGGTGAACCATCACAGAAGAAGTGAGGGATTACTCTAGACCTGCAGAATGGTAAACTTATCACAAATGTGATCTGTCCAAACTGTAACACAAAAGACATCATCCAGGAACCCACGGCCATATAAGTACATCTTTCATTGCTCATCACAGTGGAGTAACGCAAGGGGTTACATATTGCGACATAGCGATCGTAGGCCATGATACCAAGAAGCAGGCATTCCTCACTGCCTAAAATAAAAAAGAAATACATTTGCAAGGCACACCCCAGGAATGAGATGCTTCCATCCTCAATCAAAAGATTTGCAAGTGTTCTTGGGATTGTAACCGTGGTGAAACAGATCTCTAAGAAGGATAAATTCCTGAGGAAGAAGTACATGGGTGTGTGGAGGACGGGGTCTACTGAAAGGATGGTAAAGACGAGAAGGTTTCCCATCACGGCGAGGATGTAGAGGAATAGAAACAGCAAAAATAGGAATCGCCGAATCTGTGGTGATAAGTCTGAGAAGCCCAAAAGTATAAATCCAGTTACAAAAGTCTGATTTTCCATTAACTCACGCTTTAACCTGAAGGGGACAGAAAGACCACAGCTTACTAAGGTACTGCTCAAACAGTACAGGGATGAAGTAGTCAGATTGCAGGATTTTTTTTTTTCATTTTGTAAATTATCCAGTCATTGTATTAGGAGGAGATGATAGGTTGCAGAATCCACAGTGTTTTTAATTTGTATTTATTAATATTTGATATAGCAACTTTCATGACCACAAAGAGTTGCTTTAATGGCTTAACCAAATCACAAAGAGTGGCCAGGAGGTATAACTTAAAAACATAAGGTACATAAGATAGGCCATACTGGGTCAGACCAAGGTCCATCAAGCCCAGTATCCTGTTTCCAGCAGTGGCCAATCTAGGTTATAAGTACCTAGCAGTCTACCCAAAAGACACAGGTTCCTCAATGGTTATATTGAGTCAAGCAGTGATATCCTGGGTCCCTTTTAATAATGGTTTATGGACCTTTCCTCCAGGAACATGTCCAAACCATTTTTAAACCCAGCTACACTAACAGCTTTTACTACATCCTCCGGTAACAAATTCCAGAGTTTGATTACACGTTGAGTGAAAAAAATATTTTCTCTTATTAGTCTTAAATAGGTTACCCTGTAGGTTCATTGCATGTCCCCTAGTCTTTTTATATTCTGATGATGTAAAAAATCGATCTACATTTACCCGTTCCACTCCATTCATTAATTTATAGACCTCTATCATATCTCCCCTCAGCCATCTTTTCTCCAGGTTGAAGAGCCCTAACCTTTTTAGCCTTTCTTTATAGGAGTATCCTTCCAACCCCTTTTCTAATAACGCTATAACTTGTATTATATGGAAAGAGCTGCTGCTGTAGATGGGACAGAAGACAGGCTCCTTCTGTGAAATATATCGCATGGTCCATTGTAATCACTTATTCTATTTTAGGGTCAAAATTTAGTACTTAGATGGTGTTTTTTCTCTCACACACAACTCAGAAAAACACATCCTTAAAATATGGATAAGTAATGCAAGCAATAGTAAATATTTTTGTGCTTTGCCCTCATTGCAGTGCATCATATAAAAGCACCAAACACATACTGAAATAGAATTAAATGGAACATTAGCTACGCTTAATTGTTTAGTTCATGAACTTAACAGAGAATCCAAAAACTATCACTAGATGCTTCAGATTAATTCACACCTTTATCTAGTTGACCTTGTAGCGAGAGCTGTTCTACTTGACTGATGCTGGAGCTTCTTGTTATCTAACCAGCTGAAGAAATGTAACTTTATTACATAGAACTGGAAAATAATAATAGAAACATAAAGCCATTTGACTTCTGCAGTGAGCAATTTTACCCAAGTTTTTGTTTTAAGTGCAGATGAGGAGAAGAGCAATTCTGGAAACTGAATGCAATATTAAAAAAACCTTGGACTCCTCTGCCCCAGGTTCTATTTTTTAACAAGTTCTCACGCTTAGACACTGATGAGAACATCTTACTACTATTAAGATTCCTGCCAAAAGACCTCATTAAAGTGAGGGACTCTTGTTCCCTCGATGAAGCAGGAAAACTGGGATATAATGAAACAAGTCTGAAGCAGATTTCGCTGCAACTCCGAGCCTGCTTGCTGAAGATTTGCGCACCAGAGGAAACTGGCTAACTTGGAGGCAGATCAGAAAGTACAAATTTACATTCAAGGGATAGGTAAGTGTGGGCACAGTTAAGAACGAGAATGGACACATCTGAAGTGGAATCCAAATTGGGATGGGTCGACCTGTTCTAAATTCTTTAAATGTGTTTGTTAGATTGCAGTGTCGATGGAAGTAGTTATAAATCTGAGCTCTTATGTTTACTTATCCCAGCACAATAAATTCATTATAATTCCTGTGTCTTGGATATATAAATTTGTGTATCCTTCTTTAACCTTATTCTTTCACAGTAACACAGGAAATGGCCATAAATAAAGACTGTAACGAATCAAAAATAAACCAATGAAATATATTGGAAGATTGATTTTGTACCTGTGATTGAACAGGTTCTATTACCTTCTTCTTTCTTCTGTTTCAGGGCAATATTGTCACTTTGGTAATGAAAGAACTGTAGTCATGTCAGAAAGTCGTGTACTGCTCTTGAATTTGTACTCCACATTAAAATCTACACCTCTCTATATATGTCACTGGTATGCACCAGGCCCTCCAAAGGGAGAGAAGGAATTCATAATGGATAATTATTGGCATTATAATCACTTGCTTACATTCTCCCTGGATATTAATTAATAGTGAAATTTTATTTTCAGCAAATTGTATTAAGCAAACATAGCTCTCTATATATTACTCCTACAGGAATTCATGTTTATATTGATATTGATATTGATATTGATGCACATGGGGCCGACAGTACCATTACTCATGCTAGGAGCTCTGATCATATTACTCCTCTTCTAATACGTCTTCATTGGCTGCCTCTCCGCTACAGAATTCAATATAAGTTTTTGACTTTGACCCATAAATTCATTTATACTTTGACACCTCAGTATCTGGCCAAACTCATAACACTACACACCCCCTACCGTCAACTTCGGTCTCTCCATGCTAATCGGCTTGTTCTCCCATCCCCATCTTGGGCTCACTTAGAGCTAACTCGTCACGCTGCATCTTTCCTTCCCAGCCCTACACTGGAATGCATTGCCATCTTCGCTTCACCTTGAAGCTTCCTATCAGATGTTCGAGACACATCTCAAAACACATCTGTTTCAACAGGCCTATGACATTTATTTTATTTTATTTATTTATTTAACTGTATTTATATCCCGCTTTTCACCGGGTCAAAGCGGTTTAACAAAAAGGGGGGGGGGGGTTCAGTAATCAATTCTTAGGGTGGGGGGGCTGTCACCGGGGAGGCCAACATTAATGATCTAGACAGACATTAAGGACTTAAACAATGGACATCAGTCTCTTAGTAGGTAGATCTGTGGGTATGTTAAAGGGTCTGGAGAGGGTGTCAGTGGTGGATGTTTGTTTCTGGTCCAAGGTATATCTGGAATAGGGTGGTTTTTAGTTGTTTTCTGAATGTTGAAGGATCTCCGTTGTTTCTGATTTGACTTGGTAGGGAGTTCCAGAGGGATGGCGCCAGGGCCGGATTTACCTATACGCCATGTACGCCATGGCGTAGGGCCCACAGCCGGCAGGGGCCCACAAAAAAAGAACCAGGTAATTTTTTTTAAACACAATTAAAAAAAAAAACCTGGTGGCTGCCGCCGCGGGGCCCCCTCTGCTGCCGCGGGGGCCCCGTCTACAAGCTGAAGCCGTCAGGTCGGGTCGGGTCGGATCGGGTCTCTCCCTCCCTCCCTCCCTCCCTCGCTGCAGGCTGCGAGAGACGCGAAGATAGAGCATCTCCTCGCGTCTGTGTTAAGCCCGCAGGGGCTGATGGGATTTCCCATCAGCCCCTGCGGGCTTAACACAGACGCGAGGAGACGCTCTCCCTTCGCGTCTCTCGCAGCCTGCAGCCTGCAGCGAGGGAGGGAGGGAGAGAGACCCGACCCGACCCCACCCCACCCCACCCCACGGCGTCAGCGTGTAGACGGGGCCCCCCCGGCAGCCGAGGGGGCCCCCCGGCGGCACCCACCCGGGTTTTTTTTTAAATTAAAATTTAAATTAGGCCGGGGGGGGAGGAGTGGTAATGGGCGATGGGAGGGGGGGGTAGGGCTGGTACTGGGCTATTGGGGGGGTAGGACTGGTAATGGGCTATGGGGGGGTAGGACTGGTAATGGGCTATTGGGGGGGGTAGGGCTGGTAATGGGCTATGGGGGGGGTATGACACGTAATGGGCTATTGGGGGGATTGGGCTGAAAATGGGATGTGCTGGGCTGGGCTGGGGGGGGGTTAAGGCTAGAGGTGGGCTGATGGGGTTAGGACTGGTAATGGACTGTGGGCTGTTGGGGGGCTTAGAACTGGCAATGGGCTTTGGGGGGGTTAAGACTGGTAATGGGCTGTGGGCTGATGGGGGCTGTCTGGTAATGGGCTATGGGGGGGGCTAGGACTGGAAATGGGCTGGGGGTTAAGACTGGAGGTGGGCTGATGGGGTTAGGACTGGTAATGGGCTGTTGGGGGGGGTTAGAACTGGTAATGGGCTTTGGGGGGGTTAAGACTGGTAATGGGCTGTAGGCTGATGGGGGTTGTCTGGTAATGGGCTATGGGGGGCTAGGACTGGAAATGGGCTGGGGGGTTAAAACTGGAGGTGGGATGATGGGGTTAGGACTGGTAATGGGCTGTGGGCTGATGGGGGGGGGGTAGGACTGGCAATGGGCTATGGGGGCTGACTGGAAATGGGTTGATGGGGTTAGGACTGGAAGTGGGCTGATGGGGGGTTAGGACTGGTAATGGGTTATAGGGGGGGCTTAAACTGAACATGGGGTGATGGGGAGTTAAGGACTGTAAGTGGGGTGATGGGGGGGCTAGGACTGGTATTGGGTTGGGGGTTGCTAGGACTGGAAATGGGCTGATGGATGGCTAGGACTGGAAATGGGCTGATGCAGGGACTAGAAGGGAATGGATGCTGGGTGAGGCTGGAACTAGAAGGGAGCTGATGTTGGGGGAGGATTAGAATGGGATGGGGCTGGAAGAGTAAAATGGAGAAGGGAAAAATATTTTGTGTGGGAGGGATAAAAAATCTACAATTGGCCGGGTATTGGGAGAGTAAGTGGGGATTGAGGATGGAGGGGTAAAATTTGAGTGGATGAAATAGGAATGAGGAAAGAGCAAAAGGAGAAAGATTAGTATGTTAAAGCAGATGTAGAGAGAGAATGGAAAAAAATCTAGAAGAGAGAAGAAAGGACAAATGGACAGCAGACGATGGAGAGTTAGCAGAAGACACGAAGAAACCAGAAGAAAGTGGCTGGAGCAATTGCAGCTGAAAAAAATGCACAAAAGGTAGAAAAATATCTCTTTATTTTGAATTTATTAATTGGAATATGTCAGCTCTGGTAAATGTGCATCATTAACATCTGCGCTTTGTTTAGTACAAGAGCAAATTAATGTATAGTTTTATTTCTACAGTGTTGTACATTCCAAGTTTGGCTTTTGGGATTCCCAGTTTAATTATTGTCTTCCTATTTCTAAATTGTGATTACTTGTTTGGTGATGGTCTATGTTCTGCATGTGTAACTGAGCTGAGGTGTTCTGTTTATATAATTCCTATTTGACATTGCCACTTGTTCTCTTTCCCCAGTAGGTCATGTATTGTTGTTCTCTGAAATGTATTGGTTTAATATTTGCAGTGTTGCCTTTTGATTGGTAGAGTATGGTGCTTTGTGAGTCCTGGTAGTGCTGTTAGGATACGGCGGGTTTACTATGGGCAGTGTTTGTAGTAGTTCCTAATGTGTCTGGCAGTTGGCACTGGATTATAGTAATGTAGAAATCTTTTAGTCTTTCTTTATCCATACACTCATTAAGAGGCACGTTTACTGGGGGGCGGAGCCTGATGTCCAGCGGGTAAGACGCTTCGCGCTGAAGCTCCCGAGAGGCCTACTCAGAATCCTGACTTAATATCTCTACAAACTTACTATTTTGCTCCGAGCTTACCGGGGTACCTCGGGGGGATGGCGGCCCATAAACCAGCGCGCTTGGACTTCGGGTCTCCTTCTTCTTCACACGGAAAACGCTCCAAAACAGAGGTGTCTTCCCCACAGAAGATGGTTCCACTCCGTGAAAACCCCGAAATGCACCTGGAGATTTTAGAGGAAATACGCGGCGTGAAGGAACTGGTGCAGTCCAATGGAGAAGCGCTTCGAGCCATGCGAGAAGATTTTGGAGTGCTCCAGGACCGACTTGAAAGTCTTTCATTACGGCAAGACAACATGGCGGGGGTCCTCGACTCGCACGCGGTGCGCTTGGGCAAACTGGACAAGGCTGAGCGCCAGATACAGAATCTTCAAAAGGAGTTAGAAGATAGCAATAATCGAGCCCGTCGCAACAATGTGAGGCTCATTGGAATACCGGAGGGGGTGGAAGCAGGGGATATGAGAGAATTCCTGCTCAAAACTCTTCCCTCTTTGCTGAAGATCACTTTTCATAGAGAACTGGAAATTGACCGAGCACACCGTGTTCCTACCCACATGGCGCTCAACCGAACGACCCCCCGGCCTATTATTTTTCGATTGCTACGATATCAACAAGTGGAACAAATTTTAAATGCTGCCCGGGCGAATCATCATTTGGAATTTGAAGGTCACAAAGTCTCCTTCTTCCCTGATTTGGCAAAGCCTACCTTTGACCGTCGGAAGAAACTCCTTGCTTTTCGCCCTCGACTTCAACAGCTACAGGCTCGCTTTGGCCTGTTGTATCCAGCGAAGCTTCGAGTGACTCTCCACAACCAAACCAGGACATTCGAAGATCCTGATCTACTATCAACATTTTTAGACTCCAAAGAAGCAGAGCAGATGCGCTAATTCAACAACTTGGACTTATTATTTGCCGTCTCTATCCGCCATTTTGAAGGGCCCGAAGCGGCGGTCACAGCCAAGCACAGAGACTACCTGGACTTTCTTTCTTTCTCTATATGACTTTTGTTTTTTTGGTCTCTTATCCCTCCATGATGTGTGCCTCGGTCGGATTCGGAGCACGCACAGTTCTACAGGTTATCTGTTTTCAATTTCGGCCTTCTCTGGGGTTTCTCCCCGCAGACACATGGTCGCCAGTAATTTCTGGGGTTCTGCTTCTTCTCCACCGCACTGCGGTTTTTCTTTTTTAATGTGGGGCGCTTCATTGTATTATATTAGCTTATTTTCTTTCATGTCATGTGTACAGTCAGATACAGATAATATGAGGGGCATAGTGAAATTATGTGCGCTATCATGCTCAGAATTTTTAACTTTTCTGAATGGCCTTATGTAAAATCTTATCGCTCAACGTAAAAGGCATCAATAGTCCAATCAAACGAAAGAAAATCCTTAGCTATCTCAGCCATGAGCATGCTGATTTAGTGTTTCTTCAGGAAACGCATCTAAACTCTGCTGAAACACTGAAACTCAATGCTAAGCCTTACACGGTGGCTGCCTATTCTCCCGCCGTTTCCAAACGGTGTGGGGTAGCCATTCTGGTTAAGAAGTCTTTGCAAGCTACTGTAATGGATACTAGTTCTGATAAGGAGGGTAGATGGGCCCGTGTACACCTTAAGGTTGGAGATAGTGAATTCACGTGTATTTGTATTTATGCCCCGAATGTGGACAACCCTGCTTATTATGCAAGTATTGCGCAGTTGGCACAGGCCTCTGCCAATACTCCATTAATACTTGGTGGTGATTTTAATCAAGTGTTAGACCCATTGATAGATAGACAACCGCCTAGAACGAGTAGTCCACCCAAGAGTCTTGCTACCCTTACAGCTCTGATGCAAGATCTTGCGCTAGTAGATATATGGAGGCTGCTTCACCCCTCCGACTTAGAGTTCACCTTTTTCTCTGCCCCCCACCACTCACAATCTAGGATAGATTTCTTTCTCATTTCCAAAGCACTGATTTCTCAAGTGGACACGGCTAGGACTCATCCTCTCCATATCTCAGATCATGCTGCCATATCTTTATCACTACATGTCACTGCGCGAGACGATTCTCCCCGAGCTTGGTTTTTTGATAGATCCCTATTGACTCAAAAAGATTTTCAGGTTGATATAAAGGCCGCTATTCAAGATTATTTTCACTTTAACTCACCCCATGACACAGCGAGCTGGGCTTGGTGGGAGGGCTTTAAGGCATCTATCCGCGCAACTATCACTAGCTATCAAATTCGGCAGGGGAAACAAAGAAAGCAGCACTTACTGATTCTAGAGCAGCAGATACAAGCTGGGGAGCGTCTCCTCACGTCCCGTACTGACCCATGTATTTTACTCCGCTTACAGCGCTTGCGTTTTCAATACAATCAGCTTCTGTATACTGCTGCTGCTAAAAATATTGAATCACAACAAGGGATATATTACCGGGAAAATAACCGTGCTGGCAAATTGTTAGCAAATGCCCTAAAAGGTCAAAAAGAAGCCAAGCGTGTTTCCGCCCTCCGTAATCCGTCGGGGGGGGGGCTTGGTCACTAAAGATACAGAAATCTTAGAACTCTTTCGTGATTTTTATACTCGGCTTTATCGATCTGAATGTGATTTTGAGCCAGAAGTATTTGAACGCTTACTTTCAGGGGTACAAAGACCGACCCTATCTAACGAAGATAGAGTGGCCATGGACAAACCATTCACTTTATCAGAAATTCACTCTGCTATCAAGAAATGTGCCACTGGTCGAGCTGCAGGCCCAGACGGTCTCCCTGCTGAATTTTACAAAACCTTTAACGCTGACTTAGCTCCAGTTTTGAAACTTTATTTTTCTGCTCTGGCCGAGGAGGGTTCCCCTTCTGGGTCCTTTTCAATGGCAAATGTAGTAGTTTTTGAGAAAGAGGGGAGAGACCCGCAACTAACAGCTAATTATCGTCCAATTTCCCTTCTAAACGCGGACTATAAAATATTTGCCACCATTCTCTCCACCCGGCTCTCTGATAAGATGTCTACCTTAATACACCCGGATCAATGCGGTTTCATTCCTGGTAGATCTACTGCTGACAATGCTCGGACTCTATGTCATGTACTGACCGCCGCAGTTAATCTTGATCGCCCATTTGTTGGCCTCTCCCTTGATGCTGAGAAGGCCTTTGATCGCTTAGAATGGCCCTTCCTGTTTGCAGTCCTCCGCTGGTACGGATTTGGAGAAGGTTTTCTCCGTTATCTCCGCACCATGTATGCACAGCCTACAGCCAGTATATGTGCTAATGCTTTAAAGTCTCAGCCATTTCCTCTTCAACGCGGTACTCGCCAGGGATGCCCACTGTCTCCACTTCTTTTCGATCTTGCACTCGAACCCTTAGCTTTACTAATCCGGCAATCGGAGGAGATTCATGGAGTCCCCTTCTCTCATAGGGAAATCAAAATTTCAGCATATGCTGATGACCTTATGCTCTTTGTCTCTATAGACTCAGTACCGGTTGTCCTAGAGCAAATTGGTAAATATTCACAACTTTCCGGTTATAAGATAAATTGGACCAAGTCGGTAGCCTTTCCACTAAATTCTTTGCTTCATCAGGCAGATATGCAACCCTTTCCCTTTTTATGGCAACCTCGCATGGTCAAATACCTTGGGGTTCACTATTGCTCTCCTTTGGAAGACACTATCTCTTTTAATGCCAAAGACTTAACCTCTAAAGTCCGGGCGCTCACTCACCGCTGGACTCCTTTAACACTTACCTGGTGGGGTCGCCTAGAAACCATAAAAATGATGATAGTTCCGAAAGTGAATTATATTTTAGAAATGTTGCCCTGTCTTTTACCTCGACGTACATATAAAGATATAGAGGGCCTTCTGACTAGATACCTATGGCAAAATAAGACACCTAGGATTGCGAAACATAAGCTGCAAGCAGATAAGGAAAATGGGGGTGTTAGATTCCCTGATTTTCTGAAATACCATCAATCTTTTCTTCTCAAACAAGGCGCTCGTTGGCTGGAAGATCTAGTACCGAGTAGACCCGTGTGGCTAGACATAGAGGAGGATCTTTGCAAACCGATTCCTCTTACTTTTCTCCCTGGTATGACTCTCCCATCAGACTCCCACTATCCACCAAAGCTTTTAGACACTTTAGGTGCCTTTAATACTCTTATGCAATCTTTAGACTCCCGACTCTGTCCGTTAGACAGGCTCCCGCTTTGGTACAATACTCGATTTCGAATACAAAATAAACCGATGGCGTGGAGCCCCTGGTACACTAGGGGCATTTGGATTCCTAACCAGTTGTTCCATGATGGTCGATGGAAAACTTTTAGTGAATTGCAAATTGAATTTGGTCTCCCAACAAAACACTACTTTCAGTTGGTGCAACTTCAGCATTGTCTTCGAAGTGCTAAGGTGCTCCCGCCATCGGCATCCCCTACACAAGGTTGGTCGGAGACTATCCGATCTATCGGTAGCTCGTCGGGTGTAGCATCCAATTTTTACAAAACTTTATGTAATGCTATAATTAGAGATACCCCTATAGCGCAGAAAGCATGGGAGCGAGAATTGCATGTAACTTTGACCCCGGAGCAATGGAGCCTTGTCTGGAGTAGAGTGACACGGGTTTCTCGATCCGCCTCACTCACTCAGACACTCTTCTTTCTAGCTCACCGGTGTTTTTACACTCCTGACAGATTAGCCAAATGGAACACCACTCAGGGCAATAGCTGTTGGACATGCCATGCGGCCATTGGTACACTACCTCATGTCATGTATGAATGTCCCGCACTACAGTATTACTGGCGTCGGGTCTGGGGTCATATCCAGTCTATTTTGCACTTTCAAGAGCCCCTTTCTTGGAGGATTGTGGGACTTCGCTCAGCTGCGGGGATCCCCTCTCTTCCAGAAACGGCTCACTTCCTCTTGGACTTTATGCTTGGCATAGCTATTTCCCTAATTACGAAATACTGGAAAAATAGCTCCCATCTGAGCCCCAATGAATGGTGGAATCATGTCTGTCTCTACAGTAAATATGAACAAATACCTCGTATGTTTGCTACTCCCGTTCAGACTCCTCATCATCTGTCTAAATGGAAGATGCTCAATGACTATGTTCGCTCTGCTAAATGCTCTCATCTGACTGTTTAAATTTGTATATATCTCTGTCTCATGATCATACTGTATCGTAGATACTCTTTTGTTCGTTTTGATGTACAATCACTGTTGTTTTGAAGCGCTCACATGCTGACATATTCGGCTAGAGAAGAAGCATGGGGGTGGGGGGTAATTGGGTTTGCTTTTCCTTATTGTATACTTGTTCTGTCTCCTTTAGTGCGTTGTTTCTTTTGTTTGTTGCAAAATGAAAATAAAAGTTAAAAAAAAAAAAGGCACGTTTACTAAAAGTTAGTATATGGTAACATTATGCAAATATTTATGCAAATGAGGCCCCTTATGCAAATGAGGTCCGCACCCCCCTTGGGCCGCCCCTGCTGGGGGCCCACAATTTTTGTTGGCGTAGGGCCTCACTCAAGGTAAATCCGGCCCTGGATGGCGCGTATAGTTCAAAGGCTCTGTTGCAGGTCCATTGATTGTATTTAGTTCGTTCATGGAGGATGGTGAGGGTGTTGCTGGTGGTTTGTCTGGTTGTTCTGTTGTGGGTGGGTTGGTGCAGTAAAGTTCGGAGCTGGGAGGTCTGTGTTTGATAGAGGGCTTTGTGGATAATTTTAGAGAGGAGTAGCCTAGTGGTTGGGGCAAGGTACTTCAGGCCGGAAGGTCGGGGGTTCAAATCCCACTAGAGGACAGCAACCTTGGGCCGGAAGGACTGGGGTTTCTAGTCCCACAGATGCTCCTTGTGGTCTTGGGCAAGTCACTTAACCCTCCATTGCCCATGTTCCCTGTAAGTATTAGTGTATGTGTCTCATATCCCCACATGTTAAATGTATCCCCCAATTGTGTTGTGACCGCTTTGATTGAAGGATAGGGCGGTATACAAAACTGTCTAAATAAATAAATAAATAAATAAGTAGGGCTGATTTGTATTTGATTCTTGCTTCGAGAGGGAGTATGTGCAGTTCTCTCAGGACTGGGGTGATGTGATCTTGTTTTTTTGCTTTCTGGATAATTCTTGCTGTGGTATTTAAGGCAGTTCATAGTGGGTTGGTGTGGGTGGCAGGAAGTCCGTGATAGATTATGTTGCAGTAGTCCAGGTGGGGGAGCGTCATAGCTTGCATGACTGTCCTGAAGTCCTGTAGATCATCTCATATACCAGTCCTCTTTAGTCTTTTTTCCTCTTTCACTCTCTATGTTGGCTACTACTGTATCTTCTACTTCTTTCCTTTCATTTAAATGGTGTTCCTTTCTTTTTCTTTTTCTTTTCCTTTTGCAGCATTGTTGTTTTATTGTAAACCACCCTAATGCTTTGGCCTGGACGGTATATCAAATGCACAATAAAGATAAAGACAAAGATTAGGTAAACTAGACAGTAACTTAGAGCACCATTTGTTTGATGGTGGCCCATTGCCTCTGCCTCTGCTCCTCTCCGGGCCAGCAGCAGCAGCAGCAATGGTTTTAACCAGCAGCACAGCGCTTACCTAAATGTTTGGCTGTTCCTGCTCTTGCCTCTTCCAACACATTCCAGCAGAAGCGTCTTCAGTAGCAAAGGTTTAGCTAAGTGCTTCATTGCTGTTTATAGCCATTGCCGCCACTTCGGGTCCTAGAGAGGGGCGACAGCGGCAGCAGTTTAGGTGGGAGCAAAGTAAAGCACCAGGAATGAGGTTCACCTAGGACACGTTAAATGGGCTATCCATACAGTTACCTATGCAGATTAATTTAAGACATCCTAAAAGAAGATTCCCTAAATTAAGCCATATAGCTATAAGGAGAACTACTGAATATCACCATTACCTCTGGCGCCAGCGCCAGTCAGCAGTCTCTATGTATATTCAGCACGGACGATCCGAATATGCAAATGCAAAGTTACATCTAACTTGTTAATATAGAACAGCAGGTAACAAAAGGATGGAAGGAGCATCTGCACAATCATTTACCTGCTGGAAGAGTCGGCACACACACACATAAACACACACACATACATAGATACATACAAAGCAAAGTTTAATATATAAAGGTATGATGCCTGGTTATTCATTTTTACAGGCTGTTGTGAGAAGAGTATAATTAGGATAATCTTGATTGGTGAGTTTATCCAAATCTTGGAGGGGGGAAGGGGGGGGGAGTGACGGGTGGTAAGGGGGATAAGGCTGAAGGTTTTCCTGGGTTTCCCAATATTCTTGCATCAGCTCAGGAAAGGAGTCATTCTTACAGGTGGGTCAGGAAAAAAGAGGAGAAACTGACTCTGTGAAGTTGCCACAGGTCCCCTAGTATAATATTATATTATCCAATCAAAAATCAAATGCAAATGTGCTATTTTCCTCTCTCAGCCAAAACAGACCACAGAAGTACCTCTTTGTAATATAGTTAAACATACAAGTGCTTTGGAATCCAAGAATTATTTGCTTCAGTCTTTACTGAAGAAGATGTAGGAAAGTTACCCATGCCAGAAATGATATTCAAAGGTATCTGAGGAATTAAAATAAATATCGATAAATTGGAAAGATATCAAATAGCTTTTTGATAAACTAAATAGTAGCAGATCACCTGAATCAGATGGCATCCATCCCAGGCTACCGAAAGAACTGAAATATGAGACTATAGACCTACTTTTGGCAATGTGTGAACTATCCTTAATATCTTCTGTAATACCTGAGGATTGGAGAGTGGCCAAAAGCAGCCTCAAAGATTTTTAGCCTGGATTTGAATAGGGCCAGAGATAGGGACTGTCATATTGAATCAGGTAGTTTCTTCCAGGTATATGGAGCAACAATGTGGAATGAACAAAGTCTGGAGTTAGCAATGAAAGAGAAGATAACACAGATGACAACTCCTCCTATGTAATCTACTGGAGAGTGTGTCTGTGTGGCTTAATGTATATGGGATGCCCAAAGAGACCTTTTAAGGTTAGACTTGTGGAACATCATTCCCGACTCAGACAATAATAGCTCCAGTGGTACCACATCACATTGATAAAGTCCATGAATTTGCACAGCTGAAATGGCATGTAATCGATTATGAACATTGGAATGGGAGTGATCATTAAAAAGCTCTTAATATGCATGAGCAACAATGGATATTTAAATTGAACACCTCTCATCTAAATGGATTGAATACTACAGTGGACTGGATGACATCATTATGAGTTCAGTTTGGGATTGGCTTATTATAATCACATGAGGCTGTTATAACAGGAAGTGAGATGTGATTTGTAGTGATGCCGTTCTTTGGAGAGAAGCCAACAGTGTTGGACGTTACTCTGTAGTAAAGCCAAAAGAGTGTCAGACATTATTCTTCCATAAAAGATGAACACAGGTATAGATTATTTGCAAAGAGAAGTATTTCAGTGTATCTTATGTCCTGAAGCAGATCTGTTTTAAATACAAAGCTTGAAATGCGGCCGTCTGTCAGCATTTTCTTAGGCAAACAGTCCTGTCTTTGAAGCAATGGGAGAGCAGGAGATTGATTGATATTAAAAGTAGAAATACATTTTATTGCATTCTGGTTATATACAGGTTGCTGATATTATACATGTAATGGCTGGATTATGAAAGACATATTAAGGGGTTCATTCTGTGGAGATTGTATGTTAGCTGAGCCACAATCAGGGACTTTTAATTTGTATTTCAGAATCTAGCACACGTGACATGAATACCAGCTATGGATTTCATTGTTATGACTGGGATGTTCTTCCACTCAAGGGCTATCACCTTTGCCTCGAAAAACCCTGATGCTTCCAGCCCAGTCAAACAAACCATAGTCTGGGAATTAACTTAAATCTCCAGCATGATGGATGTACAAATATATTAGTTGAATATATCATACAAAGTGGTTTGCTGAGTAACTAAGTTTGATGGTAAACTATAAACATGCAAAAAGTGAGTGGTCTAACTGTATTGTCTTCAAATTGGATATAGTTCTCAATTTGTTTTCAGTATATTTCACTGGTAATTTTGTAAGTGATTTACCCCTTAGCCATAATTTTGGGATCCTGAGTAGTCTGAGCAGAAGTGATTGACGATCACTTGTTCTCTCATTCAACACCAGGCATTGGATTGGGATGTGGGGTATGATTCAGGGCCATCAGGATGAGTTCGTGAATCTGGGAGGGATAGCTGAAGGGTTCTTGATGCATGAAGGGGGGTAGGGGGGGACTGGATCTTGCAAAGAGTCTGCAGGGACATTGATGTTGTGGGGAAGGCCCAGGGGATCAGATGCTGCAAGGGAGAACCAGGAGGATAAGATGTCAAAGATTATCAGGAGGGAATTCTACTGCTGGTGAAGGGGATTGGGGTATGCCTGTATATCAAGAGCAGTGATTTTAAAAAGTTTCTCTCATGCACATGTAGGGGAAATCTACAGGAGATTCTTTTTCCTACATGTAGCTTTTCAAAATTGTTTCTCCTGCTGGACATGGGGAGACATTGAAGTGTAGCAAGACATTTCCATGTCCCAACCTGCATGTCTTAATTCCCTTTCCATATCCAATTTGCCTTCATGACTGTTTGTGGATCACCACTTGTACATTCTTCAACAGTAGAATCATGTCTATATTGATCCAAAGAAAAACAGGAGTAGTTTCCATGTTATGATATAGTTCATTAAAACCACATGAAAACTATCTAAAAAATGGACCAAAGTGACCTTGAGCTTATAAACCGCAACGTTGTGCTAATGTTTACATTTGCTTCACTGTCTGTAAAGAAATGTCATTTTCTGTCAAGTTGTTCTCCTCAAAGCCCCCTTGACCTCTTTGCTTCTCAGGCTATATATTAGTGGGTTTTACATTGGGTTAATTAAACAATAAAATACTGCAAAAACCTTTGCATCTGTAGAACCCACATCTGGTTGCAAATATGCAAGCATGCCAGTCCCATAGAATAAGGTAACCGCAGCAAGATGAGAGGAGCAGGTTGAGAACGCCTTGCTTCTACCTTCTTTGGAATTCATCCTCAGCATGGTGGAGAAAATGTAAATATAAGAGGAGAGAATAACCAGGAAAGGTATGAACAAGAAAAGCGAAGATATTGCGAGTTGTATTACATTATTCAAATAAGTATCACTGCAAGACAATTTCAGTACAGGTGAACCATCACAGAAGAAGTGAGGGATTACTCTAGACCTGCAGAAAGGCAAACTTAGTATGAAAGTGATCTTTCCAAACTGTAAAACAAAAGACATCATCCAGATCCCACAGCCATATAAATACATCTTTGAATGCTCATCACAGTGGAGTAACGCAAGAGGTTACATATTGTGACATAGCAATCATAGGCCATGATACCAAGAAGCACACATTCCTCATTACCAAAAATACAGAAGAAATACATTTGCAGGGCGCATCCCAGGAATGAGATGCTTCCATCCTCAATCAAAAGATTTACAGGTGTTCTTGGGATTGTAACCGTGGTGAAACAGATCTCTAAGAAGGATAAATTCCTGAGGAAAAGTACATGGGTGTTATGAGCACTGGGTCTACTGAAAGGATGGTAAAGACGAGCAGGTTTCCCATCACAGTGAGGATGTAAAGGAGTAGAAACAGCAAAAACAGGAATCACCGAATCTGTGGAGACGGGTCTGAGAAGCCCAAAAGTATAAATCCAGTTATCGCAGTCTGATTTTCCAATTCCATTACCTCACGCTTTAACCTGAAGGGGACAGAAAGACCACAGCTTGCTAAGCCACTGCTCAAATAGTACAGGGATGAAGTAGTCAGATGGCAAGATTTTTTTTTTCATTTTGTAAATTATGCAGTCATTGTATTAGGAGCAGATGATGGGTCACAGAATCCACAGTGTATGTTTGTATTTATTAATATTTGATATAGCATCTTTCATGCCCACAAAAGGTTACTTTAATGACTTAACCAAATCACAAAGAGTGGCCAGGAGGTATAACTTAAGAATATAAGGTACATAAGATATGCCACACTGGGCCAGATCAAGGTCCATCAAAACCAGTATCCTGTTTCCAACAGTAGCCAATCTAGGTCATAAGTACCTAGCAGTCTCCCCAAAAGACACAGGTTCCTCAATGCTTGTATCGAGTCAAGCAGTGATATCCTGGGTACCTTTTAATAATGGTTTATGGACCTTTCCTCCAGGAACTTGTCCAAACCTTTTTTTAAACACAACTACACTAACAGCTTTTACTACATCCTCCGGTAACAAATTCCAGAGTTTGATTACATGTTGAGTGAAAAAATATTTTCTCTTATTAGTTTTAAATAGGTTACCCTGTAGCTTCATTGCATGTCCCCGAGTCTTTTTATATTCTGATGATGTAAACAATCAATCTATGTTTACCCGTTCCACTCCATTCATTAATTTATAGACCTCTATCATATCTCCCCTCAGCCGTTTCTTTTCCAGGTTAAAGAGCCCTAACCTTTGTAGCCTCTCTTCATAGGAGTATCCCTCCATCCCCTTTACCATTTTGGTGTCTCTTCTCTGTATCTTTTCTAATAACTCTATAACTTGTATTAAACGGAAAAAGCTGCTGCTGTAGATGGGCCAGAAGACAGGATCCTTCCATGAAATATATCGCAGAATCCACTATAATCATACTCTATTCTAACATCAAAATTGAGTACATATGCTGGAGGAAGTGTCTTCAGTGCCAACGGTTTGGCTAACGCGGCAGTGCTGTTTACAGCCATTGCTGCCACTTCTGGTCCCAGAGTGGGGCGACAGCGGCAGCAGTGGAGGTGGGAGAAAAGTGAAGCAGCAGGAATGAGGTTCACCTAGGACACATCATATCTTTAGATATATTTGGTTTGGAATCCCATTGGCGTTCTTTCTGGCCTTGGACAAGCCACTTAACCCTCCATGCCTTAGAAGAAAGGCGTGGCAATTTACTACCAATCCCACTGCCAAGAAAACCCAGGAGGTGTTGGGTCACCAGGAGTGAACATTGACTCGAAGGGACACATTGCTTTGCATTTGCATATTTGGATCGTCCGTGCTGAATATACATAGAGACTGCTGACTGGTGCTGGCGGCACAGTTAGTGGTGATATTCAGTCATTCTCCCTATAGCTGTATGGCTTACTTTAGGGCATCTTCTTTTAGGATGTTTTAAATTAATCTGCATACCTAACTGTATGGATAGCCCATACTCCAGCTTCACTCTACCCCCAGCACTATCCAGAAAGTACCTGGAAATCAACTTAGAGCTCCAGCATGAAGTATGTTCAAATAGACCATTTGTGCATTTCATACAAAATGCCATGTTAAGAAGCTACGTTTGATGGCAAACTATAAGCAAGCAAAAGATAAGGGTCTAATTGAATTCTCTTCAAAGTGGAGTTCATTTTTTAATTTTTTTCAGTATGTTTGAGGGGAAATGTTATAAGTGATTTCTGCCCTAAAAACAATACCTTCTCTATGGTATAAAGGAGTCCTTCAGCCGCATTCATCCCATTGGGAGTGGTACAACAGTATTGTGATTCCACTTGCTACTACAATTTTTTTTTAGTGCCATCAAGTCAATGCTGACTCCTAGCGACCCAGCTGCCTCTGGGTTTTCTTGGCAATATATCACCAGAAGTAGATTGCCAGGCATTTTCATTACTACTACAATGGTAAACTATTTAAGACTAATAAAAGATAATATTTTTTCACTCAACGTGTAATCAAACTCTGGAATTTGTTATCGGAGGATGTAGTAAAGGCTGTTAGTGTGGCTGGGTTTAAAAAAGGTTTGGATAAGTTCCTGGAGGAAAGGTCCATAAACCATTATTAAGAAGGGACACAGGATAATCAATGCTTGACCCAATACAAGCATTGCGGAACCTGTGTCTTTTGGGGAAACTGCTAGGTGCGTATGACCTAGATTGGCCACTGTTGGAAACAGGATACTGGGCTTGATGGACCTTGGTCTGACCCAGTATGGCATATCTTATGTTCTTATGGTATGGGCTGGCAGCACAGATCTGCAGAGCCCTGACTGTTACAGGCATGAAAATGATCTGGGTAGCAGATAAAGAAGTAGGAATCAAACCACTGCCCCCTGAGACCTTGCACTAACCAGTAGGTTACACCTCTTCCTCTCTCAGCACAGCAATGACTGGGTACACAGAGACTGCAGGTCACCACCTAAAATGTCTGCTGTGGGCGCAGGCATAGGGTAATCCCAACAGTACCCATGATGCCGTGCATATGCAGAACAGTGGTCTACAGCTGATCACATAATGGAGAATGCACATATCCATCACCTCAGCTCAGTAAGAGGAACTGACAGTGTGTGATACAAACACATAGCAACTACAAACTGTGCTACTGAGGAGTTTCTACAGTCACCCTGAGGGTGAGGATGAGCGCCCAGCACCGGGTCCCATGAACCTGCAATGCTAGAGATGATCTCTGCTGCAGATCCCCATCACTGCCAGTGTGTGTCAGGTACTGTCGGTAGTGTAGTTATGCCAGTCACATCTGCCCCTGTTGGACCCTGACCCACCTAGCATCATACATTGCAATATCCAGAGTGCCAATGCTAATGTCATGGCTGCCAGCTACCCGGAAGAAGGGGCTGCTAGACTTGCATAGGGTTTTTACTAGGGTCCTACTGACCCTACCAGTAATACTGAGAGAAGGCCTGGAACACCAACCTTCCAACCACCTAGGTCTAACATTCACCTGCAGCCCATCACTGGGTTTCCCAACCGTGCACATACTAACTGCAGACAGGTGGTGTTCTCTTCAATCCTCCCTGTTGAGGGTAAAGGCCAAGGCAGAGAAGCTCACATCCTGGAGATGAATGCATGGCTGCGTGGATGGTATCATTGGTAGCATTCTCCGAAATGCTTCCTGTTCCACGTGCAGGACCCAAAAGGCAGGCAGAGCTCCGGAGTCTCAATGCGTGGATGAGACAATGGTGCAGAGATGAGGGTTTTGAATTTGTTAGGAACTGGGGAACATTCTGAGGAAAGGAGGGGCTCTTCCGAAGGGATGGGCTTCACCTTAACCAGGATGGAACCAGGCTGCTGGCATTAACCTTTAAAAAGGAGATAGAGCAGCTTTTAAACTAGATATTAGGGGAAAGCCGACAGTCGCCCAAGAGCGGATGGTTCGGAAGAATGTATCCTTGAAGGATACTACCAAAAGCAGAGAGGTTCCACAAAAGAGTAAAGTAGCCCAAATGCCCTCAAGTATGGAGCAGACAGAGCTTAAAGATCACAATCTACCCATGTCTAACAATAGCCAAATTAACATGAATAAAATACATTCTCTAAAATGCTTGTATGCAAATGTTAGAAGTCTAAAGAATAAGATAGGAGAGTTAGAATATATAGCACTAAATGAAAGGTTAGATATGATTGGAATATCAGAGAAATGGTGGAAGGAGGACAACCAGTGGGACACTGTGATACCTGGGTACAAACTATATCGTAATGATAGAGCTGATCAAATTGGTGGAGGGGTTGCGCTCTATGTTAGAGAGGGCATTGACTCAGAAAGGATTAAAGTTTTGCAGGAAACAAAATCTGCTGTAGAATCTATATGGATTGAAATTCCATATAAAAGGGGGAAGGCAATGGCAGTGGGGGGTACTATCGAGCACCTGGCCAGAATGACCAAATGGATGATGAAATGCTCAAAGAAATCAAGGAAGCTAACAAAAGTTACAGCGCAGTAATAATAATGGGTGATTTCAATTACCCCGGTATCGACTGGCTCAGTGTCACGTCAGGACATGCTAGGGAGATAAAGGGGTATGTTTACTAAACATTCATAACGTGCGGGGCCGCGCTAGTGTGCGTGTGCCATATAAGGAGTGGGCGTTGCGTCCTGAAAAAGAAAAACATGCGGTTTACATATGCGCCAATGTGCGCCCCGCACATGTGCGTCCCGCACATTACCGCCTGGAAAAGCTGCGCGGGACGGAGAAGGCGGCGCGCTGATGGGAAAGCACACGAGCTGAGCCACAGCACGATGGGAACGACGCCTACCAATGGAGCAGGGATCGGGGGTTCAATCCCCGCAGTGCCCAATGAAGCGGCAGGCTCAGGCAACATTTTAGGAGGCACCGAAATAGTGGGCAGCAGAAGGCGGCGCACTAATCCTTTACGAGGCAGAGGAACTTTGTGCGGCATAAGGCGGCGCGCGGATGGGAAAGCACACGAGCTGAGCCACAGCACGATGGGAACGACGCCTACCAATGGAGCAGGGATCGGGGGTTCAATCCCCGCAGTGCCCAATGAAGCGGCAGGCTCAGGCACCATTTTAGGAGGCACAGAAATAGTGGGCAGCAGAAGGCGGCGCACTAATCCTTTACGAGGCAGAGGAACTTTGTGCGGCATAAGGCGGCGCGCGGATGTGAAAGCACACGAGCTGAGCCACAGCACGATGGGAACGACGCCTACCAATGGAGCAGGGATCGGGGGTTCAATCCCCGCAGTGCCCAATGAAGCGGCAGGCTCAGGCACCATTTTAGGAGGCACAGAAATAGTGGGCAGCAGAAGGCGGCGCACTAATCCTTTACGAGGTAGAGGAACTTTGTGCGGCATAAGGCGGCGCGCGGATGGGAAAGCACACGAGCTGAGCCACAGCACGATGGGAACGACGCCTACCAATGGAGCAGGGATCGGGGGTTCAATCCCCGCAGTGCCCAATGAAGCGGCAGGCTCAGGCACCATTTTAGGAGGCACAGAAATAGTGGGCAGCAGAAGGCGGCGCACTAATCCTTTACGAGGCAGAGGAACTTTGTGCGGCATAAGGCGGCGCGCGAATGAGAAAGCACACGAGCTGAGCCACAGCACGATGGGAACGACGCCTACCAATGGAGCAGGGATCGGGGGTTCAATCCCCGCAGTGCCCAATGAAGCGGCAGGCTCAGGCACCATTTTAGGAGGCACAGAAATAGTGGGCAGCAGAAGGCGGCGCACTAATCCTTTACGAGGCAGAGGAACTTTGTGCGGCATAAGGCGGCGCGCGGATGGGAAAGCACACGAGCTGAGCCACAGCACGATGGGAACGACGCCTACCAATGGAGCAGGGATCGGGGGTTCAATCCCCGCAGTGCCCAATGAAGCGGCAGGCTCAGGCACCATTTTAGGAGGCACAGAAATAGTGGGCAGCAGAAGGCGGCGCACTAATCCTTTACGAGGTAGAGGAACTTTGTGCGGCATAAGGCGGCGTGCGGATGGGAAAGCACACGAGCTGAGCCACAGCACGATGGGAACGATGCCTACCAATGGAGCAGGGATCGGGGGTTCAATCCCCGCAGTGCCCAATGAAGCGGCAGGCTCAGGCACCATTTTAGGAGGCACAGAAATAGTGGGCAGCAGAAGGCGGCGCACTAATCCTTTACGAGGCAGAGGAACTTTGTGCGGCATAAGGCGGCGCGCGGATGGGAAAGCACACGAGCTGAGCCACAGCACGATGGGAACGACGCCTACCAATGGAGCAGGGATCGGGGGTTCAATCCCCGCAGTGCCCAATGAAGTGGCAGGCTCAGGCACCATTTTAGGAGGCACAGAAATAGTGGGCAGCAGAAGGCGGCGCACTAATCCTTTACGAGGCAGAGGAACTTTGTGCGGCATAAGGCGGCGCGCGGATGAGAAAGCACACGAGCTGAGCCACAGCACAATGGGAACGATGCCTACCAATGGAGCAGGGATCGGGGGTTCAATCCCCTGCAGTGCCCAATGAAGCAGCTAGATGAGCCATCATCTGTCATGAGCAATAGTGATCTAGGAGGCATTTTACATGTTATTGTTATTACTCCCCCTTGCAAATGCACTATGAAAGCACTGTAATATCAGGTGATGCATATGACGCAATATAAGGTACCTCACATGTCAAATCCTAAAGCGCATTGTCCACCAAGGAAATCACAATGTCGTGTGTAGGGTGCTTTACAGTTTGTCGTATGAGGCAGGGCATGGTCCAAGCACAGTCAGTGCTGGCATCACTGTGCAGTCTAACGCAGGGAAATCCCAGGTAGGTGAGCAGACATGCAGGAGGGAACAGCAGTGTAGCACAATGGTTAGGGCATTGCGTGATGGTGCAGGGGTCATGGTGCCAAATGAGCAGTGACCAAGGTTGGCTTAGTGACATCTGTTTTCTCAGAATGCAACTGTACAGTAAGCTGTGCTGCCATCTAAACACAAGCCTAGCCAGAGTATCGTTCCGTTAGGCTGCTACACAATGCACATCATAAACAACCACATCATCAAATGCGAGTGCACATGTAACCCAAATACTGCACAGAGCCGAAAGGAAAGGCAATCCAAAAGTATAAGAACCACTGACATCACAGGTGCTGTACCACAAAGATCTCCACAAGGCTATGTGGCGGCAACAGAAATGGATAAAGACACTGGTGCCAGCTGTAGCTATGTACAGAGTGATGGATAATGTACCATGTTATAATGATGGTGTGTAACCGTGGATGGGAAGATGTGTCCAGCAGAGGAGGCTGAAATGGCAGGATCTGTGAAATATCATGATTACAGTGGACTAGCGATGATATGCAGAGCAAACACAGGAGCGACCAACATGGAGAGTTGTGATGCAGGAAGGTGTAGGAGTGCAGGAAGGGTTGCAGCTGCATGCACATCAGGGTAGCATGACACAAGAGTTGGCAGACAGAAGATGGACAGATGCATGGCTCACAACTCAGATGAGTGTACAATGTGTCCACAGCACAAACCTGACAACATATGACAGTCAAACAAATGGAAAACACAACTGCAGGACACGCATGCACATCCAAGAGAACAGAGAGGAATCACACATACCAACAACCCCAGAAATGTAAAAGCAAAAACAGGTAGGAAACAGCACCAATGTGTGTGTTTTAGCAAAGGATGCAGTCAGAAATAGTCCAGGCCCTCACGCTACATGCATGCTGGTTGTAAGGACAGGCAAACCCACAAGGGAAACCATGAACAAATGCACCTGCAGAACTCCTGTGTACATTTCAGATCACAGTCTGTAGTTGGGACCAGGGACGCATGCACAAACACACAATGATATGTGATGCTGTAGACACAGCATGCAAAATATACAGACCACATCACCCCAATCCTGAAAGAAACATACATACAGGCACCTGAAGCAAGGAGTCAATACAAAGCCCTCCCACTTACCAACAAAGTCATACATGAAGCACGCAACCCCCAAATCAACACCAGACTGTGTCGCCCAGGCCACGGCACAACTACCAGACAAGCCCCCACCAACTCCGGTACTGTAAGCAACAAATGAACCAAATGCCCGCAAGGGACCTGCAATCGAGACCCTGAACTTCATGCCCCATGTATCATGCACAGCCCCCCAAGATGTCCTGGTAACAACCCAGACCACTAATCCATTATAAAACAGCTGAAAAACATACTGTCCCAGGAACCCCACTAATCCAACCCCTAACCCACCCCATACAAATATGACAATGTGCACAATCTGTCAATGTCCATAGTATGTCCTATGTCCCCATTTGAAACCGTCAATGTAGCCCCCCTGGCAATGGCCGTGGCCAACATGTAAAACCTCCCCCCCCCTCGTATGAAACCCCCCTTGACCGTGTGAAAAGTGGGATACCAAAACAAATACATAAATATATACAGACATAACAAGAGCAAAGCAAGGTATCCCCAAGGGCAGTGGAGGATGCGTGGCGAAGCAATGTACTGATCATGGACAGGACAGCAGAGAGCAACACATGAAAAAGGGTGAACACACACCTGCTGAAACCCAGCACCACCACACCCCCAGGTGCACAGCAGTGTAAACAACATAATGAGAGAAACCTATGTAACAGATGATATCTGCTGGCTAGGCAGCACACAGTGCACACCCTGCTGCACCCTGATCACAGACAAGGGTGTGTGTAGAGTTGATTAACCTGCAGTGAACTAATGGTCAAGTCAGCATAATGTACAAAATAATTAAAAACAAAGCATATCGTGGGCTAAACGCATAACCTTATTTGAAAACACATGCCACCAACCACACCCACAAATAATACACTGAGCCCAAGGAATACATAATATGCCAAAGACAGGGTCTGTATGTGAACCAGTAAGAACCTGTGATGTGCAAAATGCCAGACACATGCACAGCTGCCATCGTACACTGTTGTGAGCACAGGTGGACATGCACCTTGCAAGCAAACCAGTAGACACAAGTGTGAATGTGCTCTACGAGAGGAGGAGCAGCCTAGTCGTCACAAAACTGTCATGCACACAAGGCAACCAGGCCTCATTTCAGAAAACCAGATCATGTGGCCCTTGGAGAGTAACTCGAGGAACATTGTCAAGGTAACCACGGAGTCCCAAGGTCACAAGGAGTCATGACATATTCAAAGGTAGACATTGTAGTGCATGTGTGTGAACATGACCAAGCAGCAAAAGGAACTAATGTCTGTATAATACATATATTTATTTGGATCACACCTCCCAGTTACTGTACACAGTGTAATCATAATTTCAAAGTAAGCCCCTCCCTGTTTAAAGATGGGAACACAGTCAGCAAGGTACAAACACACATGCCACATAAAGGTCAATGCCTGCGCACAATTGAGTGGCATGAGATCTCTGGTGGAACAGGTGCATGATATGCACTGGGTTCCAGGGCCACATACACGAGCATCTGCTGCATGCCCACAATGTGTGAGCTACATATGAGGGCATGTAGACTCGAGGCGTTGTAAGCGTAAGACCCCAAACACATCACATGTCCCCCCCCCCAACATAGCCCTCATGCAACACAGGTGGCCCCCAAAAGAGAAAAACATATGCTGGCACAATGTTGACATGTGACAAACACCCTCATTAAGTTATGTCCAACCTCCCACATAATGGCTGATTGGCACATCAGAAAGTATTCAGTGTACATGACAAATATCATCTAGAGCTGAATGATTGTATGCTAACAGGTAGCAGGGACACATGAACACAGAGAAAATACAAAGCACACAACTCCCTGAAAGGTGCAGACATAACACCGTGCAGTATGTCCCCTTGCATTGTTTGTTTGGTGGACAGTGTTTGGCTACCGATAGCATGGTCCATGCAATGCTGAAGTGTAGGAGGACAATGGACACCCACTCTGACCCACACCAAATATAATGGCCTAATGAGACTGTTGTCAATGCAGGGGGTAAAACAGGACTCTGCAAATGTGCACTGCACCGCGTGGACAGACATGCAGAGTGTCACATCTGTACAGTAAACATATACAATAACTAGCATGTCCAGATGCAAATGATGGTCAGACAGCCTACAGTGAACCACACAGAGCCATAGGTCCACATGCAGTGTCTCACAAACATAGTTATTGAGAAGCACAGGCACCAGCTGTACACAAACATGGTACAGTGATGCCACACATGAATCTAAGCACCCCTGGCCCCTCCACACATCTAACAAGGATGGTGGCGGACATGAAAGTGTGTATGTGGCAGAACCTGCACCTTGTTTAGGTGTGGGGCAGGTGGACATAGACAATTGGATCCCTCCATGTGTGCCCCCGTGCCACAAACATGGCTGTATGCTGATGTTGAAACCCACAAAGTAACATATCATGTGTGCCATGTCACACACATGGGACACACCTATACACTAACCAACTGTGGAAGGATGTCAGAAATACATAGATTATGTCAGTCCCTGATGCGCACAGTGTCCCAAAAGCAAGGTGTCCTTGACAGCCAAAAGATCATCGCAAAACACACCATGCAAACCTGGCCATGCACAGTAAAGTGCCATCGTCCAATATGACACAGTCCATGAAAGTCCATCTGTGTCCCTGTCAGCAGCACGACACACAGCCACAGCATGGCACACACTGTGTGTTGTACAGGTCTATCATGGGTAAGTCAGCGGTCAAAGAGCAAAATTGTCCATCACAGGCCTGTGTGCCACCAACATAGGTCAAACATCCAATGGCACATCTCCCCGGAAAGAATAAGATGAACGTCAGTCCCACAACAGACGTTGGATGGTGAGCCAGATGCCGTGGAGGAAATGGTGCTGTTATGTCACCTGCCCTGTGTCACGAGAGGAGAAGTATGGTATTGTTAGACACCTTGCCAAAACAGAACAGATTGCCAAGAATCACAATACACAAAATACAGACCAAAGGGATGCAAAGTCACAAATTACAGCAGATGCATATAAAAAAAAAGGAGATGAGCGCCAACAGTACATGTAAATGCAGGCATGGCTGTCACATGGATATGGTTATGTACAATCCCAGGTCACACGGGCATCTCACAGCTACACACTATATGCATCTGTTTGTGTCTACAGAGATGCTACATAACATGTCCATGTGAGGATCATAAACCCCAGGACAGGTACAGCCAGATGTAATACCAAATTCGCAAAGTTAAAACAAACCCTATGTGTGCATCATGCGGCCGTCATCAATTCCTCCAAGTACTGCATAGCCACATCAGGTCACAGCGAAGGGAGACAATGTCAGCCAGACATGTCGATTTACCATGTACATCAACTGTTGATGCATCTCCACAGCATGCCTACATATGAGAGAAATAAATGTTGCTCAACACCTGTCTCTCAAAACACAAGACACATTGCTGCTCACAGCTCACCACACATGTGGACCATGGTGACAAGGCAAGCAGCACAACAGTAGAGGTAGTACACCCCACCATGCCCCCCAGGTGCCCACACCCATGAGAGCACGTGATAATGTACCATGCCTGGACAATGCTGGAGGACATATTCAAAACATAAGCGCAAACACACACACAGTATGCGTTGGTCAGGGGCACAGCTGAAAAACATGGGCTGAATGTGCACAAGTGCAAACCTGTGCACATCATGGCCAAGTCACATGCACATATACCTTGGTGATGTCTGATCTAACTATGATGGTGTAGACAGAAAATGCAGTATCCGTAAAACACGACAACCAAAAACACATCTAACTCTGCTGTACATCTGACTGAAAAGGTGTCCCTGCGAACATACTGTACACAAACACATGGGGAGATGGGTCACCACCCCAAAATATGGGTAAGGGAGGCTGTCAGGGGAGAGTTGTACAACACCAGCTGCCTCATATGACACATGACAGGCGACATGTTGCTCCCATGAACCCATGTACGCACAATGTAGCTGTAGATCCACCTACCCTGGACCACAGCATCTTGGACGATGGGCCCTCATGTGCCAATGCTACAGTGGAACAGCATCCTCATGAAGCTGGTCCTGTGGAGAGGGAAACAAACCATCACAAAATATATGTCATGTCCCATCTGTGAAACCCACAGTACACAGCAATGTCAACAGCTGGCAGACCCCACAACCTGACCCAACGACTGACTGTTCACCCTCACACTGTACTGATATACCACATGGGAGAGGCAGCATGTAGACGTATGATACCAATGAAATGTCCCCCTATTACTCATTTGCCCCCACCACCCTCGGTTGCTCCTCACACCTGTCTAAGGAGGTGTCTGCAAACACCATGTGTGAAACACATCCCAAGGTCGCACTATTAGTCTGTGTTGGCCAGGTTGACAACATTACCCCCTCTCCGTGTCTATGACTCCCCTAATGTTGTTTGTTAGTCCATTGTACATACCTGTGACACCTGGTAATATGCTGTACCACCCCCTGTATCCACTGTGCAAAGGAATATTATGCAGTGTACATCCTGTACATCAATGATTACTTAGATATGTGCACTGATCATGTGCCTAAATACATGGCAATGTCATCACCATGTGTACCAGACAACACCCCCATGTCTGTCTTTCATCAGACCATGATGGCGTCATGTCAGCCCACTGGGTATCAGGGAGAATGTTAATCCATGGAGAGGCTATATGTGCACCTGCACCACATATCACCCAAATAGGTCTGTGTGTGTATGTCAACATAACATCCCTTGCCAGTGTAGACAAGGCATATGTGGCTGTGTACTGTGCTAACCTGACCGACATACAGCATGTACCAGAGCCATGACGTAGATGTTCAGATAGTATCACCCACATATGCCACTCTTTATTTGCTAAACCGCTAAACTAGCAAACATATACACACATGCAGCTCTACAGTGGGGTCCTGTAATCCACCCGTTCATGATGTGACCCGCTGCACATCCGTATGTGTGTACAGTGAGAATACTGCAATGTATGACACCTCACTATATAAGATGAAACCAATGATATGGACCCCGGGCTGCACACTGACTATGTCCACATGCCTCACCCTAGCCATGTATGTGCTACGTAAATCAACATACCATATGGTACCGTTTGGTGTGGCAGCAACACCTGTCACATGTAATCTATCCCATCATGGGTATGCAGTCATGCGCATGTGTACTGTGCTATGTAAGACATGTTGCATGACACATTATAAACATACAGACATAGCCAGCCCATAATAGCATAACACACACACAAGCACACCCTGATTGTAGTACATAAACAAGGTGGCCGCATGAGAGCTCTCCACAAATGTTGCCATCTACACCCCATTTAACCCCGGAACATATGCCTGACACCGTGCCACACACACACACTATAATGGAAACAGTGTGTTTGCACAGCAGTTGCTATCACACACAGACACTAACTGGTACTGTGACCCCCAAAAGCTCATAAAGGTGTCTCAACACACAAACCCCAAAAACACCAACAGCCCCTGTTGTGCCCTGTCCACATTGTCCATTGCACACCCCTGGCCCTATGTTACTGTTGGATGTTCAGCATAAGGACAATGCAGTGATGGATCTGAATGCTATATGTGCAGACACATGACCCGTTATAAACCTCACATGCACACAACAGCACATATATGTGGGAGGATGTGCAATACATACCACTGAATATCTCAGCAATCAACCTCTGCCTGACCGCTGTGCCTGCCTGTGTGTCACCACTGGCACGTACAGGGGGGCACGGTGGATCCTCCGCAAGATCCTCATTAATCTCTGCAGCAATATCATGCCTGAGAGCAATGTTGTGCAGGATGCAACAGGCTACGATTATCTCTGCAACAGTCATTGCCTTATATTGTAAGGCCCCACCTGTCCGATCCAGACACCTGAAGCGACTTTTCAAAACGCCAAAGGTGCGCTCTATGACAGAGCGGCTGGAGGCGTGGGCCTCATTGTACCTCCGCTCTGCACGTGTCCGTGGTTGACGCACAGGGGTTAGCAGCCAGGGGCGACATCCATACCCTGCATCACCTGCAAAAAGAGAATGATGCATGTGAATGCATGAGCGCATGCCACCACAAATCTGCACAGGTATGGACCTTAGAGACAAGTGCATTACACATCCTGACAGAATCATATGACAACACAAATATACATTTGACAGAATATGACCTATGGTGATAGAAATGTCAGAAAGGGCCCCTGTAGTCTGGACAGACATGGCAAATAACAGCAATGTCACATTTTTGCAAACAAAGATCCGCTATGTGTGGCATATGCGTCTTGGTATGCAGTCAATGTCCGCATCTCTGAAACCACCAATGGCAGCCTAAACCACCAGCACACAAACAACACGTCAAACGTATATGTTAGCAAGCTATACACCACAAGAATGTTGTATGAGGCAATGTAAACGCACACCCAGAACATGTCTGACCTGGGATTTCGACAACATCAACCCAATATCACCTCACAACACTGTGTCCAGTAAGGTCAACATACCTACAGACAGCAGTCTGATGCCATATGCTGTCGACCGCTGACCAACAACCATGTCAGTGGACACCCGGTCCACTGTCACCATCATGTTAATATCCCTGTTAAGCTGTGTTCCACAGATCTGCACACTGTAGCCCACATGAGCCCTGAACTATCACAACAACAGAGACTGTCAAGGTTCCTCTGTATGGGGTACCAACACCTCTCTGCCCGCTCACAAGTTGGCCCCTGCCCTTGCTGTCACCTCTCTCAAAGTCAGAGACACATCAGATTAATGACATACACTGATGCCAAAGTAGTGGCCATCTGCAGTGGCCCAAAGTCATTCACAACACACGTGTGTATGCACACATGTTATGGGCTATGCCTAAACCAGAACCCTACCTAGGGAAAGGTGTACCCAACGTTGCCAAGGTTATGAACATCCATCATATGTGTCGAAACCCCAAACAACTACCAACCCATGTCATCCACCAAACAATGTTCAAGAACCCCAGTAATGTGTAGGGGTGTGGCCCTCACACACACAAATGATATGCGATAGGTGTATGGCTTGTGACTCACAGAAATGTGACATGACATAACACAGTTACCTCAAATGCCACTAATGCACAGGTGGGTGTGATGGACAACAATCCCACCCACCCACCTGTGGCCCGGTGAAATACACACACACGTTGAAATGCACACCCATGTACATGCATCTGAACATGTGCATATGTCCCCCTACACCATCAGCATATCACCCCCAGGTATTGTTTCCAACCAGATGTGACATGGCTCATCATGTCACATGCAACTCAATGTCTACACCCCGCCCACAATGTCTGCTGAACGTGAGCTCAGCTGCCTAACACACAGAGCGTATATAGTGCAATATATAAGAGATGTTAAGTGACAAAATGATATAACCTACAGACTACATCATATGTGTGGACATACTCACCCAGCAGGATGCAGTCCCCATACAGTCCCTCCTCAAACTGTCGAAATAGTGCTGAGCGATGCAGGATATAGGAGTCATGGGTGGACCCTGGAAACCGTGGGACCACATTCAGAATATGCAGATCAGCATCACATACAACCTGAACATTCAGGGAATGGTAGTGTTTGCGGTTGCGGAACACCACCTCCCTGTCTCTAGGTGGGACCAGGGCAACATGTGTGCAATCAATAGCTCCCATCACGTGTGGTATCCCAGCTACAGCCTCAAAGGCTTGGTTCAGGGTCCCCCAATGTTGCCTAGTGTGGGGAAGGGCTATGTAATTCCCCACCCGGCTGACCATGGCACGCAGTACCTGGTGGAGACATCGGGAGAAGGAGGGTCGGCTCATGCCACCCACTGCGCCCACTGAGTGTTGGAAACAGCCAGAGGCAAAGAAATGTAAAGCAGCAAGGAGCTTAACTAAACCCGGTATGGCATGGGACCGATTAGTCAGGGGCTCGAGGTCAGGTCGTAGATCCTCATAGAGCTCCCTAATAGCCCTTGTGCTCAGCCTGTACAGGGAGATGACCTGGTCCTCACGCATGTCCTGGAGCTGGGCCCTGGGCCTGTAGAGGCGAGGCTGCCGAGCCTGCACCTCGGCACGTCTCCTGCGCTGTGCACGTACATCAGCTGCCTGGCCCTCCTCCACAGCTGCAGGTCTGATTTGCTGCGGGACTACACCCATGCCCTGTGCCTCAGCCCCATGGACACCATCCCCCCTGTCCGGCAACCGCAGCATCTGCTCACCATCCAGGGCACATGCAGAAACATATATCCCAGCCATCACCTCACCCCGCAGGCCTACACAAACACACTACAACACACACACAAACCTCCCACAACAGCGACCAACTCACAAACACCGACTGACAAACTGAACAAACGGATGCGATACACAACACAATACACACAATACAATACAATACACACAGTACAACCCAATAGACAATGAACTACACAGATAACCTAGCCTGATCAATATGTCACCCTCTCCAAACGTACACCTCTCCTACAATACAACCCTCAATGTGTACTATCTATGCCTGAGGATATATAGATGTATTTCCGGTGTTGAGATGTGCGCCTGTGACGTTGTGCGTCATTGCGCGCCGTGGGGGAGCGCCGTGCGCATGTGCATCCCATAGAGCAATCCCTGCCGTCCGTGTGCGCCGCGCTGGGGCGTGTATGCGTGATGACGGCATGTGCGTCTGAATGCGCCGCACCCAAACGCCCATGCACATCTCTGACGCAGATCCGCGGCGCGCACAGACGAAAGCGCATGCGCACATCTGTGGCGCGGAAAACAAAGCCGAACAGCAACAGCGCATGCGCAAACGAAAAACAGAGCGTAAACGTCCATGTTGGCCGCGCTGGGGCGTGTATGCGTGATGACGGCATGTGCGTCTGAATGCGCCGCACCCATACACGCCCATGCACAGCTCTGACGCAGATCCGCGGCGCGCACAGACGACAGCGCACGCGCACATCAGCGGCGCACCAAAAAAAAAAAAGAAACGCATGCGCAACGGCAAAAAGCAATGATAATATGGTATAAAACACACTGTACCACAGGTAAACGACGAGGGTGTTGTAAGATACAGTGAGGGAGTGTGGAGAAACAGAGGCGTGTGTGATACTGAAGAGGTAGAAGGTGTTGTAGGGGGAGAGGAGGCTGTGTGTCTGTAGAGTGCCATATCGTATTTGGTGTAGCACTGTTTCTGTGTCTGTTCTATGTGTATTGTTGTGTTCTGTGCAGGGTAGGGTGGATTGGGTGGGGTGGGGTGGTCTGCAGTGTGTAGGGTGGTGTGTGGTGTCCTGTGCTGGGTGGGGAGTGGTGAGGGGAGAGGGTGATGGAGAGAGAGGGGGAGAGGGGGAGAGAGGGGGGGAATGTTGATGAGGCCGGTGGGGATGCAGAACACCAGTGCACTGCAGAGGTGGGTGGGGCGGTGACACCGGTGCCTGAGGCTGTTGCAGGCCCATCGGGGAATACAGGTGTGGAGGTGCAAAGACACACTGGCAAAAGAAAGCGCCCACCTGTGCCAGCTACGCAGCGGAGGAGGGCGCTGAGATTCAGTGACCAGGAGAACCACAGTCTCCTGAGCATGGTCCTGGAGAACTACGATGTCCTCTTCGGCCGCCTCAGTAGCCAAACACCCGTGGGGAACCGCAATGCTGTGTGGGAGGATGTGAGGCTAGCAGTGGCTGGGGCGGGTGGCCCACCAAGAGACACGGACAGTCTGAAAAAAAGATTTTCTGACATAAAAAGAGGTGTACGGCAGGTGATGGTGGCTGAACACCAGCATGCCCTGGGGACAGGTGGCGGGGGCCCCCTCATCTCCCCACTATCGGCCCTCGAGCGTGAGCTTGCAGAAAGACTTGGAGATATCTACACATGTGGCCTGCCTGAGCTCCTGGATACTGCACACCCGCTAGCAGGTACGTCTGACAAATCTCTATGTAACAATGTCCAGGCAACAGCCTATGCGTAGCACCGTATGTAACTGCCAATATGAAACAGGTCTATCAGCTAAGCATGTGCATTTCCAAACCCTTTGTACGCTATGGCTACTAGGTAGTCCCCACAGTGTACGCCTGTAATCACAAATATGTGTCAGGGTTGGCCAGGCCATGTAATGGCCAAACCAACATGGCTCACTGTAACAACACCCAGGGGACACTGAACCTGTGAGGTGACAGTAACAGAGCTCACAGCTGCAAACTGGATACCTCTGCTGCACACAGTGTGTGGATAGGCAGACCAGCAAACATTGTCCCCAGGACAACCACACAACATGCACTGTGAGGCACAGCTCACCCCTCCCATCCCCCAAGCCTCACCTCTGCTGTCACATGTATGGAATTCAGTCTGCGGGCCAATACATGACCAACGCACATACAGGATAGAACCCAGAGAAAATGCCCACAGACCTAACATCTCAACCAACAGCAACCCTATGATGTCACCAGCTCAGTCTGGAACCTATGTATGCAATGACGCAATCACGGCATCACAGAGGTCCATCAGTCACACTCTGACAGACAGGTTGCATGTCAAGGGGGTCTGTCCCTCCTGCAATAACCGTGACAGGGCACTGCTGAAAGCTCTGCACAGGCACCCTCCCCGGCCCCACGGGCCAGGACATCCCCCCCCAAGAGTCCACAGCACACTCATAACTGAGTGTGTAGGTCCACACAATGCATCCAGAGCTTGCACTCCTTCCATGATACCGCCATGACATCCCTGTGAGCCAGTACCTGGTGTGATAACTGCTGTGACAGTCCCCTCTGACACGACAGGCCCATCTGTGCTGCTGTAGCCTCTGTCATGGCTGCTGAAAGCCCAGCTGCGATGGCAGTGCCTGTTCTGTTGAGCATGTCTGTATGGACACTGTACATACCTTTCCGTCCTGCAGTCCAATCTGCCACTGTGCACCCTGTCCCTCCTGTGATGGCCCCCCTCCCACTCATTGTGTGTCACCACAAACTACCGTACAACATGATGGCTGACACACATATTTGTGATGGATGTTGCCCAATACCCTGGCTCCATGTGTGTCCCCTATGCAATGTGTCTGAGCACCCAGCCTGGGTGAGGTCTGAGCACAGGCCGCACATGCACGTGGCACACATCTCCCTGATGTGACCGGTATGATTGTTATTTGCCACGATTAGTGGGGTCCAATCACAGGGAGATATCAAATAGATATATAGAGAATACCCTCCAGAAATACATGGCGGACTCACTGGATGAAGGTCCAGACCACCTCCACCTCTGATCAATACAGACCGGGTGTGGATGATATGCTGGTCTCACACGCACACATGCAAAGCTAGGGACGATGCAAAGACAGGATGCCCTAACGCATCACTGACCTGTAGCATGTACCTCTCCATTGACAGGGTACGATATGTTCTCTCTGTCCAATGTTCCTGTCATCCCAGGCTGTCGACGGAACATCACGCTAATCATTAACACACGTCGTATAACATGTGCCTGATCAGCACAGACAATGCTCACCTGAATGCTGCTACTGTGGAGTTCCATGGTAGCAGCAGGCAGATGATCAGTGTCCAACATGACAAAGGAGATGTTATACAAAGGTGGTCAATGATAACAGACCTGTGCAGGTGCAGCAGGAAGAGTAGCGGTCCAAGGCCGGAAAAAACATATCCTAACCTGTGAAATGAGCAGCACATGATACAGGTCGTTGATGCGAGAAGGTAATCTGCCTATGCTGCTGCAGAAGCGTTGCATGTGTGAGTCAGAGATCAGCGGTTCTGCGACAACACATGTGTGTTGATAAGAGGTGTAAGTAGTCTACACCATCCTCAGGTGACCATCCCAATGTCCCCCGGAGTGTACACCTTGTATAGCTATGTAGTTAGGTTCATATCTATATCCCCTCATACACCGCACTATTCAGCATCAGCGTGTCTAACAGGCAAACCTAATCCCAGTACACTCAACATGCATGAGATCACAGATGACATGGGACGGAACGTGGATACCAAGGCAAACAATGTACAGAAATCCCACAGATGTACCATAAATGATCAGGGACATGTTACCACTATAAGGTGACAGGTATATATTCCAACGTCATATATACTCATCACAGGCAGGTTACTGAGATATCATGCAATCAGGTATGTGGGTGGGCTCGCTGAGGTCGACAGGTGTTGATGACTCTATAGGGAAGAGTTTGCAGGGATAGAAAGTGACGGCCTACCTGAATTGTGATTAGCTGCTGATAGGCCAGATGCCAGGGGGTGCTGCATTGCAGCACCTAGGGGCACAAAGGTGAAAGGTCCTGTGGGCTGCAGAGGAGGCAGGGCTTGTGATGGCCGTCTGTAGCTCCAGGGAGGTGATGTTCGTGGATGCTCTCGCTCTGTCTGGTGTACTGCAGTGAGTAGGGGAGGAGAAGAATGCAGTGTAGAGCCTATTAGGTTTGTTCAACGTGTGAGCTAGGGTGATAAAGATAATGCTGGTCTGAATGGCTAGCCAATGTAAGTGAATCAGCTCAGGGGAACATGGTTATCCAAGGCGTCTCCCTGAGGTAACCTTGCTGTAGCAGTCATTGGCAGCTGTAACGGGTATAAGGTGGATTAGTGAGGAAGCTGACAAATGATGGTCCCGTAAATGACGTGTGGGATCATCAGTGCATGGTATATTGTCATCAAATTGTCTGGTTCCAACATGCAGCGTAGGTGTCCCATAAGGTGGATTAGGTAGTATGCAGGTGTGCCTGTGTTTTCCAGGTGGGATATCATATGGACGCGTAGCTATAAAATGAAATACTGGTAAAGTGAGGACGGGTCGGATTGCAGGTCATATACCCCAGTCCTGAGATGATGTGGTGGGATGATGTTGGGATTGCGCGTGATCAAGAGGACCTCCGTTGTTGTATGTCACATATGGAGGTTTCACGAGGACGGACACCCTAACAATGCATTGGGGCAGGGTATGAGAGGGGGGAGAGACATATGTGCATTGGAGATGGGTGTGTAAAGAACAACGTCATCGCCATAAGGCATGTAGACAACACTACAAGGATGTATGAACCCACAGATGGTTTGCAGGTAGATGTTCAATAGGGGGATAGAATGTGATGAACATTGGTTAGCACCCTGATGTAGGTGGAAGGGTTGAGATGTACTGTCCACTGAGCCGACATGCTGCCACCTTCGCTATAGATCGGACCTGCACCATATAAGCACTGTTCCAGTGATGCCCTTCACAATTATTCCCGCCACAAGGAGGTTGTGTGTCACTGAATCACGCGCTGCAGGGACGTCCAGAGTTGGGAGGTGGCAACCCAGTTGGATATCATCTATGCCATACATCAGCTAACTGAGGAGTATGGTGAGGAGGGTGTCAACTCCATGGAGGTCCCTGAGGCCATGTTGGCAGGGGTCCAGTGGTGCAGCACAGTCAATATGTCCCTGTAGCTGTCGTACGTCCACGTCTCCTATCATCTCAGCAAGTATAGGTGTGCCAGAGATGGGTCCATAGGAACCCAACTGTAGAGGGTACACATTGCAGTCTGGCAACAGGGGTATAGCTGAGGTATGCCAAAGGCCTGCAGGTAATGATCCAGTTGTGAAGGAAAGGGACATGATGTTGTCGATCACTGGGCCGACGTGCCTGTGAAGCCCCTTGACCCAGGAGGCATAGCATGGATCGGACTGGGATGTGGAGATGAATAGGGCTGCAATGGTGCCCTCATGTCCTTTGTCGGAAGGGAAACAGAATGGTGAGATGGTGCCAGGGACATCCTGCACAGGTGTAGTGATTGTCACTGAGGGACTGTTGATAAGGCACAACCGAGAGTGTAGGTGAGTTGCAAAGTCCTGAGGGTGTATCTCCGCTTGGGGCCCTGGGGATGGCCCCCTAGACAGGGTCCAAACTAGTTACAAATGTTCACGTGGACCATTGTGAGATCTCCACATGGTATCATAGTGTTACCATGTCATTGACACTGAGATTGCCGTGCGGCTAGCAGATGGGTGGCTATTGACTGTTCCCAGGGCAACATATGCATGTTAGCGATGCCAGTGTTTCCCGTGGTTCCGTAATGGGACGAGGGTATCTCCACGGACCGCTGTGTACCAGGGAGCATCCGCTCCATCCCGTGACTGCGTAACTGTTGAAGGTCGCACAGCGATAGGACTAGGACTGATGTGCCAATCTAGCAGACTGATGTCCGGGCAAGGTAATGTTGTGACGCATAGGATGACACGTTCAGCACACATCCATGTATATTGCTGTCATTGCCCACCAACACACACCGCTACCAAGTAGCTCACAGGACATACCTGTGATCAGCATTGCAGACCACGCAGCCTCGTGCAACCCCACACCCGTATGTGTCTCACACGCCACACCCTGTAGCCATCCCCAATAGGGCATGTGGGTATGCTGTCCTAACACAAACCCTGATGTGGGGCCAGGTCGCAGGACACAGTTACCACATGTTCCTCATCCCATCCGTACCCCCACCTGTCCCATATCTGGTAATGGCAATAAGACACACCCCACCCCCACAACAGTCAATGACGTACCCTGTATTAATGTGTGGACATGCAGCAAGGCATGTATAGGGAACATGTGAGCTGCCAGGCACTGCATGTGTGTGGCCAAACGCATGACGGTGCTATAAGGGTCTACTGCACAGCATCCCAGCCCACAGCCCTGAATGTCACGCACCGCGCAGAACACTATCCGTCATGGTCGCATGCCCAATATAATGGCCCTGCACACTCTGAAAGGGGGTGGCAGAGGCGGGTGCGACCACAGGGTAACCAAGGGCAAACGGTGACATGAGAGGCACATAGGGAGGGAGGTATGGGACGGGGGCAGGAAGGGATCTGCGACTATGAGCACCTTACTGCCAATCAGAACACACAGACAGGGATACTGCACCCACCTGTACCCGAGGTGAGGGGACATGGCACTACCGTATGGGTTGTTGAAGGAAGCAGGTGAGTGTGTAAGCAGTATGCATGCCAACATCACCGCATGTATGTGTTGACCACAGCACAAGCGGATATACAGTTGTTGCGTTGATACATATCAGAGCCCTCCTCTATTGCTCACATCACAGGTGACTACAGCAGCATGGGTGCGCATGAGGCTGAGCAGGGGGAGGATGTAGATGAGCCAGACGAGGATGTGGCTGAGACCCGGGAGGACAGAGAGGCCCAGCAATCAGGCGCAAGCACAGATGCAACTGGCCCACAGCCCTCGCCCCCAGGACCAGTGGATCATCACTTGGGATGGCCGGAAACATGCAGCAGCCTGTTGACAGCCAGGCTATGGGTCCCCCACCACAACAGCTGCAGGCCCCTTCCAGCCACATGATGGACGTTCCGATGTCTGAGTTGCGCAGCCATGGCGCAGGTGGAGCACACAATGCTGAAGGTGGGTGGCATGAGGTGGTCACATACACAAGATATATGTAACTGTTCCCTGTGTGATGTGATTGTGTTGTTTGTCACATTGTACATCAACAGCTGCTACTGGTGAGGGTTATGTACGTGGCATATTGGCGGAATAGACACAGGGGTATGGCTTTGGGTGGCGGGTGGTCAGGTAACAAACAGCACACCATTTGAGGGCCAATGAACACAGTCATATGCCGGCATAACTGCAGTGTTGTGTGAACCTGGTGAGGAGCGAGCGTGTCCTAGGTCAGGAGCGAGCCCCTGATAGGGTGAGTGACCCTGGACAAGCAAACTGTCAGTCCTGTATGGCATGTGACAGCAGGTACCTGCGATGACACACCACCGCTCCCAGAATGCACCAGGGTCCCCAGAGACAAAAAAGGAGCTGGTGTGTGGTACCGTGTGTCCATGCAAGAGGGCTATGAGGTGTAACCCAACTACACACCACAAAGGTCAGGGCCTGAGTCAGCACAGCTGTGCAGTGCTAGGGTGGAGCACACAACAAGGCATAGGCCACATGGAGTGCCATCTACAGTGGACTATCATGTCAGGGAGCATGATCATGATCCCCAGCGACATCAGCGGATGCAAAGGACACAGTGTACAGACAGAGATGGCATGTGACCCTTCGAGGGATGAAGCGACGATGCGCTGTGAGGTGGCGCCGACGCAGGAGAGGTACGTGTACTGGGACACAATCAGAAGGCAGTCCCACATCAGAGTAGTGGTGAGGGTCAGGGAAATGGTGCTGTAGAGCTAGGCATCTCCAGACGGTACCTCTGCCAGCGGTGTCTGCACGTCATAGGGACCCAGGGACACGTGCCAGATGGTATGTGACGAGAGTGCCGGTGTCCCTGGAACTGTGTTGGGCGGCTGAACATGGTAACTGGTGAACATAATGGCCAGAATATCTGGCGAGGAACCCTCACAGCGATGGGAGCACAGGTGGAAACACTGACCTATGCCCTGGCTACACCCCTGGAGGACAGCTGGGAAATACGTATGCAGCATGACCGTCTACATTGGGGAATCCCTCTGTGTCAGGCCCTCATATGGAAACATAACTGTTGACGGGGGGGAGGAGCCCCATGGTACAAGCTGGGGATACATGGATTACCGCATGTCCACATCCGTTATGTCATAATATGTTGGAACGTACACCTACCATCGCACAGACATACAAACCTGCTATCAAATCCACCCAGTGAGGCCCCTGGGTATGACTGATAGCCACGCAGTGGGAGGCAGGCCAGGTGGATGATGAGCTGGGTAATTGCTATCAATTGAGCCGTACCTACATGAATGTGTGCCCTGATGCAATGACCCTGGAGTCCATGTGTGGGAGATGGAAGGTCAACCTGCAGAGAACAGGTGATCCATACGGCGTTGGCTATGGGTATGGTAATGTTCTGGGTCACGGATATGGTTATGGTTATGGGTATGGTTTGTAAAAAGGGATCGAGGGGTTATCCGGGAACACACAGACCGTTGAGCCTGATGTCAGTACCGTGACAAATGGTAGATACCATCATAATGAATATATGTACTCAGCAGGTAGATAGGCACAACCTGATGGGGGACAGCCAACGTGGCTTTAGACCAGGAGGATCCTGTCCCACTAATCAGTTATGTTATAATGAGGGTGTGAAGAGGCAGGTGGACAAAGGTGAGTCGGTTGATGCTGTGTATCTGGACTGGCAGGGACCCTCTGACATGGTCCCGCATGAGAGACCGTTTGCAAAGCTGAAGATTCCTGGGATGGGAGGCAGTGTACTATTGTGTATCGTGAACAGGTTGGAAGATATGAAGCTGAGAGTGGTGCTAAATGGCCAGGTTCCCCAATGGGGAAAGGTGAATAGTGGTGTACCACCGGGATCTGTGCTGGGTCTGCTGCTTCCTCAGATATTCCTAAATGGCCTGGAAGGTGGTGTGACAGGTGAAGTTATCAGATATGCACATGACACACAACAATGTCAGGTTGCTGAAACCCACAGGGATTGCGGATACATGCAAGAGGACCCTGATAAACTGGGGGACTGTGCATCAGAATGGCAGATGAGGGATAATGTGGTGAGGTGCAGGGATATGCACCTAGGGAGGCCCAACCCAAACTATGGTGTCATGATGCTGGGTTCAACATTTGGCGCCACCACCCAGGGAGATGTTGTAGGCGTCATTGCAGATACCATATTCATACCCTTGGCCCATAGTGCAGCGGCGGCCAAATTATCATAAAGGGCGATAGGTATGATCTGGACAGAAATGTCAGTTATAACAACATATGTTAACATGCCTCTATAGCGTTCCATGGTGATGACACACCCTGTATATTGTGTGCAATACTGGTCACCGTAAAATGAATTGGGATCTAGCAAATACAGAGGTGGGTCAGATAAGGGCCACCAAAATGGCAAAGGGGATGGGAGTCCACTCCTATGAGGTGAGGCTAAAAAGGTTGGTGCTCTATAACCTGGGAGAGAGACCGCTGAGGGGAGAAGTGATAGAGGTCTATATATCCATGGACGGTGTGGAATGGGTAGACATAGATGACCTGATCACCTTATCAGAATATCTAGAGGCTGGGGGACATGCACTGGAGCGACAGGGTAAACTATTTACAACTGATAACAGGATGTCGTCTTACACAAAACGTGTACTCAAACGCTGGGATATTCTGACTGAGGATGTAGTAAAGGCTGTTAGTGGAGCTGTGTATAGAACATGTTTGGACAGGTACCTGTGGTAAGGTCCATAAACCATCATTAGGAAGGTACCCTGGATATCACTGCTTGATCAAAGACAAGCATTGTGGGACCACTGTCCCTTGGGGAAACTGCTAGGTACATATGACCTAGATTGGCCACTGTTGGAAACAGCATACTGTGCTTGATGGACCCTGGTGTGACCATGTATGGCATATCTCATGTTCCTATGTTCCTATGTTTGTTTTCCGATGCTTGGTATGGATAACCTTGCCACAGCCTGCACATCAAAAGCCATGCTGTGTACAGACAGGTCTGCACACATCTCTGGGGATTCCATGACATGTCCAACTGTTGACACCCCTGCCCCGTGTCACCGCACATCTAACACTGACAGCAGGTATCCTGTTGTGTGTGCTACCAGGCATATCTGTGTTGGTGGACGTCACCCCACATAGCAATATCCTGTTGCCGTCACACCTGAGGAGGCATAACTGATCAGTGTGAGCAGCTGTGTCTGTCATAGATGGGCTACATCCCCCACATACCCCTGCGCAACATATTAGTATATACCCCTGACAGGCCTGGGATGAATCACACCCAGGCATCTGTCTGACAGCGGCCACATGTTAACAGACAGGGGATGCATACATGCATTGACCTAGCAATAGTCTTCCGCATCGCACACATGCAGCTGACACACACGCATATGAATGGCATTTGCCACATTGTCCGGGGGAACTGGGACAGACCCACCATGCCCTATGAAGCCCTGCACCTGTTGTGGCCCACGGCCCCTTGTCACACCATGCTAGAGATGTTGTTGCCCGCCAGAATATGATAGCCCTACAGCAGACAAGGCCTGTCCAGACACCCAGATACCTGGCACCCACCAGATGTCCAGGTCAGGGACAATGTAGAGTTGGCCCGGGTGAGGGACATGTCCCACCGGGCCCCCTGATTGCGCACATATACGATGTCGTGCATGACATATCAATGTGTGCAATAACATGTCCCCCTCGTGGGGACATGACAATATGCCCCCACATTGCACAGCTGGGTCGGTCACCTACATGGACACACTGGTCATGTGCTGTCCTCTGTTGTGTATAGCGTTGGACCATACCCCGCATGTGCACACCCATCTGCAGGTCACGGCACTCCCCCCCTCCATGCAGTGTTGTGACGCACCACACCCCATGGGGCAGCACCTGCTATGTGCATAACCAGCATTACATTGCCTGTATGTGTGTGGGGCAGACAGCCCCTGCGGATCCATCTCTTGTCCAATCCTATCGGAACATGCCCGCCGCTTGTCTTGCCCAGGTAGTACGCACTGGTACCATGTCCCTCCCCACAAACAACATGTCCCTGCCATCACACAACATGGCCCGTACCCTCTCCTAACATCATTGCCAGACGGATGCTGCAGCTGTGCACATACGCCAGTGAGGGTCTGTTGTACCAATGCACACATCGCCCCCCTGTGACCTGAGCCCCCTCCAACATGGACCTGTCAAAGGTCTGTGTTCCTGCTGCACTGTGGCCCCACCCTGTCCCCCTGACCCCCACCCTTTCGGGGACACCTGTGATGGTGTGCATTTGTTGTCCCTGTCCCTGTATCAGCCATCAGCTCCCATGTCCTTGAAACATGTGTTCAGTCCCCTGGATGCACAACCGTAGCAGACCATGCATTACATGTGTGATTCAGCACAGCCACATGGGTCACGTGCATCAGAACATCTCTGAGTGTGGACCGTGTGCTGTGTGTGGGGTCTCCCCACACTAGTGGGGCACACGCTGCCACATCGCCACACACCTTTGTCTACAGGGGTAAGCCACACCACAGTACTAGCCCTGGTGATGATGTGCAACCTGTCACTGTGTTGATGTAGTTCCCAGACCACGGACTATCTCTCATACAACGCTCTGTCTCACACACAGGCCTGCGTGAGGCGTTGATGGACATCAGAGCATCCATTGATGTCGTATGCAACAAGCTGGACCAGTCGACCGCACAGATACAGGGCCTCACAGAGGTGGTGAGAGCTATACCTTTCGAACGCATGTGTGTAGCCCTGGAGGGGATGCTGGCGGCAAGACAGCAGGGGGTACATGCACCGGCACCAGCAGCAGCACCGGCACCAGCAGCAGCACCAGCACCAGCACCGGCACCGGCTCCTCGGCCACGAGCGCCTCCATCTTCACAGGGGGAGGGTGTTGCACTGCAGAGGGTGGGGGGGATGGGTCAGGCCAGGCGTGGTCGGCCGCGCCGTCGAAAGTAACCTTAGCCAAATAAAACTGTAGCAAACAGTGTGTGCCAGGTCTGTAGCATATTTGTGCACCTGTGGTCCCGTATGTATTGTGCACATGCATGGTTGGTCCATGACCATTTACCCTTTACCCTTAGCACGTTGCCAATGTGTGGCTTGGCTTGCCAGTGACACCTGCAGCACTGGCACAACAGGATGGCTGTGACCCTCACAGGGTGTGTCAGCTGCCCAGGGCCAGGAGCTGGGTGCTGCTCACACACACCCATGGTCAGGGAGGGTGCATATTCCCAGACCTCACGCGTACTGATGTGTTCCATAGTAATGTTGTCCCCTACCTACACTCGCCACTGTGTGCAGCTGCCTGACATTCGCCCCTGCTTGCAAAGCACATTGCACGCCATGGCACACCCCTCGGGCATGTGGGTGGTAACGGCTGTCAGACGGCTGCCTAGGGTGAGAGCTTACACAATCTTGACGATGCATATATACATATGATTCCTGCAAGGTATTGTGGGTATTGTAGTTCATTCACTCCCAAACACAGCTGATGACAATAATTTGAGTTGTGAAACCATGTGGTAAGATCAATAACATACTTCTTTTATTGATGGGGTTTAATTCACCCAGCACATGTATGCTTGATAGCACTATAAATGAGGTTACTTGCTTGCAGTGTTTAAAATGGATAACAAAAGGTCACAAAGTAAACCAGAAAAAACCTTCAGCATGTCAGGCAATTAGCTAATGTTTTATTAGCAAATAATTAACAAATATAAAGGCACAATGTAAAGAATACACTTTGCTGGTTAGGTTAACCTCTGCTTATTTTCCACGCCGATCTCAGCAGTGATTCTCCCTTGCTCACACACACAATCATGTGCAGCCCTCATTACTATCAATGGACCAGCTGAAAGCCTTTAGCTGGCTGGCTGCTACTGTGTGAGCCCAAATCCTGCTTTAAGAGCTGTTTGCAGTGGGAATAAAGAACAAAGTTAGGTTTCTTTGTGATGGCTGATGTGTTTGCTCAGAGAAAGCTAGCAATAGCATCTAGATAGAGAACAGTCCATATAAACTGTACTTTCATCTGCTGTATCAATCAGCATAGGGTCATTATCATACGTTGGCACAGACGAGTCTTTCATTAAGGCACTATCATGAGAATGCTTATTCCCTTGCTGCCATTCTCTATTATAGATAGGGTCTGGATCAGTGTTCATACCTGAGCCTCTCCTGCTATCATTATTCCTCTCTGTATAGCCTGGCCAATATGTAACCCAATTCTGATGTCCAGCCTTCCAATCTTGATCCCTGGACACTGGATCTCCTCTCACATACCTTCTGGCCTTGGTCTGAACGTCCCTTCCACATGCAGTCTTCTCTCTTACAGGTAGCCACTGGTGATTCCTATCTCTGCCACTCCATTCCTCTGGCTGAATCCAGTCCAATGGACTCTGCTGGCTTTTGGACTACCTCCCAGTATGAGTACTGCCTTGGAATCTCCCAGACCTTCCAATGGCCTTTCTTCTCTTCCATCCAGAGAGTTTCCTTCTCTCTCTATCTGCTTGGCTTGGCTTCTGTTTCACCAGGTGATACTGGTGCTTGAGCTTGTAGCCGTTGCTGTCTCTGTCTCTGTATCTCTTCCTCCCTCTGTAGCAGTTGCTGAAGCTGTTCTTGAAACTGTTATCTGAAGAATAAGCTCTTTTCTTATCCTGTTCTAATGTGTGCTGCTCCCTAACACAGCGCAGCTGTCTTGAATCAGGCCCAGCCCTTTGAGATGAGTGCTTAGGGATTACCTCATAGCTCTCTTGTTTGCACACACATTTCCTCACGTCAGCCCCTCTCATGGCTGCTGGAAACCTGGTGCAATCTGGGACTGGTAGTCTTTTATGTGACAACTCTGTTTTCTTGCTTCTACCAGAACTGACAGGTTGCTTGTTCAGGGTCACATCATATTTTCTATAGCTCCTACCTGAGCTATGATAAGCTTCCTTATCATAAGGCAGACAGGGGTGTCATGTGTCAGGTGGTCCAGGCAGTCAGCAACACATGGGGCTACATAGCACACATCCATGTGTCAGTGTAATTTGGGTGGACCCCCACCAGGCGGCATCCCATGGCCCCACCCAGTACCCACAGCCCCACACATATATGGCCCCTCTGACTGCATGTGCGCGCACGACACGTATGACACCCAAGTCCGCCCCACCTGGCCCTGCAGGTCGCAATACATATCCCGTGCTTGCATACATGTTGAATGTAGGAATGACACGTGACCATTGGGTTACGAAAGTATGTAAACTTTATTTGGTCCAACATTAACAATGGCCAACATGCCAAAACCCACAACACACACTCAGGGGGGTGAACACAGCCCAGCACAGGGCACATGGGGGCATCACAGGTGCCATCGCTGGTACCTGTGATGCTCTTCGGCAGGTGGTAACCGGGATGCCAAATGCACCACATCAGTTGCCACCTGCCGAACAGCCACAGTCAGAGACTGCACCGCATGTAACACGACATGGGTGTCATGTCGTGCATCAGCCAGGGCCACTAACACCTCGTCCATGCACCTGCCAGCACACAGACACACAGTGGCTGCAGTCTGTGTGCTGGCATGTGCATGTGGTGTGACAGTGGCCCTGGGTGGTGCACGCTCATGCTGCCACCCATGCCGTTCAGATGCCTGCAGTGTCTGGCTGCTGCCCCCTCGGCCCTGTGCTGGGCTGTGTTTGCCACCACCCCCTCCCGCCCCTCCCCCCTCCCTGTGCACCCTCCCCCCACCCTCCCTGGCCTGTCCGTGCCCCTCCTCCCCCCACCCTGCCTCCACCCAGACCCCCTGTTCCCCCCTCCCCAGCACCCACGATCAGGACAACATCATCCTCCGCCTCCTCCACCAAAACCCCCAGGTCAATGGTGGGTGGGGTGACGTCCTCCTCCTCCCCCACATCTGTCACATGGAGTGGCTCCGCCTCCATGGCCACCTCCTCCTCTTCCTCCGTCGGCCCCTCCTGTTCCTCCGCGTCTGGCTCCTCCTGCCTCGCGTGCCGGCTGGTGGGTCTGCGCAGGCAATAGCTGGAGGTGTGTGGCGCCCCATCGCTGGTATCACTGTCTGTGAAGGATGACAGACATCAGGGCACATCCATGTGTGTCACATACAACATTACAGATACAGGTGAGACACAGGCTGGTGGTCCCATGGCCGACCTGACCTGCAACCTAGCCCTGGCAATACTGACCATCATGGTGCTGTTGTCGCTCCCTCCTGCACCTCTCCAGGAACTCCGGGTGGTAATGCCGCAGCTCCCGCGCTTTTTTCCTCAGGTCCTCCACCTGTGGATATATAAACGTTGTCTGTGGTCAGCACCTAACACCTGTCACTGGAGCAGACAACCAGATTACATTGCCCTGTGTGTGACGCATGTACCTGCAGCACCACCCCTGCTGTTTGTGGCATATACAGCTGCGTGACACAACCCCGGATGCCCTTGCCTTGGACATGTGGGTGTAGGTTTGCACAGCTGTGTCACAGCAGTATCAGACGAGCCTAGCTGGCACACACATGCAGTGTCACATAGGGCAGCTCTCAGCAGCATCACATGTTGACTGCATGGCTGACCCACCCATATCACCACAGCCACACATGACATTGGTGGAATGGTGTTTGGCACAATGATGGACAGAGGGAGAGGAAGCGACGGGGGCAACCGGTGGGGCGTGACAGACACACAGTGGATGAGGGGGGGAAATATCACCTAGGGGAGATGATCTACCTTGCCAGACACATCCCAGCTGTGCATTGACAGCAGCTGTCCATGGTGGGTGTGTCTGTGGTCCCATGCTTCACGTGGGACATTGTCACATTGGTGGTGCCCCCTGGGCACCATTGGCAGGGTAGGCACCCCATAATGTGTGTGCCCTGTGTGGCAGCTCACCCACACATTAGGGATCTGTGACATTCCCTATGGGGGTTGGCTCAGGGATGTGTATGTTTGGTGATTGGTGTTTCACAGCATCCCTATCACACAGAGCATCCCTATGTGGGCCCCCAGCTGAGCAGTACTGGCCCGTGTTGGTCATCTGCCAGTCTCCATGTCGTGCTCGTGTGTTGACATGCACAAATACTGAATAGGGTGGTGCCCATGATGCGTCCATGTGACCAACATGCTGGTGCATGTCAGTGTCTAGGTGGTGATTTACTTGCAGGTCCATGTTCCAATGTGCACAATGCAGGGATGTCACCGCTGCAGCTGGTGTGTTGTGTCAGTCTGCGAAGCTGTCATGCTAGTGTGACCACAATGAGATGTGCGAGGGGCTGTGCCAGCTCCCAGGGTATCTCTGCAACCACATACATCGTAGCATGGACAGGGTGTGTGGGAGGGGAAGCAGGCCTACCCCCTGCAGTGGCTTTTTCCAGATGTCCATCACGTCCAGGTGTGGTCATACACATGTGCCCTGCCACACAGCTCGGCAGCTTTCACAGCCATGCACCATGTGCATACTGTGTGTGCTGTGTCTGGACCCAGGGTGTGAGCTGTGTGTTGAGCCGCCCCACCCCTACCAATATAGGGGATACTCTGTGGACTGACGGAAGAAGGGGTGGCTGTGCACATGGTTTTGCCGTCATCCATGTGCTCGGGTGGGGGGGTTAGTGTGCCATGTGGGGGAATGGTAAGAAATGTTTGAGGTCGTGGACATATGTCCACCTATTCGCTCAGCAAGGGATAGGGGGAAAACCTGGCCAGTCCTGTGGGCTCCCAGATGTGTCTGTTACCTCCACGGTTGACTACAACGGGGTGTGCACAGATCGGGCTGTGGAAGAAACACCGAGTCCACATTATCTTGGGGTGGCTAACATGTGTATCCCGTCCTGGACGCTCTTCGAAAACCAGATATCCCCTGGAGGTCCTGGAAAGGAGGTCCGGCTTCTGGGAAATGTTTCCGATGTTATGTTAAGTGGGCTGGGGACGGGGTTGTGAAGAGTCAGCCAAGAAGAGGGGGGAGGGGGGGATTGTCTCCTGGGCTGCATTCATGTGCTCGGGCATGTTCCAGGCGTCCTAATGGTCGTCCCACCACACATGCATGGGTGGCATGGGCCTCAT